>OX411760.1:19438198-20652572 GCA_948252205.1 Orthosia incerta
GTCGACTAGTGTACCCTTAAAGTAAGTATATCAAAAAGTGGCTTGGTCCCAGAACATTTTCGTTCCGTACGAGATATCACGTTGCGAAATGCCGTAGCAAGCGCGTTGCCGCACCGTACCTAATAAGGATCCCTATTCAACAATATACCACGTCATGCAAGCTACAAAACGTTGTTTTGTCTCCTTCCAACTGTACGGTAAACGGGGAGAAGGAAGATGGTTATGCATCCAAAACTTCACAGTACCTCTGTTGTTATTACTCACGTATCCTTGACGTTTGTTGTCATTGTTCTGACTAAAATGGACCGCGCATTGCGGTTTGAAATGGCAATCTGGAGAATTACATATTGCAAGAACTATGGTATTAGAATATGCTTTGTATAGACCACTGGGTGGAAGCTACGAGCCTGACGTTGAACGAAGCCATCTCGCTTTATCTGCATTTCTCAGCCCAGCGTTGGCTGAATGGCCGCTTAGAATTGCGATAGTCTGTCCGAGAGTAAAAAAAAGTTGTATAAACTCCTCAACTCTGCATTCAAACGATAATAATTATGAATTGAGTTATAGCCGTATCAATCTCTTATAGAGGCTAGGTTATCATCACTTGACTCCAGTTAATTAATTAAACACTTACTCGATTGATTCAATCCAGCAAGTAACATTCGTAAACATGAAACTTTTGCCAGGAGGAAGGAAAACCCGTGTATTTACTAATGTATTGTTTTACATAAATAAACTGTAATCATCGTAAACTGGGGTGTAATTATAAAGGTGTTACTAGGTCATTTACGCATAATTTATTTATCTAATTACGTGGTTATTAATTATATTAGATATAGGTACAGTGGGAATACAGTTTTATACCATTTAGGTTCTACCAGCAGGCAGTTTTTATACCAATGCTGTAAGCAGAAAAAACTTGAGAGGTGTCAAGGGACACCCGGATGGAACGAAGTTCCTTTAGTATATATATATATACTCATATATATGTATATACATATATACACACACACATATACATACATACATATATATATATGTATATATACTCTCTCGACTTCGTAAACACAACAGCGGTATACATAACCTTCGTATACATAACCTATAGGTTAGAACACGCACGAAACACGCGCATGCCGCACGGCTTACAACTATAGCAAAAAGTGTCGTTACAACTTTTCGTATGAATTTTTTCCATCTAGCCTCCTTTCGCAACGCGCGATAAGGAACTTCGTTCCAAAAACATTGCAGTCTTTTATTAGGGTTCCGTACCCAAAGGGTAAAAACGCGAGCCTATTACTAAGACTTCACGATCCGTCTGTCTGTATGTCCGTCTGTCACCAGGCTGTATCTCATGAACCGTGATAGCTAGACAGTTAAATAAAATAAATATTTAAGTGGGGCTCCCATACAACAAATGTGATTATTTCGCTGTTTTTTGCGCTAGTGGTACGGAACCTTTCATGCTCGAGTCCGACTCGCACTTGGCGAGTTTTTTGAATAGTGGTCAGCAAGTCATAAGTGATTTTCAAGAGCAAGCGTTTTGTAATAGCAGCGAATATGCAATCATAGAGAAACAATGTCAATTGTTGTAATCAGTTGGGAGACCCATGCCCAACATTAAACTGTAAACAATCGCTAATTACTCGACCCATTGTTTTATTCGGGTACCATTAGACATAAACAAATCCTCACAGTTAGTGATATTATCATAATACTAAAACATGGTTTACACATCGTAGCACCAATTTATATACTAACATAAATTGGAATCAGTTTCTACAAAGTTCGAGACACAACAATGTTCTTATTAATTTATGTATGATAAATCAGAAGATCTAATAAGGCAAATAAATTGATGGTTCCATTGCCCTCAGAGGATGCAGCATGCGTTATCGTGTGCTGCGCATTCTCACGCGACGCGTGTGAGTTGTGACTGCTCTGATTGGATGATTGACACACGTAATGGACGTGGGGTGAATGAGGTATGCTGCATTCTATATTTGAAATCCTTTTTTGTTTTTGCATACGGAAGTGACGGTAGTCGAATATTTTTTGTATTGTTTTGTTGTGTCTACTACCCACATAACAGGCTGAGCACTGTTACAATGCTTTTCATCAATAATGGTAAATGAATGAAACTAAATACACTGCTAACACAGCCAAATAATGTTAGCATTAAATATATGTCCACCAAGCACAGTTTATCTGCACTTAAATTAGACAAAGACTTCACTAGAAAGTGAAGCGAAGAGGTCATTATCATTACGTAAATTGGATAATGAACGGCGAGCACTTGCTCCAATTAATATACTACGGGTAGCTACTATTATCTGTGATTATGTGGATCAAGAGCTTGCAAAAATATATCGTTTATTTTAAGTTTGACCTAGATTTTGTAAGCAGATTTTGCAATTAAAATTAGGTTCCAAAAATATGCAGACCGTGTAATTAATTTTAGAAGGAGGTAATTTCGCAATTTTCCTGCAAAGTTTTAGCTGGTTAAAACAAAATCAATGTTACGTAATATTTGAGAGGAAATGCATCAAATATATCCTCGAGTACTGTACGATCAACAATTTTTCAGCGTGCAGACTGTAGGGTAGTCAGATTATTCGTAAAAGCTTTTGCAGTAGGTAGCTAGGATAGATGTCGATTTAGCACGACCAGTAGTTTGGCATGTTTTGCCCGTGGTATATTGTGGTATTATAACACACAGAAACATATAAATACGAGTACAATATTTTTTACGATAGGATAGAAACTTCAATTTTTATTTGAAATAATAAATTGTATCGGGAACTGACGTAACTAAATGTTGCATGAGTATGACGCTGTGGTTATCCTGGCCATTCACGGAGCTCACTGGCCACATTCTCCAACCGCAATATCAATATCGCGAAGTACAAATCAATAAACATATTTTATTCTTGATTCATAATTTTCTCCGGAAAAATATTTTTTATTCAATAAAATAAAGTCTCCCACTGTAACGTTGAAGGATCAAAAAGAATATGCAGAGCTGAAGCACAAGAAGAACTTTAAGGTTACACTAGTCGAAACATTTTCCATACAAACGTATAGTCTAGGGATTATTCCACTGTTTGACGATGTACGTTCAAAATAAAAAGTGATATCAATTTGTCTCATCATTATCTAGCCCGGTATGAAAGTTATGAGCGTAGTAAGTTCCACATTTCGACACTAATTTTAACGCATTTCTGGGCGCAAAAAAATACCATATGAAGACGGAAAATTGCAAAACGGCCTCCATACAGGGATAGATTAGTAGTTCAACAATGCATATAATTTTATTTTGAACAGATAGATTTAATCGTTTTTTCATGATATCCAGACTACCAAAGGTCTGTTTATTAAATTTCGCGCGCTCGGTTTCATCTTAAATCATTATCCATTTCGCTAAAAATTTGCAAAAGTGTGTATTCGTACGCGAACTAGCTTCCTACTGCTCATCACAGCATCAATCTCTTCCGCACGTGTTGTCGGTTGATATAAAATGCATTTTAATCCCGCGCACAAAATAGTTCGTGCCGTTGACTAGTGTAACCTTAAGAGCATGGGTGCAAAAACCCTACCTTCATTTTAAAATACCTGTTCAAGGATACCACACAAATGATGGGTAGGGCGATTTTTTTTTTCCAGAATTCGGTCCTCCTATAGGGCGTCATATTCAATTTAATGTGACTACGGATAGCCTATAACCAGCGGACAAACAAGACGCTTCCAACAACAACTTAAATTATGATAAGTTGTTTAGAAGTTATGAGGGAACAGATGAACATACATCCATAACCACCCACATACCGGTCAACAACATAACCCTCCCTTTTGCTTCGCCGTAGTCGGGTAAAAAGGTACAGATTTGTATTAGTCGTTCTATATCAGATTTTGGTTCTATCGCCCCCTTACTTCCTGATTTCAACGGACTAATTCAGACGCTGGATGGAATGCAGGACTGTAGAAGCTAGTACATACACAGAGGCCGGTATAGGTGCTCTGTTGTGCCAGACCCGGCCTGTTGATGTGTTTATCACAGAGCTGTTATTTATCTCAATCTCTCGCTGGCTGCAGAGCAAATAATTTAGTTATTTGGTCTGCCGTCTGTGGTCTAGCAACATCATGTTTAAACATAGAAAACAGTAACCGAAGTGTTTTTAAAAGTAAATTCATTTAATTATGTTTGTTTTATGAAGCATTCTGAGATTTTTAAGGCAGAGCCACAGATAATATAATACTAGCATACAGATGCCTCATCTATACTTAATATATTAATATTATAAAGCTGAAGAGTTTGTTTGTTTGTTTGAACGCGCTAATCTCAGGAACTACTGGTTGGAATTTAAAAAATCTTTTTGTGTTGGATAGTCCATTTATCGAGGAAGGTTATAGGCTATATAACATCACGCTACAAACAATAGGAGCCGAGCATGAATGAAAAATGTTGCAAAAACGGGCAAAAATATTCCTTTTTGAGAGCTTTTGTTGCGTGCGCTGCGTAAACGGTTTAAGTTACGCAAATATAATGTATGATGGAATTTTTATTCTTTAAAAGTTCTAGAAAAAAGTCCGCGACAGCATATGTCTATCTTTTAAGATTGACTCACAATAGCAGCTTTTATGTTCTAAATTTTAATTAGATCGCTGCCGCCGGTAGAAACAAAAGTTTACACGTTACATTCGTATAGTACTAAGGGTAGGTGTAGAGTAGGGTAGGTCTACACCTACCCTAGAAACACCTACCCTACGGTAGGTGTAGGGTAGGTGTAAGGTAGGTGTGAGGTAGGTGTAGGGTAGATGTAGGGTAGGTAGGATAGGGTAGGTACGTAGCCAGTTGACGGGAGCGAAGCCGCGTGGGACAGCTAGTCCCATATAAAGAAACCGTGCCGACGTAACTAGCGTTTTTCATCTGATTATACCTACTGATTATTTTTTGTAAATCGATCGCGTTCGGTTCCGTTCCACGGCGATAGATAGATCACCATCTATATCCGTGGAACGGATCGGAACCGAATGCGATCGATTTGCCTAACTACGAGGTTGATTTCATATTAATGGTAAACTGTATATCTACGGATTTTTACAGAACGGTTTTTATTTTCTATTTATTAAATAAAAATACATAAAATTAAATACTCTTTATTCCAACAAAAAGTATCATGCACTCAGCTCAGACCAAATAAAACTAAGCATGAAAAAAAAGAAAATATTTTTAATTCAACTAAATTACTAAACCATACAAGGTACTTTTGAATTGTCAAACAATAGTATATTATGCAACTAGTGAATAAAGGACGGTTTTAAAGCGAGGGCCATAGATGAACCACGAGCAAGTGAAGGATTCTAACAACTGAATCACGACCGTAGGGAGTGATTCATGGCCCTCGATATAAATCCGTTTTATTCAAGAGTTGCATACTATATGTATTTTATACCATGACTACGAGAAAAAGAAAGATTTAAGCGAAAATCACAAGGAAAAATACTAAATAAAAGTTTTATTACCTTCAAAATTAAAAAAAAATGTGTGTTCACATTTTTTCTAAATTAAAGCAGAGCTAGGTAACAGCAACTGTGTTTCAGGGGCCAGTGACCACCTCCGTTACGTTACATAATTATAATGAATTAACACCAATGCAATTAATATTAGAATTACAATCCAAATAAGTATTCACTAAACATCCCAGACTAAAATCAAAATCATTATTAAAATCCAAACTGAAAATCAAATCGATAAAGGAGTTTGAAAGTCGAATATTCTTCGCACAAGGAGTTCATATAGAGTATTTTATGGGCATGGTGGTTGTATAGCATTGAGATGGACGTCGAATATATATTGGTGTGTTCTAAATTCAAACACCAAAACAGTGAGTAAAAGTGCTTTTTATTTACTGTTTTCAGTGAATAAAATAAGCTTTTTAGAGGGGGAATGGTATAAAATATGAAACTAATAGTTGCACATTCGCAAGCACGCACGGAAACAACTAAAAAGGTCAATTTTTTTCGTCGGTTATTCAATAAGAGTGCTTGAAAGGTGCATGGCTTGCTGTATAGCCTCGCCAACGCCATCATTACTTTCGGCACAGACCACAGACTGTGTACTCACTCACATTTCATTGTCACATCAATGACTGACAGAGGTACTGTCCCTTAACTCATTATTTTGTGTAACATCTTTCACATTTTCTCATGTGGATGCGGAACAATAATTTCCGTTCGTGAATTATTTGTATATTATGTATATTGGCAGAGCTCGAAAATGTCTCGTTATTTATCAGGAGGTATATTTAAGACATCGATTGTTGCCGTGTCAAACCGTATGAGTAAGTTACCTAATAAGGAGCGAGTGTTATTGTACGTTTCGCTACGTACCGGAAACACGTACAATCGGAGCCGAAAAGATACTACCAGTCGGTTAGGCCTGTTGGGAGCAGTTGCTACCGAACTACCGATTGTGTCGACTCGACTCCCAAGTCCCAACTAAACGGACGTGTATGTCCGGCCAGTAATAAAACCATCTGAATATTTTCTCGCCATTTATATATTAATTTTCAAGGCTGAATGTACGATGCCTCTGACACTGCAATAAACTTGGTTATCCACGTCTATTTGATCAAAAATTCCAAGAAACGACGATCGAAAAATGGATATCGATGGTATCGAAATGAAACATAAAGAAGGCTCCATTCATCCTTCTTTTTTAACCGACTTCCCAAAAAGGAGGAGGTTCTATGTTCGACATGTATGTTTTGTGTATGTTCACCGATATCTCCGTCAATTGTGGACCGATTTCAAAAATTCTCTTTTTGTTTGAAAGAGTATGTTCCGAAATTGGTCCCATTTTAATTTGGTGAAGGACTGACGAAGAAATTCGAAGATATACCACAGAACTCTTCAATAAACTACGGCAAATCTCTCGGGATTGCTGCAATTGCATGTCTGTTTGTTGTTTATACCATTTCATACCATAACATCACGCCAGTACGCTCTTAAGGGGTACGCAGATCTCTCATTTCACCGGTTATGTTCAAGTTTCACGATATTTGGATAATATATTCTGGCGTTATACGAGTAGGTAACTTACTAAACAACTTGCCTATTAGGTAGGTACAACTAAAAAGTGAAAAATAAAAAATCTTTTACAAAAAATACTACCGACTTCCAAATAAAACTACAAAGTGAAAAATAACTTTATTTTTGGAAGTCGGTGTCCATAACGCAATAAATTGGTTCCTACGAAAGACACCGACTTCCAAAAATAAAGTTATTTTTCACTTTGTAGTTTTATTTGGAAAATAACTTTATTTTTGGAAGTCGGTGTCCATAACGCAATAAATTGGTTCCTACGAAAGACACCGACTTCCAAAAATAAAGTTATTTTTCACTTTGTAGTTTTATTTGGAAGTCGGTAGTATTTTTTTTTGTAAAAAGTTTTTTGTTCTCTTTGATAGAATAGGTAAGTCGGCAAGTATTTTTTTTCATTGGGCTTCCCCTATTAAGTGAATCAATCGATCGGATCTGTGGTTGCGGTAGGCACGTACTATGACTAATATTATGTCCGCTCGTAAGATTTCCAGCACGTCAGCGTGTTGTACAACTTACAATAAATTACTGTTGGTTACGTCAGTTTTAATGACGATAAGGATATTATTTAACTATGTAACAAGCTAAATAAGTGTGTACTAATTAACTTGTTACAGAGTTTACTCTTATTACGTACTGGACTGTTTTATGATCTTGTGGCATTAAAAAGAACAAGTGTGTAACGTTCAGACGATTCCAGTGAATTCTCGTATCAATCAGAGCCTAATACATCAAATAAAGATTTTACAGAAGGTTCATGCTTGAATATCTTCTTCAATTCTTCGATGTTTTCTAATAGGCCCATGGCCAAACCGTGAGTTTTTAAATATCGACCCAGTTCGCCTGCACTGTTTTCTGTGCACGTCTCCAGAGAACCTTTTGGCTGGTAATTTGAGTGATCCATAATCCTATTTACTATTATAAACACGAAATTTTGTGAAGATGTTTGGATGTTTGTTACTCTTTCACGCAAAAACTACTAAACGGTTTTTGATTAAACTTGACAGTAATATATAGCATACATCACAATAACACGCTATAATTTATAACAATAGAAGTACTGATACTAGCAGCTAGTAATAATATTATAAATGCCAAAGTAACTCTGTTTGTCCGTCTGTTGCCTTTGCACGTTTAAACCGCTGCACCGATTTAGATGCAATTTGGTATGGAGATAATTTGAGACGTTCCTAAAGTTCCTAGACTTTAGGAAAGACATAGGATAGAGATTTTTATCGCGGTAGTATTTTCATATCGCGTTGTATAAAAACCGGCCAAATGCGAGTCGGACCCGCGCCTGACGGGTTACGTACCACTATCGTTAAAAATGACCTACTTAAATATTTATTTTATTCTGTTTTTATCGTATTTGTTGTTATAGCGGCAACAGAAATACATCATCTGTGAAAATTTCAACTGTCTAGCTATCACGGTTCATGAGATACAGCCTGGTGACAGACAGACAGACGGATCGCGGAGTCTCAGTAATAGGGTCCCGTTTTTACCCTTTGGGTACGGAACCCAAAAAAACACATTCTACGCGGGCGAAGCCGTGGGCAGATGCTAGTCAGCTATAAATTGGACGTTCCGTACGTCTGAATTATATTCTCTTTCATTCCTCAGTTTGTGAATGATAAAATGCGTGCGAAACGTGCAGGTGGAAATTCATTGTCGTTTGGGGAAGTTCCAAACAACCCTCGCCAGACCGCAGGGTTTTAAGCGTTTGCTTGCTCTAATATTTGATAGAGAAGTTAAAATCGTTCACAGGTTTGCCTCATGGGACAGGAAGATTTTTAGTTTATCCTGCTTTTAGGTGTGTTGATAGACGATATTGTTGATCGATACTGACTATCCAACTTGTTTAAGAATAATGCTAACCGAAACAGTGAACTTCTTTATTTTTATCACTATCTCACCTGATGGGAAGCTATGATGTGGTCGACGGCGAAGCACGCTTGTCTAGAAGTTACCTATCCACTGTAAACTTGAAGATCCCTAGGTTGTAGCTATCAGGCAACAGACTCCGGCAGGGAATACAACTCCATAGCTGTACGCACAATGAAAGTATTCCCAAAAAATAAAACCGCCCAAGTGCGAGTCGGACTCGCGAACGAAGGGTGTTTGTTGTATGGGAGCACCACTTAAATATTTATTTTATTCTGTTTTTAGTATTTCATATTAAAGCGGTAACAGAAATACATCACCTGTGAAAATTTTAACTGTTTATTTATCACGATTTATAAGATACAGCCTGGTGACAGACAGACAGATGGACAGTGGAGTCTTAGTAATATGGTCCCGTTTTTACCCTTTGGGTACGGAACCCTAAAAAAACGTTTAGTGCGTATGGGTGAACTTATTTGACTTTCAGAATCGCCGTGATTTTTATCAATCGACAAAAAACTAGCAACATGTAGACCTTGAGTGTGTCATGTTTACTTTCTGAATTCAATCTAACTAATGCAGAATGCATGCTAATGTAGCGGTGGGCGGTAACCTTTCGCACGCGTGTTTAGCGTGAAACAGTTTACTTACGGGGGAATGAACACCCTCGTGTCGTCTTATTATTTATAGCTATTTATACTTTCATAAATATCATGTGTTCGCGTCCACCGGCCATATGAAACTCATTAGGGAGACATTTTAATTCATTATCGTATCATAAGGGTAGGTTTTTATTTTTTACCAACTAGGGGTCGTCAGGGTCGGATTCCAGTTAATCACCTGTGGCTGTCGTAAAAACCTACCGCAGTTCGAAGGTGGAAAAGTAAGGGGGTATAAACTCTTACATTTCAGTATTATGCTTAGCACGCACTGCGATTTTTATTCGCGCGAATTTTTTAGTACTATTTGAGCGCGATTTTTTTCCGCAGTGCGTGCAGCTTTTTATATTACCATAGGTCAAAGAATGCGCGGAAAAAAATCGCGCGAATAAAAATCGCAGTGCGTGCTATGCCTTAAAGATCACGATAGTCGCTAACGACCTTGAAGGAACAAAACGCGCCCTCGTTTCACACCCGCGCGGCCCAAAACTCCGTAGTTTTTTTGAACTTTCCTTATTATTCTATGACTTTATAAAAAACCTTAGATCAAAATGTAAATAATTTAATTGTCTTTGAGATGGTGAATATTTCATTAAAATACGCCCGGCGGTTTTGGTGCGATTGTCATATTTTTGTCCGTGTTAGACGTTACTTTACACATTAATTACACTATGTTATACGAATAAAAATCAAAATTTTCGTAGATCAAATTATAAAAAATATGGTCTAATGTAACATATATTTTTTTCAAAAACATTTTTAAGTCAGTCCTCCAACCGTGGACCGACCTCGTAATTTCTATGTAATATTAAGCTTTTTGCATGGTAGGTATAATATGCCTGCTCTTTACCAAATTACGGCAATGTTTTAGTCATCAAATCAACAATGGTTTGAGTCACACTAAGCAAAAACCATTGTCTGATATTAATAATTTATATAGGTACAAGCTGGGCCAAAAATCGGGGATCAAACGAAATAGGGTGATATTTGAGGCTATTTGCAGTAGGTCATAAAGACACAAATTTTTTTTTTTTTTTTTTACTCCTTATCCCAACTACCACCCTGTTTCGCTTGATCCACGATTTTTTGCCCAGTCTGTATATTTGATGTTTATTTTGAGAGAGATAGCGAGGAATAAAATTATATCTGTTATCCTGATTAGGTATCAGATCCTTCCTAGAACTAAATCAAAATATAATTACTAATATTGTTTCTCATAAATGAAATGAAAACTGTGAATATTTCCATAAACACTTGACAAACATTGTATTGTATTTGCTTACAGTTTAATCAGTGTGAGAACTTATCAATATGACATCATGTAATCTTATCATCTTATCAGAGTACTATACAGGATGCTAAATGACAGTGTATGCCACTCTCTTGGTAAAATATTTGATGTTTACGTTGAGAGAGATAGTGGGGAATACTGTAACGCTGGTGAAATGGCAGTTAGTAAGACAAGTGTGAAGCTTTCGCATTGATTACCAGGTTCGAGCTATACAATGGATATTTTTTGTCAGCCCGGAGTAAAAAAGCGGAAAGATGGCACTTTTAATATGAGTTATGGGAACTTTTTTTAGACCACTTTAAACATGATGCAGTAACAAAAAAAGTCAAAAGCATTACCCCACTTTCAGAAATTAGGACTCGCTTGTAACTTCCAATTTGTTGACAGTTTAACGTTTCTGTCCTATCTTTACCAGATGGTAGAATTTATATTGGAACTAGCGATGCGCCCCGGCTTACGCACAAAAACCTTCCTCATTTCTCACTCTTACTATTGGTGAAACCGCATGAAAATTCGTTTAGTAGTTTTTGAGATAATCACGTACAAATGTGGCAAGGGACTTTATTTTATAATATGTAGTGATAATTAGGTATTTTACTTGTAAGTTTTATTTAGCATTTTCCTGCTAAGAAAAATGTCGAAGCTGGTAATAGTAGATAAGGAAACTGCAGAATAACGTTTTAAAGATATATATATATCACATAAAAAAACTGGCCCAGTGCATTTCGAACTTCGTACATTTAGGGTTCCGTATCAAAGAAAAATTCTGATTTATCAATATATTGGTATTGTAAAATATATATTAATGGAAAGTTAAAACATTCTTTAGAACAAAATTGTGTGACAGACAGACATGTGATGCGGCAGCAGTAGGGTTCCGTTTGGACCCTTCGGGTACGGAGAACTAAAATCCATATTGTAGAATTATAGATAAAATGTATATACCTAACACGAACCAAACATAAATAAATAAAGCTATGCTTTATATTTATAAATCACTATTTATAACTTTTAATAACTTTACAAGGTAATAGGAGCTATTATGGCACTTTGATACATGACATGTTTGTGTTATGTGATGTGCTGTATGTAATTGTTATATTTTTTTAACTTTTATAAGCTTGATATTATTAGGTACATTAATTTATTTGAAGGGCTATAAAGTACTATTTTACAATATTAGAATTTTAAGGTAAATAAATGCGAGTTTAGGAGTGAAACACCTACTTATTGATAGTTTGAATTAATCTGGTATCATGATAACTCTCACTTATAAATGCCTTGATAAATGTAATGGATTCAAGTTAGTTTATTATAATTGAATTTATTATGATTTTATGTGATACCCCCAAAAAGTTGCAATTAGTTTTTGACATATAGGAAAATTCTCTAAATCAGAGATAAAATCATAGTGATTAGATCTTTGTTGAAAAATAGTGATTCATGAGCTCACCCGCTGCAGCTGGAGGGAGTGGTTGTAACAGCGCAGGAGTTTATCTACGAGCGGGCGGACGGCGCGCCACGCTCTCTCTTGTGATATTCGCGAAGGGTCCGCTATAGCCTCCCGTATCTCTTTCCCCGCACCCTTATAACACTGTATCTCTTCAAGTATCTTCTCCGAATCCAACAACACCCTCTGGACTTCCTCGTAAACCGCGCGCTCCGTGTCCGTGGGCGCGGCGTTCTCGAAATCCAAAAATATATCATAACGCGGCGACGAACAACAATTAGAGTCGTCCCGAGACAAAAGACTCAGCAATTTCCCCATCGCAAAATAAATAAATCACAATTTATTACAAAATTCTACTCGATAGCGAACACTGCATTGCCTATTTTTCCTCAAGAGTTTCAAAAATGTCACTTAAAAGTTATTAAATCACTGACTTTGTAGTCGTTAATAATATTTTTCAGAAATATTACAGCGTTTTTCTCACTTTTATTGATAAAATACGCCCAAATTGATATAAATAATAGTAAAATTAACCAACGGAGCGACACACAAGACCGACGACTGCACTCTGCAGCGGACGAACTGTCATTAAAATAAGTATAATGTTGCCAAGTATGAATAACTCTCAGTCACAGTGATGTGCTTTGATAGGGATTGGGATGGACAATCCCATTAGTTATTCGACTATGTAGTATTTAGACGAACACTTACTACTTATTATAGTTATTCGTTAAAAATCGATAAATTTAATAAGAACAAGAATGCCTAAGGGCAATGGGGATGTGAACTGCCATTTTTTCACGATAGGTTGCGCATCGTCGCTATGGCTATTGAAAGCTGTCAAATCTATACATTTTGTAACCTATCATTCAGTAAATTTTACTTTTTTCGAAATATGTCTCTGCGTGCTGTACCAAGATGTACCAACCCCGGTGTTCATTTGTTGCCATAACATACAACGGTAAAAAATACTTGGAAAAGGCTATACATATTTATAGGTTAAGTTTTGTACCTCTCAAAGTAACTCTGATTATGTTGCTCTGATGTTGCTTGGTATTCTTCAGCGATATACCTAGTGGAGCTATTAACGTATTGATAAAGTTCTACAGCCGGAATGTCATTTGCTTGGCCTTCAGAAGCTTAGATTGCCGAAAATAAAATAAAACTTCTAACCTAAAACGTATATACCAACACAAACTCATTACAATGTAATGTTCTCTCATATTAAATTGTGAATTTTCCTACTATTATTCAAGTAAGATATAACTCGTTACAACTAAAAAAATAGTTAAATCTAGAACATATCACTTATGAGAAATGTGTTATTATATAATGCCTCTCAATAAGGTCTGTTTTCTTTCCAGTTATTCTTGCTCCTCATTTCTTTAGTTAAAGCTAAAAAATAAAGCATTCTTGCTCCTACTTTCAATTCCTTAAGCTTCCAGGGACAATACATAATATCAATCACGATGGTAGACCGGTTTAAATACAAAAAATAACAAAAAAAACATGATGTAAACAAAGCAAAAATTATTTGACAGCAGCCATTGCACCGCCAGCGACATCTGGGCTCAGCTTTGCGTTCACAGCCTCATTGAACCGTATTGTTTCCTTTGTAACTTTAATTTAAGGTGCTGATTCGGCAACGTACCTATTGGAATATCGCTGGTTTATGAACGCAAGACTGGCAACACTGCAGCTGTCTTGTGAGCTATACTTCATAAAAGATAGCTTGATCTCTGCGACAGCTGTCAGTATCAATACAGTAACAATCAGTGAGGTAGGAAAACTATGGAGACGGCATATTCTACTTCTATCTATAATATCGACACACGCATGTCAAAAAGCGTTTTGTCTCTTTTTAACTAACCAAGAGCTGCATATGAAAAGAGAGACATCTAAATGTTTGTCAAGGACTAAACTTGGTAACACTTTTGAGTGACGTCAAAATCATGTCTATGCGTGACCGGTCGCCATGTTGATTGCCGAGTAAAATTGGTAGTTGTGTGCCGTATATGTACGTTTATCTGTGTAGTTGTGCTGTCAAACAGTTGCAAATTCGCCTCATTGGCAAATGGGCAACCATCTTAATTGCCCGATTTATGTAGGTATGCACGCTAATTTCGTAGGTATGGCAAGTCCATAGGTTTATAAGTCAGTGGTAACAATAGCGCTTGACAGCTAACATTAGCGTAACAATAACGTATACGTCAGTTTGACATATGTCGCAGAGATCAAGCTATCTTTTAAGAAGTATAATGAGGCAGGTTTGCAGTTTATCAATGGTGTTTGAGATGCTCGGCGCGCCACGAAAATAAATCAGTGTCCAAAGCTAACTTCATAAAATCTATGATTTGACTAAGCATAATATCATGGTTAGGTTAGGTCTCTCAGAGTCTTGACTAAGCCGTCTGGCATGTGTCATCGTACCGTCCCATGTATCCGCTTAGAGAAACATGAACATGATACCGAGTTTTCATCTCACTCTGTGTTTACTGAAGTTGTAGAGGCCAGGTGAGTAGGGTAGGCAGACTTTGTTATTTATTAAATTACTCCTTATTTGATAATTGATTGAAAAACAAGTCAAATAAATTTAAAAATCGATCTATTACATACCATGACGTTACACCTGTATTCCCTAAAGGGTTGGACCTTAGGCTGAGGTCCACCTATTGTACACCCACATTTCGCAAGATATGTTTAAGTCCCCTGTAAAAGGGGACGAGTCAATACGGGTTTAAATTTGCCACTAGAGGCGCTAGTGGCGAGTGAGGGCCCTGAAATGTCAAATATTACTGATTTTATTTACATTTTTTTATTATTTCTGAAGAACAAAATACGCTTCGATTTTATGAGAGTTTCGTCTTTCAGAAACTTATGTCTTCCTTTTTTCCGATCAAAACGGGACTGCCAAACACTACGGCATACTCAATATTATATTCAACGCAATGTTAAGGCATTAAAAAGATTTGGTGAGCACTAAAACGGTAGCCCTCATAGCCATCAACCAGGCATAAAACCAGACTCCAGGCTGCTATTGAGAAATTATATAATACATAGACACATATATTATAGATATGTATAAGTTGGGGTCCTCTGTCCTTATAATAAACTAGCTGTTGCCTGCGGCTTCACTCCCGTGGACCACCCCACAGGACCCATTTTCGGGATTAAAAAATAGCCTATGTCACTCAGGAATAATGTACTTTTTGTAGCTTTTTATTGGTGAAAGAATTTTTCAAATCGGTCCAGTAGTTTCGGAGCCTGTTTGGTACAAACAAACAAACAAAAAAAAATTTCCTCTTTATAATAATAATAATAAGTAATAGCTTGGGATCTAGGAGCCAACCGGTCCCGAGCCGGGTCCTCGCTGCCGGTGGTTGTGTGCAGCGCATGAAATGGACTCAAAGTATGAATGAGAACGTCATGCGCGCATATTACGGGTCTACAGAGGGGGGAACTAACCTCACTGCGTACCGTGTTAGGATGCTGTCTCTGTTTCAGTACCTAGAACCAACTGTAAACGTCTCGGCCCAACGATTGTCGGATCAGGTGCGGGTCATCCAGCGCAATCACAGGTTAGATGACGCCGCACTTGATAGGCTGCGCTCAGAAGTACTGAGCAACCAAATCGTCTCAACCCCGACACAGACCGCGGCACCGCCAGCCACTATTGTGATCCCGCCGCGGTCCAATCTTGTTAACGATGAGGCAGATGATAGGGTTGCCACAGTAAGTAGCCAGTGCAACGAAAGATTGAGGAGCGCTCTGGAAGATGCGCTTCGCGAGTATAGGTCAACACCAACTGAACTTAGGCCCCGATTACCACGGTTGCCTATGCACAAGAAGAATAGGGCGCTGGTGTGTGCCTTGGACTCGCTGCTTAAGAACATCTTTGAAAGCAGCGAGAACCTTGTTGATACGCACTCAATCTTGTATTGCGGGGCTGTTGCGGCATGTCGTTTGGCCAAAGTTAAGTTTCCAAAGGAGGCTATGCGGCCAAAGCCTGCCGTGCCAGCCTGGCAGTGCAGGATCGAACGGCGTATCGATGGGGCTAGGGTACTCATCGGCAAACTATGCTGTTTCAGGGAGGGCAACACACGACCACGTGTGATGCGCTTCGTGAGGCGGGCATTTTCGGGGACTGGAATCAATCCTCGAGAATACATATCCCGTGTCGCGGAGCGCATCGACTTCCTGAAACAGAAAGTTTGTGCATGGGCCAGCCGTATTCGGCGGTATAAGCGGCGGGTTGACCGGTACTCGCAGAATCGCATGTTCCAGAGTGATGAGAGGTGGGTATACAGAACTTGGGAGCGACCTGAACAAAGTGTGACTGACGTGTGCCGCCCGGATGATGTCGCCACGAGTACATTCTGGCGAAACATCTGGTCGGTACCCGTCTGTCACACTGAGGGTGGCTGGATGCGTGATGTCGAGCGCGTGTGTGAAGCTATACCAGAAATGGAAAAAGCAATCATTAGTCCATTTGATGTAGCCAAAGCAGTTCGTCCGCTACCGAACTGGAAGTCTCCGGGACCGGACGGACTGCATAACTTCTGGCTAAAATGGTATAGCAGCTCACACGCGTTTCTGGCATCTCAATTCCAGTCATGTTTAGAGTCTGGGTCGCTTCCGCAGTTTTTAACAACAGGAATTACCCACCTGCTCCATAAGACAGGTAGTCCCGCGGAACCCAAGAATTATAGACCAATAACATGCTTATCAACGGTTTATAAACTTCTTACATCCATCCTGAGAGCAAAAATTTATAAACACATTGAAGATAACTCAATTATGTCTACCTCTCAGAATGGATGTAGGAATGGGTCTCGCGGCACTAAGGAGCTACTCCTCATTGACATGGCCATAAGCCAGCAGGTTCATCGATCCCGCAAGGATCTGTCCACATGCTGGATAGACTACAAGAAGGCCTACGACTCTGTACCACATACATGGCTCATGAGGGTGCTGGAGTTGTACAAAATAGATGCAACTCTATGCACCTTCCTTGAGTCATGTATGGGGCAATGGAAGACAGTCCTTCGATATCCAGGATGTCGACCGATTCAGGGGGATGATGAGCCTGTATGGATTAAGCGGGGGATATTTCAGGGCGACAGTTTGAGCCCACTTTGGTTCTGCTTAGCCCTGAATCCTCTAAGTACACTGCTGGAGGATTCAGGACTGGGCTATCGGTTGAGAAGAGGTGGTCAGGTCATATCTCACCTCCTTTACATGGATGATCTGAAACTCTTTACCCCCAATAAATTCCAACTGACGGAGCTACTGAAGGTAACTGAAACCTTCAGTAACTCCATCAGGATGGAATTTGGTGTGGAAAAATGTGCAGTCATGCATGTAAAGCAAGGGGAGATTATGGAATCCGAGGGAATTCAACTCTCTGATTCCATACACCTTAGACACCTCTCCTCGACCGAAACTTACAAGTATTTGGGTATGTCGGAAGCGTTGGGCATCAACAGTACTGACATGAAGCAACTGCTGAAGGAGCGTTTCTTTGGCCGCCTGAAAAAGGTATTAAATAGCCTTTTGTCAGGCGGCAATAGGGTGCGCGCCTTTAACAGTTGGGTCATGCCGGTTTTGATGTACTCTTTCGGCATACTCAAATGGACTCAGACCGAGCTCGACGCCCTCGATAGGAGGGTCCGGACACTGCTGACTGCAAACCGGATGCATCACCCACGATCATCGGTGGTGAGACTGTACATCCCGCGGAAGTGTGGGGGTCGAGGCTTTTTAAACGCCAAGACTCTTCACAACCGCGAGGTGTGCAGTCTCAGAGAATACTTTTTAAAAGCTGAAGTGGGTATGCACCGGGATGTGGTCGCAGTGGACAAGGGACTCACCCCGTTGTCCATGGCTAAAGAGAACTGGCGCAAGCCTGTAATACTATCGACTGATGAACGCAAAGAGGTATGGCAAGGCAAGGAGCTACACGGGCGCTTCTATCGGGCTCTCCATGGGCCCGATGTAGATTTCCCAGCGTCCGTATCCTGGCTACGTTTCGGCGACCTTTTCGGGGAAACTGAAGGTTTTGTCTGTGCAATTATGGACGAAGTTATCCTGACGAATAACTACCGGAGACATATAATGAAGGACGGGACGGTTGACATATGTCGGGCATGCTACCGTCCGGGTGAATCCATCAGACATATTATCTCTGGTTGTTCTCGTCTGGCTAACGGCGAGTACTTACACAGGCATAACCAAGTGGCCAGGATTGTTCACCAGCAACTTGCTTTGAAGTACAATCTAGTGGAATCGGAGGTACCGTATTACAAGTATGTGCCCGACCCAGTTCTCGAAAATGACCATGTCACGTTGTACTGGGATCGGTCTATCATCACTGATAGGACTATTGTTGCCAATAAGCCGGATATAGTGGTGATAGACCGATTAGCGCGCCGCACAATGATAATCGATGTCACCATCCCGCATGACGAGAACCTCGTGAAAGCTGAGAAAGAGAAACAAATCAAGTATCTTGACTTAGCACACGAGGTTGTCGACATGTGGAATGTGGACTTGGCGATCATTGTGCCGATTGTCGTTACGGCCAACGGCCTGATGGCCAAGAGCCTCGACGACCATCTGTCGAGGCTGTCATTGGGCGGTTGGATCAAGGGTCTGATACAGAAGGCAGTACTCCTCGATACGGCTCGCATTGTGAGGAGGTTCCTGTCTCTGGAGCCCTAACCACCGGTAGCTTGGACCCTGTTCCCGATACCGGCGGACAACCATTATTTTTTATATTTTTAAATGTTTTTTTTTTTTATGATTTGTTTTTATAAAGAAATATTTAAAAATGTAAATTTAAAATGTGTACATAATTAAATAAACGAAATAATAAGTATAGAAGTACGAAATATTTTCATCGCGGTGAGATGATTCACAGAGGGGACCACACTGCGTATCAGGTTGATTTTGTTGACGTGTCGCCATCTATTATTAATTGAGGAAAGATTCAAATAGCTGGTTAGCGAGTATTGCCGTTAACCGCGAGATGGCGCTGCCTAAACGCTATCCCGCGGCAAATAATAGTATGTGATCGAAAAATTATGGATCAATTTTCTTGTCCTGATGCAGTGGCTTAGCGTGGGTTTCAGACGCCCGGGGCGGAGGAATATTCGGCTCCCTTATTTAGGTATTACAATACAAGAGAATAAAAAAATTGTCTGATACCTCTTGTTTTTATCATTTTGCGACACCGACTTCCGAAACGAAAGTAATTTTTGCACTTTTTAGTGTTTTGCTTTGGAAGTCGGTTTATTTTTTGTGAAAACTTATATATTTTTCTATTTTTAGTTTTAGTAATCAATCTCTAAAAAGTAAGCAAGTTCTATAGTAAGACACTTAAACGATTCACAAAACACCCATATTAACTCTATGTTTTGTATGTGTAAATTTGTGCTGTTTTTCGTTATGGCGTTCGGTTGTACGTTTCAGATCTTGAAAACTGCTGAACCGATTTTGATAAAACTTGTACTATTCCCTAAGTTGAGAGATACTTAAACATATAAAAAATAAAGAATGATCACGATCCGCTCACTATTTTCGGCGAAATGCGGGGATGAATATACAACACCTATGAAATTTGGCATACATGTTTAAGAAGCCCACATAGGTTATCAAATATAAGTGAATATTTTGCAAATCCAACAATATTACGTATTAAACGTATCGAAATGATAACCTCCTTTTTTTGAAGTCGTTAAATATACAGTGATTTTAAAGAACCCGTTGTGTAATCTAATTTCCAAATGTTATTTTATAATATTAAACCTCCTCCTTCCTCATCCTCGTCCTCCTTTCTTAATATGATTTTACAAGATATTATACTCTTAATTTATTTTTAGATACATTTTTACTGTGATATATGGCAGGAGGAGGGGCCCGCGCTTCACTGGCACCACTCCCATGAAAACCTAACGCACCGTTCTAGAGAAAAACTAATGACTGTAACCTAACTTAAAAACACAATAAAGTTGCTTCTACATAGTCTCCAGCGCTGCGGCAAGTGCAACCCCTTCGCCCTTACATAACAATGGATACCTATACTCACCTACAGCGGACGGGGGTTGCTCTCCCTTCAAGGCCTCCGGTTTTTTTATACACTCTAGGGGTAGCAGCCCAGCATATAAAGATTTTATTCTAAAATCTGGGCCTCTTCACTACTGTAACTCATGCGCCACCAGTGTGCCGCTAGGGCACTAGGAATGCTCAAGGTTTTTTGGTCAAGGTACGGCCTTAAGTCGACGAGGTAGCGGCCAACAAGTAGATTGCGGTGCTGCTTGGTAACAAGTGACATCGCAACTGAGGCGGGCTGCGATCTCGTATGGAGCCTCCAATTCCGATACGATATCGCGGCTGAGGGTTGGAGGCCGCGGCTGGTGAGGAGTTCCGGTATCGCGGTGCGCCGCTCTCCCTTCCTTCTGCGGCCTGGACAGGTTTGCCACCGTCTGATGACAGACTCGGTGGGGCCGCAGTAACAGGGGGACTGGTCAGGTCAGGTCTGCGAAAGCTGCAGAGAGTGATGGCCGTCAGAGTCATTAGGGGGTATCGCACGGTCTCCTATGAGGCGACTTGTGTACTGGCCGGATCCCCTCCCTGGGACCTGGAGGCGAAGGTACTCGCGTCACTGTATCGGTGGCTCGAGGAAGTTCGGGCGCAGGGCGAAGGGCCGATGCAGCGACATATGGAGTTGCGTCGGTCTCAACTCCGCGAGGTCCTGGTGGTGGAATTGTGGGACAGGTGCCCTACCGCCGGCTTCGTCACCATCGAGGCGGTCCAGGCAGTCCACCCTGTCGTTTCGGGTGATGCAGGTGCTCTCGGGACATGGTTGCTTCCGGCAGTACCTGTGTCGCATAAAAACAGCGAGCCGGACGTACGATGTCACCACTGTGTCGACTGCCGGGAGGACACGGCAGGCCGTCTATGGTCGGCAGCGAGGAGTCCTGGGACGCGGTGGTATCCTTCTGCGAAACATTCGTCTCGCAGAAGGCGGCTGCGGAGAGGTAGAGGGAGATTTCACCCACTCACCCGATTCGCAGCAGACGCACCGGGCGTCGGCGGAGGGCGGTCAACGCCCTCTGCCAGCTACCCTAAATGGGTCCAGGGGCGGCCGAGTCCGCCGCACCCCATACATCAGGACCCGAGGTGGCGGCGCGTTAGTATTCCACGCGCGCCCCTCTAAGACGTCGCGTGGGAAGTCATACACGTCACTCCCCCCCAACCCGCGGCCCGCGAGGCAGATGTGGGCTAGCCGGGGGTTGCGGAAGTATCGTATGTTCCCGTGACCCCCGGCGTAGGTGTGAGATCGAACACCGGGGTGGTTTTTGGTCAGTACGAGTCTGACATCCAATGAGGATTTTACAAAAGAGAACAAAAAAAAGAGCTGACTTAGTCGCTGGGAGTGCTTATGTGGAGAGACGTTTGGTCACGTGTGATCGTAATATCCGCAAATTAATATCGTTAAATTCCTTAACCTTAAATTCCACGGTAAAGTTGGTGTTCTTGACTTCCTGGAAAGGGTCGAGGAGCTGTGTTTGTAGTGTGGCTTCTCTTTGGATAGGTTGTTCAAGTACGCAGTTAAGTTATTCGTGGATGATGCTTTGTGCTGCCGAATTTGGAGATCGTGTAATATCTGCCTTCTCAAGCCTCCTGATTATGACCACCGCTTGCTCCAGGAGATACGATCCCGGATGCAGGGTCATACATTACCTCAGCATCTTACAAAATTACTTTTCTCGTTTATGATGAGAGGGAAAAGTTATACATCGTGAAATTCAATGTCGGACCAGTATATGCCCAACTGGCCTTAGTAGATATCGATTCATGGTCCGAGCTTAAAAGGCGTTGCAGGCAGCAGGAAGCGGCGAAGGTCAGTAGCCGAATTGCGCAAGTGAATTCGGTGAGGCGAAGGGCTTGACCGCTATCAATCGACCAATCACACAGACGGAAATCCACATCGCGTCAATTATATCGCATGTGATTGGTCAATTTGTGGCTGCAGGTCTGATAGTCATTACGTATACCTACCTACGTTACGCCGTATTAAAATTTCAAATTATGACGTAAAATCACGTACTTTCCTTGAACGTGTTAAGTATAAAAACCGGCAAAGTGCGAATCGGACTCGCGCACGAATGATTCCGTACCATTATCGCAAAAACGGCAAAAAAATCACGTTTGTTGTACGGGAGCCCCACTTAAATATTTATTTTATTCTGTTTTTAGTATTTGTTGTTATAGCAGCAATACAAATACATCATCTGTGAAAATTCCAACTGTCTAGCTATGACGGTTCATGAGATACAGCGAGTGAGAACGCGGAGTCTTAGTAATAGGTTCCCGTTTTTGCCCTTTGGGTACGGAACCCGAAAAACGAAAAACATTTTGAGACACCCTTTATAATATAAGTACCCTTTATGACCTATGAAGGTCATAAAAGGCTACTGATATACTGTCTTGCTAAATTTACTTTACAAAGGTAAATATTAAGTACAAACAATATAATTAGATTTCAGGCATTATTTATTTATTATCATAAGTGTATAACATCGACACATTGCCATTAAACATACGATTTACAAATAAAATTCTTTTCTATAATATTTACAAAATTCCTCCCATCTTTTGATACACACCTATGTAGATATTTAATGAAGGGCTTTACATGAAAACGGCAGTTTCATTGGAACGTGTTAATACAATATTATGGATGATTCAAATGAATAAGGCTGTAATATATCAGCCTGAGTCAAACTTCAAGGGAACTGGGTAGGAGAGAATGGTATCTAGTCAAAAATCAGAGATGCCTAAAAGATAAGGACCTGGGGTGGGGTATTATAAAGTGCTTATTTGAACGATTTCATTCTAAGAGCAATTTCCTAAAAATAAACGAACTTTGCAAACTAACAGTGTTCCTATCTAGAATCGGCAATTCCACAGAAACTGATACTTCCATCGTGATCTCCAAGCATACCCGTGAGCAATGAAGTATTACTAATTTCTACTTGCCTTCAGTAGTAAGTACACAATATATCGAATAATATTAATAAATCAATTTATCCAAGCCCTGTATAAAACATAACCTACTGATTAATTCAGAGAAGTGGACAGAGCGAGATTAAAATACTGTTTTATCAAATAAGGTTCTACCAATAAGAAAAGATAATCTATGAAACTTACCAAATATATGTATGAGTCCGTATATTTTTAAAGATCAGTCTAACATTCGTTAAAAATTTACAACTTTCATCTAACGATTAGTTTATATCTTTTTTTATCTTTTTAAATGTTTACGATAAGGCTAGGGCTGGCTGATTTGTCCTGCTCCACAAACATAAACTCGACAATGATGAGTGATAAAACTCTGTATTTATATTTATTATAATATTTTTTCCTTATATTCCTTTGTGCAGCAATAATTGATTTCATTTATCGGTTAATAAAGTACTCTGGAACATACACACGATCTGAACCAGGGTAGTAAAAACGTGCTTAGGTTCGGGTCTTCAAGAAGTGGAGGAAAAACAAGGATTTTTTAAAATTTTCAATTGTATACTGTGGATGTACTGCGATCATATTTTACTATCCATTACCCTTAGATATTAGAGATAGATAGATTGTGGCAGGTGATGTGCCAACTCGTCACAAACGCAATGCAATACCTACAAACGACCGAGGACTTCCACAGCAAACAATCTGGTGTTCAAGAATGATACCGTTCATAGACAACAATAATACAAATAACGTCTACCTATATTATCTACAATCGCTAAAATTATAGTCTTAATTAATTGGTGTAAAGATCCGTCTTAAAACCTACTTAAGTAATTAAAAATGTTGATTGCAGTTACCCTCAACATATTCATAAATCACTCTATATTAGGATTCTAATCGAATTATCACGCTGTCACCAAGTCTATTTATAATTTCGATAATCCTGTAGTGCCTACTGCAGACGTTCTAGGGAAACACACAATAATTTAATAACAGAGTTGCTCCAAACAAGCTCGAGGCAGTGAAAAATATACTGAAAATTGTTTTTTTTTTTCAGAAGCGTTGCCTGTTGTACCTTAAACCTGTTTGAAGCAAGAAAAATAAAGCGAAATGCATAAAGTATTAGTAGAAATAAGTCAGGTTGATGTCAATTGGATGAAAAATCCAATAAATAATTTCCAGATAGCTATAAATGCCAACCAAATGCGAAAATATTGAAAATAGACGAGAAAATTAAATACATTCATTTCGTAGGTTCCGGTGAACGGTTACAATCAAATGAACATAGAAGAGGTGCATTCGAATAAAGTTTACATAAGTATCTCATACGTCAAAATTTTCATTCTTCACCGGGCATTTACGCTCATTCAGACATATAGGTAATTATTCAAACAATGAAAGTGTCTCAATTTATACAAAGATACGTCTTAACCTTAGGATCTTGAGATGCAATGTAGTACAATGTCAATAGTCGGTGGTACAAAACAGCGGTCAAAAACATTTATTTATTTATAGGCATAGATGTCGTGATTACGAGAAGTATTGAAGTTGTGGCTAATCCGAAGATGGCCTGTCAAAAATATGAGGCTGAATGATTGGTTTGGAAGTCATAATTGGACATGCTAGCTATCTGCCTGAAGCTGCGGTTATTCGCGATACATGCCTCGCAATGTTGGGTTTTACATCAGCGCTACAAGGATATTTTGGCGCGTTGCCAAAATTGCAACTAACATGAACGCAACGCGCAAACTTCCCAAGTCAATTTCACAATGTTCACCAACAACGCCCTCTGTCAAAGTCGTTAAATAAGATCCTTTTAGTACTCTATGGTCTGTGTGCCAGTCTCTTTCTAAAACCCGTTGCGGTATGGAGCTGGTAAGTTCTATCGGAAATATTTGAGCGCAGAGACGAGCAGGAACTTCTCGATGAAGAGATCAGAGTCGAGGGCTGCGATGTGCGCGGCACGCCCCACCAGGGCGCTGGCGGTATGTGGTAGTGCGTGTTGAACGTCGTAGCGTACCACTGATACTGTGGATGCTCGTGCTGCTAGTGGTGACACCATGTTGTGGACCTGAATTCATAGATAAATTGTTTGAGTTATTGGCATTGATTGCACTTCTTCGTCGTGTCGATGGTTTAATGACTTTGACCTTGCCACTTTTATGGCATTGTCAGGGACAGCGTAGAAGTGTATTAGATTGCAGGTTAGGAGCACAAATGACAAGATGTGAAGTGTTAGTTGTAGGAATGGTTGTGGTATCAATGTCTAAAAACTTGTTGTTTTTGTTTGTAATAGGTGTTGTGTGGTCCTTGTCAATAAGTGCTCGGCCTATGACTTATTTGTCTGTCATATTATTATCATGGAATAAGTATGTTCTATAATTTTAGACGGACGCTTATGATAAGGAATCCGGCCAGAGCACCAGAACTAGATAATTGACATTAGAATTAATATTTGTTACGGGATATTTAGCATTTTTTATTTTATTTTTTATTATTAATTCTAATGACCATGTCTGCTTAAAAACTAGATAAAATACATACACTAATTAATATTGTATGCTATTTAATTACATTTAGCGCCCAATACCTACCATTTCTCTATAAGCCTGTCCCAAAAGTGATGTATCCTTAGCAGCGGCTTTGCACAGCTCCAGTCTGGCAGAATGCAGAGGGACATAACGGTCCTGTCCCGAACCACAGAGCAGGATATGTTTGAACTGGTGCAGCTGACTCCGTTCACTAAGACGGTACAGGAAGGAGCGCCGAGGATCGGCGGCGTCGCGGAGAGAGAGCTGCAGTAAAGAACCTGACTTCTTCCACTTCTGCATAAACCACATGCCTGGAAATGAGATAAGAAACTTTGTTATTGGCAAGTCTAAATTCTGGAATGGGCCTTTGACAGAAAATAAAAGGAAGGATGAACCTAAAGACGTTTGCCTAAAGAAATAGTGGAAAGATTGTATAGACAGCGAAAATAACGAAAGGAGAGTTATTTTCAATGGATTCATATTTTGATTAGCCTCATTGCTGATTAAATAAAAATTAAAACTGGAAATAAAACCTAGCCACGGACACCTGTCGGGTACTTGACAGTTTGAAGATATGGATATGGATCCTCGTCGAACTTACTCTGGCAAAAATAGATAACAATTTTGCCACTTACCAGCATTAACTAATCCGCTAGAGTTATACAGCGTCCCAAGATGAGGTCCGCTTAGCGAGAGGAACGTGTGGAGTTTCGCCAGGTATGGCTTCATCTGCGGCCTCGCTAACGCTGAGCGGATGATGATAGTGCCCAGGGAATGACCCACGAAACTTATCCGAGCTGGGTCGCTCGAACTCTGGATGTGGGTCAGGATCTCTTGTACAAGTCTGCGAAAAAAATACAGGTATATTAAGTCGAGACTTCTAAGAAAAGCCAATACCCAGAATTTCAAAAAACTAACTACTAAACCAATTACTATCCGTTATGCGGCAGCTAAATCAGGTAGCCGTTAGGCAACATAAAAACAAACATAATCAAAATTGATTTACGAATATTAACTAATTGAAATTTGAAATTTGCTCATATTTCATTTAAATAATAAATTAAGACGTAAAGCGGACTCAGTAACTACCCGTGTAATTTAATTTAGGTTTACAAACTGGGTTGGTAAGATTGAGAAAAAAATTAATAGCTTGACTGTTGAGGGTGTTGTAACAAATCATATTTTAAATTTAGAAGCTTTAATTTACCGCTCACCTATCTGTCATCGTGTCAAAGTCGGAGAAAGTGTCGCCTTGGTTTCTTTCGGACATGAGGAAATCTAGCCTAGCCCCAGGCAGACCTAGTTCCAGGTATGTCTTCACGAGGCGCAGGTCCGCTGCGTTGCCGTCCAAGCCATGCACGCAGATTATGAGGTGGAGCCCTGGAAATTCAGAAAATTGCTTTTTAAACTTGTTGGATAAAGAAAAACTGTTCCGTAACTTTGTTATATATTGTACTAGCTGTCCGCTCCCGTCAATTGGCTACCTACCTACCCTACCCTACCTACCCTACATACATGAATGTTGCGTAACTTTAACCGCTTACGCAGCGCACGCAACGGAAGCTCCTATTGGTCGTGGCGTGATGTTATATAGCCTATAACCAACCTCGATAAATGGACTATCAAACACATAAAGAATTTTTCGATTCCGACTAGTAGTTCCTGAGATTAGCGCGTTCAAACAAACACACTCTTCAGCTTTATAATATTAAGTATAGATACATCATAAATCATTTATTTCATTGCAGATATGGGTAATTGATACATAGATGTTCCTTTTTACATAATAGAGTCCTCCATATTCTACCGTCACGTGGGCATGCAAATATTATTCAATTTTAAAATTAAATCAAATTAAAAAAAATACAATACGAATAAAGATAAATGTCAAATCATAAAAAATATACATGTCAAGTTTAGTTAAATAAAATGATATGCATAAATGTCGGACTGGTCAAAAATTATCACAATGATGTCAAAACAAAATATGATCAAAATATGTCAATCAGGATATTTGGTAGCATCTATAACAATAATAATAAAATAAGTCAAACAGTCAACGATTCGTCATTAAGGAAGTCGTCAACTTTGTAATAACATTTGTCAATTAATATTTCGGTTAGCGTCCTTTTAAATTTTATTACAGTCATATTTTTTATTATATTAGGTACTTTATTATAAATGCGCGGGGCAATACTAAAAGAACTTTTGTGCATTAGCGCAGTTTTACATTTCACATGACACACCCGTATTGGATTTGTTCGGACTTCCGACAGTTTTTTAAATAATTTTGGATTGTTTTTTACAAACAAAGCTGTATCCAAAATAAATAAGGAGGGAAAAGTAAAAAAAATTAAAGATTTAAAATAGGAAAGACAGCTATCTGTTGTTTTTAGACCTAACATTGACCTTATACATCTCCTTTGCATTCTAAATACCAGTTCCTTATCGGTAGACTGCCCCCAGAAAACAATACCATACCTCAGAACAGAAGCAACTAGTCCATGGTAGGCTGTTAGAAGAGCCTGACTGTTGACCTTTTTTGATAGTTGATACAGAGCATATGCAGATTTGCTAAGTTTTTTGCAAACGACTTCAATATGAGGTTTCCAAGTAAGTTTGCTGTCGATCACTATACCTAAGAACTTTGCCTCATTTGCTTCCTCAACATGACAGCCTTCGTAATCAATATGAACATTTGGGTATTCACTACGTTTATGAAAATGCATTATTTTTGTCTTATTTAGGTTTATTACTAAATTATTATTATGTAACCAGTTTATTATATTTTGTAAAGTAGTATTTATGTCTTTCTCGTAAAAAAAAATATTTATACACTTGATTACAGCTGTACTGTAATCCGCAAAAAGAACCATTTTATTTGTTGTTACTTTCGGTAGATCGTTGATATATATTAAAAAAAATGGCGGTCCAAGTACACTACCTTGTGGCATACCATATTTTATATTACTTGGTTTAGATACATATATTGTCTCTAACTTAGTCTTTGGACGAAACTAGAAACTTCTACGCATAGAATAGATGTGGTATATGCGCACTACAGAAAAGTAACAAAACAAATGATTTGTAGACTGATGGATGATTTTCAATTTCATGGACCCTTAACTTGGGAAATGAATCGTAGGGTACGTAATGATGGTGAATTTCGGCGCACAGCTTAGCCTACATACTACACTGGCATTTTATGCTTAGAGCAACTTGCGCTTTGCAATTTGCCAAGTTAGCGTATTAGGCATTAAGTTTCAGTCAATAGAATATAATAGAATACTCTTTATTATGTACACCATATACGTTACAGAAAGTATAGACTTAAGACGTATTTCTTACCTTCAGGATTAAACATCCGATACTCATCGCTGATGTGGAAGTAGGGCAGTGAGTTCTCGACAGGTGGGAAGTCAGAGTAGATAGCACCCGGGTACTTCACACTCTGCCGGAACTCTTCTCTGCATTTCACGAACAACCTCTCAGATTCGGCCAGGCCGAATATGCTGATGAGATTGCTTTCTCGTTGTTCTGAAAATATTATAATATTGTGGGAACTGGAGCTTTAGTAGGCTTGAGTGCTTTAAAGCTTCGTGTGACTTGTTGTTTATATAAAAGTGACAAGGGCAACGACACAAATGTGGCAAAAACGGTAAGCAATATTCGTAAGAAGAGACATAAAATTGATTGTAAGCAGTTTAGTCCTCAATGTCTGAACTAAGAATTTGAAGGTGACAATTTTTCAAACTCTACTCTTGCCTGTCAAACTTTGGCATTCAAGTAGCGTTTGACACGTTAACTCCAAATACTCAATGCTGAAATCGGCCCTAAGTGTCTTTTAGTAAAAAGTTAATATACTATTTATATTACCAGTATCGTTTCTGCTGGCTAGCTCCCCAGTGCTCTGACTTTTATTTAGCGTACCAGCGGCAGGCGCACCGCCAGAATTCACTGACTGATGTGGCCTCAGCTTCCGCCTTTCCATAATACCTGTTGTAAGCCAAGCGATGATGTTAGTAGCAGAAGCGTTATCGAAATACACACAAGTTTGTAGTGATACCCACCTTCACACACGTGGTATAAGGGGTTGTCTAACTGAAGTGAGGAAGGCTGGGACGGTTGCTTCCTCGGCGTTTTCGACGGAGTCGACGATTTGCTACTCTGTCTACTCAACTTTGGAGATTTCGTTGGAGGATCCTATAATATACAAGTTCATTAATATGGTATTTAACCAAACAGTTAATACGCCTTTTAATCGATGGATGTTACTTGTTTACCTTAAATTCGTCCGGTGGCGGTGGAGCATCTCTAAACTGCTGCGGCGGAGGTAAATGCTCATAGTCATTGTCGCCCATAAAATGCGCTAAATCTACTTCTGATCTAGCTTTATTCGAATATTTTTGTCCAGCACTGGATGAACGATCTTTCTTGCTGCTTGTTTTGACGCAGGAGCGATCTACCGTCAAACTTCGTATCTCAGCCGCGATTAACTTTTCCGTATATTGTATTCTGTCTTTTAATTTAGTTTTGTCTAACGATTGAGATTTGGCGGGAGCTGGTGCCAGCTGCGCCTTCTGCGGAATTTCTTTCCTTATGTAGGGATGCAGATTGTCACTAATTGTTTGTGATTTTTTCACCGTTCCCTCATTCAGACTTTTAGAAGATGAGCTATAAGTCTTCCCTTGCACAGCACTGAAGGAATTATGTCTTTGATTACCTTTGATTGCATTCGCTTCAGCCATTTGTTGAAAACAGCTTGCTGTACAAGTATCTGAATTGCATTCCGCGTCTATACCGTTACTGTGCATCAGTTTATTATATTCGCACTGGCTGTCTGTGCATATAGAGTCGCTACATATGGTGCATTCCTCGCATACTTCCTTGTCACAGCATTCTATTTTCTCGTTGGATGTTGTTTGAGCTACCTTAACGGCTAATTTTAACAGCCGCTCTCTTAATTGATCTCCGTTAAGAACTGTTCTTCTAAAGTCGCTTATAGTTTCACCTTCGGGTTTTCGAGGATCCGTTGTTTGTTCGTAGTTTTTATTACTAGTTGGTTTAGGCATCGCTATTTTGCCGGGAACGAAATTTTGGTTTAATTGACAACTTGCATTATCTGGGGATGACGGGCCTGAGCTACGCCCACTGGACACCCATCCACTTTGTTCACTTAAACTAGATGTAGAAGTGCTTCTTCGACGTTTCTCTTCCTTGTTCGAAAAGTTTTTAGGAGGCAAAATTTTGAAGTCTTTATCTGCTATATCAAGAGGCGGCGATTCGAATGCAGGTGGTGGAGCTAAGTTCGGTAGAGATTCCGAACCAAAAGTATTATTTAAGTTAGGTTCATCTAAAACCGACGCCGCGCTTCTACAGTGTCGTAACAACTCTGGCCCGTGGTCGAGACTGTAAGGGACACTGGTAGAAGACTCCAGTCTTCTAAGCTCAAAGGGTATACTTTCGTTGCTGGACGATGATGCAGCTTCTGACATTAACTGAGTCATCTTTTCCGATGGTTTGTGCTTCGAACGCTTTTCTGGTTTACCGCTCGACCTACCACTTTTCGGTGTCGCGGCACCAGACTTTGGAGTAGCTCTACCAGATTTGGGTGTCGCTAGGCCTGATTTTGGAGTAAACCCACCGGACTTAGGTGTAGATTTACCGGATCGCGGTGTCCCGCGGTCAGATTTTGGAGTACTGCGTTCAGATTTGGATGTATGGCGATCTGATTTACTATCTCGTGATTTAATAGAGTGATGACTGCTCAATGAGTCCCTACTCGAATGCATTTTCGTATTTTCCTTTGCTCCATTGTTGAGTTTCGACTCTTTAGATCGGCTTTTCTTATGCCTAACTGACGGCATCGTTGAATGTGGAGTAGACGGTGGTGTCTTTGAATAAGTTGATTTTGATGTTCCATCACTACTTCTATCTAAAGTCATCACAAACCCGCTGTCATCACTGCTCTTACTTGATTTCTTTTGATAGTTTTGTATCAGACTTCCTGTATTAAAATCGTAACTCCAATCACCTTTCTGAAGGTAGTAATTGAGCTCATGTCTGAGTTGATTCCGAGCAGCTTCAATGTCAATTTGTTGATTTTCCACTTTTTGGTGAAACACATGCGTAGAGTTAGATCTATGTACGTGTTTATTAGAAACTAAGTTATTTTGATCAGTCACTTGAGTTTTACCACTAACCGGTGGGTAAGAATTACGTGGAGGCAACATAGGACGGGGTAAATTTACACTGTAGCCTCTTTGAAACTCTAACGGATTACGAATAACATTGTTTACTTGCAGATTACCCTGATTACCGAAAGTATAGCCGTACACTTGGTTAGGATTCGGTTGCATCACTCCATCGTACTTATATCCTACGTTATGGAACACTTCATTGTTCACTCCGTGTCCTGGAACTTTCTTAATACAAGGATTTTTATATTTTTCTCTGAACTCGTTTATATTCCTCCTGTAGTCGTCAGACCCCTTAGAACTGCATCGAGTCGTTGTGTTCGTTGGATAAGCACTAGTTGTGACGCTTCTAGGCAATGTTGTAGGCTTAATTTGTTGCGGCGGTAGGTATGGTTTTGGATAATTAACAGAAGAATTAGAACCGTTTCTCACAGTCTTTGTTAATGTTTGCGCAGTATTCAATGGTGTTAACTGAGACACTCTCAACTGATCCAGAGACTTGCTATGCCGAGCCGGCAGGGTGCTAACCCCGCTCGTTATTTCATGTTTTTGTCGAAACACTTCAAGTCCTGGTTCCGATTTCTCCTTGCCTAGACGCGATACGTTCGAAGCACTTTTTGCCGTATTGAGATCAAGCAAAGTGGATGCGGAGTACCGAGACATTTGTTGCCCTTGTTGTATTGGGCAAGATGCGAACGCGCTGTTTGGTGGTAGTTGAATTTCGCTAATTAGGTTGTTTTGTACGATGTATCTGTTTCTTCCCGTAAGCTCGAGTTGTTTGTTGTGTGCCTTAGGTAGTTCCACTACATTTTGTTTCACTAAAGCTCGTTTGGGGGATCCGCGTGCTGATTTTTGGGGAGCTAGAGTCAGAGTTGCTTGAACGACACTGGAACTGGATTTGGGTGCATTGAATTGTGGTTCGAGAACATCCATGATTGTTTTGGGCAGTGTGAGGGTAACTCTGGAAGCTTCGGATGACGGTCTTCTGGAGTCCATGAGTGAACTGACACTACAAGCACAGTCATCTCCAAGGGGCTCCGAACATAGGAAGGGATCTGCATCAAGACACAGACAGATTAGTATAAAGGTTTTATGCACGAAATGATGGTATTTCCTAATACACAAACTCACCGCTTCCAGATTTGCTGGCACTGGTATTCAGAAATGAACGACGTCGAGCAAATTCAGCTGTGTCTTGATACCTGAAAGAATGTTGAACATTAAGTGAAGCAGCTGCATAATTTAACACAGAAGAGTTTATTTTTCCCTATAATAGTGAGTGTGGTCTTCAGTTTTATTGTAAGAGAGTGGCAAATAATCAGACGGTCCACCTGGTGATAAGTGATCACCGCCGATATGGCCATATGCAATACTATATGACATAATTATTAAGAGATAGAGTGGCAAACAAGTAACTGTGAGGCGGACTATCTGACTGTTACTGGGCATGGTGGCCGCCGCTTATGGACATCTGCTATACCAGGGGTGTCCATATAATAAGAGTACTCTGTGACCAGGGATACCATTGGGTGCTAAATGTCAGTTTTAGCAGACTTCATAAAAAGGAGTTAGTGTTTTTGTTAGTTACCTCAAAACTCAGTCATTTGTAAACCGAAATTATTGTTTTAATTGTAAGGATATTCTTCTTGTAATTTAGTGTCAATAGGAAGTAAGTAATTCCAATCACCTGTCTTCAAATATGATCGGCATGATATGCGGATCTCCGTCCAGCGCGATGCAGTGCACCGGTAACGGAGGCAGCAGAGCCAGGTAGCGCGAGCGCCGCGCCACCTCGCCCACGCTCTGGTACGACTGGTAGTTGCTGTCGTAGCACCCGGCCAGCGAGTGCCGAGGGTTGTCTAGCACGAAGAAGCATTCGGCGAAGCGCTTTATGCTGGAAAGGCAAATTCGTTCATGACTGTTTGGTGTTCAATTGAACATGTGAATTGGTTATCGAATAAATCGGATATGTCGGCAAATGTTACTTTTACGACTATGAGATCCAATACAGATGGTATTGCAGCAACGTGAAAAGAACACGGTTTAATTTGTGATGCAGGAACGCCAATAATAGCCGCAGCCACAAGCCATGACTTCTGTTACGCGTGATGACTGGCGACGAGCGCATGCGAATGGCACCGGGCCGCCATGATGCCAGCATGGCCCACATATGTCACACAGCGGAGTTAAATGGTGCTATACTTAACAAAATAGATAAATTGTTTTCCTTACCGCAGCGCGTGATGTCTGGCTGCAAGCGCGTGATGCACGTGCGGCCGATCCGACGTATGATGCAGGAAGGCTCGCCACCGCAGCGTTACTTCAGCACACAGTCGTGCGATGTCGTGGGCAGCACTCATCGCCCATTCCTCTTCCTCGCCGCATTCAGACTTCTGGAAGTTCTGTGAAAATGCATGATTTTTATAAACATTGTTGGGGGAAAATTATAGAAAATACATAAGCCAGATTCCTATCAGCCCAAGAACCTGGTGCTGATAGGATCTACGATAGGTTTTTCTTCCTGATATGGGCGAGAATACCAAGATCCCAGATATTCAATTATTAAGACAGAGGCACAAGATCTAGTGAATATTTCATAACTGACAATTTATATAATTTTGAAGGTCTTATTCAGGCATGTGTTACCAACACCGCCCATATCATTATAGAAAATAGATGATTTCACGTTCGTTCGGCCCTAATGTTGTTCTCTAAAAATACTGAATCCATGACTCACCTTGCCGAAGTCACTAAGATCCTTTATTCTCTGTGCGACTTCTCCAACGACAGAGTTCGACGCGGACTCCTCAGGAGTGAGTAGGACACCAGGGGAGCCACACATTGCCAGGGCACTCTGCAGCCCCTCCAGTGACCCTAGCAGGATTCCGCAAACTTCGGCGTGGACTTGCCTGCAAAAACAACATTATCATTTTGTTTTATCTTGTTTAGAAATATTTTAGTGGGTTAGTAGCACACGCATTTTGCGAGAATAAGGGCGTGTTTCAAAACTTCATATATTCTAACAGATGGAATCTATAGAGTAGAAAGTAATTTGTGTGATATCTCTATAATTTGTTCGGGCCTTGTCCGGGGATGGTAAAAGAAATCTTTGACAAACGGGTAACGAATCAGAAAACTCCTCTTACTGAAAAAGTGATGATTTCACATTGTACGTCTATTGTATAACTTACCTAGCATGCGCAATCTTGCTAGAGTTCCCACCAGCGCATTTGCCAGTGGATCCAAAGATTACATTCTCGAAGCTTCCCGAAGTATTGAAAGATCCGGCACTCTTCATCAACTTGCCCCATTGTTTACTTGAGCGTGGAGTGCTGAAAGATATGAAGAACACCATAAGATGTGTTAATAAATTCAGGTTTATTAGGGTCTTATATATAAAAAATAACCACATGGTAAGTTATAATACTGATTTGAAGATTCTAAATTTAAATTCATCATATAAATTTTTAATTAAGAATTTGCTCATTAATGCTTAATCTGGGTTCGACTGTGATTTACAAGTATCCTCATTTTGTAGTATATGTTGCCCTGGAACTAATACACCTGCCTTGTTTGTGACTCCAACTTACAAGTGTTTCGAGGTCCTTATTAATAAAATCAATTCGGGGAAGTTACTCACCAGCTTTGCACATAATGCATGATACTTTTCCTTGAGTGGCGGACAGACATGTAAGAATTCAATTGTGTTAGGATCGATATATCTAGCATAAGTCAACAGGCATACTATACGTTCGAGTGTAAATGTTAAGATTTTTGAGAAATGTGGACAAATAGACCATATTGTATTTCCTTATTCTCTTAGCGACCTTCGTGATGGCTTGACGTAAATTAATTTATACCACACCGATATGCGATTTTTGTTAAGCGGAATTACAAGTACGTTCGAATGGACGCAATGCGATGCAATTCGACCGATTTGCACTTGAAATTATCTTAGAAGGTCAATCAATCTGCCTAGCCTTTTTCCAACTATGTTGGGTTCGGCTTCCAGTCTAACCGGATTTAGCTGAGTAACAGTGTTTTACATGGAGCGACTGCCTATTATATTCTGACCTCCACAACCCAGTAACTGGGTAACACGATACCACTTGGCTAAACTGGTGTCAGATCTCAGGCTTCTGACTACCCGTAAAGACTGTCAAAGGTCTTCAAATGACAGCTGGGACCAACAACTTAACGTGTTTCCCGAGACACGAATGAAACTATGCTATGTATAGATGGTCACCCATCCACGGGCCGAACTCAGTAAGCATTGCTTAACTTTAAAGATCGATCCGTGCGGCTGTTATTATTTAGCCACGAGCTCTTCTTTGAAGGTACTTGTACGATATCGCCTATCGAGGCAATTTAAATTGCATCGCGCCATCCGGAAGGTCCCATTCTTGCAAGGTTACGTGTACCGAGTTGACAAGTTATCGGAAATATATGGCTGTAGCAAAAAAGAAAATCGAATAAAGTTAAACGGTGTTAATACATTAATAAATTAGCGTCAGTACAATATTTTACGGTCGAAGAAGTTCAATGTTGTCCACACCGATGTTATCAAGACAACTGCAATATATAGCCCTTGGTTAAGTTTCAGGCAAGTCGATAAAACACAGTAATTGATGATTTAAGATGTGTGTTCGTGACAGTAATTAATACGAGATAATATGATCGGATACTTGAGAATCCTGATTCGCGACACGCGTGGGTTTGTTAATTTGTTTACGCGAAATGTAAACATTAAATAATATAATGTACCTGTATATATTTTAAGATTTATATATAACCTTGCTATAGCACCAAAGAAACAGTTTTAGGAATGAATAGTTACTGATGCTCTTCAAGTCCTCATGCAAGCTTAACACGTAATGGTTAGTTGGAAAACCATGACCAACGAACTGAAAGTACCTAGAATTACAATTTAATATAACGTCTATATTATCCGAAAGAGTAGACAGCACACATTTCACAATGAGAGCGTTAACAGAGCGATGGATGGATGGACTGTGTGAGTTATGAAAAAAAAAAACCGGCCAAGTGCGTATCGAGCCACGCGCGAGTAATAGGGTTCCGAAGTTGCATAATAATGCGGACTAAGAAGAGGGTTTTTGTTGTTAAATAAACATTAAAACGGTTTCAGCGGCACACAACATCTAAAAACGGGCCCACATAGGATGGTGTTTTTTTAAATCTAGGTATATGCTCGCGTTTGATCACTATCTCGCCTGATGTTAAGCGATGATGTGGTCTACGGTGAAGCACGCTTGCCTAGAAGTAACCTATTCACTCTTGATTTAAACTAACTGGTAACTGAAGAAGGAGATAAAAATCCAACTTCGCAACTGAAGTAAGAAAAATATTATTTATTTGAGTACCACCGCGGGTGCGAATTGCGAAAGGAGCCGTTACGAGCGCGCGTTAGAGCCACGGGGAATGGTATGGTTCGTTCCTGGATACCTGCGTGCACGCTCCTTGTTTATTTCTCTATCGGAATTTGAATATTTTCGTATGTATTCACCTCTAATCTGTGGTATTCACTATTTCGTTCTGGAAAGTTTTACGCTACTCAATTAGTGATGTAGTCGGGTCGCATATTGACTTTATAGATGGATATCGACAAAAGAAAATAAGTAATTTGCTTGGCAATCGAATCTGATTTGACTTTAGATTACAAAACGTCGAAAATACTTCTGCACTAACACAAAATAGACTCCCCCGCGCGCATGTGCCGTATGGACTACGGACCGGTACTGCCAACGACTGCGGCTACTCCAATGCGTTATTCGAGATTAAACATTAATCATTTAGAAATCATTATTATTAAGGATGTTATGATTTGAATTGCATATATTTATTATCTGTTTTATACAGCTAACAACCATGTTCAAGTAATTTTTCAATAGCATTTGTACAAAAATTTTACTGTGCCAAGTACATTTTATAAGTTGGTTGACTATTACTCGTAAACTTGTGAAGTCTGTTATGATTTTATTTTTGTATATTTTTTACATGGTTCATAAGCATATATTTACTCTGTTTTACACAGCTAACAATGTTATTTAAGTAATTTTTCAATGGCATTTGTACAAAATTTTTACTGTTCTAAGTACATTTTATAAGTTGGTTAACTATTACTCGTAAACTTGTAAAGTCTACTTATCTGTGATAATTTTCCTTTTAATTTCGTTATATTTACTACTGCCGTGATTTTTTTTACATAGCCAAGAGCAACCATTTCGCTGGCAGGGGGCAGGGCACACTTGCAATTTAAAGCTTAATTTTGCGCACACGGATCTCTGAATCAAAAAATGGTTTTGACTAACCCATAATATTTTTGAATGGCCTTTCCAACGATATCCCACACCATGGGATAGACGAGAGAATAAAAACATAACCACTTTACGTCTATAGGAGGAACCCCAAAAAAAATGGTTTTTCATGATTTTATTTTACCACTTAGTCGAAATTATTAATATGTATATCCAAGGCAAATTATAGCGTTCTAGTATTTAGATTCTCTGAGCTAAGCTGCGGACGGCCAGACGGACAGAGCGAAACTATAAGGGTTCCTTATTGACTTCGGAACCCTAAAAATAGTGATAGCGTGACGGTGGGCAGGACGATATGGAAGAAGAAAACGTGTTACGCCGACCTCAAGTAACATGGGACAAAGGCAGGTATATATGATGATGATTGTGGGAACACAGAGTCATAGATAATATAATACTAGCATAACAGAGTTAACCTTTGTATACGCACACGCTTGTGCACTATATCGACTCTCTCGCCAAATGGCTAATCTCCGCTGAGATTGACCGCCGCCCGCCGCCGTGGCCGACATTTGATCTGGAGGACTATTATTTCTACTATAGAATCAAACTTTTCAATACTTACTTGATGTAAGGCTGATGTAAAGCAACTAGGCTCGCATGGATGGTGATGGACACTGACGACAGGTGGAAGTAGTCGAATAGAACCGGCAGGTGGTAGTGGAGACCCTGCGAGGGCTGGAAGTGCAGCTTGAGCACCCGACAGGACATCGGGGCCAGGGTGCTAGACTGTGCGCCCTCGCTGCACCACAGCTCCACGCCGAGGCTCCATTCTGCCCGCTCTAGGGACTCCTTGAGGTTGCGGCTGTCCACTAAACAAAGAAGGGCAGGTTAATCTGGGTAAACACGATGTTTGTGCAGCAACTGTGCTTCAGTTTCTTAAGTTTACATAAAAAAAACCGGCCATGTGCGATTCTGATTCGCGCACAGAGGGTTCCGAACAAACAGCTAAATTCACCAAAATAAATAGGTAACATTATTAACGTTCATAAACAATGAATGCACATTTTATAAGTTGTTCGACTATTACTTGTAAACTTGTAACGTCTACTTAGCTGTGATAGTTTTACTTTTAATTACGTTATATATACTACTGCCGTGAATTTTTTCACATATCCAAAAGCAACCACTTAGCTGCCTGAGGGGGAGGAGTGGGAACTTATACTCTAACAAAAAATTGCTAAAGGCTAAGCTTAAGGCCTATCCAACACCATGGGAAACACGAGAAAAAAATCATCCCCATTTACGTGTCTCTCTACTTTGTCGGCGTGATTAATATGTACATCCATGCCAAATTATAGCTTTTTAGTACTCTTATCTCTGAGCTAAGCTGCGGTTGGACGGACAGACGGACATGGCGAAACTATAGGGGTTCCTTATTGACAACGGAACCCTAAAAAGGCCACCAGATGGCTTCGACAAAGTGAAATTTTTTCACCTATATCTATTCCATTTTATTAACTATCGAAAACTTTAAAATATGCATACAGCAGGATTTAGTCGTATCTGGCGTAGGGTTTTTCGTACGGCAGACCATTGTTAAATGTTATCGCTGACAGAATTTCACTTTGTCTTCAGGTCAAGCCAGACTTATCTGACACAGATCGTGCACGAAGACAGTGGATAGCCAGCTTTACAAAAAGTCTTGGCAAACAATCGGTTCAGAGTTTCAGAGCCATCTTCTATTAAAAGAAAGTACCTAACGAGTTCCAAATGCTTGTCATTGCGAAATGTGGTACAATTTAATACTCCCTTCCAAAACTAATGTGTTTTTAATTAGTTACACTTTCTAGTCTATTCTTGTTATTAGATAATTATAGCCTAATTTAGGCACTTTGCCTAAATACCTAAGTGTCGGGATTTAGTTGTCCTCTTCCTAAATGTAACCCGTTGATGCGGAAGAGAGGACTCAAAAGGTCATTGGGAGCTTGACCTCTTAAGTTTGAAATATGATTTGGGAAGGTCAAGACAAGACCAGCAGTCTAATAGCGTAAGTGAATTCTGCAAGGCTTTTGACTCGCATCTATCGACCAATCACAAACGAGAGGAAAGACGCGATGTGGATTTCCGTCTATGTGATTGGTCGATTGATGGGTTCAAAACCCTTTGCCTTGCCGAATTCACTTACGCAATTAGGCTGCATGCTACTGACAGACTTAGATATTGGCATCGATAGTTGTTGCGTTTAAGAATGAAAATAGAGATCATTGACCTACCCTCATCTATAGTCATTTTTACGACACATACGACATTTTTTATTATTGAAAACGAAATGTAATTATTAACACATTCTCGTACCTACATCAGTTTATTGTTTGGGTTCCCATATGATTTTAGGGAAACGGAAATTATCCCGAACCAAATGAAACAACTATAGAAACAAAACATTATTACCGAAGATGCTTTATACCAGCGACAAGAAATTAAGAAACAAAACTAATCTTACCTAAGATATGAGCTCTAAAATGCATGACATTCTGTAACTGTAATATTACCTCCTCATTACAGTAAATGATGTGGCAAGCCCGGGACACGGCCAGGCTTCCGATGAGAGACGCGTTAGTGGCCGGGTGACATAACGACAATACAATTAACAAACAAAGCAACATCTTATCTGCACGATATCCCGTAACGTGACCTTTCGTTAGGCCTCCTCGTTGATAATCTGGAAAGCCCACGGCGCAGCCAGGCCTCCGATGAGACACACGTTGGCGGTCAGGCCTCCGGTGAGAGATGTTAGAGACAAGAGAATAAATAAACAATAGAACATCTTACCTAAGAGATGAGCTCTAAAATGCACGATATCCCGTAACGTGACCTCTTCGTTACGGTACATGATCTGGAAGGCCTGCGACGCGGCCCGGCCTCCGTTGAGAGATGCGTTGGTGGTCAGGCGTCCGGTGAGAGATATTAGAGACAAGGGAATAAATAAAGAATAGAACATCTTACCTAAGAGATGAGCTCTAAAATGCACGATATCCCGTAACGTGACCTCTTCGTTACGGTACATGATCTGGAAGGCCTGCGACGCGGCCCGGCCTCCGTTGAGAGATGCGTTGGTGGTCAGGCGTCCGGTGAGAGATATTAGAGACAAGAGAATAAATAAAGAATACAACATCTTACCTAAGAGATGAGCTCTAAAATGCACGATATCCCGTAACGTGACCTCTTCGTTACGGTACATGATTTGAAAGGCCCGCGACGCGGCCAGGCCTCCGATGAGAGACGCGTTGGCGGCCGGGCGGCCAGTGCGCGCGGCCCCGTTGCCGCTGGAGACGGAGGCTTCGATGTGCACCGGGACCTTCGGCGACACACGGAGGCCCACGCGCACTTGGTAAAGTCTGAGGAGGAAAAAGAGAGAGGTTAATTGGGTGACGCTTGACAGTATCCTGCTGAACAATTTGATGGTGATTTAGGTACAATAATTATTAGTAGTAGAGACTCCATTATCCGCACAATCTCTAACGCTCTGATATTTTTCTCTAAGAATTAATTAATTTCTAAAGTCTCTATACATGCAAGTGCACTTCGTAGAGGTGATATTAACACACACCCGACAAAGCTGCAAATAAGTATTAGTAGAGCAAGTTGTAAAATTGCTCGTCTCGTATGCAGTATCACCATATTCACCATCATACCGTATGTAAATTAAATAGCTGTTTTGTACTAGTTTAAAGGATATAATAAAATACTAGTCGGTAATGGTCCCATTAAAGGTCAAAGACCTCTAATCATACGGAGAAGATACGTTCATTCCAGCACGCTTGCTGTAACGCATTGATTTGTGAGATACTAGCTTCTGCCAGCGGCATCGCCCGCGTCAAAGTCGAAAATTATCCCGAGGGAACATTTTCCTGGGATAAAAAGTATCCTATGTGCTACTCCTGACTATAATCTATCTCTGTGCCAAATTTCATCCAGATCCGTACAGGCGTTTAAGCGTGAAGAAGTAACAAATATACAAACATAATATTAAATGTGATTAATTTCTGCTAGCGGCTTCGCCACCACGTGATAGTTAGAAATTATCCCAAGGGAAGCGCTACCAGGATAAAACCTAACCTATGTATTTATCCAAGTCAAGAGCTACTTGTATCTCAAGGTTCATCCAAGTCGTGATTTGTTTTGATTAGGATTTCTGCAGCACCTTCTTCAGAGATTCCAAATCTTAATCTTATTAATAGGCCGGTAAAGTTGCAGGTGGTAAGTCTCCGTCAAGTGGCCGGTTGTTCCAGTGTTACATAAATTCGACCTTATTTTTTCCTGAGGTTTTCCCGGACCTCCGAAGGTAGCCAAACTTAAAATATTATGTTAAGTTCAGTACAGCCATCATGCTCCTTCATCAATTACTAAAACAGTAAACATGCCTGACCTGGTGAATATGACAGGTCATTAGGCACTCTTTGTGTGAAACACCGCCGGCGACGAAGTCAATAAGCTATCGACTATTTTCTCGCTGAAGACACGAACAACAGATACAGATCCTGTGTCAATGAAAGAGACACATATAGTTGAGAGAGAAGAGCTATCAAAGATAATACTCGCACAGCGATGCTCGCTCGGCTATGCTCGCTTGGCGGTCTGAACTCACGCCAAGAGACCAACCAACCAAAACGTATGTAGGACTGACCGTCCGCCCGAGCGAGTGGTGCGAGTAATCTTGTATCAGTATCAGTCTTCGCCCGCGTGAAAAGTGTTTTATCATCCCAAAGTATGAAAACCCTATGTGCTATTCCCGACTATAATCTATCTCTGTGCAAAATTTTATCCAGATCCGTTCAGCCGTTCTGGCATGATTGTGTAACAAACATACATCCATCCAAACTTTCGCATTTATAGTAAGAATACGGTTTTTCAGTGTGTAGTGACGTGTGCGTTGACCAGCGAAATAGCCATGCTTTACAATGCTCTGCATACGCTGAGCCCACTCCTTTTGCCATATTGATATAATATTGTGCCTCAGAGCTAATTTGTGTTTGTTCATGTTCTGTTACAGTTGACAATAAATGTTTTCTTTCTTTCTTTTCTATTGAAGAGAAAGAACGAGTAAGTACTCATTTTGAGGTATAATAAATGTATTAGAAGGATATAGACATAAATAAATGTCTGCAAGAAAATGCATCAGAGCGTTGTGGTTACAGGCGTTAACCATTTATCATCAAGTGGTCCGACTGCCAGTATTACCTGCCTACACAAAACATAATTCGACCTTATTTTTCCAGAAGTTTCCCCGGGCCTCCGAAGGTAGCCAAGCTTATTATGTTAAGTTCAGTGAGGCCATCATGCTTCATTACGGTCATTTACTAGAGAGGTAGCAGTTAGCTTTACGGCGGTTTTTAGTAGCTTGACTTATGACTTGACCTTTAATATGCATGAGTTTAGCCTAGATCTGGAGTCGAGTTTTTATGCCTTAGAATTTGTGTAATTGAATTGTTTATTTTTTATTAAACCATCGTAGCAGGTGGCGTTTTGTAGTTTCTGCCCTTGGGGAAAAAGGCATGAGTTTATGGTTGTAGCTACTTTAATAGACTTTAGAAGATGCTTAATTGAAATCCTATTTCAAAATATCTGAAAATTCAGTCTCTTCTTTTCGTGTAAGGATGTGGCCATCTCTGTAATTAAGCCGCCTCTGGGAACTCCACAGGCCTCTGACTTGGCTATTTCAGACTTACATTAACTACATAAGTCCAGGTTTTTTTACTATGTTTTCCTTCACCTGTGAAGTCCTAGATAAACTTAGAAATTACATATGAATTTGATAAAGTCACATTGCTACTTGCCCGAATTTGAACACACGACCTCAAACACGAGAGGCGAGGTCTTAGCTACTGGGCCACCACTAGATAAAATTCAGTATTAAGGCGGAACTGAAACTAGATAATGTAGAAAATAAAATGAACTGAAAACATGTAAAAGAGACGTAAAATATATCATGCAGTTGGTAGCTATGTATGTTGTGAAAATTATATTTTGTAGATAGCCTCCGACTGCAGGTTTGTGTACGTATTTGTTTGAAATACACGAATAAGCATATCAACAGTATCTACATTTCAGAATGACGTGAAATATCATCACCATCTTCCTGCCACTGTCCCAAGTTACTTGGGGTCGGCGCAACCCGTTTTCTTCTCTATACCGTCACTGACTCCCTTTTCTTTAATATCACTCCTCACACAGTCCATCCATCTTTTCTTTGGTCATCCCCTCCCTCTCCGTCCATCCACATTTATATTAATAGTTCTTTTAGGAACATGCGTTTCATCCCTCCTCTTCACATGACCATACCAGGACAAACATGTGGACCGAAATCAAGAGAACAATAAGTTAATAGAGCTCCAAGTTCTATTTTGCATAAAGAGCTTATCTCGTTATTTCCCACTTCCAATTTGCAGATCTGTGTTCCGCATTAATAAAACCTTTCATTATCGCTACAAACTACAGTTGCTCCGAAGTATTTTACCCATACACAATACGGTATCATGTCAGAGAATGTGAATGGGAAAACAAAGACAAGAGTGGTTAGTACAGAGGCTGCAATCTGCCTAAGTAGTTCTGACTACACAGTAAAGTTTACCGGTATGTTGTCCCGACCGGTGTAAGGACTGAAAAGTAAGTTGTAATCAAGTGTAAAGTTGTTTATCAACTACACTTTATTTTCGAAGCCATATTTTAGACATGTTTATTTATTTGTAGGCTTAGATACTTTTTTTTTATTTACGTGTATCGCGAGCAATAAACTGGATTACTGGAATCACTTCATCGCGCGTTGTTCAAAACAGTTTTTTACAGTTTCTATGCAATGAAACTACTACTGAAAACTGAACTATGGATTGTGGTATATCATTTGAAAGGTAATTTTGTTAGCTTTCAAATGATATCAAAATGTTAATTAAATTTTCTACCTAAATCTAGGGTATCATTGCAACAGTTCGAAGTTTTGGACGTCTAAATGATTAGGAAGTAATATGAAAAGATAAAATTTTTATTTACAATTTATGTTATTTACCTCTCAATAGTTTGTATACCTGGCCCTAATTAAACGGATTTTTCATTGACCGAATGAGTTTCCTGATGGAATCCTGTAGGATTTCCTGCGACTCTTCGACTAAAGCAGATTTCAGGTCTTCTATCGACACCGGAGCTGGACATCTGCCCCGTACCCGCCTTTCAGCTCGTCCCACATAATATGTTCAACGTCGCTTCACTACTGTAAGCGTCCATGTATTGCATTTTATTGTTTATCGCTGCCTTTTAATAATTATGAAACTTCTGAAGCGTGCATCTGTCAATTGTAATATAACAGACTGGACGTAGAGTAGGCACAATGTACTTTATCATTGTTATTAGTAAAAAAAAACATTGAATTGGTTCGAGTAACCATCCGTAATTAAATGTAGGCACTGAGCGCATACTATACTCGCGAGCAATGAAAAAGTTCCAGTGACATAGTACCAAATTACTCCTAAACGGGAAAGGCTAGCTTAATGACGCCGTCTGCAATATTGAAGTACATTTAACAGCGCATCAGATCAAATGTTTTAAAAAGTTGGGGCCATTTGGCAAATAAAACCAAATCTCTAAGTAGGGGTTTTATTAGGTGTAAACGTAGGTTTTGATAACTCAGTACTTGGTGTTTCCTCCATGTGCTCTTAATACAGCTTCTACGCGATTGGGCATGCTGAATACCAGATTCCTCAGCATATGCTGAGGAATGTTCTCCCATTCTTCGATGAGCACGTAATTCAAGTCACGAAGAGTAATTGGAGGTGGAACTCGTTTTCTCACACGTCTGTCAAGCTCGTCCTGGTTGCTGGCCACTCCATTTTGTGGATTTCTATGTCCTGAAGATACTCATTTAAAACTTGAGCAGTGCGGGCCCGTGCATTATCTTGCATGAACACTGCATTGTCACCCATATTTGCCAAAAACGGACCAGCATGTTCATTGAGAATCTCATTGATGTATCTCACAGCAGTTAGGTTCCCGTTCTCGATTGGAACTAACGCTGTTCGACCCTCTGCAGAGATACCAGCCCACACGTAAACGGTACCTCCGCCGTGTGACACTTTTATTTCAAAACATGCTTGTGCAAAACGTTCTCCTGGTCGCGGTATACTCTTTTCCTCCCATCATGATGGTACAGCATAAATCTTGACTCATCAGAGAACATCACTCTGCCCCATTCGTCCTCACCCCATTCTGTATGCTCGCGGGCGTATCGAAATCGGGCAACTTTATGATGCCGTTCCAGTTTTAGGCCATTTACTGGACCGTAGGGCTTCAATCCTCTTTCGACAAGATGTCTCCTGACTGTCCACTTGCTTATTGGTTCCCTTCGAACTTGCAGAAGTTGTTGTAGAACCGCAACTCCCGTCTGATGTCGATTTCTTAACATGGCTGCCGCAATGAAACGATCTTCTCGGACTGTTGTGCACCTTGGCTTGCCAGTACCTGGTCTTCTCAGGTTTAATCCAGTCTCCCTAAACCTTTGAATCCAACACGCACTCGGCCCGCGTGGTGGATTACGGCCCATTCCCCTCTCAGAGAGGAGGCCTGTGTCCCAGCAGTGGGAACATTAATAGGCTGATGATGTGATGATGTGAAACCTTTGGATCACTCGTCGGACAGTAGTATGTGTCACGCCCATTATTCTGGCCGTATTTCTTTGACTGGTCCCCAATTTCACCATAGTGATGATTCTCGTACAATCCTCGGGTAATACAGGCATAATTTATGGGTACGAGAGCCGTAAGCCGCTTTCACAACGGCGAAAACAAGGATGGAATCAAAAGCAAAACAAAAAACGAAAAAAATGTATTCCGTAATTTACAAACCCCAATTTTTTTTTCTACATTTTTATCCATGGCTTCAAAAAGACCAGTATTTAAATGAGTTTAAGTTTGCATAATGTAATAGATTTCATTATACTTTTTATTTATGAAGCTAGGTTCTATGTCTTAGGAGATATTAAGGTGTTTGTCGGCATTTTGTGGGTGGAACTTTTTCATTGCTCGGCAGCGTATATCTTAAAGTAACAACCTGCGTTGCCAAATTCAAAGTCAAATTGTTGACATTTTTCACACACCACGACCATCAAACCAATTCATCTAGGCGCCTCTTAATTTTTTCCTACACACACACTGTGTGTAGGAAAAAATTAAGAGGCGCCACACTCCACAAAGTCGGGGCACTTTTTACATCCCAATTCATTTACACCTGTCGCGTTGGTCTCGACCCGAATCAATTTGCGCCGCAGTGGTGGTAGCTATGTCGTCCCCTCCCCTACGACGACAGTTCAAAGGGGGGATGAATTGTTGTATGTATCGCGAAAACTTTTAGCATGCCTACATGAAATGGCTTGTATGACTAATGAAACGCCAATTATTTATTTAATTTGAAGTTTTGCAAAGAATACAATGAACAAATGTAATAAAATAAAATAATCCTTTATTGCTGTTTTATCATAATTTACAATACAATACTATATTTATTCCTGACGATCGGTTTTTCCAACAACAGCTTGTCCTTCGACAAAGACCTCCTTCAAAGACTTGCACCTATCTCAGTCTCTCGCATTTCTTATCCAATCTGGACCGGCAACTTTTTTGCGGTCATCTTCCCGACGGTCATCTGCGACCTTTACTTATTTTGCCATTTTAGTCCATTTCTCCATTTTCTTTCTCAGCATATGTCCTGCCAATTTCCATTTAAGTGCATACTTTATTCACATCTTTAAATTTTGTAATATTTTTAATAACAAATGTAATTATAGATCTTTAACTAAGGCAATAATTTGGTTGCAAACAACACGAAGAAGATGTCAGAAAGCTACTTGATGATGAAGACACTAAGAATGAGAAAGGGCTTCTTCCATTCTTCTTCTTCATCGTCTCGATGATGCCATTTACAGTTTTTAATTTAGATGTTGTACTTCGACCAAAACTCAGCCATGAAATCCCTAGCACTGGCCACGCACAGGTCTTTCATGTTGCAGATGTTTGTGCACAGGGAGCAGGACAACAGATGGGTATCGTTTGCGGTGTGGTTCCACAGTCGCATTGTGGCTGATCGGAGTACCCCCATCTGTCCAGGTTATACCAAAAGCGGCCCCCTTGGCTTCGCAGCTTATTTAGGGATTTCCAGGTTGGCCATGGCAATTTATTTGGAGCTTTTCATCCATTCATATTGATATTACATACGAGAATGTATCTCTGTCTGCCTCTATGCTACGTTGTTACGCCTAAACCGCTGGACCAATTAATACAGAGATAAATTGGACTTCAAGAAGGAAATAGGATACTTTTTATAACGGGTGTATGTTGCCTTGGCATAATTTCCGACTTTGACACGGGCGAAGTCGCTGGCAGTAGTTAATGTCACCTATTGGTCTGAAATTTAAAAGTTAAACTTCGATTCGAAAAGAAGAAGTCCTATACTCAGTAGACTGCAGACACCCCTTTCTGGCCATTCATCATTCAAACAGTACATCCATCGATTCTTTGGCGACAGGACACTGATAAAAGCATTAAATTATAAACTTTTAACATTAAAACAGAACAAGCATTACTTAACCAGTCTATAACAGCCCCATTAAAGGACAAACACCTAAAGGCAGAGACCCCATTGAAGGGTAAAAGCATTAATGACCATTCTCGTTGATATTTCAAACCATCATAATTTGAAGCAACGATATTGTTCCGTTACCGTCATTAACCAATAAAAAGGTATACAAATAAGCAATACAAAGAAAACTAATGAAATATTCATTGATTTATTAATACTTAATGCAGTTGTCCAACAATGATGGATACCTAACCACTTCCTAATATTTTCTTTCCCATTTTCAGAAACTCGAAGCTCGTTTATAAAAGTAGGTTTTAAGTACTAGGTGTATTAGTAATGGGTCGCGGATAAATTTTAAAGAGAGTTACCGCGGCCCAGGCACAAGCAACTGAAGGAACACGGGTGGGTTTTAGTCAGTAAAAGTCTGACACGCCCTGCCGCTTCACCCAGAGCGGGAGAAGTCATTGAATGATTTCCTAACCCAAAAAAAGGTGTATTAGTAATGCTAAGAGCCAAAGACTATGTTAGGGCGAATCTTGATTTTCACATTACAACTAACTTCATGAAAAGGAAAGATTAAAACGTTGTCCTATTTAACCCAAAGGTTGAATGGTAGAGAATGCCTTGTGGCATTAAGTCCGCCTATTGTACATAAAGTTTAAATAAATAAATTAAACTACATAGCAACATTTTAAATAAACGATGTAGTATTTTAAATATTATTTTGTACCCATTCACAATGTTGTCCTTTTTAACCCAAAGGTTGATTGGTAGAAAATGCCTTGTGGCATTAAGTCCGCCTATGTACCACTATTGTACATGAAGTTCAAATAAATAAATGTAAACCCAAATCAATAGTTAAGTAAACACTTTGGTCTTAGTAATTAGAAACTAACAAAATTAAAACATTCAATTTATTTAAATAGTGGTGATGTAGTATTTTAAATATTATTTTGTACCCATTCACAATGTTGTCCTTTTTAACCCAAACGTTGACTGGTAGAGAATGCCTTTTGGCATTAAGTCCGCCTATGTACCACTATTGTACATGAAGTTTAAATAAATAAATGTAAACCCAAATCAATAGTTATGTAAACACTTTGGTCTTAGTAATTAGAAACTAACAAAATTAAAACATTCAATTTATTTAAATAGTGGTGATGTAGTATTTTAAATATTATTTTGTACCCATTCACAATGTTGTCCTTTTTAACCCAAAGGTTGATTGGTAGAGAATGCCTTGTGGCATTAAGTCCGCCTATGTACCACTATTGTACATGAAGTTTAAATAAATAAATGTAAACCCAAATCAATAGTTAAGTAAACACTTTGGTCTTAGTAATTAGAAACTAACAAAATTAAAACATTCAATTTATTTAAATAGTGGTGATGTAGTATTTTAAATATTATTTTGTACCCATTCACAATGTTGTCCTTTTTAACCCAAACGTTGACTGGTAGAGAATGCCTTTTGGCATTAAGTCCGCCTATGTACCACTATTGTACATGAAGTTTAAATAAATAAATGTAAACCCAAATCAATAGTTATGTAAACACTTTGGTCTTAGTAATTAGAAACTAACAAAATTAAAACATTCAATTTATTTAAATAGTGGTGATGTTAACACAACATTCAAAGCACGATGCTCAGAAATTAGGTTTGGAAGTGAAAATTTAGTTTATTTGGTTATGCACTTTGTAGCATTAATATGAGTTTGAGCGCGCTCCAGCGAACCGATTCTGACATTAATTACATACAGGTTTACAGACACTCAAAGTTTTCAGTAGTTAGCTAATTGTTTAGGCGTTAATAGCAGCATTTAAATTCTAATTTTGAAATTCAAAAGCTTAACTGTTAGTTTGGTAGACTCATTTCATTTAATTTCTCATTTCGAAGCCGGTTGTTAGTTCTGAAAGGTAAAATGAAACTGCGAAAATGATCAAACTGAAATTTGATTAATGCAAGTTGCAGAGTTTCGTGGAAAACTAGAAACTAGCTATTGGTTCTATGCTACTGGGAGAGTTTTGAGCCATAAAGTTGTATGAGCAAAAAATTTAACGTTGGTAACTTTGTGAATTCTGGATAATAGTTGTAGAGAAATGGTCATAAATCAAAAGGGCGAAATAAGAAAAGTGAAGAACAGAATCAAGAAAGGAGAGAAACAAGTTTACATAATTACTAAAGAAAACGTAAAAACAAATTAGACTTGTCAGCAACACAAGTTACAACTGCATAAGCTAAAAAGCAAAGAAGAAATCGATAATAGGAGCAGTAATAATAATGAAAAACTAGTTTGTGATAATGGTGAGAGCTGTGCACATAAGCATAAGGTGCAAGCTATTAGTAAGTCCAGAGTAATCACACCATAATCCGTAGAAGCGGTAGGCATTTAAACACTTGAAAAAAAACGTGTAAACTTGCGAATAGTCGTAATATTATTTATTCTGTGGCAGACATACTTGGAAAGACACGCGCCACAAATATAGAACTGGGTCACAAACCGTCCGCGATGCGTAGGAGTCTTGTCATTTGCAATTTAAAAGATAAAATAGTGTTGTTTTATGTTCCTGTCGTAAAGTGATTTGCATGTTATTAAATACATATTTAATTGATTTTCTTATCTTTTATGTCTTTATCTTAGTCCTTAAATCGTTTAGGTGTTTTTTCTTTTTCCATTGAAGTTACATCTTGATGTTTCTACTCTACAATTCTGTTAGGATTTACGTGTACATACTCTAGCAAATGTTTTAGCATAAATTGCTTCCTCCGCTTCGTTTCAAAGACCTTTTGTGAATGAATTTAGTTATTCATCAATGCAAAGTAATTTGCGTCTAGCGTTGATTTGTTGTCGTTGGTCATTAAGCCGTTTGTAAGCTGGTTTGAAGTTCGTTGTGGTGAATTAATGTGCATAGTTTAGCGTTCTTTGGCACATGATATTTGCACTTCTGTCAATCTCATTGTATACCTTTAGATCCTATATGATATTTGTAACTGACTAATGATTGACTGCCCATAACGACTTGTAGTTCAATGATCTGATCTGATTCATCGCGTACCCTTTTTTTAGGATTGAAGTACTTGCCTACATTGTTTGTTTGTCTAAGGCTTCACTATACTTTACAAAGTTTATTAGACCGTGTGTTGTACAACTGTTTATGTACCGTGTGTATGTGCAACGTGTTTTGTAGTAAAACATCGGGTCACGGCAGTAAACAATGTGTGGTAAAACCTGGTAAAACATTTAATTTTAGATAACCTTGCGGCTAAATGCTGTGACGTGTGAGAGTTGGAATATATGTAAGAAGCACGATTGTTTTCTTTTCGAATTATTTTAATGGTTTTTTTTTATTTTTAACACCACACCACATATAAAACTTATGTTCGTATAAACTGTTTGATTCATAATACATTCTGAGGCCACTTTACGTTTTCTCACTAGCATTTGCCCGTGACGACGTCTTTGATTTTAGTATCTTATTTTTTTTTTCCGAGGCGAGAAGTTTTGTGATTCTCCCCTTCCTCGCATCTTGTTCCTCTTTACTGAGGATCATTATTCCCCCATCCGGAGACCAAATTTTCATTTATGATGTTCCTTCATCTGTGTCTGTCCTTGGCGTCGAGGAGTGCATCGTGCAGTTTAGTGTTGAGCGTTGAACGGATTGGGTCAAAATGCCTGATTGTGCTGTGACCCCATGGCCCCCTGCCATCGACCATACCAGTTATCATTAACTGGTTTCGGGTAATGTGACCAAAGAATTCCAGGATTCTTCGCTGGAAGGTGGTGGAGAATCTGGTTTTGACGGTCGGTTGAAGGATAGAGTCGTTTGTGCGGAATGCTGTCCATGGAATGTGAAGTATCCTTCACCAACACCACATATCGATATAAGATTAAGTAAGATCGCCTTTCTACCTAATACAAAATATAATTCATATCATGAATTGAACCGTCTCTCATAATTCAGTTACAAAATAATATTATCTTATATCGTAATCAGAAGTTCTAAGTTCCAATAAACTGTAAAATAGCAGGTTTTAGCCAAGCACCGATATCCAGAAATAAAATGTAATCCCAATAGATCATCTACGGACAGTATAAATCCGTAAAATGCACTCAGTTTTTATAGTGGTAGGCGTTAACTTTTCAGTTATATGATCGAGTTTGTTTTGATTTAGGAACTTGAGAGTTTCATTCAGATCGTAAATAACATTTACATTCCATACTCGTTGCCAAACGAAAAGAAACGTAGAGTTTGTTAAACTCTGTCAGAATAGTTTAACAAACTCTACGTTTCTTATATTTCATCCAACGTATGCCATCCATTGTATTGTATAAAAATTGTTTTGATTATTGGCGAAGATCATTGACCAGTTCATATAAATCGTACGATCCTACGATCTTCGTATTGTGAAATCATGTCTGATGAGAAGCTGGTATAATCTAAACTAGTATCATGATGAAGTAGTAGGTAATATTTTTGTTTGTAGTATGTAATCTCTAGAAATACTGGAAAATTCTTGCAAAACTACTTATCAATGAGTGACACGAGAAAGAAAGAAAAAGGTAGTTATCAATATTTTTACCATAGAACCTAACTAGCCAAACTAAAATCGGCTGTTAAAATCTTTTGACGAGTCTGAATTGCAGACATATTTGTTTTAATGCTCAAGACTTGTAAAAATATTTTGAGCTGCGCAACTCAAACACGCAATGGTACAATTTAGAAATGGTTGCTGTTTGCACGCGAGCTTTCATGAAGGACATGAAGCTATCGTATTTAAAATGACTTTACTGAGTTCTTGGATGAATTAAATGATTAGACAGAGTGGAAATATACACGTAACTGACATTCAGTAAAAGTTTCCTTTCAGTAAAAGCTTGAAGGCAAAAATGATGATGATGATGAAGAATACAATGATCCTGATAAAGCAGATTTTTAGTTTAACTTAAAGCTATCTCAAAACTTGGCAATTGATTTTATGAAAGTCGACGAGTTATTAAATAGTGTATTCAAAATCAATAATATTATTAAATGACAGAAACTAGAAAAACTTAGACTTAACAATCAAACTGCCTAGCATGTCCCCAACTGTGTTGGGGTCGTCTTGCAGTCTTTACATGGAACGACTGTCTATCGCGCTTATTCAATACCTACTCTAATTAATGATGTTCCCACAAAAATTCAATCAGAAATAACAAACAATAATTATATAAATAAATACAAGAAATTCTTTGATTCTCTTTGAAAATGCATCACCCTGTTTAAATTTCATTCAATCTTTAAGTTGTGTTGACGGGCTGCCTGACCCGCGCCGACGTAATTTTTGTTAGTATCTTAGGTATTATTTACTAACTACCCCACAATTTTTCTTTTATAAACTATGTTTTCATTGATTTCTTGTTAGTATTAAGATTGCTTATAAGTGTTTCAACATCCGGAAAAACCTTTTGAGGTTTTGGTGATGTTTCTGTTTGTATTTTATCATGTTCCATATTTAGCAAATAAAAAATATTTACTCTTGGCAAAACTGGTAGAAGAACGGACCGTCCACGGCTGATATTATTTAACCACATGCTCCTCTGTCATGATGTCTGTTCCAAATTTATTTTCATTTTCAGTCATTCCTTTCAAATCTGATTATAATTAGGGTAAGCGCACTAAAAACAGTGATTACCAATTAAAAGGCATGAGTCAGGTCTCCCCTTCAGTCTGGCGAATTTAATTGAAGGGTTTTCATCATGCCGTGCAGTTAGCATTCGTCAATCATAATAATTGCGCGCGACAACCCCAAGGCACGACTGCGAATACATTTTTAAAAACCCTTTCATATTTCGCACTGAAATTGATGTCGACCGTCATTGGCCATTAATAAAAAGAAAGATTGATTTTAATGCTTGGACGCTATGGTAAATACGGGATCATTTTATTTTAATGGCTTAATATATCAACTTCATTTTCCAATATTCGGTCAATTTAAGTTTACATGCTGTTTATATTTCATTTATGACTGCTATACACCGCCATACACTGCCTAGGCTTGCCACAACTATGTTTTGGTCGGCTTTCAGCAAATATGTTGGATGGATTGCTTATCTGACATCCACAAGAAGGAAGACTTGTCAGATTTTATGGCTTCTGTCTACCGTCACGACTGTCAAACATCTTGAAATGACAGTCGGGACCAACGGCTTAGCGTGCTTTACAAGGTACGGAGGAGTTTCGGTATGTAATGGCAGTTGCTTTACCTCGTAAATCCTATATATTCATTAATTTATAGACTTGAACTGTTCTGATTGTACTTTTGCGTTCAATTTTATCTTTAGTGGTTTTGCCTGAATGATTAAATATGTGTTAAACATTGTCGTTGGTGGATAATTCGTCAATGTTAATGAAAATCGATGAACTTGCTAGCCTGATTCCAATATCCATTATTACTTCTTCATTTTTAATTACTACATAGACTTTTTGTTTCTGACGTCGCCGTTTCTGTAATTTTTATATTAAGTCCAGAATTAAAGAGCATCGAGACAGCTTACCCAGGATTATCGTTGAAATAATAGAGTACTCGACGATATTCCCATATGGTCCATAGGTTCTGCTGAGAGGGTAACGTAACAGTTTGATGTTACCATAACGTAACGAGATCTGACACCAGAGAGCTCTTCTATTGTTACCAGTTAATAGAAATCCCCGTTAAGCCAGAAAATTGGGTTAACATACATGTAGCTATTTTCGCATAGTTCCTTACTCCTTTTGATTAGTTTCGAGGGAGAGATTAGGCTACCGACCGCTTTCCAATATACCGACTAACAGTGCTTCTTTAGTTAGGATAATGTATGGTAATTTAAAAGCTCCTTTCGTTAATCCCGCAACAAGCAACGAATTTCTTAGATTAGTAGACGCCGCGCCGTAGACGGTCTTCATAATTCAGAGTTTTGTCGATATATCTTTATAGCACTATCCCGCTCTAAAGTTGGGGTAATGCGGTGAAAGAAAATGTACCAATAATCTCTGTCTGCGTACGTCTCAATCAGAGGGCATCTCTCGCGAATGTCAAGGAGATAGGGATCGCTATCAGGTTGATGTTCGGATGCGAGTGATCTGGAGACGATGATTGATGATCAGAACTTTGATTGTGAGATCATGAAATTCACGAATGACTTTATTAATTCATAATACTTTCGCATCAAAAGTCCCGCCTCAAGCCATGTTAATTCGATGCTATCTATTGCTATGAGTTTATTCCGTTCTAATTTGACGTGCACTTCACATGTTATCAGTTGTTATCGGCGTCATCACGAAGGCACAGGTACCACTAGTTAATTAATATCGGGAGCGCTCACCCTCTCTGGAAGAGGTCGACATTGTAGAACTTGTAGAGTTCCACGGAGAACTCGAAGGTGGCCTGCAGGTCGCTCATGGTTCGTGTGAGGAGCAGGCGCGGGCGCGGGCGGCGCGGCGCGCCATGCCGCGGCCGCTACCAGCCCGCAGGGCGCATGGCCCTCACCGCATGGACACGCACTGCACTGCACTGACCACACCCGCGCAGCTCGCGGGGCGGCGGCGGCGGCGCTGCGGCTCGGCTCGTCGGGCGGGTCCGGGGCGCGCGCGGCTGACGCAGCCGCTGACACCGACGTACGGCTCACAGTGCGGGAACCAGGAATTCATTTTTTAATAGCGGCCAGCGCGCATGCGCCGCGCTCGTCCCGAACGGAACGACTAGGGTAGGGACGATGCCGCCGCCGCGGATAATGGGCCACGCGTGGATATCTGCATTTCTGACTCATTATTTTCTGATGTTGTTTTCAGGAAAATAAAAAGTGTTTGGATGTTCACATTCAGCGTCAACTCTACGTAGATACATATTCTTATGCGTCAGTGTGTAGTGTTTGTGAATTTCTCCGAATTTATCGTGTGGGATATTTTCATATGACTCAAAAGTCACATATATTATGTATATTTATACCTTTTCTGGGGTGTACTGGTGTTTGAATATTCTTGTCACCGTGTCATAATAATATTTGAATTCTTCATTATGAAATCATACTGTAAAATCATAAGACTAAAAGGCAAGTCTGAAAATAATCCAAATCGAATAGCTTTAAATTCATCGTTTGGGATATTTTCGGATATCGGGTGAGCACGTGCCTAGAGGTGCGTGTCTGCCATGTTGAGCGGGAGACGCGCCGTCGCGCCGCGTTGCCGGTGCGGGCTGCAGTGGCGGCCGGCCGCAGCCCGGGGCCTACCTACACAGGTGCCGACCGGCGGCCGGCTGACACCCGCCGTGCCGGCCATGGAACGAGCCTCAGATATGTCGCGTGGTAATGCGGCGCGATCACTCTCCCGCGGGACTGCGCGACTCTGTAAAGGTCACGGGGGGACCGCCAGCCGACCCCCCACCTAACCTTTCTCGTACTCTCCTACCTGCCGATCACTAGACTATAATTCTATACCGATGACGCCATTTTATAATACCTGCAGGGGTGCGATTTGGGGTGACCTTTATTTGAGTGAGATTCGGTATTTTACGAGGCCGGCTAAGCCGATGTTATAGACGGTTGTGATAGCGGGTATCGCTCGCTACGACTACGACGGGGCACAATTATTTTAGGCTTAGCTCCACGTGTCGTAGTATTTTTGTCGCACATTAGACGACAAGTTTATTTTAACCCCGACACATATAGAAAATGTCAGGAAACTCTTTGATATAATAAAAGCTATTAAAAGAAATATGTTTTATTTACCACTCCTCGACTATTGATCTAGATATGACTCACGTTAACATTCATTGCGTGCTGTATAAATTACACATCCAGCATAATAATTAGCGTTCCTGAATAGAAGTCTAAAAATAATCCGCCTACAGATACAGTAAGCCAACATGAGTTTCAGAATATTTCGAAATAGCAGCAAATTACATTGGGAGAACGAATGGAAATTTAATTGGAGGATTGTTGCAAAAGGTCACAGTTCAAGATTCGGGAGGTCGATAATGATTGGTTGGCGGGTTCGCGAAAGGATTGCAGAATAGTGCCTCCAGCCAACCGCCTACTGCCGGATCAGGCTACGAGGGTTCTTTCAATAACTTTGATTGCGTCTTTATTCGGGAAATCGGGACCTTTTTCAGGATTCCCGTGAAGTGATATTGAATTGACGAATTCCTTACTTTGTTATTGCGCGTATACGTGTACCTGTATACCAATAACGATGTTATTTACTCGTAACCTTTACTGCTGTATTGTAGTTATGTACTGTTGATATCTGAAACGTCGGGCAGGTGTCCAGTGGGGTATTAAATGTCAATGAGATTATGATGCCCGGCCGTGCTTGAATGTCATTTAGATTACAGGAATCCTTAGATCATACAGATTTCTGTTGTTTACTAGATGATAATAACTATAAGTAGGTGAAGAACCTATAGGTATTATACTAATTTAATTTATGATCATGCAGTTATTTGAGAAGATATAAATACTTGGGCTAATTTATTTTGGGTATATACTTTATTGATAAATTGTAATTCGAGGGGTTTATTCGTCCATGTGCTATCACAAAACAATTATTTGATCATCCTGAGTGCTGTAAATTTCTCACAATTTGCGGTTTTTAGGGTTCCGTACCCAAAGGGTAAAAACGGGACCCTATTACTAAGACTCCGCGATCCGTCTGTCAAAGTCAAAGTCAAAGTCAAAGCACTTTATTTCAAGTAGGCCAGTTACAGGCACTTTTGAATTGTCAACTGTCTGTCTGTCTGTCCGTCTCTCACCAGGCTGTATCTCGTGAACCGTGATAGCTGCAGTTTTGAAATTTTCACAGATGATGTATTTTTGTTGCTGCTATAACAACAAACACTAAAAACAGAATAAAATAAATATTTAAGTGGGGCTCCCATACAACAAACGTGTTTTTTTAGCATTTTTTGCGATAATGGTACGGAACCATTCGAGCGCGAGTCTGACTCGCACTTGGCCGGTTTTTGTTCTTAATACACCGAATTACTTGGGGGTTTACTTGAAATTCCTGTGATATTTTCTCTAATGTACCAGTAACTACACTTATCTTAAACTGAAGAATATGTAACAATATTAAATACTTTTTAAGTTTGTGTATTAAAAAATTCAAAATTCAGAAGTCATTTATTCAAACTAGGCTGAGAATCAGCACTTTCCGAACGTCAAAATTACATAAGACAGTCCCCCAAAAACGCCCGCCCTTCACCACTTCCTAGTGCTTTGGCTGGGAAGAAGAAGTGGCGCAACAAACTCCCCAGCAGCACAGCTGTCTGTTCAGTTAGAAAAAAAAACAAAAACTTGATTCTATACAATAGTATGCAAATAATTTACATTACTAAACACAAAAAAATAAAATAAAATATATTCGCCATAATGACAGCTAGCACTCGCCAATATACCAACAAAAACATCGAAATCTAAACTCAAGCGAAAATAAAAACTAAAAATAAAAACGTAAACGGAACTTAGTACCCGAATTATAAAGCCTCCAGGCATAAAGGGCGTGCCCGCCTACATATAGCTAATACAGCTGTAACTCGAAGTCACATAATTATGATAAACTAGGACCATCGAAGTAAAAAATAAATCAACAGTTAGGCAAGAATAATATATGATCCACTGTCGAGGTCGCTAGCTAACCACATATTGCAATACAACTCATTAAAAAAAAAAACATTGGAGTGAGTCGATTATGTCAATAATATGACAATTAAATTAAAATAAATTGACTTATACTGTCAAAATAAAAAAAACAATTTTGTGACTCATATAACCTTTCAGTAAGCAAGCTAATTCTGGAGAAAGAACTCAAACATTGTCTTGAGTTAATCACAGCGACCAACTATTTTTATCGTTTAAGTAGTCGTTAATAGAATAGTATGCCTTTGAACAAAGGTTTGATTTTACTTTAACTTTAAACGCATTAAAAGGCAAATCTAGAAGAGCAGAGGGTAGCTTGTTATAAAAGGTTATACCAAGCCCAACAAATGAGTTATGAACCTTATGAAGCCGGTGAAAAGGAGCTCGTAATTTGTCCTTATTTCTGGTGTTAATATTGTGAATATCACTGTTTTTAGTGTAAAAGTGTATATTTTGCCTAATATATAAGATATTGGCGAAGATGAACTGTGATGCCACTGTGAGAATACCAATATCTTTAAAAAAATCTCTTAGAGAATCTCTGGCACCTAGCTGGTAAATTGCTCGAACTGCTCGTTTTTGAAGAACAAATATATTTTGAATGTCAGCGGCTTTGCCCCGCAGCAGAATGCCATAGGACATAACGCTATGGAAATAACTAAAATAGACTAATCGAGCAGTATCAACGTCAGTGCACTGTCTTACCTTCCTGACAGCGTAGGCGGCCGAGCTAAGCCTTCCCGCTAGACTTGAAATATGTGGGCTCCACTGAAGTTTGTCATCTACTGTTATGCCCAGAAAAACTGCCGAGCCCACAGTTTCAAGCACCTCTTTATCTAACACGATGTTGGGTCCTAGATTTCTAACATTCGGTAAAGCGACTTTTATACATTTCGTTTTCATGGAATTGAGAACTAAGTTATTTGTTGTAAACCAATCCGTAACCATTGAGAGAGCACTGTTTACATCGTCAAAATCATGTCTATTCCTGTCAACTTTAAAAATAAGAGAGGTATCATCTGCAAATAGTACAACTTCACAGATACCCTTTAAAAAGAACGGTAAGTTATTGATATTCAAAGACAAAGACAAAGATATTTTATTTCAAGTAGGCCACCAAGCGGCACTTTTGAACGTTACATTTTACAAATAATAATAGTTGATTCTACCGTGCATTCGGAAAGTAGCTTGTAATGGAGAAGAATGCACAAGAAACTCCATACTTACTCTTTAAAAAAAAAAAACTTTTTACAATATTTAGGTACATAAGTACATACCTTGATGAATGAAATTGAGTTTATACAATACAAATATATTTATACAGTCTTCAGAAGGTCCAACAATAATTCAAAACAATAATGTTCTGCATATCACTTGTTTTTGCGCCCTAGTGGCTGTGGAGCAGGACTAGCATTTAGCCAAGCATTTTTATCATTGATGTAATCCCCCAACTTATAATATGCCAGCCTGCATAGTGTGCGTTTTATACAAGTTTTAAATTTCGTCTCATTCAGTTCAAGAATATGGGGAGGAATTTTATTGTAACATTTTGTACAGTATCCCATGAAAGATGAGGCTACTTTAGCCAGTCTGAAACCTGGTGGAACTAATTGGTCCCTATTTCTAGTAACATAATTACTACATATTGTATATACGAATGAACCCAGTAACAAGAACACCCACAACAAGAATGGACCCAGTATTGAGCCTTGAGGTACACCTAACTGAACTGGTAACCCGGAAGATTTCTCACCATTAACATCTACACATTGGGACCTATTATGTAAGTTAGAATTTATAACATCGAGAGCTTCGTTTTGCACACCGTAATGACGCAGTTTACGCAATAGCGTGTCATGGTGCACGGAGTCAAAAGATTTGGAGAGATCACAGAAAACCCCAATAGCATTTTGCGAGTTCTCCCATACTATTACACGGGATGAATAGGAATGCAGGGGTGACGGGGAACGAAACTTTGATAAGCATTTTAACTCATTATCATCATCATCATATCAGCCTAAAGACGTCCACTACTGGACATAGGCCTTCCCCAAGCGTCGTCACATTGGCCGCTCCCGTGCGTCTCGAATCCAGTGGATCCCCGCAACCTACACCAGGTCATCGGTCTACCTGGTGGGAGGCCTTCCAACGCAACGTCTTCCGTTCGCGGTCGCCACTCCAGAACCCTTCTGCACCTTCGGCCATCCATTGTGCGAGCAATGTGCCCTGGCCACTGCCAATTAAGTTTGGCAATTCTTCGGGCTATTTCTGCAACCCGGATTCTCTTGCGGATCTCTACATTTCTGATTCGATCACGCAAGGATACTCCGAGTATAGCCATCTCCATTGCCCTTTGGGTGACTGTAAGCTTTCTTATGAGGCCCATTGTGAGCGACCACGTGTCAGAGCCATAGGTCATCACTAGCAACACACACTGGTAAGACACGACTTTCGTCTTGAGACACTGCTGTAATTTGGACGAGAAGATATGGATTTTAACTGTGATACGACTTTATTGGTTTCAAACAAAGTATAGTTTTTTTTAAAATACTTATTTAATATATTGGAGTACCTACTAAAATGCTGCAAACAATTTATAAATAACGTGAAAATTCCCTTCATAGTTTTGTTTCTATTCACCTCTGCGTTCCTATTCACTCCGTTTGACGGTATCCCTTGAGAAGCTGGTCTGAAGTTGGCAATTACGAGCTACCTATACAACTACCGCAACATCTTCATCGATCACTAGTCGAGGCCATCCCAGGAGAGGCTGTGCATCGCTTCCTGGCTGCAGTATAGTGGTTTATTAATGCGGGCCTAATTTGTTAAGGAACATTATTATTTACTTAGCTGGGAGATTGGTAGCCTGTATTACAAAGTCTTTAAATATGGTAGACAATCTGAAGATAACGATCTGTTTTAGATTTTTTATTATTTATACTTGTAGTCTCAAATAAATAAGGACGAGGTCAAGAAAATTACCGACTTATAAAAAACTGAGGTAATCAATTCAACACGTATGTACCTATGCAATATTGTTGGACAATATTCACATAGTTACACTATGTGGGCTTCTAAAGACGTGTGCCAAATTTCATAAGTGTATGTGTGTATATTTGTATGTTTGCATGTGTGTTTGTGTGTTTGTATGATTGTATGTTTGTATGTTTGTATGTTCGTATGTTTGTATTTTTGTATGTTTGTATGTTTGTATGTTTGTATGTTTGTATGTTTGTATGTTTGTATGTTTGTATGTTTGTATGTTTGTATGTTTGTATGTTTGTATGTTTGTATGTTTGTATGTTTGTATGTTTGTATGTTTGTATGTTTGTATGTTTGTATGCTTGTATGCTTGTATGCTTGTATGCTTGTATGCTTGTATGCTTGTATGCTTGTATGCTTGTATGCTTGTATGCTTGTATGCTTGTATGCTTGTATGTTTGTATGTTCGTATGTTCGTATGTTTGTATGTTCGTATGTTCGTATGTTCGTATGTTCGTATGTTTGTACGTTTGTACGTTTGCATGTTTGTGTGATTGTTTGTCCACGCATTTCTCCGAAACTAGAGATCGGATCGTAATAATTATTTTTTTATTGGATTAGATATCTCTCAACTTAGGGAATAGTGCAAGTTTCATCAAAATCGGTCAAACAGCACGAATATGTAAATTGGGTTATTATGTGTATTTTGTCAATCCTTTATGTACTTTACTATAGACTTGCTCATTTTTAACCCCCGACGGAAAAAGAGCAGTGTTATAAGTTTGACGTGTGTTGCTGTATATCTGTGTGTCTGTTTGTCTGTCTGTGGCATCATAGCTCCTAACGTATGAAACGATTTTGATTTAGATTATTTTGTTTGAAAGGTGACTTTGTCAAGAGTGTTCTTAGCTATGTTTGGTGAAAATCGGTTTAGCCGTTCAAAAGTTATGGGCTATTTTCCGTTTGAAACGGAGTATTTACACTTCCCCCGCGTGAAAAGTGTTTTCTTAACCCAAGGGAACATTATACCGGGATGAAAAGTAGGCTATGTGCTATTCCAGACCATAATCTGTCTCAGTGCCAATTTTTATCCCGATCCGCAGGATTATTACGAATCTTACAAGAGCAAAAAGATAGCGATTATTGCGCAATACGGAAGTTTTACTGCGGTTTTTTTATTTAGAAATAAGAGCATTTGACAAATAGCGAGCGATAAGCAAACGATTGTGTAGGAACCGGTGTGTGTGTATGACTAGATGTATGAATGTGAGTGAAGCAAAAGAAGTATGTAAGGATCGTAGCAGGTGGCGTTCTCTAGTTTCTGCCTACCCCATGGGAAAAAGGCGTGAGTGTATGTATGTATGTGTAGGACACGGATGGCGAACCTTTATTAGAAAACGTGCCATTTAAATTATACATTTTTTTATGTGACAATGAAGTGCCACCAAAGAATTTTGACTTAGTCTTAATTGATAAAAAAATAAACTCTAAATGCTATGAATTAATCAATTATTTATTTGCACCTCGAAATTCTTACAGCAATCCTTTTTTTATATAATTTTATGTTGTATTTAAATACAAGTAGGAGTTGGTGTCATTTCTGCTTTCTGCTGTTGCAAATTACCTAGATGCTAAATTACCTCATTTTAGCGTGCCCAAAATATTTTGTCGTGTGCCACCACAGGCACGCGTGCAATAGGTTCACCATCTCTGGTGTAGGTCTTACCATAGTTACACTGTAGGTAATTCCGAATTTTGCCATGATGAAAGCGTTTGATCGGGCGATAATTGCTAATTGCTGTTTCTTACGTTCCTAATAAGCCTGCCGTTCATCAGTTCTGGCGTGATTGAGTAACAAACATACATCCATCCATCCAAACTTTCGCATTTATAATATTAGTAAATTTAATTAATAATTCACATTCTAGTTTCAAATTTATATGGATTTATTTATTCATAATAATGCCGTATAAATTTGAAACTAGACTGTCCTAAGTTGAAAGATGAGAGAAATGCGTGGACAAACATATATACAAACGTACAAACTTTGGCATTTATAATATTAGTAAAATTAATTAATAATTCACATACTAGTTTCAAATTTATACGGAGTTATTTATTTATAATCGCCCTATAAATTTGAAACTAGACTGGACCATCTGCAATAAACGAGGGCAGGATTTTTGAGTGAAGTTCAGCGGCTGTTATTATTATTTGCAAATTTATTCCTAGTGGATATTGTGATATAAAATTAGTGTAGTTTTGTGTCTCAACTGTCTACGCAACTGGACAATACAATGTGTGAAATCATTGACAGAAGCGATCTCGGGATACTCGTAGTGGAGCGGAGAATTTGATTGTAGTAGACTACAGCAAAGCTTACTGGAAAGGCTGACTCGATACAATTTGATGCCAAATACTCCAAAAAACATTAGAATCTGTTACATCCGCATTCTAATGCATATGTTAGAATCATGAATGGAACTCTATATAAAAGTATTGATATCTACCAAGATAGCAAGCTTTGAATGTCAAGATGGTTGTTGGTTATTTACTGTCTTTAGGATTTTATGAATAAAAGCACAGAAAGACAAGTCTTGTTATTTATTTAAATAAGGCTGGTCAATTAATTCATATTTAGAAGGCTCATCGATCTTACTGCCCGTTCGCTAGATCTAGTTCTCGTGGGGAAGAAGGGAAACAAACCCCACAGAAGCTCTTTCATAGTATTTATCGATATCTTTTACAACCAAAAAGTGTTTACGATATTATAGAATCAAAATAAAAAGGATAAGGCAAAGGACATAGACTAGCCCTTAAATCAATATTACATATTAGGAATAAAGGCCATAATATGATATAAATACAGTTTCAACACAACCATTAGCAATAATAAAGTTATAATATCAAATAACTTACGTTAGCCTTGTGTAGTCGATCTTACAAGGAAATATAATAATATATGTGGCCTGTACTGGCTTGTAGTTCACAGAAAAGTAAGTCAGCTTATCCATTACACAATATTTTATAATCTCGGGTCTATCTGTGTCTAAATACGTCCAATATGAGAAAATGGCGCGGTATTCCGCCATTTTCTATATTGCTTTAAATAATCTCACAATTAGGTGAACAATAATAAATTATCATGTAATGAATCCATTTTAAAACGTAACAAGACAATTAAGGAATTTCATAACACCTCATTAGTCATTCTTAATCAATATTCAAAAGAATATCATCATCAATACCTTTCAATGCATTTTCAAAAAAAAAACAAAAAAAATAGCCAGGGTGTTAAAGGATAACCAACAGAACCCACTTCTAGCATTTTTTGAATTTTTGTCTGTTTGTCTGTTTATTTGTGCACGCATCACGTGAAATGTAGGAAACCAATGTAGATAACTTTTATACATAAAAATTGTGCGTATCTTGAAGAATTACTTAGTTTTGGTTTCATCGCAATCGGTTCACTCTATCAAAAGTTAGATGAATTTAAAGTGTTCAAGAAGTAAAATTATCACAGCTCACGCAATTCAGTTACTCGGACAGTTGAACTCGCTATTCGATAGATGGCGTTGTGCATTTAAAGTCATTTTCTGAATCGCGGTGTTAAGATTTTACGCGAAAGAATGACCCTTGAAAAAAAAAATGGTATGTAGTGTGTATATTTTTGAGTATGTGGAGTAAGCAGGCAGGCTGGTAAGTATGGTAGGGTTGGCAGGCAGATGACGGGAGCGAAGCCGCGGGCACAGCTAGTTGATAATAATGAAAGACAGTATTGTACTAATTGTTTCAAAGGACTTATAATACTAATATAGCAATATAAAATCCAGGATACATCGCAATAATCATTACCAATTACGTAATAATTTATAGGAATATCATCAATGTGGCTTAATACAAGTTTAAGAGTTATTGCCTGTACACAACAATATTTACTTAGGTGCGTACTATTTTACATTTGTAGGTAGTTGACAACACAATAATAATTTAGGTCGGTACTTAAACATTTGTCGGTAGGCGCTTAATAAATATGACAGTTATGTATTATGTAGCAAACCATTGTGACTTGAAAAATGAAAATTCATGATTTAATGACGTCACACATACTTCAAATTCTAACACATACATAAAGAATGTTAATACCCATCTATGAATCCGACTGAAAGACTGAGGAAGGTTTATTCTGGTTAATCAGCTGTGCAGAAAAATGAATATGATATGTTTTATAAGTATTACCCTTTGATCAAAACTCACTATCGAACCACCAGTACATTCACATTGTGACCTAATAACGTTCTATAGAACACAAAGCAAGAAAGCTCGTCTCTGACAATACCCGTCTACCCTCACAAGCTCACAATAGGCGACGCCGCGAGTCGCGACTACCCACTCAGCATATTGCACGCCGCGCGCCCGCCTCGCCGCGGAGTCGAAAAAGAACAAACATACGGACTTACACCGCAACACCCTTTGCTCTTAGGGTATGAATATTTATGCCTGTATCAAGGTTTGTGGTTGGTAGATCGATAGGCTAGCCATTTAGCCAGGGCTAGTGGCTCAATGGTCAGGGTGGCGCCCGATTGCCTACGGATTAAGGTCTAGTCATGTATGGATGATTGCTGTTGATCAATCGAGGAGAGAAACTAATGATCTTCATCAGAGGTAAAGGTTAGGTTAAAAATCAAATCAAATCAAATATTTTATTAGAATATTAAACATAATTACAGATTATTAGTGATCGTTAACAGCTACATTAGTGTGAAACTGTGTTGTAGCCATTAGCGCCCACCTCCGAGAGAGCAGACGTCGGCGTTCTAACATTTTTAACAAAAATAAATTACAATTACAACATATTACAATTAATTGATATTACTGAAATAAATTATTTTAAAACTACCTAATCATTACAAAATTATTCAAAATATTATAACATCAATAAAAATAAGAAAAATAAAAACATCAATAAAAATAATTTGTAAAAAATAAACAAGTCAATAAAAATAATAATTATACACAATTAATTTTATATCAAATTCAATACATTGCATTAAAATACTTTTGCAAGAAAATACAGCAATTACAAAATTGTTAAAAAAAAATTGGTCAAGATCTCCAGTTCTCTTAGTGCATGTGTGTGTGTGTGTTTGCGTGTGTGTGAGTGTGTGTGTTCGGAAATAAGTTTATAAAAGGTATATAATTACTACTACGGAGGGAGACACCCAGGCAGACCGTGTATATATATAGTCCATCATAATCTTTCTAAAAATAAATCCATCCGATACAATTTGTTACAGTCAATGTGATACATGCAGATATAATTAAGTAATATTAATTGGTTATGATTAACTATTGTCCGCAACTACGTCTGTGTAGCAATAATACTGTATAGTAGGTGTGTGGGCCGAATTATTTATGAAATTTTTGATCCACCATACAAACTTCCACCCCTCCTTCCACCCCCCTTAAGGACGAATTCTAGGATAGAAACTATCCTATGTCCTTCTTAGGGTCACAAACTATCTCCATGCCAAATTTTATCTAAATCTGTTTAGTGTTTTAAGCGTGAAAAGGTAGCAGACGGAGTTACTTTTGCATTTATCTTACTACTAGCTTCTGCCAGCGGCTTCGCCTGCGTTACAGTCGAAAATTATACCAAGGGAACATATCCCGGGATAAAAAGTATCCTATGTGCTATTCCAGACTCTTTGCCAAATTTCATCCAGGTTCGTTCAGTAGTTTTTGCGTGAAACAGTAACAAACTTACAAACACACACACACAAACTTTCGTCTTTATAATATTAGTGTGATATATCACTATAACTACATATCACTTCACTATCATCATCTTTACATCACTACATGTTATAAAACAAAGACCCCCGCCGCGTCTGTATATCTGTCTGTCTGTCTCTTCCCGATAAATAAACTCAAAAACTACATAACGGATCGCGGTTGCGGTTTTCCATTAATAGACAGAGTGGTTCATGAGGAAGGTTGAGGTGTATAATTTTTTAAGGTTTTGTGTAAATTGATTGAAATATGGCGATAAATGTTGAAAATATCGGGCAAAAAACAAACCGCCTGGGAGCTTTCATCTAAAACGGTGCCTAATTCCTTTGAGATATAACAAAACAATGTATGGTGGGAATATAGCTTTTTTATAGATCTACAGAAAATTCTGCGATAGAATACATCTTTCTTTTAAGGAGAGCATACTACGAGTATACCCATTCTAAATGCTTAAAAAATGGACACGTTTAATGCGTTAATTGGATACAGTATTAATCCTTATCAAATTAAATACGTTAATTACCTTAAGCAGTACATGGAAATTATGATAATCCTTTACACCATTATAATTTAAATGAATATCTTAGGAGATATCGCAAAATAAAAACTAAAGCGCGCTAAAATAAATCGCTCGCTGTTGCTAATAAGCTCAGCGATATCGCGATCATACCCCTTTAAGGCGCAGATACCCCTCAGTAGCTGATTTTAAACTCATTTTAAAATCACTTCTAAAGGGCTAGTCGTATTTTTTTGAAAAAACATATGTTACTTAAGACCATTTTCTTAATAATTTGATCTAAGAAAATTTTGTTGATGAGTGTTGTTTTTTTTTTATGAATTTGTAAATTAATGTCTAACACGGACAAAACACGACAATGGCACCAAAACCACTGGGCGTATTTTAATGAAATTTTCACCATCTCAAAGACAATTTAATTATTTGCATTTTGATCTAAGGCTTTTTTTTTTAAAGTCATAGAATAATAAGGAAACTACAAACAGCTACTGAATTTTGGGTCGCGCGGGTGTGAAATGGGTGCGCGTTTTGTTGGCGACTGTCGTCGTCATAATACACAGACTATAGCCATAAGATTGAAGCGAATGTTAAATAATTTTAGAGTTTTTGCAATGAGGTAATGACTACAGGCACATGTATTTCTTTTCTTTTTGGGTGTTGTTGGAAGATTACAATTGCGTTGGTTTTGTTCTACATAGTGAATTATTTTTAAGTAAAATTTCAAGGTTACATTTTTGTTTTGTGTAGGTATGATAGATAGGTACTTATTTTAAGAAAAAAACATAACATGTACACATAATATGCTCTACTATAAAAAGCCGGGGCGGGTGCTAGTAATATTATAAATGTGAAACTTTGGATGGATGTGTGTATGTTTGTTACTCAACCACGCCAGAACGGATGAACGGATTTTTATCCCGGAAAAATATATGGTTCTCGTGGGACAGTTTCCGTCTTCCACGCGGGTGAAGCCGCTGGCAGAAGTTCTACCTTTTATAAATGCGAAAGTTTGCATGTATGTTTGTTACTCAATCACGCCAGAACGGCTAAAATTAAAAGTTGCAGATTGTCCGGTATTGTCATTGTTATTTTGTATCAAGCACCAATATGTGGTTTTCTTTCAATTCACCTTTTATAAAAAAAATGTTTTAAGTCCCTTGTATGACATATTTAACAACATTACTTATTTTAAATTATTATAACAAGCGATGTAAGTTTTGATTTTTATTTTCAAAGTAAACTTTGTAAAAAATACGTCACACTTACCCATAATGACCTTATGGCCGTATGACCTGGGGGGGTGACCATAAGCTCCTAGAGTAAGGTTATTTTGAGATCGCTTAAGTGACAGATGAATACAACTCATATACATCTGGCCCTTACACACACTCAAAATAACTTTACTGTAAGACCTTATGATCACCCCCTACAGATAGTTGTTCCGGCTCTGGGTGTTGTGTATGTGAGTTTATATGTTTGTAAACGCACCCACGATACAGGAAGAAATTCCTAGTGGGGCAAGGTGTTTTATAAAAAAAAGGTTATAGTAAATATTAAGGATAATGCAGTGTCACGTGCAACTTGCGTGACATGCGTGAATCGTGCTTGTGACACAGGTGACACAAATGTAGGTATATACATATATTTAGTGTATAGCGTCTTTTAGATGGGTTTAACTAGGAGCACAGATCAATTAGTGAATTGCATCAAATATTTGCGTGAACAAACATATTCGCAAATAAATACAACCGACTTCTAAATAAAAACACTACAAAGTGTAAAATAACACTTATTTCTGCAATCTGTGTCAAAAACTAAAAAACTAATCCAGAAACGCCGACATCCGAAATTAATGTTCTTTGTAATTCTTTTTTTCCTTCTTTTTTTTATGTAACATTCAAACCACTGATAATGATCACGATCAAAATACTAGTTTCGGAAAAATGCGTGGACAAACATACAAAGCATACATACACCTATGAAATTTGGCACACATGTTTAAAAGCCCACATATAGTAACATATGTGAATATTGTGCAATTCCAACATAACAATATTACATACATATGTGTCGAATTGATAACCTCCTTTTTTTGAGGTCGGTTAAAAAGGACATAGCACGCTACAGGGCTCTTTCAAACTAAATAAATTCGCTCGTCAAAAGAGCTATTTACTAAAAGTTTACCACGAAATTCTTATAAAATTAAACCACAACTCAATCTCGATAAGATTCGGAACTTAGCCCCATTCGTTTTGGAAATGCTGCTGCATACGCCATCGCAGCATTTCCAAAACGAATCTAAATGCAAATCACGTGCTCCATATAACTATCAGCGAACTTAACGTTACATTTTACTGGGTTTACGAGCTTGCCCACTATTGCCGTATTTTTTATGCAATCGCCTTGGAAAGAGGATGCTCTAATTTCGAACCCTTACTTATTTATTTATGTTCTTTACGAGAAGGTCTGCTCTTTTCAGCTGTAGTGCCTAGTACGGTTTTGTTTTGTAATTTTATTTTCAGGAAAGGTAGTTTAATTTTTCACCTTAGGGCTATGCTGGTGACATGAACACATGTGTGGATCACCATCATCTGCCTAGCCTTTTCCCAACTATATTGGGGTCGGCTTCCAGTCTTACCGGATTCAGCTAAGTACCAGTGTTTTACATGGAGCGACTGCCTATCTGACCTCCACAACCCAGTAACTGGGTAACACGGTACGCCTTGGCAAGACTGGTGTCAGATCTCAAGCTTCTGACTACCCGTAACGACTGTCAAAGATCTTCAAAATGACAGCCGGGACCAACGGCTTAACGTGCTTTCCGAGGCACGGAGGAAACTCGGTATGTTAAAATGGTCACCCATCCACGGACCGACCTCGTCAAGCGTTGCTTAACCTTGATGATCGACCCGTGCGGCTGTTATTATTTAGCCACGAGCTTTTAAATTAGGTTAATTTGATATGAGTAGCCAAGCTGATGTTGCTACAAACACAAGTCAAGTAAATATGATTTTTAGCATCCAGGGTATCTGACTCTATCTAAACACTGAAAGAAGACAATAGATAACTATATGCGCATGTTACGCACCTAAACATTATTATATTACACATCCATTGATATCTTATCTCTTTTACTTCGAGGCTCATTCAAAAATCGCTCATTGATAAAACAAATTGAGAGATATAAAGATTAAGCCACTGACGTCAAAACAGTTCGCAAAACAAAAACATAACATTATTCAAGGCTTCCCACGCAACAGTTTCTAAAGGCCGAAAGTGTAGGCACCTTATTGTCTATACCTACATCTATAGCCCGCCTTAACCCTTGGACTACCCACGGAGGATGTCTTTACGAAATTAAGAAAGTAATCTCTTGTCTCTGGTTTTGGAAGCGTTGCGTGAGGTATTCAAGTATCTGGGACAAGGATTTACCTGGGTCTTATTGTAACACGATACCCGTTGATGAAATCCTTTGTAATTGTATTTTGCTAATCCAGGGATCCGGTTGTAATTTTGTGTTATAATGTCAACGCAAAGGGCAAATCTATATATATATATATATAAAAGAGAAAGTATGTATGTATGTTTCTTATAGACTCCGAAACGGCTGGACCAATTTTGATGAACCCTGCACAATTCTTTAAGTTCAGATAATCCTGTAAATGGCGATCGGAGCATTTTTTTTTGTTTGTACCTAAAAGGCTCCGAAACTACTGGACCGATTTGAAAAATTCTTTCACCAATAGAAAGCTACATTATTCCTGAGTGACATTACCAGTTATTATATATTTATATATATTATATTATATATCCAAAAATCTGGTAAAACAAATCAAATATGAAAGACGCGACTCTACGCTTGCCCAAAACCGGGAGAAATGGAAGGTATTCATGCTGAAATAAATTATCCAATCAACATCATATGCATAGTTATAAAAACTTTTAATAGTGGAAGTAAGCTGTTACGTACTTCTATAATTAACGCGTACAAATATAATATGTATATTATAATATAATTGTATAGTACATTGTGATACAAGGGTGGAAAGTAGGTTATTGCAAACGAGCTGTCATTAACAAGCCTGAGCCGAAGGCGAGGGTTTTTAATGACACGAGTTTGCAATAACCTACACACCCGTGTATCACACGATGTTTTTCAATACAGTTGTGAGAAACAGTAAAAACAAATCAAAGAATTAGATTTGTTTATTCACAAAAAATAAAATTTTCAATATGGCGCGTTTTTGCAACTGGACATATTTTTTTACAAAAAAAACAGCCTATACAGCCTATTCGATTTTTAACAAACGTTGATGTGAAAATAATTAACTTAAAACTGGTAATTAAATATATTAAACAACTATTTAAAAAAAAAAAGAGAATTCAATGCTAAAACGTACGGAATCATAAATTTTTCCTCGTATAAAATCGTATCCCATTTTATTCTATGTATGAAAACTCCTTAACTTTTTAAATTGGCTTATGGCGCGTTTTTGCAACTGGACATATTTATTTTTCAACGTAAACAGCCTATACAGCCTATTCGATTTTTGAAAAATGTTGATGTGAAAATAATTAAATTAAAACCGGTAGTTAAATATATTAAACAACCATTTAAAAAACTTTTGAGAATTTAATGCCAAAACGTACGGAATCATTCATTTTTCCTCGTAGAAAATCTATCCCATTTTATTCTATGTTTGAAAACTCCTTGCTACTAAACTTTTTTAAATTGACTTATAAATTTAAAACTAAACTGCAAACATAATGATCGAGCTCGTAAACAAAAGTCACGATCGCGTAACAGAAAGATGCCTATGCGTAAGATTTAACTTTCGAATCATAATTATAGCCTCTGAAAGTACGCCATGTTTAACAACTGTATTGAAAAAAATATAAACCACACACGAACTGGATGCGGTTCAAGCCAAGACAACCAGTTACCGAGACCTTCCCGTTATGCTCTAATACTCGTCAGAATTCACCTCCAGTACTACGGCCAATCTGAAGGAGTACTACTTACGAGAATACCAGCGATATGCAGCCAGCCAGATACATTACAGCCGAGCGTAGTAAGAGTGCTACACATGAAATATAAGCCCACACGCGGGAATACTTAAATATTTGAGAAGCTACTTGTGTTTGCGAAAAAACAACATTTTTCCAAGCCTCTTGGGACCAATGGAGCCCAAGGATTGGGCGTGACAAGTCCCCTACCACTCCGTCGGACAGCCATAAATCAAAAATGTGTGAAGGAAAGAAATGAACCGTAAGATAAATGTTGTAATCGGGCCCTTTTTTGTTTCCTTTTCCGCTGTTTAAAAGTGCATTAGGGAAGCTATTTTATTTTATGGGAATTTAGACAAAACTTTTGGGCAAAACTTTGATATAAGACCTACTTTTAGCAGAACCAGCTTGAATAACTATTTTCCTATCCTATACTACATTCAGGGGGGTGACCATAAGCTCTTAGAGCGGTATCAATTTGAGATCGAATAAGGGACAGATGTATCTGACTTGTATACATCTTTCACTTACTCGATATCAAATTGATACCGCTCTAAGAGCTTATGGTCACCCCCCTGAACAATAGAACATCTCGGTTAGCGCAGCGCGCTATCTACGGTTTCCAAGTTTCAATTTCTTTTGCCACTGCCACATTATTGCATCTATTCATAATTATGTCATGTAGGTATCACACAAACATAACCATCTACAGTTTATATAAATATAGACATACATCAAATGTCTTGATTGGGAGTATTCACTACGCACCCTACCTTATTTACTTCAGCAACGAAAGTACAAATTACCAGACAATTTTCTAGAAAAAATGCATTACTTCGCATCGCGACGCGTCTCTTTGAAGACATTCCAGCCGCAATGAAATTTTCCTACTTCATTAGATACTATTATCGTCCATCGTAGAATAAGTATAGACTGGTGTCGACTGATTTAATCTATAGTACAGAATCTGAAACAAATACGGCATCTATTTGAATCTGAAATAAAGACTAAATTAAGTCACTCGTCGAGGACCTTCTTCTGCAAACATAAGATAAAAATTTGAAAGAGCGCTATTGCACTTTTGACCACTGAATGTACCCTTGTTAATCTCAAATGGCTTTCAATTCTAATTCGCAAAAAAATACCCGATATCAGAAAGTTATAGTGGTTACCAACGCACTTTACACCAAGCTTTACAGCTGTACGTTTCACATCACTCATCATTACATCGGCTCTCGGCACTCGGCACTCGTCCATCGGCAGGCGTCCCGGCTTTCGGCTTCGGCCGCTGAGGGGCAGAAAGCATGCGAGTGCCAAATGTGGCACACGCGGAATAAATGGAACGGGAGCATTGGTTGCCGTATTCCTGAGCTATCAAGTGCCCAGCCTAAAGAAAAATTACAAGTACTGATTGTGATGAATCTTTTTCATTGCAGTTTTACGCTATGGCCTTATATCTACGAGTTGGTCAATAGATAAATAGTAATGAGAATTATAGGAATAACTTTGAAGATACTCCTCTAATTAAACTGGACCTCAAGAAAGATTCTTGACATCGGCTATATTGGGGTCGGCTTCCAGTCTTACCGGATTCAGCTAAGTACCAGTGTTTTACATGGAGCGGCTGCCTATCTGACCTCCACAACCCAGTAACTGGGTAACACGGTACCCCTTGACAAGACTGGTGTCAGATCTCATGAAAACATGAAGGTGGTTAATTTTGCATAAAACTTCTAAATTTGGCATCCAATTTGCTTCTAACTTTGCAGAAATATAGTTTATTTATAGTTTACTAGTGACCCACCCCGGCTTCGCGCGGGTAGTACCTATAGCCTATATGTATTTTCTGTCGTAGTGTCCCGTCATCGGTTATCAACCGCTTTGACGCGTTTGTTTTTATTTTGCGATTATTTTCCCATTCTCTGGTGTCCCTTAGTCGCCTTTTAAGAAACCCGCGGGAAAAATATGGGATGGTACTATTCTTTACGTCCGACACCATACGGTACAATGTATACATATAAAACCGGTTAAAATCATAATTCTCCTTTTAAGGTAAGAATCATAACCTCCCTTTTGGGTTCGCCGTATTCGGGTAAGAATCATAACTATCCTTTTAGCTTCGCCGTAGTCGGGTAAGAATCATAACTCTCCTTTTAGATTCGCCGCAGTCGGGAATTAATCATAACTCTCCTTTTAAATAGAATAGAATAGGTTTTTATTTGCTTAGAATGTAGGCACATAAAATAAGTTGTTACATTATAAAGTAGGATCCATGTACATTCTGCCTTAATATAGCATGCAAAATGTGATACAAAGTAAAGGTTATGGAAGACATTACTTAAAATTATCATTTAAGAAATCCTGCACAGAATAATAACATCTATCCACAAGTAATTCTGTGAAATGCTTTTTAAACTTCTGCAACGGTAAGTTTTTAAGTCGATCAGGTATTTTATTAAAGATTACAGGAGCCATACAGATAGCATTCTTTTTTAATAAGCTAGTTTTAAAGGCGCCCGTGCATAATAGATTCTGGTATTGAGATCTCATAGCTGTACTTCGTTTTCTAGTTTCTATTAATGTTGCAAATAGACTTCGATTTGTTATTACAAATATTGCCAATTCAAGGATATAAAGGCATGGGAAGGTTAATAAATTATGAGACTTAAATATAGGTACGCAACTGTCTGTTACTTTAAGACCAAATACAGCTCTTAGGCAGCGCTTTTGAGCTCTGAAAATGCTTTCTCGTTCACTACAGTGACCCCAAAAAATTATACCAAATCTTAAGATGGAAATTACCAGACCATGGTAAGCCACTAATAACGTCGGTAAATTTACTTTTTTTGACAAATTATGCAACATAAACGCGGTTGTGCTTAAACGTTTACATATATCTTCCGCTTGTGACTTCCAAGTTAACTGACTGTCAATTACGATTCCTAAAAAATTTGTATTGTTTACTTTTTCTATTGTTTGACCATTGTATTTGATATCTATATCTCCCGCAGATATTCTTTGGTAGAAGTGCATGATTTTAGTTTTTTGGAGATTAATAACTAAATTATTGTTGTCAAGCCACTTTATTAGACTACTTATCGTATTGTTAATGTCATTTACATATGATTCTTTATCAATACATGAAACAATTGAAGTGCTATCATCTGCAAATAATACCATAGGATGAATTATATGACGTGGCAGGTCATTTATATATAATATAAATAATAAAGATCCAAGGACGCCGCCCTGCGGGACACCATATTTTATTTCTCTAAAAGACGATCTCGATTTTAATTCCTTCCTAGATCCTAAACACAAGCTTGATATCTCCGTACATTGTCTACGCCCTTTTAGATACGTTTTTATTAAGTTAAGGGCATTGCCACGAATACCGTATGCGTGAAGTTTTGTTAGAAGGGTATCATGATCCACACAGTCAAAAGCCTTCGACATATCGGCATATATTGCGCATACAGGTATTTTAGCGTCTACTTTTGGCATTATATTCTGGATAAAGTCGAAAATAGCCATGTTGATGGTTTTATTTTTCCTGAAACCCTTCTGTTCGTCACATAGTATGTGGTGTTTTGTTAAAAAGTTGTATGGAGATTCATATATAATTTTTTCTATGATCTTTGAGAAGATGGGAATTAGAGCAATTGGTCTGTAATTTGTCATTTCGTCTTTATCATTCTTTTTAAAAATCGGTTTAACTATTACAGTTTTTAGACCTTCTGGAAATACTCCAGAGTATATGCTTACGTTAATAATATGAGCAAGGGGCGCAGCAATACAATTCGATACAAATTTTATAACTGTGGTCGAAATACCATCGTAGCCAAAGCTTTTTTTATTTTTTAAGTTATTTATTACACACGTGACATCTTGAGGAACAACTGGGGTCATAAATATTGAGTGTGGGTTGACATATATGTTAACTTTGTCCCCTAACGTATGTTTTGGTATATTCGAAATCTGGTCAATGAAGAAATTGTTAAAAGATTCTGCTATTATATTGGGTTTTGATATTATTTCACCTCCTTTTTTTATTTGATAAATGGGTTCTCTTACAATTTTATTGTTATTAATGATTTGCCAGGCAGTTTTGGCTTTGTTTTTGGAGTTATTTATTAAATAATTATTCTGAGCTTTCTGGGTTAGTTTAATAATTTTCTTAAATCTCCTTGAGTAAATATTAAATGTTCTCTTATTTTCACAAGTTGGTTTTAGTCTCTGTTGCCACAGTAATTGTCGTTGTCTCTTGCTACATAGTCGGGTAAGAATCATAACTCTCCTTTTGGCTTCGCCGTAGTCGGGTAAGAATCATAACTATCCTTTTGGCTTCGCCGTAGTCGGGTAAGAAACATAACTATCCTTTTGGCTTCGCCGTAGTCGGATAAGAATCATAACTCTCCTTTTGGCTTCGCCGTAGTCGGGTAAGAATCATAACTCTCCTTTTGGCTTCGCCGTAGCCGGGTAAGAATCATAACTCTCCTTTTGGCTTCGCCGTAGTCGGGTAAGAATCATAACTCTCCTTTTGGCTTCGCCGTAGTCGGGAAAGAATCATAACTATCCTTTTGGCTTCGCCGTAGTCGGGTAAGAATCATAACTATCCTTTTGGCTTCGCCGTAGTCGGGTAAGAATCATAACTCTCCTTTTGGCTTCGCCGTAGTCGGGTAAGAATCATAACTATCCTTTTGGCTTCGCCATAGTCGGGTAAGAATCATAACTATCCTTATGGCTTCGCCGTAGTCGGGTAATAATAAAGAAATTTATTCTAATTCCAGCAAATCTGCAAGCAAAAGAATTTCAACACAATAAAATCTTTTGAAATGTCCCAGAATAAGACCGCAGGTATCGTTTTGTGCTGCGCTAACGACACCTAGCACCTAGCAGTAACAGCCACTCCCTTTAGCTCACTGTGACAAAGGCAAGAGATTTAGAATTTACTTTACTGCCATGCAATTTTCCTTTTAAAGCTTTTCGTAGAAACCAGGCTATATAAAACTGATCTCTCTCTGACTTTCGTTTTTCAGGTTATCGTGAAATGGCAATTAATTAATGCTGTTTAATTATTTTTTCGTAAGCTCTGGCGATTTATGGTTTTAAATTTTTTCAAGTAGATTGTCGTTTGTTTTGTTTGATAGGTAACTGGATATGTTGGAGATGCATTTTAATGATTTTGTAATCCGTGATGCATGCATGCACTTTGAAATGAAATAATAATTTAAAATTTAATTAATACTACAAGGTATTACGGTTCATTATATCTTTACACAACTTTTTGATAAACGATGCATCATATAATCACATCTCCAAGAAATATTTTCAAGTCATGATTGTGTTTTATAAACGCAGCAGTTGTGTGTAAAAATACACGAACCATTGGAGCCACTTTTGTCATCTTAACAACTAAAATCTATTTCACATAAACGCATGTAATTTGGTTTCTTTTTGAGACAATCCCACCGCACTATTCCCCAACCACTGCAACTCCTGAAAGCCAGAATCAACAGTGGCGACCACCAGAAAAGCGCCGAGGCAATGAAGCTCGACGAAGTCCCGGAGAATGAATTTATCTGTCTTGGATCCCGCAACGAAATTAATCAGAAAATAATAACGGAGGAGTAGGAAAAAGTACAAATTTCCACTTCCCTCCATATCAAGCAGGAGACAGAACAAACAAGGCCAATAGGCACAAAGGGTAGTTTACAACTGGGATATGCCCAGTTGCCTAGCACTACGGATAAAAATTTGCATTAATATTAATGGGTCCTACATTGTGAGCTGCTATATTTGTTTCCAATAATAGGTATGGCAAAAATGCTTGAACGCACGGAAATTTGTTCTAGTTTCCACAAGGTCCGTATAGTAAACAACTCCAGATGCAGCCTGTACATTATTCAACATAAAATTGCGCTCATTCTGCTAAAGAATACACTCCCATAAGATATGATGTGCAGATTGTACATATTCGCAGTCAGACGTAGAACACTGACATAAAGGTGATGCAACGAGCTTGAAGGAAAATAATTTACTTTTAAAGTTACCATGCCCTGTGACAATGGAAATGAAATTGGGCAACACAGTGATCCACCTCCAGCCACGTCCTGGCTAGCCGCACGCGAACGGATGGAAAGAATTGGTGGAGGTGTCGGCCCTTGATGGAATTATCCCACCTACATTGCCATTCGGATAAAAGTTCCTCCCAGACGTCAATATGTGGTTTAAATAACCTAGAGATTTTCTCACGGTCACACCGAGTTATAAAGTCCGCGTCCATGGTCTCTCGTGCGGAATAGTACATTGCAGCGCGTCGCTGCACTTCAAGGTCGACCGGAAGTACGCCAGCAAGTACCGGTAAGGCTTCAGTACTAACCGTCCTGTATGCTTTGCATAAGAATATCAAAGCCAATCGTTGGCTTTGAAGTAAACTACGTCGTACCGCCCCTATTGTGGCCCTATCAGCCCAAACAGGCGCACCATAGCACATACAACCCAAGTAAGTAGCCAAAATGAAATTTTGGTTTATGTACTATTAACCAAAATATAGCTCTAACGGTTATTTAGATATTAACGTCCAAAAATCGTCATTTTCAACACTGACTGACCTATAGATCAAACTCTAACCCAGTTCCAGATGACCTAGAAAGTTCAAATTTGGCATCCAGATAGGTAATTGGATGAATACAAAGGAATAAATCTGAATCTAGTAATTTTTTATCATTTTATTATCATTTTTCAATAAATTGATTCTATTAGGAACACTTACCTAAAGTGCCTGTAATGTAAGAATCAGCAATCAAAATTGATGACAGCAGGTCTTTATGTGGATTTTAAGGTCATCACGTGAATATATAACGAGTGGAATACCACCCTTAATTCTAGAACGAGTCAAGACCAAGTTTCAGATATTAAGTATTATGTTAATTAACAGGGAACAATTCCCTATTTGTTTAGCATATGCTATTACTATCCACAAATCACAATGCCTTAGCCTTGACAGTGCTCTTCTCGACACAGGCTCCTTTATATTTAGTAAAGGGCAGACTTACGTTGGACTCTCCAGAGTTAAAACCTTAGATGGAGTACATCTTATCAATTTAGATCCAAGTCAAATCAAGGCACAAGAGAGCTCTATTGTAGAGTACATCCGCCTGCGCACGTTATACCGTCCCGACTTAGCCAAATTAAGGATAAACAGAAACCGTGTAAAAGAAGATCCGGGTACTGAATGGGCAATTCACACAACATTTTAAAGGTACAAGAAAATAAAGAAAACAACACAAAAAAGACAATTATACCCCGTAAACGTAGGAAAATACAGTAGATTAACAAAAACCATTTGGTATTAATTTTATTATGAATAAGTACCTACTAATAATTTCTTTACAAAAAGTAATGTTATCCCATCAAAAACATAAATGTGAAAAGGGGAGCCAAGTTCAATACTAAGAATATGCGCGGTTGTTGATAACGCCTTTCGACTATTAAAATTTAAGAAGTTATATTTTAAAACCGCAAATATTTTTTGTTGCAGAAAAAGCATGAAATTGTGTTTTTAAATTTATTTTAGAATGTTTTATGTTCTTGTAAATAAATTTCAGGATACAGTACTTGGCACCCATTTAGATCTCAATTCTTTTGTCGGCGTTATCAACAACCGCGAAAATTCTTAGTATTGAACTTGGCTCCCTTTTTCACATTTATGTTTTTGATGGGATTATTTTTAATCGACATTAAACATATATCAAGGTAAGATATTTAATGTCCTACGAATATATTATGTTCAAGTAGGTTAGTTAGGTTAGTCAACATAAATATCAGTCAGTGTCCAGAAGACAGGCGTTCCTATCTATGAAATCAGTTATTATATCTGATTGAACTTTATTTTTCCTTGCATTGTTTTATTCAGTTTTATTTATGTGCGGCGATACCACATATTGTATCGTTTTATGTTAATATTGTGCCAATAAATCTGAAGAAATTATGATTTTCATATTTTGTAAAATACAATTCTTTATACGGAATTGGTGCTTTTTCCAAAACGGTAGTCTTCAAAGGAAAATTGGCCTTTGCTCTAAAGTAAATTGCAGACCTAGGTATAAATAACGAAAATTTTAAAAAGCTCCAGTCGAAGTAACAGCGTTTCTTAATTCCTAGGTCGGTTTTCGATCGAGGAGATTTAATAAATTCTTGCTGAACTGAAACCACGATTTTATAATAGACTGTAAAATGTCAAAGTTGCTCTGTTCCTTTTGAAGTTCGCAGCTCTAGCAAATTGCACCTACCAGACATTGTTCAGAACCAGATTTAAATGAAGGAAAACTAAAAAAAGCCGGTAAGTGCGGGTTTCCTAATTATAGCCTTTCATAGAGCAGGCTCATTTCAGTGTCGTTAGCCACTTTTGTACTTGACAGTGCTCTTTTGTGAATGCATAGATTATAAATGATTTCATACGTGGAACGCGGCAATTCATTCGCGGCCTCTGAAGACTGGGAGCCGTGAATGGAGAACGTAATTATTCCATTCATTCTAACTGCAACGAACTGACTGGTATTCTGACGCATTTAATAAACATGTCATTTTCACAAGGCACCTTTCCTGAAAAATTAAAACTATCTTTAATAAAGCCCTTATTTAAGAAGGGAGATAAATGTGACAACAATTACCGACCTATAACTCTTATACCCATATTGTCTAAAATTTTTGAAAAATGTATGCTAAAAAGATTAACTGACTTTTGCAATAAATTTCATATTATAAGTGACCAACAGTTTGGATTCCAAAAGAACAAGTCCACATCGTTAGCTATTTTTTCCCTCATGCAAGCTATACTTTCAAATATAAATAATAATTATATAACTACAGCCCTCTTTTTTGATCTATCGAAAGCCTTCGATCTGGTGTCTCATGACATATTGCTACAAAAATTGGAAGCTGTTGGTATTAGAGGACCGGCACTTCAGTGGCTGTCGTCCTATTTAAGCAATAGAAAACAATGTGTTATTATCAATAAAAAAAATGAAAATAATGTAATAATATCCTATTCATCGGAATATAAACATAATAAACATGGCGTTCCACAGGGAAGTGTGCTAGGCCCAATATTATTCCTCATTTATATAAATGACATCATAAAAATAACTAACCATAAATGCGTATTATTTGCTGACGATATTTCTATTATAGTGACATCTAATAAAAAACTAAATACCATTTCAGAACATGAACTTGACATTAATAATACAATTGACAAATTATTGCATTGGCTTGACATTAACCATTTGATGATAAATTTAGATAAATCCGCCTACATCCAATTTAATCGATCAAATAATTCCAAACATGACATTAAACTCAATATTAATAAAATCAATGAAGTAACGCGTACCAGATTTTTAGGTGTAATAATAGATAAAGACATAAACTGGAAAGAGCACATAGACAATGTTAGCACTAAAATTAATAAATTTGTTTATGCATTAAAAAAAGTTAAAAATATAACTAATATAAAAACTGCTGTAATGTCATACCACGCATACGTCGAATCGTTGTTACGTTATGGACTTATAATGTGGGGTTATTCCCGCTCGGTAACACCCTTTCGTCAACACTGTTGACGATCGGGAAAAAAAAGTTTCGTTCGTTCACAGTGTTGACGATCGGGAAAAAAAAGTTTCGTTCGTTCGCAGTGTCCATGAATGCTGGTTTTTATTTTTAAAATAAGGAAATAAAAATAAAACATGTCATGGATTTTCAAATGTTTAATTACGACAAAAGTCTAGTTTAATTGATAAAAAATGTTGAATGTTGTTCCATTTGTAGAATTTAAGTTAGTAGATTGCAAACTTCCCTTTGCAGCAGGCAGGTATAGCGATGCCGCGCCGGTAGCCGGTAACAATAGATAAAATAAACAATAGATTCGCACACTACCCCCGACCGGTCTATTCTAGTACGTTATCCACCATGACCTTGAATTAGCCAATCAGAGCACTGCAATAATAAGTATCGTTCATTTTGGGTAGCTAATCCTGATTTATGCACCGTACATACAGTACATTATTAGTTCTAAATTCGGACATGTCGGAACAAGATTTAGTGTGTGTATGTGTGTGATTTAGTGTGTGTGTGTGTGTGTGTGTGTGTGTGTGTGTGTGTGTGTGTGTTATTTACTTTTATAGGACAATATTATGTAAATTATTGAAAACATGTGATTATCTGTGATAAAAATGCTTAGGTATTTACAACGCTTTCATTAAAAGAAATATATAATAATAATTATATTATTATACATATATTTATTTTAATTAAAACTTAGGTATTTACAACGCTTTAATTATTATTGTAAAATAGTTGATTATCTGTGATACAAAATTCTTTATTTACTTGATTATCTGAAATATTTTATTTTTACTGTTTTTAATTAGGTATATTTTAATTTTAGGTACTTGATATAAAAATATTAAGGTTTATGGTTTTAGTTTCGTTATTTAATTAGTGTAAATTAGATGATTATCTGTGATACATAATAGTGAACTTAGTTTTCATTAGTCACTTTCTCAACTATATTTGATTATGTTAAATCAGTGTCACAATTTTAATACTTATCAAAGTGTAAAATGGTTATTATGCACATGATGAGGCCATTTTTTTTATTTTCTAGTTAATTGTGTATTAAAAAATCTAACATAATCCATTAAAACATTTTAAAAATCCATGACATGTTTTATTTTTATTTCCATATTTTAAAAAAAAAAACCAGCATTCATGGACACTGCGAACGAACGAAACTTTTTTTTCCCGATCGTCAACACTGTGAACGAACGAAACTTTTTTTTCCCGATCGTCAAAAGTGTTGACGAAAGGGTGTTACCGAGCGGGAATAACCCATAATGTGGGGTAACAGCACTGAGTTACAAAGAGCATTCATCGCTCAAAAAAAGTGCATGAGAGCAATTTGTGGACTTAAGCCCGACGACTCATGTCGACCAATATTTAAAAAACTTGGTTTGTTACCGTTACCGTCGCTTTACATTTACGAAATATGTGTTTTTGTTATGAAAAATAAGCAACTATTTAAGACTGCAAATGATGTAAATCCTCGGAATCGACGAGATCCATATAAACTAGTGTTAAATGATTTGCCTAGACTGTCTAAATACAATAGTAACTGCTTGGCAATGTGTGTGAGCATTTATAATAAAATACCAAGGCATTTCAAAGCTTTAAACGCAAAATTATTTACAATAAAATTTCATAAGTGGTTAATCGAGTGTAGTTTTTATAGTTTAAAAGAATTTATAGATAAAAAATGTTGATGTTTAAAAAAAAGAAACGGTTGTTGTTGCTTAACTTGTTTTGTAAAATTTTGCATGCTATGTTTTATCCTAGCTAAACATGCTTGTGCCTCAATTTGTATTTAACACCCTTGTATACCATGTTTTACGCAAATAAATATTCTATTCTATTCTATTCTAAGAATATTATTTAAATAGAGCGTTTACCATATTTCTTTGAGTTCATTTATTTTCTTGGGAGCTTGCTTTGGAGGATTAACATACATTATGTAATTTCCAAGTAGTGTTTCCCCTTAACGTTTTAGAAGTCTAAATGTAGATGGTCATAAAATACCATGTTGCTACAAGTGCAGAAAGTAGGTGATTTCCGATGTGTGGTATTTTTATTTACGGGCGAGCGAAGCGAGTGAGTGGATAAATCGACACGAATCGGAAATCATCTTACGCACGTGTATCATACAACATTTTACTATGCATTGTGCGAGGCAATAAAAAAATGTATCTGAACCAAGCAAGAAAATAATAAAATGGCGCTTATTCAAGGGCGCTCAGCATATCCACAGATTAACTAATAGTTCATAGTTCTACTGCGCATGTGCAACTAGCTGTCACGTCGTAAAGCAAAAAGGCACGAGCAAAATATTAATTCTGCCAAACATATTTAATGAATATTTAAAATTAATTTATTGATCAAAATCTAAATCTAGAGTAATTAAAAACCCCTTAAATGAAGTATTAGTTTTGTTTTACCTTTTATATCAATGATAATCTGTACTTAACTAATTTTTAAAACTTTTCTCAATAATAAAAACTCTATGCGGCGGGCTGACGTTGGAGTTAAAAATTAAAAAAAGTACAGGAAAGTAAAAAGCACTAGTAAAAAAAAGTGACACTTTCCGCACAGTTTGGCTGCTTGGAAAACGCTCTTTTCGAGGACAAGCATTGTAAAAATATAAACATAATTACTTATGCTATATTTTTCCAAACATGACGTTTACGTTAAAAAAACAATTATTGGTTGAACAAGTGTTTATGGTCGGAATGAAGGGGCGAACCATCGGTGTGAGAGTGAAATGACTCGTCCCGTGGCTGATGAGATTTTTAACGAGCGCCCGGCGTCCACACTGGCGGAAAACGTCCAATTAATTTGTAACATCTATTTATATTGCCAATTTTATTTTCTGTTTCCTCTTGCCGTAATTGTATTTGGATGTTTGATGTATGTTTTTATTTTATAACTAGATTTTTCGTGGTACCTTTGATAAAAAAATTATCGTGTTGATTAAGGTTTCAGATAAAAAGCTGCCGAAAGAGCGTCTGCTTTGGAGAGTGAAGTGATCTAAAAAGTCTTCCACAGTCACTGTAAAACGTTAGTCTCTAATACATTATGGATGTTCAGAGAGCACCATCTAAAAAACTTACTTAGACATGTAGTTATCCACTAGTTAGTAGTAGCAAACCTAATTATAGAAGACGGTTCACATAATGAAACTCACGCATAAATTGCCCAAAAACCCACTTAAAAATGAAATAAAATCTTCCAACTTTTGTTCGATCCACAAGCTGCAACGGCGACGGTGTCACCACACAAAAGGGAACTTTCTAAACATTTTGAATCCGTTGATGTATTTGTATGGTCGCACCGAATGGCCGGGTCGTTTCTGTCATCGTGCCACAGAGGTGTTCAGTAAACGGATTACGATAGTCGTTGGATGAGCAATCGATCCGTCTGCAGGTTAACAGGTTTTGATTTGAATTTTGTGCTGTGAATCGTAAAGTCGTGTTCATGTTTCGGTGCGATGCATGCCATTGGAGTTGTTTTTGGTTTTTTTAGTGAATATTTGCATTTGGATTACATCGTCTTGGAATACTGTAAGATGTCGTACTTATTGGTGTGAAATAAATATAGCACATTATGGTACAAGTGTGTAATGTTGGTGATTACCGCTGAGGCGCCATTGAGACCCGAGCTTCTTAGGTAATCCGAGTTAGGTGAGGGTCTTAAGAGAGCCGAGGACGGTAATCATCAATACACACGTGTATCATGCGACGTTTTTCAACACACTTGTGAAGAAAATAATACTAAAATAACTGTAATTTTTTTTTTACAATGTCGGGAAAAATTAATCAGTTTTCCTATGCGCGCGCATCTAACAATGGCGATCGGAAGGTTTTTTTTTTGGTTTCGCGGATAACGTTTAGCCACGCACAACATGGGGAATTTCAAGTTATATTTATTACAGAGAAAACAAATGTTATATTTGAGTGTACTCGTAAGTTGTATTTATTAAACACGTACAAGTTGATTTCCGATTTATCCACTCATCGGAAATCACCTACTTTTCGCACTTGTAGCATAAATAACTATCAAAGTCAAGGTCAAAGTCAAATATATTTATTTCAATTAGGCCAGTAAGCGGCACTTTTGAACGTCATGCATATATGAATTAAAATTTACAAGTAGTAAAAGTTGATTCTACCGTGCATTTGGAAAAGTAGCTTGTTATGGAGAAGAATGCACAAGAAACTCCATAATTAAACTTTAAAAAAAAAAAATTGGTGGTTTACAATATTTACATAAGTACATACATTAATAAATTCATTATATGTGAGGATGATGCTCCCAAAAATAGCACTACACACTATACTACGTACAGGTTTAAAGTAATAAAAGCATTAACAGATAAATTGATTAAATTGATAATAAATAGGAACATGGTTCTCACATACTTACAAATATTGCAAACATAGGTAATTCAACAACAACGGAACAGTGTGTGAGTCAATTTGTTAAAAAAATAAGAAAATTAATACAATAACTATGAATATAAATTAACAAATTTGATTTTGTCTACACTAAAGATTGCCCTATGGAGCAGGACCAGCATGTTTCCAAGCATTCTTATCATGAATATAATCATCTAGTTTGTAATATGCTTGTTTACAAAGTGTGCTTTTAACTAAAGTTTTAAATTTACTTTCATTTAGTTTTAATATATCACAAGGTATTTTGTTATAAAATTTAACACAGTACCCCATGAAAGATGAGTGTACTTTAGCTAGTCTATAATATGGTTGATCTAACTTATCTTTATTTCTCGTATTGCAATTGTGTCTATCACTGACTTTACTAAAGAGAAGTATATTTTTCCTTACATACATAATATTCTCATAAATGAATTGGCTATTATGCTACAAGTGCGGAATGTAGGTGATTTTCGATGAGGGTTTATTCAAGGGCGCTCAGCCTATCCACAGATTAACTAATAGTTCATAGTTTCTCGGGCATAACTACTGCGCATGTGCAAATAGCTGTCACGTCGTAACGCAAAAATGTACGCGCAAAATATTCATTCTGCCAAACATATTTAATGAATATTTAAAATTAATTTATTGATCAAAATCTAAATCTAGAGTAATTAAAAACGCCTTAAATGAAGTATTAGTTTTTTTTACCTTTTACATGAATGATAATCTGTACTTAACTAATTTTTAAAACATTTCTCAAATAATAAAAACATTATGCGGCGGGCTGACGTTGTAGTTAAAAATTAAAACGGTACAGTAAAGTAAAAAGCACTAGAAAAAAAGTGATACTTTCCGCACAGTTTGGCTGCTTGGAAAACATTATTTTCGAGGACATGGATTGTAAATAACTATTATTAGTAGATAAACAAAAACTATCTTTCTATATACTATAATGATCTTTAATTAAAGAACTGGGGGGTGACCATAAGCTCTTAGAGCGGTACCAATTTGATATCGAGTAAGTGACAGATGTATACAAGTCAGATACATCTGTCCCTTATTCGACCTCAAATTGATACCGCTCTAAGAGCTATTTTTCCTAAGCATTAAATGTCTAAGGGGGTTATTACACTATCATATATGTAGGATCATACATAGGAACCTATCTCTTATCTTAAATATATGACCTCTACAATCGTATCTATGTATTACATTATTTATTTATTTATTTATATTTATTTACATATGCTTTATTGTAGGTACACCAAGTTAAAACAAAGAAAAGGAAACTTAAAACTAAAATACATACAACGGGCGGCCTTATATATCATCATAATTCTTTGATCCTGTTTTTAGTCATATTTGGTTGCTAAAAGGGCACAAGTCGGTTGTGTGTACTACTATTGCTTCGGCAGTGAACTGCAGTGTTCCCAACAATAATTTTAGAATTCTACATCAATTATTTTATTCCGTCAACAAAACCGTCACAATAATTAACTGCCTTGGAACTTAGAATTATGGCAGTAGAAAAACTGAAAAGGCAAAATCACATAATTTAATGGACGGATTTTGTATCTAAATTATGAAATAATACATTATAATAAACTTGTTTGTTTTTTTTATTAAAAAGGCTGATTAACAATGTATGTATTATTTTATTTTATTAAACACATCTTTCACCAGCCTCCCACCTTCAATTCCGATTTCGGTTCTGGTTCCGATTCCAATAAACCAAATTTAAAACCTCCGATGAAAACCTTCGGTTTCGATATCATCACATCCGTAACTTTCCTAGTCGAAACGCGAGTAGAAAAAGAAGACAGATAGAAGCGAGATAGCAAATAAAATAATTGTTCATTCAAGGTTTTATGTGGCTACGTAGATATATAATTGCGGGTATATTCAATTTTTTGATAAGCCAGTGACGAAATAAAAAACTTAGTGGTTATTAAGCATATTTAACTTAATTAGTTACTAATTTATTAATATATAATAATCAATAATTTCTTCCAAAAACATTCCATTTCGTACAAAAACTCTACTTAAACGCAATGAACTGTAAACATCGTTTCATAACATACTAACTACATGCACTATTTACCGTCAAAATTAAGTGAACTATTTATCAACAGAGTCTCATAACTTTATAACAAGGAAGTTGCATAGCCGCGTACTTAGTTAAAAACTGCAAGTGTTGGGCGGGCAGGCACATGCCAGGGCGGGCTTCCGCTAAGCGGGCGGAGGTATAAACACTTAACTTTATGGATAGGTAGGGTTATATTTTATTGATATTGGTATTTGATGTTAGATTATATTTTAGTCTTTTAAGCTAAACTGGTAATTAAAGGCTAACTGAAGGAGCTATGAATACTAGAGGCAAAATTTGGCTCTTATCTTCTTAGCTAAGAGCCAAATTTCAAATTCAAATATTTTTTTCCTACTGAGGTGACGTTTGTTCAGATTTCTGTAGAGGAAGAAGACGTGCCTTTGTCGAGCTTGCGTAACAGAAGATAGCAATATTTCTGTGCCTTCTACATCTGTTTCTCCTACTCCAGGTGCGTCAACTATTTTTGGGTTACAATACAAACAGTTTGGTCTAGGGGGAAGCGTGATTTTTCGATTTGCAGATGTCCTACAAGCTTGCTATCCAACATTGCAATTTCATTTGTTCTTTGACAACTATTTTCTTCTATTCCCTTGTTTCATGAGCTCAGTAAATAGAACGTCTAACAGTCCTCTTAAAACCAAAAGAAAGAATTCAAAACGACTGATAGAGGTTAATTTGAGTTGAATATAGTTTACCTGGTCACATTCTAGTTTGCAAATGGAATGGCTCAAATGGCAAAACTGTGGAGCCTTTGCATAAAGTTTAGAGGTTTTTCAAGCATATTGATGCAAATATTTCATAAGTTATTGTGCTAGTCAAAGTCAAAGTCAAATATATTTATTTCAATTAGGCCAGTAAGCGGCACTTTTGAACGTCATACATATGTTAATTAAAATTTACAAGTAGTAAAAGTTGATTCTACCGTGCATTCGGAAAAGTAGCTTGTTATGGAGAAGAATGCACAAGAAACTCCATACTTACTCTTTTAAAAAAATAGGAGATTTACAATATTTACATAAGTACATACACTAATAAATTCATATATGTGAGGACAATGCGCCCAAAAATAGCACTACACACTATACTACATACAGGTATAAAGTAATAAAAGCATTCACAGATAAATTGATAATAAATAGGAACATGCTTCTCACATAAAATAAAATACTTACAAATATTGCAAACATAGGTAAAATACCTAATTCAACAACAACGGAACAGTGTGTGAGTAAATTTGTTAAAAAAAAAAAGAAAATTAATACAATAACTATGAATATAAATTAACAAATTTGATTTTGTCTACACTAAAGATTGCCCTATGGAGCAGGACCAGCATGTTTCCAAGCTTTCTTATCTTGAATATAATCATCGAGTTTGTAATATGCTTGTTTACAAAGTTTTAACTAAAGTTTAAAATTTACTTTCATTTATAATATATCACAAGGTATTTTGTTATAGAATTTAACACAGTACTCCATGAAAGATGAGTGTACTTTAGCTAGTCTATAAGATGGTTGATCTAGCTTATCTTTATTTCTAGTATTAAAATTGTGTCTATCACTGACTTTACTAAAGAGATGTATATTTTTCCTTACATACATAATAGTTTCATAAATGAATTGGCAAGAAACTGTCATAATATTAATATTTTTAAATTAATATTATGACATTTAAAGATTTCAATGGCGTCTTGTGCTTCCTCCCAGGTGTTAAAGATGCTCTTTATTAGGGTGACGTCAGTTGTGCAACGCCCTTTGGTAAAACCAAACTGTTGATCATAAAAGATAGAATGTTTATTAAAATGACGCAACAATTGGTTGAGCATTCACTTCTCGAAAACCTTACTGAGAACCGGCAGAACTGACACTGGCCTATAATTATTGGCTTCTTTGCTATCCCCGGATTTAAACAATGGAACTACTTTACTGAGTTTCATGAGGTCCGGAAAAAACTCCTTGAGCGACACTAGTGTTAAATATGAAAGCTAAATAGGGTGCAATAGTTTCAATGATTGGTTTACACACTTACAGATAGTCCCCAAAGATCTTCTGTTGATTGAATTTTAAGATCTTTAAAAGCTTTTAAAATAGCCTGGGGGTTTGTATGTTGAAACTTGAACTCCGTGGGGCACGCATTTACGTTCTTTCCAAGTCAGGCAGCAGAGAGTGCGGGAGAGGAGTTTAAGGCTGCTGTAGTTTTAAAAGGAATATTAACAAAAAGTTTTCAAATTCCTGAGCTACCTCTATATCTGAGTATATGGGGTCATGTGCAGTCGCTAAATTAAATTCATTATTAAGCTGTTTTTTCCTACCTGTTTAATTATTTATTATTTTCCAGGTGGTTTTTATTTTATCATCTGCTGATTTTATTTTATTGCTAATATACAGCCCTTTAGCTATTTTGCATGCAATCTTAAAGGTTTTTGAATATTTCGCAACATATTTATCAAAACTAGTATTTTTCATATGTTGCTTTAGGCCATAAAGTTCACATAGCTTTTCCCTGCTTTTACGAATGCCTGGAGTCGCCCAATCGCTAAATACGAACTTGGTGTAACTACTTTTCGCTATCAGTGGAAAAGTGTCATTAAATTGCGTGTTGAGTACTTTAAAAAACTCGGCATAGAACTCATTTGGATCATCTACATTAACAAAGTTTTGAACACATAATTTACTAGTCAAGGTTTTATTAAATTTTTCTTAATTTTTACATGTAATTGATCTAAATTTTATTTGCATTTTTTGCAAAGGTATGTAGGTACTAAATGTTATTGTTTGTCCACTGTGATCAGATGTTAATTTATTTAAAATTTCTTTATTTAGGTAATCACAATTACAAAAAAACGTTATCTATGCAAGTCACAGAAGAAGCTGTCACTCTACTTGGCTCCATAAAAGCATTTGCCAGATTAAATGATTTAAAAAGACCCAATAACCTGAAACTGTTAGAGTTATTTGTATAAGTGTTAATATATGTATTAGCTCTGATACACTTACAGTCTTATTAATAAAAATGGCGTATTCCCAGCTTACTCCGAAGTTACTCTTGGACTAGCTAATCCCGGAGTAACTAAGGATTAACATAGATCTAGCAAAGTTATTAATAAAAATGTAATAACCTCGGACTAACTATTCATTTCTTAGTCTTGGATTTACGCGTAAGCTCTGGCAACCCAGTTGAATTTAAAAGTAAAAAGAATGAACTAGTGAATGAAAAATAAGCAAGTTGAAGACATTAAGTAGAAAAAAACTAAAAATGACATCTGTCATAGAGGTTTGAGAGTAAAGGTGAAGGATCCCTCCTTTTCAAATTATTGTATTACCTTTAAACTTAAAAATTACATAAAATGATGATTAATTAATTAATTAATTTGTAATTTAGTTGACTAAAGCTAAACAGCTGCCAATGACCTTATTTTTTTTTAATGTTCCACATCTACGAAATAAAAAATCAGAGTCTATGTAATTATTGTGTTTGCGAGAGTTTTTGGCGGGATTTTTTCGAGTGTAGTTCAGCGGCTGTTAATATTATTTGCAAATTGATTCCTAGTGGATATTGTGATATTAAATTGGTGTATTTTTATGTCTCAACTGTCTACGCAACTGGTCAATCTGTGAAAGCATTGACAGAAGCGATCTCAGGATAGTGGAGCGGAGAATTTTATAGTTTATAGTTTTTAGTTTATAGTTTATAGTTTATAGTTTATAGTTTATTGTTTATAGTTTATAGTTTATAGTTTATAGTTTATAGTTTATAGTTTATAGTTTATAGTTTATAGTTTATAGTTTATAGTTTATAGTTTATAGTTTATAGTTTATAGTTTATAGTTTATAGTTTATAGTTTATAGTTTATAGTTTATAGTTTATAGTTTATAGTTTATAGTTTATAGTTTATAGTTTATAGTTTATAGTTTATAGTTTGAAGTTTAAAGTTTACAGTTTAGGTTAGATAGAAGATACAAGTTTAGGTTAGCTTTGATAGGCTACAAGGGTAGGTTAGCTTATAGCTTATAGCTTATAGCTTATAGCTTATAGCTTATAGCTTATAGCTTATAGCTTATAGTTTATAGTTTATAGTTTATAGTTTATAGTTTATAGTTTATAGTTTATAGTTTATAGTTTATAGTTTATAGTTTATAGTTTATAGTTTATAGTTTATAGTTTATAGTTTATAGTTTATAGTTTATAGTTTATAGTTTATAGTTTATAGTTTATAGTTTATAGTTTATAGTTTATAGTTTATAGTTTATAGTTTATAGTTTATAGTTTATAGTTTATAGTTTATAGTTTATAGTTTATAGTTTATAGTTTATAGTTTATAGTTTATAGTTTATAGTTTATAGTTTATAGTTTATAGTTTATAGTTTATAGTTTATAGTTTATAGTTTATAGTTTATAGTTTATAGTTTGAAGTTTAAAGTTTACAGTTTAGGTTAGATAGAAGATACAAGTTTAGGTTAGCTTTGATAGGCTACAAGGTTAGGTTAGCACTGATAAATGACAAGGTTAGGTTAGCTCTCATACACTCCCCCTAGACCAAATTGTTTGTATTGTACCCAGAAATATTTGACGCACCTGTTTAAAGTTTATAGTTCTAGTATATAGTTTATAGTATATGGTATATAGTTTATAGTATATAGTTTATAGTTTGAAGTTTAAAGTTTACAGTTTAGGTTAGATAGAAGATACAAGTTTAGGTTAGCTTTGATAGGCTACAAGGTTAGGTTAGCACTGATAAATTACAAGGTTACGTTAGCTTTCATACACTCTCCCTAGACCAAACTGTATTGTAACCCAGAAATAGTTGACGCACCTGTTTAAAGTTTATATTTATAGTTTATAGTTAAGACGAGAGGACGTTCTAAATTATTTTTTGAAGATTTTAATTGTGTCGTGTGGAATAAAGAACCAAAAGTAAACTATTCAGCATTTTACTTGCCCCGCAAATCCCACATTTCTACTTTTTTTTTTTCACGTCATATTATCATTACTACATGGCACATTTAACTCGTTCCACAGGTCGGTACGAATTAGGTTAACGTCACTGCCCGTATCTACCAACGCACTTATTATTTTTCAATACAGTTGTTAAACATGGCGTACTTTCAGAGGCTATAATTATGATTCGAAAGTAAAATCTTACGCATAGGCATCTTTCTGTTACGCGGTCGTGACTTTTGTTTACGAGCTCGATCATTATGTTTGCAGTTTAGTTTTAAATTTATAAGTCAATTTAAAAAAGTTTAGGAGCAAGGAGTTTTCAAACATAGATTACAATGGGATAGATTTTCTACGAGGAAAAATTAATGATTCCGTACGTTTTAGCATTGAATTCTCAAAAGTCTTTTAAATGGTTGTTTAATATATTTAATTACCAGTTTTAATTTAATTTTCACATCAACATTTGTCAAAAATCGAATAGGCTGTATAGGCTGTTTTCGTTGAAAAAAAAATATCCAGTTGCAAAAACGCGCCATAAGTCAATTTAAAAAAGTTTAGTAGCAAGGAGTTTTCATACATAGAATAAAATGGGATACGATTTTATACGAGGAAAAATTAATGAGTCCGTACGTTTTAGCATTGAATTCTCATTTTTTTTTAATAGTTGTTTAATATATTTAATTACCAGTTTTAAGTTAATTATTTTCACATCAACGTTTGTCAAAAATCAAATAGGCTGTATAGGCTGTTTTCTTTGTAAAAAAATATGTCCAGTTGCAAAAACGCGCCATATTGAAAATTTTATTTTTGTGAATAAACAAATCTTATTCTTTGATTTGTTTTTACTGTTCTCACAACTGTATTGAAAAACGTCGTGTGATACATGGGTGTGTATGTTATTGCAAACTCGTGTCATTAAAAACCCTCGCCTTCGGCTCGGGCTTGTTAATGACACCTCGTTTTTTTTTTTTTTTTTTTTATTGTGATGGGTTTGCAATAACCTACTTTCCACTCTTGTATCACAATGTACTATTGTCACATATTTTTATAGATTTCATCGCCTTATTAAGCCGGTCACTCGGTTTGTTTACAATCTGCATGACATCTACGTCATCTGCCATCTTGCAACATTGTTCATGGCCGCCCGATCCGTCTTCGGGTGCCGTCGTCATCTCGAACAAAGTCGAACATGTAGCCGAATGTTTCTTCGTACCGGCGGCAGCGGCATCGAACTGCTTTACCAATGGACGCACCTGCGGTGTCTGCTGATTCGTCGTTCCAGCCACTCTTGGCTGTTTAACCGACGTTGCTGACCCGACCGAACTTCCGCCACTTCCGGCTGCGCTCGGATTTGTACATTTAGAACTAATATGGCCAAATTGGTTACACTTAAAACATTTTATCCCGTTTCGGCATGCACTTGCCTTATGATTTTTCTCCCCACAGTTGAAGCATGATTGATTGGCCAGTTCCTGGTGTAGAAGCTTGTTTTGCAGGTCGTTCGACGTTCTGTCTAGCTACTTTTTTCTTGATGTTTTCGTACAACGATAACTTTTCTTTCAAAGCTGGGTAGGTGTTAGCGCCATAAAGAATAGCTTTATTGTTTTCCATATCTTGAATGCCGTCAATTACGTACTATATGGCGACGTAGTCGGGGAATTTGGCCCGCTTCCCCATTTCTTTCATAATGAGCATATACTGATAATAGGATTCGTCTTTACGCTTCTTACGTGCAGCCATCATCTCGTGCATTTCTTTGGTGTTCGCGGCATCCGGGAATTCCTTCCTTTCCTTTCCGTTTATAGTTTACAGTTTATAGTTTACAGTTAAAGTTTATAGTTTATAGTTTACAGTTTAAAGTTTATAGTTTACAGTTTACAGTTTACAGTTTACAGTTTACAGTTTACAGTTTACAGTTTATAGTTTACAGTTAAAGTTTATAGTTTATAGTTTATAGTTTATAGTTTATAGTTTATAGTTTATAGTTTATAGTTTATAGTTTATAGTTTATAGTTTATAGTTTATAGTTTATAGTTTATAGTTTATAGTTTATAGTTTATAGTTTATAGTTTATAGTTTATAGTTTATAGTTTATAGTTTATAGTTTATAGTTTATAGTTTATAGTTTATAGTTTATAGTTTATAGTTTATAGTTTATAGTTTATAGTTTATAGTTTATAGTTTATAGTTTATAGTTTATAGTTTATAGTTTATAGTTTATAGTTTATAGTTTATAGTTTATAGTTTATAGTTTATAGTTTATAGTTTATAGTTTATAGTTTATAGTTTATAGTTTATAGTTTATAGTTTATAGTTTATAGTTTATAGTTTATAGTTTATAGTTTATAGTTTATAGTTTATAGTTTATAGTTTATAGTTTATAGTTTATAGTTTATAGTTTATAGTTTATAGTTTATAGTTTATAGTTTATAGTTTATAGTTTATAGTTTATAGTTTATAGTTTATAGTTTATAGTTTATAGTTTATAGTTTATAGTTTATAGTTTATAGTTTATAGTTTATAGTTTATAGTTTATAGTTTATAGTTTATAGTTTATAGTTTATAGTTTATAGTTTATAGTTTATAGTTTATAGTTTATAGTTTATAGTTTACAGTTTATAGTTTATAGTTTATAGTTTATAGTTTATAGTTTATAGTTTATAGTTTGTAGTTTATAGTTTGTAGTTTGTAGTTTATAGTTTATAGTTTATAGTTTATAGTTTATAGTTTGTAGTTTGTAGTTTATAGTTTGTAGTTTATAGTTTGTAGTTTGTAGTTTATAGTTTATAGTTTATAGTTTATAGTTTGTAGTTTGTAGTTTGTAGTTTGTAGTTTGTAGTTTGTAGTTTGTAGTTTATGGTTTATGGTTTTAATTTATAGTTTAGAGTTTATAGTTTGTAGTTTGTAGTTTGTAGTTTGTAGTTTGTAGTTTGTAGTTTATGGTTTATGGTTTTAATTTATAGTTTAGAGTTTATAGTTTACAGTTTAGATTAGATAGAAGATACAAGTTAAACTATAAACTATAATTTTTTAGTTAGAAACTATTGTTGTGCCGATACCGAAGGACGTTACTGGGGACGTCACAGATAGAGGCAATTATAGGCCTATCTCACTAGCGACTGTGGTGGCGAGGGTTTTCGATGGTCTACTTGACGCTCAACTTAGTAAGCACATTAAACTCAATGACGCGCAGTTTGGCTTCCGTGAGTCACTGTCGACTGAAAGTGCTATCTTGGCTTTGAAACATACTGTCAACTATTATGTAAAGAAAAAAACACCTGTCTATGCTTGCTTCCTTGACTTATCGAAGGCCTTTGACTTAGTGGACTACAATAGGCTCTGGGCCAAGCTTGGAGAGGTAGGGGCTCCCACTGAACTCATTAACATCTTGTCCTTTTGGTACAAAAACCAGAAGAATTTCGTTAAGTGGGGTAATGTTTTGTCGGACGAGTATGCACTGGAGTGTGGTGTGAGGCAGGGAGGCCTATCCTCTCCAAGACTATTTAACTTGTACGTTGATCAGCTGATAGATGGGCTCAGTAATTGCCATGTTGGTTGTCATATAGATAACGTCTGTGTTAATAACATCAGCTACGCTGACGACATGGTGTTGCTGAGTCCATCGCTCAGTGGTTTAAGAAAACTGCTTGATATTTGTGAGTCTTATGCTGCGGCTCACGGTCTGAGGTACAACGAGAAGAAGAGTGTGTGTATGGTCATTAGAGGTAGCAATAAACAACCGGAGCATGTACCACCTGTCTATCTGAACGGAGTGCCTTTAGAAAGTGTCGCTCAGTTTAAGTGTCTAGGGCACTTTGTGACAGAGACCCTGAAAGATGATGCGGATGTTGAGCGAGTACGAAGAGCGCTGTCGGTGCGTGCTAACATGTTGGTTCATAGATTCGCAAGGTGTTCAGTAGACGTAAAAGTGACACTGTTCAGAGCCTACTGCCAAAACTTTTACGCCGGCGCTCTATGGTCCAACTACACCCAGCGGGCCTACAGCGCTCTTCGTGTACAATACAATAACGCCTTTAGGATTCTGGTGAGGCTCCCCCGATTCTGCAGTGCGTCGGGCATGTTTGCTGACGCAAGAGTCGATGACTTTTATGCCATTATGCGCAAGAAAACTGCTTCTCTGGTGCGTCGGATTCGGGGGAGCAACAACGGAATCCTAAGAATGTTTTCTGAGAGGCCTGACTCTGAGATGCTGGGGAGAGTCATCCAGCTTCACGTGACGAGATGACACTATTACAATAAGTTGACTAACATAGTTTTAAGACCTTTGTTACTAACAACTATGGACATGTAATTGGTCTGCAATAAATGGATAAATAAATAAATAAATATAAACTAAAAACTATAAACTGTAAACTGTAAACTGTAAACTATAAACTATAAGCTATAAGAGATAACTCATGCAAGATCTATCCCTGACAAAACCATGCTGCTCCTTTATTAGAACACGACGAATAAATAAATAAATCTCAACATGAACAAGCCTTTCAATAAAAATTGTAGTTCTAAAAACTAAAAAACACGCTTGAGTGGTAAATTGAACTAAAAAGTCGCTAATCCTGAAGATCTTGGTAAGGTGATGAATGGGACAAACAATTTAAACGCGCACGGTAGGATCAACTTTTATTACTTGTAAATTTTAATTTTTGTTTGACTTTCAAAAGTACTTTGACTTTGACTAAATTATTGTATTGTCATCGGTCCTTGATAGGGGTGCAAAGTTTCAAATCAATCCGACGTTTTGAAGTGAGTGAAAATCACGTTCAAAGATTCCGTTACATTGATACATAGATACATACCAAGCTAATAAAAGCGTGTTAAAAAGCTTAGAGAATGCTGAGTTGAGATTGGACGATACGTCTCCACGTCATTTTTAGAACCACTTTTGTGTACCGGTACAATATTTACGCGTTTCCACGCGTCAGGAAAGACACCTCATGATATACATTTGTTAAATATTATAAATAAGGGATAGCATAATGTGTTATGGGTATTTTTTTTTAATATCGCAGGTATACCGTCCGGGCCAGGTCCTTTGGTAGAATCCAGTATTTTTAACTCTTACGAATACTTTCTAAGGAAAAGTGTAATTTGAATAAATTTACATCATTAGCATCACCGAGGAGGGTTCATACACCGAGTGAAAGAAACTAGAGAATAAATTGCATGTAGTAGTAGGATCATAGGCGAAATTTTGTTTGTAATGTATTGTGTCAGGAATTTTATTTGTGGTTTTACGGTTGGAGACGTATGACCAGAAGGCCTTGATATTGGTATTAATGTTATCTTCAACTGAATCCATGTATATTTTATAAGATTAATGAGCCTTTCTTCTAAAACTTGCTCTAAAGCTTGCTTGATAATTTTTGAATATCAAATATATTTCCGCGTTTCTTCCACTTTAACCATGCATAAGTTTTATTTTTAAATAAACGAATAAGTGATTTTGTGAACCAGTGGGGAAAGTTACGATTCCTCTGTTTACATGTGGGTGTATGCGATCCAATAATTTCGTAAAGCTTCACGTAGAACGAAGAGACTGCCTCCTCAGGCGTCAAGCTATCCAATAAACCATTCCAATCAACACTGTCAATATCTTCATTAATCCTGCAGTAGTCAGCTTTTTAATAATTAAGTTTATTTGGAACTTTACTTTTCGACTTACGCGTTGTACTTACAAATGGTATATGAGTATAAAAGGCAGGATGATAATTATCAATGGGCAAGAGAGGATCATCAGAGGAGAAAGTTACAGAATGACTATTACATTAAAAAAAATCTAAGATGCGACCGTTAGAATTGGTCGAATGATTATACTGTCTCATATTTAGTTGCGAGCAAAAGTTTAACAATTGATGACTTACATTGGAAGTATTATTAGTATCGCATTCCATGAATGATGATTTTTTGACCCAGCTTAGTTGTGGCATGTTGAAATCACCCACTAAAATAGCCTTGTCTACACGAGCATTATCAAACAACACTAAAAGAGAATTAAGAAAAGTAATGTATATTTGGTCTGTAGTGTTCGGTGGTATGTATGTAGCACATATTAAATTATAGGTATCATTACAAGCAGGAATTTTGAATATTATATGGTAAGACTAAGGGAGGAGACAGTGACATACAGGAAGGCTTCAATTCTCGAGAGACCGCTATAAGAACACCACCACCATCTTTTTTGTTTGTAACTAAACGATCACGATCGCACCTAAACACAACATAACGTTGGTCAATTAATTCGTTATCTGAGATGGTCGGTGATAGCCAAGTCTCGGTGAAAACGATGATATCATATGCATGCGCTAATATATTTAAATACAAAGTATTAAGTTTTGACCTGATCCCTCGACAGTTCTGGTAATAAATGGACCCATGAGTATTAGCCATTGATTAAACTAGTTAAATCAATAGTTTTGAAATAAAGTAATTTTAAAAACCAGCGACATGTTACAAGATGTGCAATCGACAGCATGACAATTGACTTTAGTAGAGGCAATAGAAGTGCAGATATAATTACAGCAATTTAGAAACAATTCACGGATCAAAGGTAGCTCCCTTAAACAGTAAGCGAATACATTATTATTTATAATAAAAGAAAATTTACTCAACAGCGTACTCTAGCAAAAAACAAAAGGCAGATAAGCAAAAAGTAACCCCGTAGGACACAGAGTTAAAAAACATTCGTTTTTATTATTAATAAAATGGAAATTCTTTCGGCAATATTTTGGCCGGACATGAGTCTAACAAATACATTGCCACATCTGGAGTACCACAAGGGTCCCATTTGGGCCCAATACTGTTCTTGCTCTTTGTCAACGATATCGTGACTCAGATCCACCAAAATAAAAAAAATATTCAATATTTTCCCCAAAAGTTCCAAGGAGATACTTTCTCACTTGGTTTTTATATGCGTTTTTTGTGGAAATAACAACGGATATCAACTGGCAGGTTATTAAAATTTGTTGGAATTAAATATTTTCTACACCTGTGCCCATAATAGTTATTAATAGTGACCTTCTACGCACGATAATTTGTTTGTACTCCTCACTACGAAACTGGTCTTAGGCTGATAACAACACCACTCTCTCATGGACTGGCAGCATCTTGCACTCCAAGAATAACTCTTCGTAATTGCTATTTTTGCATCGGTTTTTTGTATTTTTGTCTACTAATAGTTTCATAAATCTGATTTGTAGTAATTTTATTCTGCTACATGCTACAATCAAAATTCTATATGCTAACTCAACCTTGAAGCCTATCAGAGCTAACCTATCTTTTTAGCCTAACAGAACGAACCTTACCTTGTAGCCTAACAGAACGAACCTTACCTTGTAGCCTATCAGAGCTAATCTCCACCGACGCCCGGCGCATCTGCTGTGGATCGGGTGAGTGGATAGAATCTCCCTCTCACTTTTCGCAGCCTCCTTCTGAGAGGCTATTGTTTTGCAGAAAGATACGGCCGCGTCCTAGGACTCCTCGCTGCCGACCATAGACTCGACTACGGCCGGCAGCGACAGGTCACTGCCTACTTCAGAGATGAGGGCACGACGCGGCTCCTCGACGCGACTTTTGGCATAGGGATGGATTAGTCGCTGGAGATGGACATATAGGCATAGTATATACTTTTTATCTCGAGAGCCCGTTTAGTCCCTAGGAATACACGGATGAAGCTGCTAGCAGAAGCTAGTTTAATGAGAACGAGTTGTATCAAAAAGAGTCACCGTTTATCCGTAGATATAGACAGTCTGTCGGAGCTTATCAGAGCTGAACTCAGAACAAAGCAACCAATGAAGCCGAGATTAGTCTCGGCTTCATTGGTTGCTTTGTTGACAAAACGTGGGAAATACAAAACTCAGCAAACAGCAACTAGAACAAATAACAATCGGTCTGAGAGACGAATTTATAGACTTCAATGATAACACTACTAATTAAGCAATCCAAGAAAAATACAATTACATAGAGAATACTATTAAAACTCAGACGAAACTTATAACGAACACTTAAAGTGAAACAAAAAACATGCTATCAACAAATACTATAAAACTACTACAAGACAGAAATCACCTTCTCAGCGCTAAAACCACTCAAAATAGAAGAAAGGAAATTGCCAAAATTAGCAAAGAAATCGAAGAAAGCATTAGGAAAGATTGTAAACAATGGAGGATGGAAACGATAGAAAATTATATACTTGAAACAGGTGGAACCACAAAAGCGCTCAAGGAATTGACAATCACAAAGGACTGGATCGTAAAAATGAAAGATGAAAGAGGAAAATGTAACCGCCACAGAACAGACATATTAAAAACAGCTACATCATACTACAAAAAACTATACGGCAATGACACTACACAAAGCAAAATAGAACTGGTGGATCCCTCGATTATCCCTAATATCCTCTATTCGGAAGTCAAGCAAGCTATTGACACCCAAAAAGAAGAGAAAGCACCCGGACCCGATGGTATAAAGAACGAAATTATAAGACACAGCAAGGGAACCCTAATACCTGTTCTCGCAGATATGTTCAATGACATTATAAATACTGAAATCATTCCCCAACAATGGACAGAGTCTATTATCATCCTACTGTTTAAGAAAGGTGATAAATATGATATAGGAAACTATCGCCCTATCAGCCTTATGTCTAACATATATAAGATTTTCGCTAAGATTATCTTAAAACGAATCGAAATAATCTTAGACGAACACTAACCCATCGAGCAAGCAGGATTCTGCAAAGATTATTCGGTTATCGACCACATCCACGTAGTGCGACAAGTTCTAGAGAAATACAACGAATACCAGCTAACATACTACATCGCGTTTATCGATTACAGCAAAGCGTTTGATTCTCTACTGCACGAAAAAATATGGGAGGCTCTGCTAGAACAAGGTATCGAACACAAATACAAAATTAATAATAATAATTAATTTATAATTTATAAAAAACATTTACAGTCGCAGTACAGGACGAATCCAATTAGAAACGAAAAGCACTCCTTTCAGAATTGAAAAAGGCGTTAGACAGGGTGACCCCCTATCTCCGAAACTTTTCTACGCAGTACTGGAATCAATTTTCAGAAGACTTAATTGGGAACTTTTCGGTATTAACGTAGTTGAAGTATTGCTGTCATACTTGAGGTTCGCTGACGATATAGTGCTATTTTCCAAAACACCAGAAGACTTAAATAAAATGCTAGGAGAACTCGCGACAGAAAGTGCGAAGGTGGGACTGACACTGAATCCAACGGAAACAAACACACTATTAAAATAGGGAACACCGAAATAGACTACACTGACGAGTACATCTATCTAGGTCAGCTTATAACTCAAAAAGAACCCATGCGAATGGAAGTGGAGAGAAGAATTACGAGTGGCTGGAAGAGATACTGGAGCCTGAGAGAGGCTATGAAAGATAAAAAACTCCGTATAAACTTAAAAAGTAAACTGTTTAACACCTGCATACTATCTGTTCTGACGTACGGATGTCAATCATGGGTGCTAAATCATGAAATATTAAACAAACTTAGGTGCACGGTTGGCGCAGTGGTTGAGCGATTGACTGCTGCGCTGCGTGTCGCGGGTTCGATTCCCGCACGGAACAAATATTTGTATGATCTACAAATAGTTGTTCCGGCTCTGGGTGTTTGTGTATGTGAGTTTATATGTTTGTCAACGCACCCACGATACAGGAGAAATGCCTAGTGTGGGGCAACGTTTTAAAAAAAAAAACAAAAAAAACTAGTAACTTGTCAGTACGCAATGGAAAGGAGTATGCTAAATATAAGAAAGTCCGACCGATTGAAAAACTTAGTCATCAGAAATAAAACAAAACTACTGATGTAAAAATTAAAATCACAAGACTGAAATGGAGATGGGCTGGCCACGTGATAAGAGGATGCGACAGATGGAGCCAAAGGGTGACCCAGTGGTTTCCCAGAGAGGGCAAGAGGAAGAGAGGTAGACCCCAAAAAAGATGGGACGACGACATTAGACAAGTAGCCGGAGTCACGTGGAACAGAGTGACACAGGAAAGGAAAGAATGGAAAAGGTTGGAGGAGGCCTTTGCCGATTGGCAAACAGATCTAGGCAAGATAACCAAGCAACAGATATTAGATTAAATAGTTCATTAGTTTATGAGTCCAGTGTTATTATACTATAAGTTTAAATCCATTGTAATTAGTTAAGAGATCTGAATAAAAGTCAATATTATTATATAGACGGTCTGTCAGCCTTTGATAATTCTGGGTATAGCTATAATAATAATAATAATAAGAACAGAACTTGACGCCCTGTATAGGAGGGTCCGCACGCTGCTTACCGCAAATCGTATGCATCACCCACGTTCATCGGTTATGAGACTGTATATCCCACGGAAGTGCGGTGGTCGTGGCTTTTTAAATGCTAAGACCCTGCACAACCGCGAGGTATGCAGTCTTAGGGAATACTTCCAGGCCGCCGACGTGGGTATACATCGAGATGTAGTAGCGGTGGACAAGGGCCTCACCCCGCTCTCCTTGGCTAACGAGAACTGGCGCAAACCTACAGTATTAGATACTAATGACCGCAGGGAGGTATGGCAGAGCAAGGAGCTTCACGGACGCTTCTACCGGGTCCTACATGGGCCCGATGTAGATCTTTTAGCATCCGTGGCCTGGCTGCGATTTGGTGACCTTTTCGGGGAAACCGAAGGTTTTGTCTTTGCGATAATGGACGAAGTTATGATGACAAACAACTACCGGAAATATATTGTGAAAGACGGCACGGTTGACATTTGTCGGGCATGTCACCGGCCGGGGGAATCAATCAGACACATTATTTCCGGTTGTTCTAGTCTGGCTAACGGAGACTATTTGCATAGACACAACCTTGTAGCCAGGATTATCCACCAGCAACTTGCTCTTAAATACAATCTTGTGGAATCGGAAGTGCCTTGCTATAAGTATGTGCCCGACCCAGTTCTCGAAAATGGCAATGTCACGCTGTATTGGGATCGGTCTATCATCACTGACAGGACTGTTGTTGCTAATAAGCCTGACATAGTGGTGATAGACCGACTAGAGCGTCGCGCAATGATTGTTGATATTGCGGTCCCCCATGACGAGAACCTCGTGAAGGCGGAGAGAGATAAGAAAAGTAAGTATCTTGATCTGGCTCGCGAGGTTGTCGACATGTGGGATGTGAATATAGCAGTCATTGTGCCGATAGTCGTGACGGCCAATGGTATAATAGCCAAGAGCCTCGACGAACATCTTAGGAGGCTCTCGTTGGGCAGCTGGATCAAGGGCTTGATCCAGAAAGCGGTACTCCTGGACACGGCTCGTATTGTTAGGAGGTTCCTCTCTCAGGAGCCCTGACCACCGGTAGCTTGGACCCTGTTCCCGATACCGGTGGGCTACAATTTTTGTATTTTTTAATGTTTTTTTATTTTATTTTTTATAGAATGACATTTAAAAATGTAAAAATATGTAAATATAATAAATAAATGGAATAATAATAATAATCTTTATTCAAACTTCAAATTGGTAAAATATACTAATAGGTCTTATATATAAAGTGGGTACAACAATGTTAGGTGCCTGCACTAGGTAATCCTGTAAAAACTACTATGGCAGTCAAAACTTGTGCTCAGCGCCATTACGAAGCCACGAACAGATACTAAACATTTGGCGTCTCGCCGAAGCGGCGTTCTATGTTCTGCGGTACCCATCCTGTGTTATTAGGTCAAAAGTTGCATATATGTGATATGTATTAAGGATAAGTATCTCTCAACTTAGGAAACAGTACGAGTTTTATTAAAATCGTTCAGTAGTTTGCAAGATAATTTTATGGAACATACAACCGAACTCCTTAGCGACAAACAGCACGAATGTGTAATGCGAATGATGATTGCTAATGTGTGTGTGCGTATGGGTATATTGTCAATTCTTTAGGTACCTACTATAGACTTTCCTCACTCTTTAGTGATAGGGTACCTACTAAAACTAAAAAAATAAATAAAAACATTTTCACAAAAATTAACCGACTTCTAAAGCAAAACACAAAAAATAAAGTTAATGAAATAAAAAAACCCGACTGCTTCAAAAGCGAACTAAAAAGATGTAAACAAGAAGAAAATCTTGCTGTACAGTCGGAGGGTACATATTCGCGAGCTGGCTGAAAAAAACCAGATTTATCCTCCGACTGCATCAGCAAGATTTTCTTCTTGTTTACATCTTTTTAGTTCGCTTTTGAAGCAGTCGGGTTTTTTTATTTTACTAACTTTTTTTATTTACAAATTTTTAGTTATTATAGCGGATGTATCCGAACGTCTCCCTAGTCGCAAAGGTAGAGGTAGGCCGCCTGAGCGATACTCGCCGTAATGCGTATCCGAACGCACCTTCGCTCATGCGTCTCGCGCCAACCAATAATAGCCGAGACGGCGCGATTACCAGCCACTGATTGGCTGCTTGTTTAGTTTTGTTAAGTTGCTAGATTGGTGTTGGTTTGAAGGTCGCCACAATAATTATAATAAGGGTGGCGACATTGAAATGGTACTTCGGTCTCTGTTCTGAAAAGTGACATGATTGTAATTCAAAGTTTTATTAAAAAGTTTAAGTTTATGCCCATTACAAAACCCTTTTTATTAAACTGACTCACCCCGACTACATTATACTTTTTTTTTCGAATGACTTTATACATATAAGTGTTATATATTTTCGTAATCACCAATAAAAACCCTTCATTTGGATACCCCAATCGATGGAGTTCGAAGAAAAAAAAATTGCAACCCCTACAATATGGCGCCCAAAATCTGCCATGTTTCTTTTTTTTCAACGGTACTTATCTAAGAACACTTGGGCGGCCAAGACCTGTCTAAAGATGTCTTAATTATAAAAATCCGTTATGTGGTTTGAAAGATACGAGGTAATAAAGAATATTACATACATTCAAACATACATACATACAAACATACAAGATACGCGCGAAAAACATAACCCTTTCCTTGCAGCCGGGTAAAAAGTACAAAAATAACTTTTGTTGCGGAAGTCGGTGTTGTAAAACGATAAAAACAACAGGTATCAAAGACACCGATATCCGAAACGAAAGTTATTATACACATTTTAGTGTTTTGCTTTAGAAGTCGGTTATTTTTTTGTGAAAAAGGTTTTAAACTTAAGGTTACACTAGTGTAACCTTACACGTTGACTAGTGTAACCTTAAGGCAAGATTTCCGCTTACAAAAGATCTGGCTAGTTGTTATTTGTTCAGAGGGGGATTCTTTCCTGCAGCAAATATATCAGAAAGTCAAGTATTCCTTTAATATTGCTGCCCTTAAAGATATTTATGAATACCTGCGACGTAGAAGAACCCTCGAAAAAGATAATCCATATAACAAGCAACCAGACATTCAAGAATAATAACAAACGGCTAAACACACAAATATCCACACTAATATCGTCAATCTAACAATATGCCCCCGAGGTATCCAGCCTTACGCTGCAATAAATTTCCCTTAACACACATCCGTATTACCAAGCAACAAGGTCTTAATTCGCATGACTGTAACAACAGCCACTTCAGAGCCTCCAACTACGAGAAAAAAAACACCTTAAGACACTGTTTTAAGGTTTAAATTAGCTTGGCAGTTCACTCATCATATGCTGATGATAATAGCAACTCCAGGGCTTCGAAACACAACTAAAACTTAACCTTGGTTTAACGTATTAAGGTTTATAATGGTATGTTGTGGTATCCGAGGCTTATGGGGCCGCTTGCCGCCGGCGTGCGGAAATGAATAGGAACCTCGATGGCCTGCAACGATAGTCCAGGGAAGGTTCCGTGAATTTATAGTATTAGATGCTCTCTGGATGCTGGGTTGTCGTAAAGTCTAAATGTCTTTATTGTACGAGGACTTGGGAATGAAATGTTGTGTTGGTGAATTAACGTTGACATGTGAAATAGTTCAGCATAGAAACGATTTTGAAACTGACAGACAACATCGATTTGTAAAAGCGAGTTAACAAATAAATGTATGTTCTTTCAACTTGTTTTCAGTTTCATGACATATGTTAGTAAAAATAAATCTTATTTTCGGCCACGAAGAAAATGAATTAAACAATTGCCTTTAATTACTTACTCATGTAATAAGTAAGTGAAGGACAGCATCGTCAGGAAACTCGAGTACATAATTAGAATAATATATTAGTGTGAAATCGGCAACCCGCCTTGAGCAAGCGTGGTGATGGATGCTCGTGACTTCTCTTTAAGAGAAGCGGCCTTTACATTGCAGTGTTAAACTAACAAGCGAGTTTTTTGTTGGCCTTACTTTTCTACCAAAATCACAAATTTCTTCCAAAAAACTGGCACATACCGTTTTATTTAAAACGCTACCAGCCAATTTTTGTTGGCATCTTTAAGTCACATTTAACCTTGAAACAATTTAACGTCAAAATGGACTTAACTATAAATAAACAGAGCCTCATAAATATATAATAAGGTAGTTGCATAGCCGCGTTACTTTGTTAGAAACTGCAAGTGTTGGGCGGGCGGCTTCCGTTAGGCGGCGGTGGTATAAACACTTATCATTGTGGATAGGTAGGGTAATATTTTAATTTAATCTTTTTGAATTTTATATTGTCTAGCTAAACCGATAACTAATGGTTAAAACAACGAGCTCTATATGATGAAAACTAGAGGTAAAACTTGTTGGCCGAGCAAAACCCAAGAAAATTAATTATTCATGTTTACTTCCAATAGTTAAAAGTTTCATTCAAGTTGCTGCTTCTTCAAGTGCGAAAACTGACTTCCCTCCGGTTTCTGAGAATTTGATTTTTTTTTTCCTGAAAATTGGTAAAATTTTGGTATTCATAAAGTAAGGACATGTTATTAACTCCAAATTCCCAACTCTAAAATCGAGTCTATTAAAATTATTAATAAATAACAGGTAAGAAAACTTTTTAATTTAAAACAATTTTACAAACCCGATACAAACCCTTGTTTCAACAAATTCTAAATATCTGTGATTTTCGAAGTGCTGCCGTGAACTGAAGGCGCGAAGGCTTCACGGAACACGTGACTTGGTTATTAATAAGGCCGGGAGCACGTGCTTCAACCCCCAACACCCCAGCACCACCCGGCATCCCTCGGTACCTCCAACACCCCCTGGCTTCGGCCTTTCATTTACATACGCCGCCCACAACGCAGCAGACGCATGAAATTTTCAGGAAATAATAGGTAGGTAGCAAATGCCAGTTTGCCATTTTGGAGTCGAGGGATTTTTTTTTGTAAAGTTTGGTAGTATTGGGTTTCGATGTTTGTGCTGATTGTGGGTTTGTTTGTAATTGTAAAAAAGGTTCTATTTTTGAACTAAGTGCGAATGGAGTTCATTACTGCTCAAATAAAATAGAGGTGAAACAGCTGCATCTAAATGAGGTGAGGATAAGGTGGGATAAAGTTACTTTTCTGCTACATCTACCACCATCATCTTTCTTTTCTTTATTTAAAAGTTCTGGAGTGACCTCGTACTGGCAGACGCAGCGTTGGAAGGCCTTCCTCTAGGTGGAGCAACGACCTGGTCAAGGCCGCGGGAGTCCGGTGGATGCGAAACGTAGGTGCAGCACCGGCGTCGCTTGGGGGAGGCCTATGTCCAACAGTGGACGTCTTTCGGCTGAAATGATGATGATATAAAAACTTGGACATATGAATCGGAAAACTCCCTTAGTTTTTGTAAGAGAGTTAAAATAAAATGCATGCAAAGGTGTTCCTCTCACTCATTGGTCATCATTTATTTATTGTATTCTTTATTTTACACCACAAAAATATATGTACATGACTAACAATCATAAAAGCAAGTGTACAATGGGCGGGCTTATCGCAGCAGGTAATCTCTTACAGACAACCTTTGGATGGATTTCACTAGTTCCACTTTTTGTACAAATCAATGAAGATGAATTCATTGAATTGTTGTAGATGCTGTATCAGAAAATATTGTTCCTACAAACCTATTTATTTTGGAAAGGTCAAATCTGTTAGATATTTTTATTCAGCCTGTAATATTGGCAGATTTCATGCAAATGTTCGTCGTAAGCAATTTCGTCATCCATTGTTAACCCATTTAATTGAAGACTTTGCTGGGCTGTAGGTGTTGCAGTCTCATCATTTCTTGGGCTATTATTATCCAAATAAATGTTAAAAAGTATTTAGGTAAGTACATTGGCCATTAGAATACGGTGTGTATGCGGAACAGGGTATAAAGTCCCACAAACCTCAATAGAAAACGGAGGATCCTCCGACCAGACGGGTGTTGTCTGGTCCGGGCAACTGCCTAACGGTTGTTGTCGGACTGTTGTATGTGTTCGAATCGCGCCGAAAACTTTGCTTGCGCGATGCAGGATTTTTGTGACGTCATGTCATTAGTTAGTAAGTGGCGGCGTTGGTGCCGCTACCAACGCCGCCACTTACTAACTAATGACATGCACATATTCGGGTTTCCGTCCTTTTCTATATATTCCTGATGGAACACGGCAGGATTCGGTTACATATTACATACGATTTGTACGAACTCGTGCATACATTTCCGTATCAGGGAGATCCGAATCGTTCATACAAATCGTATGTAAGGGTTCCGTCAGGGACGGGAACCCGCAGCCTAATTGCGTAAGTGAATTCTCCAAAGCAAACGAGTCGATTTCTTCAAAGAATCAGAATCATTTGAAACTAATTTGGAAAAAGTACAAACATCCTCCTTTGAGTTGAAGTTCATCTACTGCGTTATGTTTCATCAAACTCGAACATTACACAATACCAATAGTGAAGTTTTATCTCGATTCTGCCGCTTTCGTTCATTCTTTACAATAAATTCTACGTCAAAATATTGGTAATGGAAAGGAGCATAACCTTTCCGTTTCAGAATGTAATATGCAATACGTAAAGACGTTTTTGGGAAAGAATCGACTTGTTTGCTTTGGAGAATTCACTTACGCAATTAGGCTGCAGGAAATGTGTGGACAACGCTTTGGGTGGTAATCAGTAAAAAACCTTATGATTTACTTAAACAGTTTTATTGTCTGTACTTAAGACTATTTATACATTATACCTACGGTAACTATAGTTTATTTACCCACTATGTTTGACTATGGACACGACGTGTCCCTTTGAGCGGTCGCTCGGAGGTTCATCATTAGATCATTAGGCAGTGATCGTTCATTTAAAATAAAAGAATTTAAAGTATCCAGAGCTATTGCGATTCCTTTAGTTTTAACCCTTACCGAATACGACCCCATTGAAGTCGTAAATAAAACAATAAATAATCAAATATTAACTTATCGTTACCTATCTACATATACTGACCGAACGCTTTCCATGATATTACAGTTTTGATCCAAGTTACCAATCGTCTGATTTTATATAAAAATAAAAAAAAAACAACAAACAGAAATTTGTTTCAACATACGAACATACACATGCGTCGATACTTCATTTGGTTTGTTATTACAACATTATTAAAGTTTTCTTATCTGTTTTTCATTACTATTTGTCAGGTGCAAGTTAGAAATTAAAGAGATCAGTTGATTCTCAGTATATTCGGGAACTAAATCCCCAGATAAAACAGTTGGTCAGGGTCCAGTTTTCAAGAAACTATCACAATAGTTTAGAAAAGTATCAGCGTAGACCGCAGACGCAGCTGCGGACAGTAATGTAACAAATGGCGACATCTAGCACACTACTATACAATCACACAACAACTAACGACATCTAGTGGTAGAACTCATCAATCGGACCTCACTTCGCAGATGAAGAAGGTTTCAAACGAGCAGGGAGAGTCGTTCCACTTAAGACCTTTGTCGTCTCTGTTCCACAGTTCTAAACAGTTCTCTTCTTCTCCATTCTCGTAGCGGAAGTTGTTGGGTTCGCCAGCGTTCCAGTTCACGAAGGTCAGTGGTCTGCCATTGGCCATCCAGAAGAAGTTACCTTCTTCAGCCAAGTCCGTGCCTGATGTCCAGAAGTGTTCGCGGCCGTAACCTGGAAAATAGGCAAAAGTAAATATTAGTTAGGAAATTATTTTGCCTTGAATGTAAAAAGTAAATATTATTTATGCAATTATTTTGCCCTGAATGTAAAAAGGAAATTATGGTAGATAATGTAGAACATAGCGTGGTGGTATGTAGTGTAATTAAAAGTTGGTATTTCCTTTAGGTAATACATTGACTGGAAATAATTTGAGGGATATCCGTCTATCATCACTTGTTATTGCTACATGATGTGTTTTGGATGTAGGGGAGTGAAATGTTTGTTGTACCTACACATACACTTCGCTCTTCAAATCTGCCTAAAAAGGCATTAAAAATCAATTCAGATTATTGGATGGACTGTACCATCTCACTTGTTAACTACAAAATGGACGGGCAGACCATTCAGGAGAGGAGAACCAAATGAGAAAAAGAGTAGCCACCAAATTTAGTTGTCAATTTGAACTGGCTTTTTGGTAAGTTTTTATCCTATGTGCTATTTGCACTATCATTTCAGCCAAAATCCGTTCTGCTGACTGCTGTTGGTCGATGTGATATGGTGACAGTTGGGGGAGGCCTATGTCGGTCCTGTGTGTCTCGTTTTCAGCGGATTCCTGTAGCCGTAACCAGGTCATCGGTCAACCTAGATGGAGGCCTTCCAACGTCGCGTCTTCTGGTACGCGGTTGTGATTCGATTGTGGTCTATGAATTTGTTAGATATTTACCTGAGTCCTTAACGTACTGCTCCAGTTTGTCATTCTCCTGCTGCGAGGAGATGGAAGCGAGGTGCATGCCGTGGAACCGGCAGTACTGCTGCGCTTTGAACCAGTTCGCCTGAAACAAAAGATGAGGTCTCATTAGAAACTATTACTTAGCGCAGTCTAGAAATTTATGATGTTCACTAACCCTCTTAATCATTGTCCGTTAAAATAAAAGATGATAAGAACATAGTAGAGCTAGAAAACAGCTTTCTCTGTTGATTTCAGTGCTCATTTGGAAATTTTACATTTACTAAAAGTTGAAAAGAACGGTGGAACGGTGGTTGTTGGTTGGAGTGTTTGTTGTATCACGCAGAACTCACGCTATTTACGCAAGTATCGTTTTCAAAATAAGCAATTGAATGACAAATATTACCAGTAAACATTCAGCGACAAAAATAAAAAAATGTAAGTCAAGAAGTATGTTGGTTTTGTTAAAAAACTTCAGTTTTTATTAGTCTAATAAAATACACATGACTTTGAGATTTTATGGCTGCATTCTTTCAAAAACCCAAGTTGTGTTCCTAATCAGGTAAACCTAATAAAGTATTTATGCAAGAATTTTAATGGAACTGTTGAACTTGTGAATTTCGAGGCAAATGTTACACCGAAATCATTGAAACTAATCGCATGCGCAGTACGGAAGCCGCATACTAACTAGGTTAGCGGCACAGAAGGTAAAACTGTGGCTAACCGACCGGCGACACGCAGGTTTGTGCGGTTTCCGACGCACTAACAAACCATTCAGATTGAGACGAGACAAAATGGCAGTAACGTTTTAATACTTGGCAAGTTTAGTGTGCTCTTAAGTTTATGGCTGTTTTAATGAGAATGAGATGTTAACTGTAACTGGACATCGTTAGGGATCGTATTTAACGATCGTTTTAGTTAATGGTGTAAGCAGGCCTTCTGGTGTGACTTAAGTTGAAGAGGGTTGATAAGTAGGTACCTAATGTGTTATTCAATGAAAGATGAAAATCTTAATCGCTCATTCAATTATTATAATTGGAGCAAGAAGCATTCCATGCCAGCCTGGCTGTTACATTTACCCTAGTATGAATTTTTTGATACTTTACACCGGTACGAGAGAAGATAGAATAGAGTAGAATACTCTTCATTATGTACACCATATAAGTTACAGAAAGTATAGACGAAGAAAACAGTGGGTTAGATATGGCTCATACAGTTTTCCTTGCGGTAAAACAAAAAATAAAAAAAAAACCTCTTATCCACTGCACTGTGGCGCGCGAAACCGCGAAAAGCTCTTATCTGTGGGGGGTGATACGGGCCCCTATTTAATACGCCGCTGGAGCGGCTATTATCGCTTTATCACGAAAGTTTTGTATGGGAGCCATACATCAAACTTATGTTGTTGTAATGTCAATGAACTAAGCTATCAGATTTCAAATGGATTTTCCATGTTTGGATTTGTTTTGTATTTGCAAAAATTGTGTAAAGTCAGCGAAAGGGAATATTTTGCACTGTTTTTGTACAGATGTAGTTAGAAATAAAAAAATAAAAAATTATTTCAATAAGTTTTTTTTTTATTTACATAAGAATACCCTATTTCACATAAATTAATCAATAAATAAACCTCCCCACACATATTTTTCGAAAAAAAAATTTTTCAAAATACATGACCCGACCGCCTAAAAAAAAAATGGTGGATTTTTTGTTTGTTATTGTTTTTGTTTTCGACTTCATTCAAAGAACCGGCGTTAGCACTTCAATTAGTGGCTTGAGTGGCGTTGTTAATTAACCTACTAATGTAAATAACGACAGTTTGATAAGAATAAGGCAAAATTAGATGTCGAAAAATGACTTACGGCAAAACGGTCGTCATGGCTGGAACAATAGAGGACTTTGTTCGTTGAAATACGTATTTCTGCTGGAATTCACGACACATACACAATCACGCTAGTAAAATCACTTCGTTACTTATTATTCCATGATATTTTAACACCCACAGCACTAAATTCACCATAAACTCGAAAATATAACCATCGCCGACCGGCACACAGGCGGTCGGAACGCGCTTTGACAGGTCCGAAGCAAAAAAAAATCATAAACAAGCGATATCCGGGGTTGCCGGTGATTTGAATGCATTTATATCATCCTTGTCTATGGCCACGCCGTGGAAAGACACTCCCATGTGACGAGAATACCACCCCACAGAAAATAACCGACAACACTGAAGCGCGGGAACATCGGCTTATGCAGCCGCCTTGACAGATAAGGACCAATGTGTACTCGGCTGCAACAGCCGAGTTCACAGTGCAGTGGTTATTAAGGGTACACCAGTCGACGGCACGAACTATTTTGTGCGCGGGGTTAAAATGCATTTTATATCAACCGACAACACGTGCGGAAGAGATAGATGCTGTGATGAGCAGTAGGAACCTAGTTCGCGTATGAATACACACTTTTGCAAATTTGTAGCGAAATTGATAATGATTTAGGACGAAACCGAGCGCGTGAAATTTTATAAACAGACCTTTGGCAGTCTAGATATCATGAAAAAACTACTAAATCTATCTGTTCAAAATAAAATGATATGCATCGTTGAACTACTAATCTATCCCTGTATGGAGGCCGTTTTGCAATTTTCCGTCTTCTTATGGTATTTATTTGCGCCCAAAAATGCGTTAAAATTAGTGTCGAAATGTGGCACTTTCAACGCTCATAACTTTCAAATATTTTTGGTTTTTTACTTTTTCGCTTCCATACAGGGCTAGATAATGATGAGACAAATTGATATCACTTTTTATTTTGAACGTACATTGTCTAACAGTGGAATAATCCCAAGACTACGTTTGTATGGATTTTTTTTCGACTAGTGTACCCTTAAGCCAAAAACGTTCGCAAAGCTTTTTGTTTCTATCCGCAAACGTTTTTCACCCTGTTTTATATCGGAGCTATAAATTGGCTGTGCTCGAAGTCACCTATGGAAATAGGAACCACGTTTTGGACAAGACAGGTGCCATTTACCTGCAGCGGCGAGTCTTCGGTAGCTTATTTTGTATTCAAAATGCATCCTAGATCTTCAGTCGTTTATTTATTTATTCGTCCATCCTCGCATCGGAATGCCTTGCAGCAATTACATAAATGGAACACAAACTTATAATAAACTAACTAAGTTTATAATTACAGGGTACCTCACGATGTTTTCTTTCACCATTGTAAGCAATATCCAAGATAAACAACTTAGAGAGCACTTATGTTTTTAATTTTTTTAATTTTCTTATTGGCTCGCGCTTGACCACTATCTCACCTGATGGTAAGCGATGATGTAGTCGACGGTAGAGCACGCTTGCCTAGAAGTAACCCATTCACTCTTGACTTAAAGACCCCTAGATTGTAGCTATCGGGAAACACAGACTCCGGCAGGGAATTCCACTCCTTAGCTGTACGCATAATAAAAGTTAAAAAAAGAGTAATTGATAAAGTCATAATGTTACTTGCCCGGATTTGAACCTACACGGCTCCAACCACAAGAGGCGAGGTCTTAGCCACTGGGCTTCCACGACATCGTTTTCGTTTAAATATAAATGGGGTATTTATTTTAATTACCACAGTCAATATTGATTCGTTTATTGATGCATTGACGCCTCAGGCGACGGTATTTAAAAGTTAATTACTACGGTGTTACGTCAAAAGAAGTTATAAAATATTACTCATATGCTTCGACCGACGATAAATTACGTTCAGAAAAAATGTGATCGGCGAAAGTTGTACGGACGAAAGCAAAAGTATCTTATGGTAACTTTGTAAGACGTAATTTTGGAGTATAATTATTGTGCATTTATACTTAGGATTCCAATTAGGTTACAACCCGGATGAGGTGTTAATCATTTGAGATGTGTTCGAGTATCTTGATGATGTTTTTGATTGCCGATTATTATGCATACTTAGTTATGTTATCGAAAAGTTTTACTAGTAACATTTAACGTGAGGTGTTTAAAATAATCGTAGCTGAACGTACCGGTTACCTGTGAACGTCCAGATATAAATGTTTTCTGTCTGAGATGGATGATAATCTATCCTATCCTACTACTATTATGAACGTGAAAGTTTGTGAGGATGGATGGATGGGTGGATGGATGGATGTTTCGCGCAAAAGCTACTGGATGGCTTTTGATGAAAATTTACAGAAATATAGCTTATATGAAAGCAGTGGTGGCCCAATGGTAACGGCCCCGTATCGTAGGTCGTGAATTCGAACCCAGGCAGGCGCCGTAATTTACTGTGTAAATTATTTCATTACCACCTCTTAAACCGGTGAAGAAAAACATCGTGAAGAAACCGGCATGTCCTAGAACCAAAAATTCAAAGATATGTGACATCAATGACCCTGCGTGGTGGATTAAGGCCCATTACCACTCTCACAGAGAGGATGCCTGTGTCCCAGCAGTGGGAACATTATAAGGCTGATAATGATGATGATGATAGCTTATATATAAGATTAACACATAGGCTATAATTTATAAAGATATTGGGAGAATTTCTAATCGGCAGCTGGTAGACGAAAATTGTAAAGAGGAAAGTATAATTGTTTGTTTGTTGGAGGTTATCATTGGAATTACTGACCTGATCTAGAAAACTCTTTCACTGAAAGAAATCTACACTATCCCTGAATGCAATAATGGTACCATAGGCTTGTAGGCATAGGCACATGAAGAAAAAGTCGGTTCCTATGTAAAATGCCATGGGAGCAAACCAGCTCCAAAAGCTAGTATGAAATATTACGACTATTTCTTGTTCAGCTACATATAATCCTTACTTAAGGGTACACTAGTCGACGCCACGAACTATTTTGTGCGTGGGGTTAAAATGCATTTTATATCAACCGACAACACGTGCGGAAGAGATAGATGCTGTGATGGGCAGTAGGAAGCTAGTTCGCGTACGAATACACACTTTTGCAAATTTGTAGCGAAATAGATAATGATTTAGGACGAAACCGAGCGCGCGAAATTTTATAAACAGACCTTTGGCAGTCTAGATATCATTAAAAAACTACTAAATCTATCTTTTCAAAATAAAATTATATGCATTGTTGAACTACTAATCTATCCATGTATGGAGGCCGTTTGGCAATTTTCCGTCTTCTTATGGTATTTATTTGCGCCCAAGAATGCGTTAAAATTAGTGTCGAAATGTGGAACTTTCGACGCTTATAACTTTCAAATATTTTTTTATTTACTTTTTTGCTTCCATACAGGGCTAGATAATGATGAGACAAATTGATATCACTTTTTGTTTTGAACGTACATCGTCCAACAGTGGTATAATCCCTAGTCTACGTTTGTATGGAAGAATTTTCGACTAGTGTAACCTTAATGCCGGTATAATACTCCCTTGGGATAATAAAACACTTTTCACGCGGGTGAAGCCACAGGCAGTAGCTAGTCCAATAATATTATCGAAAATCTTGATAGCTTAGCGTAAATAATCACTTGTTTGTGTAACACTGCTTTTCTAGGTCATGTGCATCTAAATTAGATTCATTTTGCAATAAATACGAACATAATAATTAATTAAAGATTAGCTCTTCACATATGATTCATAGCTATCAACATTCATGCCAACGAAATGCATTAGTAAGATTAATTATATGAGGGCTAAAACAATGAACGCAGGTGTGTATTTATAAATGTCATACATGTACAATTAAACAAAGAAATAAGTATACAGCTAGGCTATCTCGTGTTAACTTGCAATTAAATATATTGTGCTGTTGCTGGGCCACGGCCTCTTTTTATACACAGAAGGCATGAGCAATATGAGCATTGATCACTTCGTTTGCTCCAGGCGGATTGGCGTTTTATTTAAATACCTGATGATCCCTCTCTTAACATCGATCACGCTTGATGGTAGGTAAGCGATGGATTTGTACTTCGTTATAAAGAGCGAGCCCAGAAGTTGCCATGATCAATCTTGCTTTGAAAGCTGACGCCTGACTTGCTTACAACTACTTTTAAACAATGTTTTGATTGTTGAATAGCTTCTATGTCATAATCTTAAAAGATTTATCTCGCACACTAACAGTGCATATTGATAGTGTAGTGGAAAGATAAATGTTTTGGCCTGCATATCAAATAGTTTGTTCGACTCTACCTACGTTTAATACATGTGTACCTACACATATATAAGAACTACCTACATGTGTGTTTGTATTTGTATAAACAGCCATTGATCTTATGAAACAAGACCCACTTTCTCTGGCATTGGGGATTAGTACGTACACTGCCTACCTACTTAGTTGCAGAGTGATGCAGCCCGTCTGTTTGCAAGGAGATGATGATGCATTTAACATTATTCAAATCTTATGAAGCAATGTTTATAAGAAACAAAGAGAAAACGTAGTTACATAGTCAAAAAATATTAGTTGGTAAACATGAATAGTATTTTTGTATCAAATAACGGCCACACGAATACGGTGACATGAATAGTCCAGCAGCCTAATTGCGTAAGTGAATTCTCCAAAGCAAACAAGTCGATTCTTTCCCAAAAACGACTTTACGTATTGCATATTACACTCTGAAACGGAAAGGTTATGCTCCTTTCCATTAACAATATTTTGACGTAAAATTGATTGTAAAGAATGAACGAAAGCGTAAGAATCGAGATAAAACTTCAATATTGGTATTTTGTAATGTTCGAGTTTGATGAAACATAACGCAGTAGATGAACTTTAACTCAAAGGAGAATGTTTGTACTCTTTCCAAATTAGTTTCGCAATACCGAAAAAGTTGAAAGAAATGATTCTGATTCTTTGAAGGAATCGACTCGTTTGCTTTGGAGAATTCACTTACGCAATTAGGCTGCAGGTTAGTTTAATTCGGAATTAGCTATTATCGCCTGAGAAGGGTACTTAATAAAGATTTACGTAATTCTAATTTGTTGTAGTTAAAATCCAGAAGATGGTCTGACTATTGTGAAAAGTGTAAACATAAAGTAATAAGTATCTAGAAAGGTAAATATACTTCTCAGTGTACATTCATTCTGGTTGAAGACTAAGAGCCAAGTTAAGTTAGTTTAGACACGGGCACCAAACGCGAAGAACGAAAATTTGGTTCAACTAAATTGCACTAGATGGAGTGATACGCTTCAATTTGTTATTGAGTTTAGTGAAATATTATGAGTTTCTAGATACGATCATAAAAATGTATGTTCTTGTTTAATTAACTGTCCTTAGCATAAATTTATGGGATTTGGGCTCTTAATTCACATTTCAAAGATTATTTGAATAGATCATTTAAAATTGATTCCAATAGATGGCGCGGTTTTAATTTTCTGAGGCAACCAAACGATATTTTTAAATTTGTTTTGTAACACATGTTGGTACAATTAAACTGTAAAAACGTGCAAAAAATACTATAAAACAAATCGTCGCTCTATTTAAAAAAAACGTATTCACGAAACAAGTAACCCCTTTACTTGCAAGTCGCTTCTAACACCATCTATATCAGTGGAACGGAACCGAACGCGATCGAAGCTCTTAGAAAATAATCAGTTTAATCAGACGAAAAACGCTAGTTACGTCGGCACGGTTTCTTTGTATGGGATGAGGCATCTGTATGCTAGTATTGAATTAGCTGTGGTTTAGATTCGTTTTATTTCTCAGTTATTAGAAATATAAATTAGTTCTCATAACCGAGAACTTTTTTCATACTTGTAGTGTGTGTGTGTGTTAGTGTGAGGTTTGCATACACGTGTGAAAAATTATCGAATCTATGCAAAAAGCTTAGCTCTTTGTCTTGGTCTTGGCTCTGGAATTAACGTAGTCGGAAGGGGACAGTGCAAACAGGGTTTACTTACAACATAACAGCATTTACCTACTTATTGCCGTTACATTCCTCGATGTTATCACAAACCTAAATTATCACAATTGCCAGAAACATTATTATATTAGTTCCCAGGTCTAATCTTACAAAATTGTACTTAATAACCGCGGCAGATAATGTTAACAACCAATTGTTAGCGGAATTAGCCTACATAATCTGGTAATTTTTACTAAATGTGAGAATTTCTAATATTACCGTAACACGCACAAGTACAATACGACAGGTCTAGATGCACCAAATTCGAGATTTTAATCTAGATTACTTACTAAAAACTGAATAATTAGCCTAATAATTGCAAATCTTTGTTTCCTGATAGCTACAACCTTGGGGTCTTCAAGTCAAGAGTGAATAGGTTACTTCTAGGCAAGCGTGCTTCACCGTCGACCACATCATCGCTTACCATCAGGCGAGATAGTGGTCAAACGCGAGCCTATCAATAAAAAAAAAATAAAAAAAATGGTAAATTATTTTTTAGCTCAATATTTACAGCAGTTAAATTATTTAGCCTAATATTTACAGAAGCTTAATTATTTAGCTTAATATTTTACAGAAGCTATATTATTTAGAACTAGCTTGTGCCAGCGGTTTCACCCGCGTCGAGAATTATCCCAAGGTAACATATTCCGGGATGAAAAGTATCCTATGCGCTATTATAGACTATAATCTATGTCTGTGCCGAATTTCTTTTAAATTCGTTCAGTAGTTTTTGCGTGAAAGAGTAACAAACATACAAACACACTTCCACACTCACAAACTGTCGCCTTAATACTATTGTAGCATAATATTTTACGAGGGCTTATATTTATTTACAATATCTTGAGTATAGAATATCTGTTTATCTGGGGTCAACATGTCTTCTTCAGGAGCTCGTGGCTAAATAATAACAGCCGCACGGGTCGATCATCAAGGTTAAGCAACGCTTGCCGAGGTCGGTCCGTGTATGGGTGACCATTTCAACATACCGAGTTTCCTCCGTGTCTCGGAAAGCACGTTAAGCCGTTGGTCCCGGCTGTCATTTGAAGATCTTTGACAGTCATTACGGGTAATCAGAAGCTTGAGATCTGACACCAGTCTTGCCAGGGGGTTACCGTGTTACCCAGTTACTGGGTTGTGGAGGTCAGATAGGCAGTCGCTCCATGTAAAACACTGGTACTTAGCTGAATCCGGTAAGACTGGAAGCCGACCCCAATATAGTTGGGAAAAGGCTAGGCAGATGATGATGTTTTCTTCTTCCATGTTTCCCTAAAAACCATCACGCATCACTCTCTCCATTTTCTGTTATGCATATATCCAAACGATATAAAACAAAATCTGCAAATGAGCGACTTTACCGCGTTGTTATTATGAGCTGCTACATATTTACGGAGAATGCCTGTGACAGTCATAAAGATAGTTGGAAGCGAGTCCAGCATAAAGGGTATCAGACTATCAGTAGTTCGGTATCCCTCAGTAATCGTGTTGCGGACGCGTGTTGTAACCAATGTGGTATTTCTTTTATTATTTTATTGTATTAATTTTAATTACTAATTGACATATCTCGCAATTTTTATTTTTTATATATTAAATTAATTTTTACATCTTATTTTACGATTGACTGCGACTACATTTTTTTTTTATTATTATTGAATACTCTGTACTATTGTTTTAACTCTCTTATTGTGACATCCAAATGCTAAATGAATATTTATTTGACATTATGCATTTACAATAATTGAAAGACATCCAAATGCTGAATGATTATTTATTTGAAATTTAACATTTATTTACTTAGGTACTTAACTCATGGACTAATATACTGGTAAATTTAATTGTTGATATAATAGAGATGTTTTATTGATTTACAGTGATATTGTGTTCGGGAATGTGTAACTGTATACTGAATCTTAGCTTCTGGCTTATTTTATTGTTTGTAATCATATATAATAATTCAAAACTTAACATCATACGCAAGGCATTCAAGTGCCTGACGCCTAAGACGTTTGTCAAGTTGTACAAGACTTACATAAGACCTCTCTTGGAATATGCTAATGTCATCTGGGACCCATATTTCAAAAAAGACATTACTCTACTTGATAATGTACAAAGAAGGGCAACTAAGATGGTCCGCACCATGCGTAATCTACCTTACGAACAGCGCCTCAAAGACCTTGGCCTTATCATACTGGAACAGCGTAGACAAAGGGGTAGGCTCATTGAGACGTACAAAATACTAACGGAACACTACGAAGTGCCCAGCCTTCAAGACCTTTACACTCTGAATGCCAACAAACATCTGCGTGGGCATTCCCTAAAGTTATGGGAAAATTCATCTAAAAAAAAGCCTTTGAAGCAATTCCTATCTAACAGAGTTGTAACTGCATGGAATAGACTCCCAGAGAATGTTGTGACGGCTCCCTCACTGAACTGCTTCAAGAATCGACTGGATAGATTAAATATCTCCAAGCTATTTGATACACACGCATCAGCTAATTAGCTGCTAGTGTGTCTAACCAAATAATAATAATAAATCATTTAATGTATCAGTAATTCATTAAATTTGAAATTGCAAATCATATTTGTGCGCGTCATGGCAAAACATAGATGGTCTCCTTAAATTTTTGTAACATCTCACACACTGTGACCTAAGTTTAACAAATAAAGTTCTGATTCTGATTCTGAGAGAGAGCCAATTCGCTTCGCGGCAATCGGAAATGGTGTAAAATGTTTTGCTGCATCAGTAGCAAGAATATGTGTGGAACTATATCTAGGTAACGTTAATTTTGTGTGGGTCTAATTTCAAATTTGAAAACCAACTTTCGGTAGGCTACAAATATCATAAAATAAAGGCTGGATGTGTTAATCACTCACACCTCAACATGGGGCATGAGTAGATTAATAAATATTGATAATTTTCGACCAAAGCTGCTAACAAAAGCTAGCAAGTAACAGAATAAGTACATCCTTACTAAACTGATTAAATTATAGTACATTATGGTACAAGTGTGCAATGTTGGTGATTACCACTGAGGCGCCATTGAGACCCGAGAGGGCCTTAAGAGAGCCGAGGACGGTAATCATCAATACACACGTGTATCATACGACGTTTTTCAACACACTTGTGAAGAAAATAATACTAAAAAATCATTTTCAACAGTAAAAACGAGTTGTGAAAATATTTCACAATGGCGGGCATAATTAATCAGTTTTCCTATGCGCGCGCATTTAACAATGGCGATCGGCCATAGACTAAAAGAATGAGGTTTCTTTTTTTTTAGCTTTTCGTGGATAGTGTTTTAGAAGTTTTTTCTAGCCACGTACAAAATAGAGAATTTAAATTTTTCTTAATTACAGAGCAAATAAAATTTATATTTGAGTGAAAGTTTTATTTATTAAGCACGTACAAGTTGAAAATATCTATTTAATAAAAATAAACTTCATTCTTTTAGTTATGGCCTATAAATTATTTTGATGTATTATTTTCTTCACAAGTGTGTTGAAAAACGTCGTATGATACACGTGTGTATTGATGATTACCGTCCTCGGCTCTCTTAAAACCCTCACCTACGGCTCGGGTCTCAATGGCGCCTCAGCGGTAATCACCAACATTGCACACTTGTACCATAATGTACTATTAAAACTGCAACGAGAACTGACTGTACCTGTCATGTAACATGTTCGAGAGAACTTGTTACACGTCAATAACTTTTGCCTTTTGTTTACTATACTTTACTTTATTATACTATACAAGTAAAAATTTAAAAAAAAACTTTTTATAGTACATAATTTATCTAGTAGGTAGACACGCTTCGTTCAACAATATATCGAACACGTAATTATGACATGATATCTTGCGAAAATACCCCGATTCAAACAGTAAAAAGCCCATAACTTTTGAACGGCTGAACCGATTATCACCAAACATAGCTAAGAACACGCCCGATAATTTCACCTTTCAAATAAACAAAATTAAATCAAAATCGGTTCATCCGTTTAGGAGCTATGATGCCACAGATAGATACACAAATACACAGGTACACACGTCAAACTTATTGCAACCAAGGAGAGTTGCTATAAGTTTCCGTCGGGATTAAAAATCTGTAGAAAACAATGAAGTTTTCTTCCTGGCTTGTATGATTTCAAACAAAGAAATGATTGTGGAGTAAAATTTAGCCAGTAAATCTTGTTGCGTAAATATGCATTTTAATTTATTTATCCCTGTAAAGTAAACAATGCAAATACCTTTTGTGATTACATTGGTAAGACTGGTTCATGTTTATAAGTAATGTAATGTAATGACACTGTTTTAAAATATTGAAATTATATTGAGCTCTGTAAGTAATTTCTTCTTATTACACTTAACGTGACGAAAACAGACTTTACCTGTCATGTTATGTGGACAATGTTACGTGTTCGAGAGAAATTGTTACACGTCAATAACTTTACCCTTTTATTTTCTTGTATTGTAAAAAGTCATTTAAATCAGCGGCGAATAAGAAAATGTTCTTCTTCCGTGGGACTTCAAAGAGGAAAAATGTGTGTAATAAAATGTTTACTGTAAATCCTGTTTTGTACTTATAGCTGGTTCTAGTTATATTATTATTTATTCCCTTAGTGTAAACAGTAGGTTATAATAGCTAGGTTTTGTAAAATTTATCGATACGATAAATAAATAGGTCCGTTTACTATTTTTTAAGTATCCTGTACATTCTTAATTCCTTATCTATACTTCTATACTTAATATTATAAAGAGGAAAGATTTATTTGTTTGTTTGTTTGTACCGAATAGGCTCCGAAAATACTGAACCAATTTAAGAACTTCTTTCACCAATAGAAAGCTACATTATTCCCGAGTGACATAGGCTATTTTTATCCCGAAAACGGGTCCTGTGGAGTGGTCCACGGGAGCGAAGCCGCGGGCAACTGCTAATTACTTATAAGTCAACTTTTCTAGGCGAATGGCAATGTTTTTTTTTTTACATTTTATTGATCTCTATTCTGGCCACAAAGACTGATTTATTAATTAATCTGTCTGTGAATCCAAAAGAGAGTCAAGGCGATATTAAAAAAATATACTATCACTTATTTCGATATTATATTCCGTAATGTTTACGAAATTATGAGTTGTGAATGTTTAATTGTACGATTGTCGTTGGCCGGTCGTCGTTTGTTGGGGAAAGTTGGAATACACCGGTCGGTAAAGCTTGCCGAGTGAGAGATCTTAGGGTTGCGAAACATTTTGGAAAAAGGAATATTTTTTTTAATTTTTGTATGTTTGTGTAATTTGGGTACTTAAACATATTATTCTTTTATTCCATCAGGTTTGAAATGTAAACATTTAAGATATCTACCCACTCACTAAGTCAGACTCAGGTCAGCTGAGTTGTAGTATATAATTACTAGCTGCCATCTCAGAGCTATAAACAGCCATAATGTAGGTTGTCTATACAATATTTTATTGAAATGTCGCGTGTTGATGACTGGCGGATGTGTGCAAACCCTGCAGCGGCCGGTGCAAATTACACTGTAATGGGCGTCGTCGGCGACGTCTGCAACCGGCTAATAAGAAATGTGGTGTGACGTGGAGTAATCCTCTCGTCGTTGTTGGTCGGATTCTTTACGTCTGCCGCTTATTATGCAATCACGTTTCATTTAAAATTTAGATGTTAAACGCCGGTTTTGCGTTTTCGATCTTCGATTTTTTTGCACTGACGTGTAATAAGGCTAAAGATGTCACTCAATTAATTGTAAAGTACAGTTTTTGTTGCGACATCGTAATTAAACAATTATTTGGTGAAGTACATCACTAATTGCTATTACATAAAGTTAATGTATTATTACGTACAGTTATACACATCGTAAAGAATTTCGTGGTGTGACCAAAAGTGAAGACCAATCTTGCAATTGTATGCGTAATTTTTTGGTTTACCAAATTAATCCGTGGATGAGGAAAACAGAGAAGCCAGGTTTACCAAATTGATTGCAAATTGCTTTGTGGTTGTGCTGATGCAATAAAAGGTAATAGAGCTGTTTCATAATAGAAGAATGTTTACATTTATTGTGTTTGTCGTAATGCTAGCAATTTCCGTTTGTAGAAATTCTCACCTGTATTACATTTACGTCATTACAACAAAGGTTTTGAATTAACACACCAACGCCATTTTCCAAGTCATTGACAGTTACTGTTTTTTATTGTCTAGCGACTAGTGGAGGGTCTTGAATCTTCCAATATGGGTCTAAGCATAATTCCATTCCTACGGTAAGAATATACGTGGCCAATATGGCAGCTTCATATTACTAATGACCTTATAAAAGTAGCTTTATAGTGATTGAAAATGTTCATACACGCTATAAGTATCTGCATCGCCCACGAGAAAAGCCATTTCCCAAGTCGCTTCTAACTTTCGCAGACCTTTGACAACCAGACGTACTCTCATGGTACCTACCTATTTGTGCCCCTGTATTTTTAAATTAATTTTATATTTGTGCCTCTGTATTTTTTAATTTAATATTTAAATCTAAGGATCGGTTACAGAATCAAGTATTTGATATTAAGGGTACACTAGTCGACGGCACGAACTATTTTGTGCGCGGGGTTAAAATGCATTTTATATCAACTGACAACACGTGCGGAAGAGATAGATGCTGTGATGAGAGTAGGAAGCTAGTTCGCTTACGAATACATTTTGCAAATTTGTAGCGAAATGGATTTTGAATTTAGGACAAAACCGAGCGCGCGAATTTTTATAAACAGACCTTTGGCAGTCTAGATATTATGAAAAAACGACTAAATCTATCAGTTCAAAATAAAATTATTTGCATTGTTGAACTACTAATCTATCCCTGTAAAGAAGGCGTTTTGCAATTTTCCGTCTTCTTATGGTATTTATTTGCGCCAAAAAATGCGTTAGAATTGCGATCCTTGCGTCGAAATGTGGAATTTTCGACGCTCATAACTTCAAATATTTTCTTTTAATTGATATCTTTTTTTATTTTGAACGTACATCGTCAAACAGTGGAATAATCCCTAGACTACGTTTGTATGGAAGAATTTTCGACTAGTGTAACCTTAAGAACGTGTCAAAAGTTTAACCTCAAAACTTACTATAATGCCAAAGTATGACAGGTTATCAGGTTAAAGATGAGTTAGAGTGGGTAGATAATCCAAGTTTTTGGTTATCTATATATAATAAATGATTGTTCTTTTTAAAATATTATTAACGCATCCCAATGAAGAATAAGCTAACAAAGACAATACTTTATTCAGCTTATGTAAGCCAAGCAAAGGTAACATGCTAATTCAGCCTAACAAAACATCACTAAATCTCATAACTAATCTGTGGTCCAGTGCGCACTGTGGACTAGAAGGCTGTGGTCAGTCAGCGTTTCCACTACATTTTGCAGTGGGCCACGTTACGTGCGCTCCATTGGGCCATCACCTTGGGAAACTGAAATGTTTCCTGAAAATTCATGAATTCTGGAAGGGATTTTTGGTTTACCCAAGTATAGAGGAATGGACTTCACGATCCATATCCAGCTGTCCAACAGAGAATACAGGCAGAAAAGATTTAGAGACAAAGCTATGTGAGTCTAGTAGCTGTCTTTTTCTACAATTCTGATTGGGCCACGTCAAAAGCTTCTAGTGGCGTCGTGGCCACTGCAAGCCTTTGAAATAGGGATGCAGTTATTGGCGCGACAGTCGCTTTGTGTCTTCATAGAGTACAGTGAGTTCAATTTAGCGATGGTCCATTCAATATGGTGTTTATCCCGAAATCTTTTGGAGATAACCTCAAAATCATCTTTAGCGCCAAGCGCCGATGTCGTTAAATTAAAAGCTTTATTAGAAGTGATTTTTCATAAACGTGATATTTTTAATTATTACAGCAGTTATGAATAAATAACTACTCAATTAATGAGTTTGATATAACGAGGTATTTCACGCTAATTAAATTAAATGGATTCACTGTAAGTTATTAGATTACCTACTTGTTAAAAGTAATTGGTTATATTTTTAACGGTACGTAATAAAGATAAAATGTTAACATAAGTTTGTATGGTTATCTAATAAAAACAGATTACCGTAAAAATAATGTTATTATGTTAAAACCAGGACTTTTATTACACTTACACAGGTTACACTTGTCGAAAATTCTTCCATACAAACGTAGTCTAGGGATTATTCTACTGTTTGACGATGTACTAAAAAATAAAAAGTGATATCAATGTGTCTCTTCATTATCTAGTCCTGATTGGAAGCAAAAAAAGTAAAAAAAGAAAATATTTGAAAGTTATGAGCGTTGAAACTTCCACATTTTGACACTAATTTTAACGCGCCCAAAAATGGGGCGCGAATAAATACCATAAGAAGACGGAAATTGCAAAACGGCCTCCATACAGGGATAGATTAGTAGTTCAACAATGCAAATAATTTTATTTTGATCAGATAGATGTAGTCGTTTTGTCATGATATCTAGACTGCCAAAGGTCTGTTTATAAAATTTCGCACGTTCGTTTTCTTCCTAAATCATTATCCATTTCGCTACAAATTTGCAAAAGTGTGTATTCGTACGCGAACTAGCTTCCTACTGCTTATTACAGCATCTATAACTTCCGCACGTTTTGTCGGTTGATATAAAATGCATTTTAACCCCGCGCACAAAATAGTTCGTGCCGTCGACTAGTGTACCCTTAAGCGCTTGCAACCACTAAACCTACGACTAGAAACATTCTGAGATAGCTGCATATATAATTACAAAGTAAAAGTCTAACGCTGGGCTATTTATAGGACAGTGTAACATGAATGTAACGCCAACTATTGTTGGTCTGTCTGTGTTTACGACTGCGACAAAGTTAATGGTCCTTGGACTGGTTAACAGCTTATATTTACGTATACATAGCAGGTAGAGAGACAGAGAGTATATATGCAATTTCATGCAGGATTGAGAAAGTCTTATTAAAAATTACTTGCTAAAAAACGCAGGCTACCTTCTAGAAAACATTCGAAGTCATCATTTAGTTGGCTTAGCAGTTAGCATGTCTTCTTCTTTGATATGGTTTAAGATCCGAGCAGGAAGCGTAAAAATCATTTTGAATCTTTCTTCGTCTTGACAGAAATTTTGCTGATAATGCACTTGCGATATATTTTTTAACATATTAAATCACTACATAGTATCTATAAAACAAGTCGCATTCCGCGTTTGTCTGTATATCCGCTAACTCCTCCTAAACTACGCAACGGATTTTGATGCGGTTTTCACCACCAGTTAGATAATTTTTCACGAAAGCTTTAAATTATAATAACCGACCCGCACCGGCTTCGCACGGTTTTTATCTAAATTACACCCGTGCGAAGACGGGGCGGGTCGCTAGTTTGATATAAAATACTTTTCATCCATTAAACGGAGGGGTGAAAGTCGCTTCCTACTCGGATCCTCTACTAATACATCGTTATTTTCCATAATTGCCTTTCTAGCTCCTTATTTCGTATTTTATATCGATGCTGTGGCCTTTCTCAACTCTTATTTTACCATCAATTCATTCTCAAAACTTAATGGTCATTACTATAGTCTCTTCTTCTTAAGAAGAAGATTACTATAGTGAAAAAAACACATGTGTGTGTGTGTTAATAAAAGCACACCTGTTTTGAACAGCAAAGAAAGTGTTCTCATAACATCTATCATGATACAACAAAATGGTCGTCTTCCCAGTAATAATCCCACTTTTATGAGTATCGCGCCATCTGATATTTATTTTCCCCCTTTTTAGGGTTCCGTACCCAAAGGGTAAAAACGGGACCCTATTACTGAGACTTCACGATCCGTCTGTCTGTCTGTCTGTCTGTCCGTCTGTCACCAGGCTGTATCTCATGAACCGTGATAGCTAGACAGTTGAAATTTTCACAGATGATGTATTTCTATTGCCGCTATAACAACAAATACTAAAAACAGAATAAAATTAATATTTAAGGGGGGCTCCCATACAACAAACGTGATATTTTTGCCGTTTTTTTGCGATAATGGTTCGGAACCCTTCGTGCGCGAGTCCGACTCGCACTTGGCCAGTTTTTTAAACAACCTGAGTCTCTTGCAATGAAATATAGCCCGATAGTCTGTTGGGACCCTATTTTTATGCCCATTTCTGTATTGATCGGGGGAAGTAGAAAAAGTATGTCAGTTTTCTGCTATTATGTGCAAAGAAAACAAAAGTCATTGAGGCGACGTATTTTTTACCGTAGTTTTGTTCGGGGCTCTGATTGCAATATTCTGTTTGCCGATCTTTAATCAGCATTTTGAGCACTGTCTGTTTTATTTGTTGAGAAACTATCTAACGGCAAAAATACGCAACGTGCATATATAATGTATGTATATGTGTAAATGGTCACCTATTGCACCCAAAGTATTTAAAAAGTTAAATGTCGACTCAAAAGAAGAAAAAGAAACATGAATGATGTTTTTAGGGTGCCGTACCCAAAGATTAAAAACTATTACTAAGACTTCAGTGTCCGTCTGTCTGTCTGTCATCAGGCTGTATCTCATGAACCGTGATAGCTAGACAGTTGAAATTTTCACAGATGATGTATTTCTGTAGCCGTTATAACAACAAATACTAAAAACAGAATAAAATAAATATTTAAGAGGGGCTCCCATTCAACAAACGTGATTTTTTGCCGTTTTTTGTGATAATGGTACGGAAACCTTTCGTGCGCGAGTCCGAATCGCACTTGGCCGGTTTTTTTATCAATTGTTGGCTACACAACAAATCTAACTCTACAACTTTTTAACAATTTATGAGGGTTCCAAATTGTTAAATTTGTTGTAGAGTTAATTATTTGTTGTAGAGTTTATTCGTCAATTGTTACTCCAACAAATGGTTTTGTTGGAGTAACAATTGACGAATAAACTTGATTTACCGAACATTTAAATCACTGGTTAGCAAATTTAACAGAATAAAATAAATATTTAAGTGGCATACCAAAACGTGTTTTTTTTGCCGTTTTCGCGATATTGGTACGGTACCCTTCGTGCGTACTTGTCCGGTTTTTTAATGCACGTCTTTCAATAATGTTCTTCAATTCATCGTGTGACGTGTCCTCAAAACACAAATTATCTTTCTAATGGCTGAATCTGAATTGGATGTCTAATTACTACAAGGAAAACTAACTTGAGACACCTAAGTCATGTTTCCTTTGGCGTAAACTAAATTTATGTCACATCCAAGTAGGTGTTACATGTTAAATGTCCTAAGTTGTGACAAGACTGTGTAGCTTTCTCTAGTCGACTAGTAGGCGTAGTATCGCCGGGAAATTAGCGACTGTTACATTCTATTTCTACGACTAGTCGGTGTATTAATTAATAGGAAGACAATAACTTGCAATTTCTATCAGGTAATTGAATCAGTGATGTACCGTCATTATGCCAAGCAAATTACAAAATCTCGTGAACATATGAATTGCTTGCAAAATCATTGCAATTGCTCTGATGTGCAAAAGCTACTAACTCTCCAATGTTTTTTTTTATTTAGGTTCATTTGCGCTTTTGTCAATGAAGGTTGGCAAATACGAAGTTTCATATGTGTTTCGTTTAATAATTTTGATTGACCAAAGGTTAACTGGTAGAGAATGCCTTGTGGCATTAAGTCCGCCTATGTACCACTACTGTACATGAAGTTTAAATAAATAAATAAATAAATAATTTGTGGAACTGATTCTAGGATTTAATTTAAAAGGTTTTGGGGTCATTCAACACTCAAACTTAGGCCCTTTCCTGATGACGCGACGCAAACGCAATTAAAATTACGTCGCCGCTATCGCGCACATATTTTTTAAGAAAAATTAAAGTACGTATCGGTCGAATTGCATTGCATTGTATCCAAGTGAATGTACTTGTAATTGTATATATTTGTTTATCAACTAGCTTCTGCCAGCGGCTTCGCCCGCGTCAGTCGAAAATTATCCCGAGAGAACATATTCCCGGGATAAAAAGTATATACATAAGATAAGCTATTCCTGACTATAATCTTTTTAATTTTTTAGGGTTCCGTACCCAAAGGGTAAAAACGGGACCCTATTACTAAGACTCCGTGATCCGTCTGTCTGTCTGTCTGTCTGTCTGTCTGTCTGTCTGTCCGTCAGTCACCAGGCTGTATCTCATGAACCGTGATAGCTAGACAGTTGAAATTTTCACAGATGATGTATTTCTGTTGCCGCTATAACAACAAATACTAAAAATATTTAAGCGGGGCTCCCATACAACAAACGTGATATTTTTGCCGTTTTTTGCGATAATGGTACGGAACCCTTCGTGCGCGAGTTCGACTCGCACTTGGCCGGTTTTTTTTAATTTCACCCAGATTCTTCCAGCCGTTTGAGCGTGAAGAAGTAACAAACATACAAACACACACACTCACAAACTGTCGCCTTTACAATATTAGTGTGATTATGGACGACTTACAGATAAAACAAACAGATAAAAAAATAGTTCGTGAGACATATTACATTGTATATTTCTTTTCTTACTAAAAATCGCTTATAGTTCGCATCGCGTCGACCCATCAGGAAGGTCGCTTAGAATTCCATAACCATTGCTCCACAGATCCATAAACCGCTTTCCGACAACTTTTTCTCCTTTTCGTACAAAAAACTAAGATGTTGGCACAGTGTACGACTGACGTGCAAGTTAACCAGTTATTCAGACAAACTGGCCAGTTACATCACGGTGAGGCGATTGACCCACTGGATTCTGCGGTTACGTATTAATGCGTTTTCTACTAACACACAAAACTAGAAATTTTCACGTTTACGTCTGTGTTTATATTCAATGGCCTTGTTTTCTCTTTAGAGGTCGTCCGACAGTATTGTTAGATTGAAAACAATGATAAAGTTAGATAACAAAAGGCAAATGAAAATCTGAAAATTTCTTTAAGGTTTAACAATTTCACTAGTCAACGGCACGAACTATTTTGTGCGCGGGGTTAAAATGCATTTTATATCAACCGACCACACGTGCGGAAGAGATTGATGCTGTGTTGAGCATTAGGAAACTAGTTCGCGTACGAATACACACTTTTGCAAATTTCTAGCGAAATGGATAATGATTTAGGACGAAACCGAACGCGCGAAATTTTATAAACAGACCTTTGGGAGTCTGGATATCATGAAAAAACGACTAATTTGCATTTGTGTTGAACTACTAATCTATCCCTGTATGGTGGCCGTTTTGCAATTTTCCGTCTTCTTATGGTATTTAATTGCGCTCAAAAATTCGTTAAAATTAGTGTCGAAATGTGGAACTTTCGACGCTCATAACTTTCAAATATTTACTTTTTTTACTTTTTCGTTTCCTTATAGGGCTAGATAATGATGAGACAAATTGATGTCACTTTGCATTTTGAACGTACATTATCAAATAGTGAAATAATCCCTAGACTACGTTTGTATGGAAGAATTTTCGACTAGTGTAACCTTAAGTAAATATTGTAACTTAGTTTCAATCATAAGTTTTTGTTTTATAACCTTTGGCTCATTTTTATTTCATGCTTCTTAAACTATATAATTTATTTAGTAGTGGACTCGCTTCGACCGAAAATCTATCTAACACGTTGTTATGACACGATTTCTTGCGAAAATACCACGGTTCAAACAATAAAATACGTATAACTATTAAACAATTGAACCGATTTTCATGTAACATAGCTAAGAACACTATCGATAAATTCACCTTCCAAACAAAAAAATAATCAAAATCTGTTCATCTGTTTAGGAGCTATGTTGCCACAGCAACACAAACATACACGTTACACACGTCAAGCTTATAATACCCCTCTTTTTCCGTCAGGGGTTCAAATGACTGTTACTAATGACTCACACATACCAGGGAATCATGGCTAAAGGGAGTAGTTTTAAACTCAGCAATGGATGGTACAAGACCGTCATTGATGAAGGTGATAACAGAGTTAGGCGGGTAGAAGTGTTCTTGGTATAGAACAAATAAGTTTCGACAGTGTTTAAGTCCCATGTAATAGAGTCTATTCCCACCAACTGGACTAAAAGCCAGACACACGATTACTACAGAGAAATTCCAGATGGAAGATCTATAACACTTTGCCCGATCTCATATTCAGCAGTATCGCTTGTGACTAAGGAGGCAGAATGATAATGAAGATCTAATAAAAACGAAACCAACATTTCACCTTGCCAATTTCAATTCAATATTATCAATACTTAGTCATAATAGCCATAGCAAATACCAGTGTATCAGCTGGCGAAAGAGAAAGCTTCGAAGGCGATCTATCAGCGCGCCACGCGGCGTTGCGTCATCGGCGTCATCGCGAGGTGCGTACGCGCAGCCTTCGAGTACCGCGACAAATGACAAATCGATTCTTTTAATTTGCTTGTGAATGTGATCTTAATTATCTTTTGAAGACGATTACTGATGAATGGCAAATATTTAGCGTGAATGAGGTTAAAAGATGAAGTGAACTATGTTTGCAGGGTGACTGCAACAATATAAATAAAACTAAAATGAGGCTGATGAGACTAAAAATACTCATGATTAGAGACAACTTTTACTGTAGAAAACCACTCAGAAAATGGTTACTAAAAAAAAATGCTATTCAGTACATTTAAGTTCGCAAAACTCGATAAAATTTAGGTACCTCGGGGACAGTTACTTTCCCTTTCAGTTCAAAGTTATTCCAATATTGTAAGTAGGTTATATTTATGAGTATATGAACCCTTGAAACATTGATGTCATCCTGTATACCTACTATTTGAACGTTATTAACCTACTACGTATTTATCGATTGCACTGCTTGAATGATCATCTGCCCATTCGTGAATTCATTCATCAATGTACCATATTCAGCATTGATATATTATGTACCCCATAGATTAGGAGACATTAGCGGCATAATACAAGCCAAATTATACAGTATGGAACCGTCTGAATCTGTTATAATGATCAGTTTCCTATTTCCCTAAAGAGTTACATATTACCAAACAGTAGTAAACAATGAGCAATGTCTGGCGCGCCACAACACGCCGCCGTAATAGTTACAAGTTGACGAATCATTCACTGATTACGAAATTAAGAAATTGGATATTTTTCAACTGTAAAGATGATTCATTTTTTGAGGTTCCGGGTATTGTTTTTTTTGGAATCGGTTGACGCAATTTTGTAGGATGAGTTAGTTTAGTAGTTCGCCAAGCGTCGCCAAACTAACCGGTCCTGATTGCAATCTAAATGTTTCGTGGTTTTTTCAGATAGTTATAGTTTTCTCTGTTTGGCATAAAAGATTTTTACAGTTTCACTACCAGACAATCACCTAACACTCTTACCTCTGTACAACTAATTCAAACTACACAGCAGTTGCAGAAATGAAGCCATAAAGGCGTACGTGAATGTCGATCAAACGAAGGATTCTACAGAAACGTTCTATTTTTGTAGAATCGTTAAGTTTCCGATCAGGGGATATGGGGTACTAATTTGAAGAAGTCTGGTTCCTTTTAGACAGAGCATGAGAAGCAAGCGTATTTTCTCCGCCGGCACCTTTCTAATAATCCCGAAGAACTTAGGAGCCGGGGATAGAATGGATGGCAGAAGCCAAAATCTTGGTGCACCCAAGCTTGGCATAGGATGGGCTTATGTACCAGTACACCTTAGATAGTCTGAACATGATTGACTATATGCAGCGCTCGTCACTTGTTTCTCTTCTTAAGCTGCAACTTCTACATATTTAGGACTTTATCTGTATTTAGCAGATTGGTCACAGAAGGTCGCTGTGTCGTGGAATGATAAAATTAATAAGTACAAAACCATTGCAGGTTCTCCGAACAATGAAATCCATTATAAAATTAAAGCGACCAATCTAATTTAATATCGGTAATATCTAAACAATGCGGTTATATAGTAAGCCTGCGAAAGTCCTGATAATGCGTACCTGATACCAAGCATGAAGGCTTTGTGCTAAGGTCATAGACTCGGCTTAGAATCTAGTGGCACAGTTCTACAAGCTAGACATACCAGGCGTAATGCCTCCTCTACACTGCTCGCGAAATTGATCAATGTTAGACGAATACGATAGTGTATAGAGGCACTTCGGCTTACCTCGTCAAACTTTACCTCGCCTCGGGCAACTTCCATTTGTTATCGGTTTTTGCGCCCGAGTCAAAGGGCCCGAAGTTGCACGAAGTGCGTTCACGAAGTAGATCTCTACACTACTAGGCCGACATCAGTACGCATTCAGACAGAGCTTGCACATTGATGCGGCAGCTGCTACTTGAGCGTCCATTACAAACATGCGCAGGCTATCGGCACCACAAAGCGAATGAGCTCATCGCGAAGTTGAACAAGTGTGTAGTCTCGCACTTCGGACTTTAGCCAAAGTTTCTAGAGTACTTCGCCGAGGAACTTCGCGAGCAGTGTAGAGGAGGCATTAGTATATTGTATTGTTGACAATTGAGGTGAATTATTTGTGGGTTGTATTGAGAGAAACTATAGTTCAGAAGGTATGTCAACGTCTAGACGGTGTCAAGTTTTGTTTTATTGATATAAAGGAGGTTTTTCCTTGATGATTTGTTATGGTATGTTCACTTAAGTTTGGTTTACCGTCTGAATATTCAATGAATTTTACTATAATGTCTGTTTGTGGAAAGTTCTTTGGTTCTTCATTATTTTTCTGCTTTTACTCTAATAAATTTGGGGTTGACTCAGCATGTTTTCTTCTTCCATTTCTACATTTATATTTGTCGTTATTTTAAAGTCACCACCTTCCGCTATTGCACCTTACATTATTTCTTCGACTCCTGTGTAATGTAGAAGCTTGTTCTTACCTTAAAGAATATGCCCAGATAGTATTTCTTCTCTCCAGACTTGAGTAGAGGCATCGTCCACCTCGTGACGCCTAACTCATCATCGTTACAGCTCGAACATTCTGCAAATAAAAAGAAAATAATCTTAAGGTTACACTAGTCGATAAATTTGCCATACAAACGTAGTCTGGCGATTAATCCACTGTTTGAAGATGTACGTTCAAAACAAAAAAATATATCAATGTATCTCATCATTATCTGTATGGAAACAAAAAAGTAAAAAAAGAAATTATTTGAAAGTTATGAGCGTCGATAGTTCCATAATTCAACACTAATTTTAACGCATCTTTAGGTGGAAATAAATACCATAAGAAGAAGGAAAATTGCAAAACGACCACCATACAGGTTAGATTAGTAATTCAACAATGCAAATAATTTTATTTTGAAAATATACATTCAGTAGTTTTTTCATGATATCTAGACTCCCAAAGGTCTGTTTATAAAATTTCGCGCGCTCGTTTTCTTCCTAAATCCATTTCGCTACAAACTTGCAAAAGTGCTAATTCGTACGCGAACTAGCTTCTTACTGGTCATCACAACATCTATTTCTTTCGCTCGTGTTGTCGGATGAGATACCAGGCATTTTAACTCCGCGCACAAAATAGTTCGTGCCGTCGACTAGGAGAACCTTAAGACAAATTACTTTCAAATTAGGTTTGCAAAAGTCAAAGGCAATCTTCATCAAAGTTGACATCCGAAAATTAAAAGGTGAAACTCGATTCAAATTGAATAATTGAAAAGTGATATCTTAATTAATAGTAATGAAAAATGCGATTCGCATCCTCGTCTGCCAAGATGAGCCAACTCTAATGAAATGGATTAAAAGATTTGTTTTGGAATCTAATCCATAATCTGTTTTGCGACAGATGTTTATCAACGTTTTGCCGAATCGAATTGGGTCACCAGAATCAAAAATAAATGGCCAAATTCGATTGTGTTTTGAACACATTTTTAATAAAATATCATAATAAAATAAAATAAATAAATAAAATCCATTTATTGCAGACTAATGACATGTCCATAGTTGATAGTAACAAAGGTTTTAAAACTATGTTAGTCAAATAATTGTTGGTTAATAATGGTTCTTAATTAAAGGCTTCATCTGGAACACAATTTGGAATTTTTGATTGATTGACATAGTTTGAAATATTTCAAAAATCAAAGTTCAAGTTTGTAAATATTTTTGGTGACCGTTTCCTGAAGCGTCCCTAATAACCGTGATGTAACAGATTGGCAATTAACTTTAATGATTTAGGCTCAAGATTTATTAGACTAAAGACTCAACATTAATAAAGGAATCGATTTCGCAAACTGATGCGTTTTTCGATTCGATGCAATCCGACCTTCTCAAATAGGCCGTGTGGCCGTGTGTAAAAAAATAATGCGTTTAGTTCGTGCGAAATTGCCAGTCTCAATGTAATGGAACGTTAATGGGTCCGTTTATGGAAACTTGTTTATAGTAATAAAATGACGGCAAGTGGGATTCAGCGAGAGTGTTATGTCTGTACATGATGATACAAACACAAGACTAATAAGGTAGAAAGCCGGTTCACAAGATAATTATTTGTGTTATTATTCCGTTACGATTTTGTTTGTTGAAGGCGGATCTCTCGTGTGTTGTGTAACGTAATGATTGAGTTTCCATGGAAGTTGGTTACGATGGGTGTAATCACATAGTTCGGTGATGTGTAACACGCAACTATACATGGTCTACTGGAATGACTTGGAAAGGCACTGTAATGCTCATTTTGATAGCTTTAAATAAGTTGATTATTGTTTATCGACGGCTTGCAATAAATTGCCTCGCACGGTCGTTGGTAGATAGTTTTTGCGCCAGTTTTTTCGACTGTTCTGTTAGCGATACTGTGATCGTTTTATTTTCACACAAAAGAGTCGACGATTTAGAGAAACTCGAGCAAAAACTAATTTGAACTGAGTTCAGTGTAACGCTTTCAGGATCTAGCTATTGTATGAAGGCTTATTCTATTGCTGTAAGTAATGTTGTGTATTCCCAAAATGTGTAAGTTTAAGAGGATTTAAGTTTAGAAATCTGAATCTTATCATGCTTCTGCCAGTGGGTTCGCCCGCGTATAAGACGAAAATTATTCCATGGGAACATACTACCGGAAAAAAAGTAGCCTGTAGCGGCACCAACGCTGCCACTTACGAACTAATGACATGACGTCACACAAATCCTGCATCGCGCAAGCAAAGTTTTCGGAGCGATTTGAACACATACAACAGTCCGACAATAACCGTTGGGCAGTTGCCCGGACCAGACACAACACCCGTCTGGTCGGAGGATCCTCCCTTTTCTATGGAGGTTTGTGGAACTTTACACCCTGTTCCACATACCTTCAACGCCAGCTACGCTATGTATGCGTTATGCCAGACTATACTCTGTCTTTGTGCCAAATTTCATCTAGATCCGTTTAGCCGTTCTGGCGTGATTGAGTAACAAATCCATCCATCCATCCAAACTTTCGCATTTATTATATTATGTAAAGAAATTCGAAGTAAGATTAAATATTGAGAAACGAACAAAATGTCAAATGAGCTTGATAAAATCTTATATAGTTAAAGATGCAAAGAATTTAGTGAATTATTACATTAATAAGTTAGATAGGTACAGTCAAGGGTCAAAAGTGCAGTCATACTCTCCCAAAACTCAAATGGCTAGTTTTTAGAATAGAATAGAATAGAATAGAATCATTTCATCATCATTTTTTTTTTTTTTTTTTTTTTTTTTTTCATCATCATTTTGTAGAAGAAGTTAAATTATCCACAAGTTCCACAACTGATTTAATATTTTGTATAGAAATTAAAGTATAGATTATGCCTACTAACCGCGAAAAGTTGAAATTCTGCTGCCTACAAAAATATTGCCTATTCTGTTTTGGTAGAGTGTGACTGCACTTTTGACCCTTACTGTACATAAAGTCCATTCATAGTTAAGATTATGTGAGAATTCTGTAGCTTCTTGCGTTACTGTTTACAAAATACTAGTAACCTTTTCGAGTGGTACCTCGTTTAAAACAATCTTAGCAATTTTCCACTCAAGTACCTGTACATTACTGTAATGTCTATAAAATATGTGTAAGTTCTCAAAGAAGCAATTTTTTCACATGTGCGTACATACAGTTGAATAAAGAGTTTGGTGTACACGCAGAAATAATTTTACAATGCATGTCCTCGAAAAGAGCGTTTTCCAAGCAGCCAAACTGTGCGGAAAGTGTCACTTTTTTTTACTAGTGCTTTTTACTTTCCTGTACTTTTTTAATTTTTAACTCCAACGTCAGCCCGCCGCATAGAGTTTTTATTATTTGAGAAAAGTTTTAAAATTAGTTAAGTACAGATTATCATTCATATACAAAGTAAAACAAAACTAATACGTCATTTAAGGCGTTTTTAATTACTCTAGATTTAGATTTTGATCAATAAATTAATTTTAATTATTCATTAAATATGTTTGGCAGAATTAATATTTTGCTCGTGCCTTTTTGCGTTATGACGTGACAGCTATTGCACATGCGCAGTAGAACTATGAACTATTAGTTAATCTGTGGATATGCTGAGCGCCCTTGAATAAGCGCCATTTTATTAATTTCTTGCTTGGTTCAGATATATTTTTTTATTTCCTCGCACAATGCATAGTAAAATGTTGTATGATACACGTGCGTAAGATGATTTCCGACTCGTGTCGATTTATCCACTCACTCGCTTCGCTCGCTCGTGAATAAAAATGCCACTCATCGGAAATCACCTACTTCCCGCACTTGTAGCATAAATAACTATTTTGAACTCTACGTGGGTGGTATTCTTTTTTCTTGCTTACGTCATAACTTTTAAAACAAATGACACTCCTAATGACAAGAGATGTCAAAGACTTTAGTTTTAAGTACTACATGCACAACATGAATTAGCAATGGAGATCACCAGAAAAGATCCGAGTAGTCCCGGATAAACGAAACAACTGAATTGGATGGCAACGAAATTAATAATATATATATTTATTTATTTATTATTATGGCACTCCAACGAATTGTTCACAATAACATTGACAATCAATTAATCACATTTGACTACAGACTATAGCGAACTTTTCACTTATAGGTGTGCACAGCACTAGCAGTTTAAGTTTACTTTATATATCAATTAAAATAAAAAAATGTCAAAATAAGAATTAAAAAATTGATAGTAATGTGATAATTTAGAATAATAAAACATAAATTATAAAAAATCTATAAATAATCACTAATAATAATATTAAAAAAAACATAGAAATAAACAATAATAATTAGAAACAAAAGGATACATGTCAAAACACAGAACCAATAGGTGATGGTATAAAACAAAACAAAAAAAAAACAAAAAATCAATTAATTTTATCAACTTTGAGTTGTTTAGAGAGATGCCTTTGAAATTGAGCCAAGGTGTTGGAGAAGATGTCAATACTATTGATGGGAGAGTGGATCCCATTATTTGTCCTCATATAATATATAATTTAAAAGAACAGCGGAGGATTATAAAAATATAAGTAGCTGCGTGCGGTCATTTGAACTGCACGCTAACTGCACACCGACTGCACGGTTGGTTTGCACTTTGCAGTTTTATTGCAGTCATACTAACTGCATTCAAACTGAAAATTTGCAGTCGGATTGCTGTTGAAATGCAGTCCGTATGTCTAGAGCCGGAGCAGTGGTGCCCCAGTGTTATCGGCCGCGACTTACAAGTTGTAGGTCATGGGTTCGAGCACAAGCAGGTGCTTTACTTTGTGTAAATTATTTCATCACCACTGTTCTCAAAATGGTGAAGGAAAACATCGTGAAGAAACCGGCATGTCCTAGAACCAAAAATTCGAAGACATGACGTGACATCCACCAACCAGCACTGGGCCTACGGGGTGGATAACGGCCCATTCCCTCTCACAGAGAGGAGGCCTGTTTTCCAGCAGTGGGAACATTAATAGGTTGGATGATGTGATGTGATGTCTAGAGCCTAAGTTTTAAGTTTGAATTCGCCATCCTGCCTAGAGCAAAATTGGTGATTAATGCTTGTGCTTTCTCTGTATGTGAAGAGCCCTTTGCCCTTAAGTGTAACGGTAACAAGCTGATATTATAGTCTATAGTTAACTGACTACATACATCCTTCCCTCTTGACGTCTCATCTCTTTTTGTTGACCACAAACAGCCTTGCATAGTAACCATCAACCATCACACCTGTGTCCCTACTTGGCATTTGATAGATCCATCATGTTTGTATGAAGAAACCTGCGTGTGCGCACAAAGGTCAACGATGTAACCAATTCTTATTTCAAAACTTTTGAGGCAAACATTAGGATCGTTAAGGTGGAACATGGTAACCGCAAACGTCCCTGAGGTCAGTTTCTGACACTTCAGTGTTTGTGTCTTTTAATTTAATTAAAAGTGTAAAAATTGTGCGTGGTCTGTCAAGTGAGGTAAGCCTGTCAGTTAACATTTGTGGTCGAACTTGTACACCTGTGTCGATTTTGACGTCATATTAACTTGTGTCATAAGTTATGCAAGTCTAATATTTTATTCATTGATAGTTTAACAAGAGTTTCAAATGAAATCTTTATTATACGTTGTTTGAGTTTGTTTTTATTCTATAAAGAAATATATAAATTTATTTTTTTAAAGCATTTATATTAATTATTATTTTGCCAAAGTCAGTGTATATTCTGTGAATATGCATTTTTATTATAAGAGTTCTTATGAAGTCAACACTGCGGTTGGACTTGCCATTTTAATTCAATAGTCTTCATTACGAATTTCATAAAAGTTAAACCACAATATTGCATCAGTACTTTTAATTTTTAACTTTCATTTTTCATTTAAGAATGCATCATAAATTCCCCTTCGACTCTTGTTTTGTAGTTCGTATGAAGGAGCCACACCTCAAATTCTTTATTGATTCGAAAAAACAATGCTGCAATGTCCCCAATGATGAATATCTCTCATTGTTCTCTCACACACGTGTTGGTATTCCGATAAGTACCGAAATCGAATGTAAATACTTCACGGATATCAGAAGTTACTCGAATCCGTTAAATTAGATACACATATAACTTCTTTTTATATTTTCTAGTTAAAATAGGGTCATTATCAATAGTAATGTTGGTAGTAATAGGAAAAATGAGGGCATTTTAAAGAAAAATCTGATTTATATTGGTATTTGTTGGTAAAATATACGTAATGATAAACATTATCACCAAATTTCAAGTTTCAGGTCAATGAGAATTTAAGAACTCTTTGGAACAATTTTTTTTTAAAAGCTGACTTTTGTGGCATCTCATTCCTTTGCTTTTTTTTTTATTTAAGAATACAGTATTTATCTATTCAACGAGTTCTAAACAAAGATACCCCACTCGATGGGGTAGGTAACTTAATTTTTCCACGCTCCCCATTGTCTGTATGGAAGCCCCAACAAGATGGTATACTGTGAATATTTGAAGACTTTAGACCGTTTCGCTGTAAAGCCTGTGTGACAAACGACGGACAGACAGACAGACACGTGAGTGACAGCAATAGGGCTCCGTTTGGAACCGTAGGGTACGGAATCCTAATAAAATAGCTACGCGTACGCAAAATGGTCATAGAAGACAATCTAGGGAGATAACTATAAAGTTAGATGTTTTTGTAAATGTGTGAACATTGTAGGCCTTCTAGATTTCTAGGTGCTTGTTAACATTTGTTAACTTCTTATCACATTTTCCTTTTTTTTAAATCTCTTATTACTTATTGTCGGAGAGCAGTGATGGCCCAGTGGTATCGGCCGCGACTTATAAGTTGTAGGTCGTGGGTTCGAACCTAGGCTGGCGCTTTACTTTGTGTAAATTATTTCATCACCACTGCTCTCAAAACGGCGAAGGAAAACATCGTGAGGAAACCGGCATATCCTAGAACCTAAAATTCCAAGACATGTGACATCCACCAAACCGCACTGGGCCCGCGTGGTGGATTACGGCCCATTCCCTCTCACAGAGAGGAGGCTTGTGTCCCAGCAGTGGGAACATTAATAGGCTGATGATGTGTGATGTATTGTCGAGCCTACGTTGTCCTCCCATATCCAAGTACTAATGCTGTAACATGGAAATATTGTAAAACCAAACCATTTTTTTAAAAGAGTAACCATGGAGTTTCTTGCCGGTTCTTCTCCATAGGAAACGACCGACCCGAACCGTGCACCTTTTGTCGAGGTTTTATAAGTACCCATGTAGGCCTATGTAAAATAAAAATAAATATTTTGATTTTTGATGTATAATATGATTGTTTATATTTTACTCGAACCTTAAACCTGCATAAATAGTATTTCGATTAAACATTAATGGTTTTTATTTAAAGCCTTCCACTTCGCATTAAATGACTTCGGTCCAGAGATGTCAGAGCATAGATTTGGTGAACTTTGTAAACAGCTTTTTGAAACGTAATCTTACCTGCTTTGTTCAAGCCGTTCCCAAGCTGGTTGAGCTGGTTCTGATAGCTGACGGTGGCCGTATGCCCGATCCAGGTCATCACCAGAACGAGGCCGCACAAAGCTTTCCTTTGCCACATTTTTGTTGATCACTTTTGTCTATGCACTGTTGTTCAGTAACGTTTGCACACTATACCGCGTCTATGGTAACTGATATACTAGCTTCGTTCGTCAGACTCGCTTGTCCTAATGAGGTGACGTAGACTTTTAATTAATATAATAAAATTTTAGAGTTAAAGATTAAAAACTAGAATTTATAAAAGGAATGCCTTCCGCTGGCAACTAGTGCGTTCTAAACCTACAGAATGAACCAAAGAAGTTGCTACAAAATATGGTCTTGGAATTTTAGTCGGTAATTCTCTTATCTAATGATCGAGTATTAATTACGTATTTATGAAACGGTTTCCGGTAGGCCGTGGAAGTTATTTGGGTCTTCCTCTACTCGTTATGGATGGCATAATGTTTATGTTATTATACAGTTTGAAGGATTCACGCATGATGATGCATTAGATTAGATCATTTCGTATGCGGAAGGAGATTACCATATTCGTATCTTTTCCATTGCAGGATGATCCATATTAATGACATGGAGTGTATTTTTATTAGGGGCATATCATTCATATCATTTAGTTTGTTTTTCACGGAGGAGAGAAAGGTCGATTGCTCGCTAATATTTTAGAACGGGTTTCGATATTTTAGTTTAATTCACATATTATATGCTTTCCTCATCTTTTGTTGCTTGTTTGGCAAGCACTAAAACCTGAACCGCTTCCCTAGCTTAACCAAAAATATTAAGTTATAATTAAGCAAGTTATCATCATCTGACAAGATTCACATTTATTTCTTGCTTAACATTACAAACTTCTTCTTTACCTACATTTTCACATATTTACTGACATCGTGCAAATTAATTTCAGGGCCCTGATTTATTTGGGATTGCTTGCAACATTCCGAGACGTCTCAGTGCCAGCCAAGATGATAAATGACTCAAATCCTATGCAACATTAAATCACGGTAATCTAACACATTCTTGCATGTTCCACTTACGATATTTTCATTGCATTGTGCAAGTCAAAAACATGCAAGTCGTTTAGTAATGTTACAATTAAGGGTATTATATGTTTAATATAAAAATTTTGAAGTTATTTCGTGTAATACAAGGTCTTTAGTAATCATCTCAAGGTACCCAGTTACTATTTTTTTCTGTTTCTGATTTGTTAACTTAATCGTAACTTGAGCGAGTCGACTTATGTTCTTGAATCTTTTGTTGGTTTATTTCATTTCTACCGTTTTAATATTTTGAATACTGTGTATCACTGTGTCTGTGTCTGTGTGTCACTGTCTGAGACTTTTTTCTGTGTGTGTTCTACTGATTTGTGTAGTAATGAAAAATGTAATACTTCAAATAAATCTAGTTACACAATTATTGTTCACCATCTATAAATATCTGTTGAAATATTATTGAAGACGCAAATGTTACCTACGTAAAATTTTAATACTGGTAATATTGGTTTTATTTCTAATTCAGTGTGTGTCTAAATTTTAAATGTCACGCAACATTAAGTATGGTGGAGCTGTATATTATTTTATTTGGTTTCCTCAAGTTTTGCATAACGTGTATTGGCCATTTGAGAATCTTTTCTTATTCAGTCTGTATTTAATCCTAACTTAATATTAGTAATGAGATTTATTTGTTTTTACGCTTTCCCAAATTTGGCACATACTTTGTCAGCGGTACAAAAAACGACATAACGTACCTCCCGTCCAGAAATAAAACTTTTAACGTGAGCGAAACTGCGGACAAAATCAAGTTATACCTACATAATTATGTCTTGTAATTATGAAAGAACAACATGTGCGCTATGTAATATTCGTAAGTGTTATTCGGTGACAGTGAGCACGTGGTAACACTCACCCTATAGAATGTAAAAGGTGTGACCTTAGCAAGTCAAAAGTGCACGCGAATATCAATTGCACAAGACAAGAGCTTGCAAAAAATACAATTGAGAACACGGATGCAGAAATGTCACATTTCCAAAGGTTGATTGAGCTATAAACGCTACACATTCTTTTTTTTCACGTTCGAATTCCAGCCAGGATTATAAATTTATAGACATATAAGTAGGTGGCTACTAAAATAATAAAAAAAACTTGTCGGCCATAATGGGAGCTACCGCGTATGAATTCGCCGCTAGAGGCGCTGGTGTGCCGTGAGGTCCCCGATATGTCAAATTTCATAGGTTTTCAGCTTTTAACGCGAGTTTTTTTTTGTTGTGAATATACAGTGTCCTATCATGTATCTGATTATGCTCTTCGATCTTAATGTAATCAAATTACATTACCATAAATGTCAAGCAAGAATAAAATGTAGCTTTTTGGTTTTATATGTTGGTTATTCTGGTTTAATATGCATATTCCACTGCAATCAAAAGTGTTTTTTTGAGAATACGTGTCTTTATTGAATTAAAACAACTTTTACAGATTGCGGTGCGTTTCATTTTAATGGATATTTGCGTAAATGTCAGATGTTATATTAGTAATACTTTATGGATGTTAGTATACTGGATTACTAAATAGTTGTACGTGTCAATACATCTCTAGTAAGATTGATGTTAATGATATTTGCAGAGATACTCGTAAGTACAAACACTAAGACCTTGCAGACGTCCGTACTGTTTACGGATAAAGTTGAAGAGGGTTATGATTCTCATAACCCTCTTCCGAAACAAAAGAGTAAACAACTCACAAAAATAAAAGAAATGTATCTCTGTATCCGTTTACTGACATTGAGATGATCTTCCGTTCATCAGTTAACATTGAGAACATTACGATCAAGATAGCTAATTCTAGGACCTCCAAACGGAACAAAAGTTTTAAATACTCGATTTTTAAGTTGACAGTCTCACTCTTCATTAATATTTACTCCTAAGGTTACACTAGTCAAAAATTCTTCCAAACAAACGTGTTCTAGGGATTATTCCACTGTTTGACAATTTACGTTCAAAATAAAAAGTGATATCAATTTGTCTCATCCTTATCTAGCCCTGTATGGAAACAAAAAAGAAAAAGTAAATATTTGAAAGTTATGAGCGTCGAAAGTTCCACATTTCGACACTAATTTTAACGCATTTTTGGGCGCAAATAAATACCATAAGCAGACGGAAAATTGCAAAACGGCCACCATACAAGGATAGATTAGTAATTCAACAATGCAAATAATTTTATTTTGAACAGATACGTTTAGTCGTTTTTTCATGATATGCAGACTCCCAAAGGTCTGTTTATAAAATTTCGCGCACTCCGTTTCGTCCTAAATCATTATCCATTTCGCTACAAATTTGCAAAAGTGTGTATTCGTAGGCGAACTAGCGTCCTACTGCTCATCACAGCATTTATCTATCCCGCACTTGTTGTCGGTTGATATAAAATGCATTTTAACCCCGCGCACAAAATAGTTCGTGCCGTCGACTAGTGTACCTTTAATTAAATGTAGCCTAGTCCATCGATACGGGTGCAATATTGATTAAATTTCCGTTCGAAGGTGTTTGGAATGGAATTGCGAAATGCCCGCGGTAATTTATCACACGAAGCGGGCGCCGGTGTCCGGCTAGATTTCATAGGATATCTGCATTTCCCCCAACTCGTCCACAACCGAGGTAAACTAGCCAGACACTGATTTATTACACCTTATTTATGGAAAAGCAAAATATTAAGTTACTTCATTTACACTTCTCAAAATTGTTGATTAAGTTTTCATTCCGCCAATTAAGATTATTCGATTACTAAATATTAAATTAATAAAAAAACCATAAACATATGTCACCACTTAATGTCAAGGTTGCCTTAAAATAATTAACGTTAAATACTCGCTGAACAACTTTTTGTATAGTATTGCCTATACAAAAAGTATTTTAATAGATAATAGATAAACAATATGTAAATTACTGAGACAAAATTCCCATTAATTTTTATCTAGGTAAGAACTAAGAAAATAATCACGTTTTTGCACACACTGACACCTCATTAGCAAGCGGAGACTAAAAGTTACGAACGATTGGAGAGTACGATCTCTTGGGTGGGAGGGTGCGCGGGCGCTTCGACGCATGCGCTCTGCGCGGTCGTGCCGGGTCTACTGAACCAGCCAACAATGATAAACGCAGAGGCTTTATGCAACCTTCGGATTGAAAGCCACATTTTTGTGGTCAAGCGCGATCTAACGAAGATGGCGCAAACCGACACGATCCACCCGAGAATCGTGAAGCTACATTCCATGTGACCTTTTGAAGGTTTCTGTTTTTGAATGCTTATGTAAGCCTCGCTGAAGTGGCGGTCGGTTAAGGTTGTTTTCATTTTAAAACAGGTGTGATCTGTTAGAAAATTGTTTTATTTTACCTGATAAGTAATTTGGGGAAATAGGTCATAGTTCAAAAGCTGGTCAGTATGTTTATAAATGTACATTCGAATTTCCATATTGCCCAATTGAACAAACTTTTCAGCACTGCGTTTTTGTCACGTCAAAAAGCTTTCGGTTTTCTTTGTTTACGGACGTAATTTGAGTTGCTATTTGGGGTTGATTTACAAATAAACTGAAAAAATACTCTTGAAATACTATATTGTATAGTAATAGAGCCATTTTCGTGAATGTAATTTTAGGAGTTATTATGTTCACGATTCAAAACTATTGTAGAGGTTTATTTTTAGAAGTGTGATTCAACTTCCTCGCTTTATTGATCGTATCTGTTACAGAATGTCCCTTTGGTCTAACTACTCAAAACTCATTATATTCCAAACTGGTAATAATAAACGCAGACTTAATTTTAAGAACACTGGATGCTACCAGGTAAGAGACGGGATCCCAAATGAGCACAACTTCCTTTACCTTCCCTTACCTGATGTTGAATAAAAAACGACTATACTGATTTTGGACGCTGTTAAAAACCGTCCAAAGAAACCAACATTACGGTGTCGTTAACCGACAAAGGGCAAGGTCTAGTATAAGACCAAAGAAGTAAAGACCTAGACTCCGTGCGTCTACCTGAGGACTTATTTTGTGGCTTATTGTTCTTTGTTGTGTGTATCGAGAAACAAAACAGCGAGGCGCTTCAGCGGGCATGGCTAGAGACGGCATTGTCAAAGCTTTTCATACAAACCAACCCTAGAACTCGATGCAAAGTTGAAGTTCTCTTTCCTCTTGGCAGTACTCCTCACCCCCGAAGTCATATAAATTTGCTAGATACTGCGCAGTGGAGTGTTCAGTGCCGCTATTAGATTTGACTTTGAAATTGAAGGCACGTGACAGTTTTGATTGTGGCTATGGCAGCTGAAACTTGTCCTCGTCGCAATGTTTTTTATTCTGAAATGATGTGCACAATATGGCAGCACTGAGACGTCAGGTCCAGGCACCTGTCAAAGTGGCTATGTTTTCTGCCATTAGTTAAATTGACGTCAACGTCATATTGGTGTAAGTTACGTTTTGGAACTCTAACTTGTCAAAGTGGCACTGCCGGGATGGTATTCCGTGCTCTATCGAGACAATTGTTTTTCAACCATTGTTCGGAAAGCGAACACTGCCTTTTACACAGGGTTTAATAAACTACATAAATGTCCGAGCTGGTGAAGGCATTAAATGTTGTCTCTGTCTTTTTTGAAGGCAAGAGGCGCGGATGAGAAATTTATCATCGGCTTAATTTTAAATACCCTGCGTTAAGCCTGTTAACATGTTACTTCCGTGCAATAATAATGTAGATGGACTTATTGGATAGGCTATATAATTCAATGTAGTCTAGACAAATGACGGAATTTTGTGACAGGATTTTGTGTATCTATCTAGATACTCTAGAGAGCCATCTCTTGACGTATGGTGTCCCCTATCTATACTTAATATTATAAAGCTGAAGAGTGTGTTTGCTTGAATGCGCTAATCTCAGGAACTACTGGTTCGAAAAAATCTTAGTGTTGGGTAGTCCATTTTTCGAGGAAGGTTATAGGCTATATAACATCACGCTACGACCAATAGGAGCGGAGCATCAATGAAAAACGTTCTAAAAACAGGGAAAAATATTATTTTTGAGAGCTTCTGTTGCGTGCACTGCGTAAACGGTTAAAGTTACGCAACAATCATGTATGTAAGGTAGGTAGGGTAGATGGGTAGGTAGCCAGTTGACGGGAGTGAAGCCGCGTGGGATAGCTAGTTACTACATAAAACAATACGACGATGAAAACAGCTTTCAGTGGTTAAAGTTGGAAGAGTATTCTGAGATGGAAATGGTAGAGGTTGGAAAGCACAGGGTTGTGTTGTTGCCAAGAAGCACTCTTAGCTAGACTTCTTACTAAATATATCACCTTGTTCTGTAAAGAGTTTATGAATTATACTAACTTGGGTATTGAACATCAAATAATCGAAGACTGTACATCTTGTCTGTCATTTCAGTGGAAGCCAGGCTAAAACAGCTGATAGAGTCTATCACCCTGATGACGTACTAGTCCCACCAGTTACCCAATTCCAATATCTCAGCTCAGTAATATCTGAAAACGGAAACGTAGATGCAGACGTGGCACAAACGGTAAAGGTTGCAAAAATGTCGAAGTATGACAGGAGTCTTACGCGACACACGAATGCCAATACGCACAAAAGGCAAAGTTTACAAGATGCCGATTAGGCCGGCAATGATGTATGGTGCAAATGCTGGGCCGTGAAAGACAGCCACATCCAAAAACTACACAACGCGGTAATGAAAAATGGTTCTTTAAGGGTGTCTCCAATACAGGATAAACCGGAGAGTTATTGAGATGGTACGGACATGTCATGAGAAGGACAGAACAAAACATCGAGAGGACGGCTCTGAGCCTACATGAAGGCAAAAGAGGCCGAGGACGACCGCCACTGGCATGGTGGACCAGCGACCAGCTTTGACGAAGCTCCTCAAGAAGGAGAAATTGACTGACTCGACAACTCTCGAGAGAACTTCTTGGCGCCGTGAAATAAGGAGAGCCGATCCCACCTAAAGTGGGAATATTTAAGGCTAAGAAGAAGAAAATTGAACATCATATAATATGACATCAAAATATCAATGACCTGTGCACTTTTCGTTTTGGCACCCGTATCTACTAGGTACTCGTATTCAAGTTTTCATTGAGCTAGATTCAAGACTTAGAAAGAAACTGTTCATGTCGTAAAAGGTTGAATTCTTGAATGCTTATACATGCAGTTTTGTAATGAGCGGGGACGGTGACGTTTAAAACCAGTTAAAAAAATATGATTTCAAAATACATTTTTAGTAGTAATACTGCAAGCCGTCGAATCGGCGAAGTAAAAGAGGGCCAAGAAAACTATATCAATATAAAAATGAAACAACAAGTTTTTAAACAACATTCATATACTGAGTGTTTCAATGAAAAATCACGATTGACATCATGTGGAGATGTCACGGAGTTACGGTGTCACGAAAAGTGTCACGACACCACCGTGCCATGTCACGCTACAAGCTACAAATTCTAATCATGATCTAACGACACTTCCGCGTGACGCGTGGCGTGTCAAAAATGTTCAATCATCATTCATTCATTCTTGTTCCATCATGTACCGGTCGTTTGCATCGTCACTATTCAAATTAAAGAAAGTTGGAGCGTAAACTGAGATTAGGAGATTATTGTGTTTAGGAAGTTTGGCATGAGAAGATATGCCACATTTTTCTGTGGTTCTTATTCGTCATCTTCATTATCATACAATTTTGGATTAGTAGGATATCTAAGATTCTTGAATTCAAAATAGGATTCTCAATCGCATAAGTGTTTCGCAATCGGATAAGTGATCGAACTAGGTTGTTTGGTTGTAAAGTGCATCCTTATGATACCATTCAATCGTGTTTTGTGTGTGACACCCACAAGAAGAAATGCTAAGTTGTGTCTGTATGTCTACGAGCAATATAGAATACTAGACACAACCAAAGCATGTAGGCAATATAAGATAATTCCGAATTTAAAATTCGCATTCAACGATTACCTACCTTAATATGAAAACAGCCGGTAAGCATGTAGAGCAAATATATCGAACGAGGGCGTTACTATGGTTTCATGGGGTGCACGACAGCTGCCGTTTCCCACACAGCCAAATACCGACAATGTACGAAACTTTTAGAACCTGTATGTAAATGGAAAATAAAGGTAAAAAGCCAAACGAGTAGTGAGCGGTGATCAGGTATGTCGATTTCAATCGAATAGCAACGTTCCGAATGCCCGGCGATCTTCGCGCCCTTGACTTTTACAAGCAAACACAGATAATTACCACGAGAACTGCGCTGTTGTGAAAGATTTGTATGAAATTTTGGACTTGCGTGGATCTTTTATTGTTATTTGATAGGCCGTTTTGTGGTTGAGTAAATTTTGCAGTTTGAGTATTTGATTGCACCAATAATTTCGAAGTTTAAAAGGAACTTATGATATCACAACACGTTGGTTAGTAGGTACATCCTAATTTCATAACTTCAGCCAAGACTGATCTGCTAAGAGGCAAACAATTTTAATAAATCCGCACCCCACTCTAAGGATAATTTGCGAACATTTGGAAAAGTGCCAGAAAATACCGTTCATTATTAATAATTTTTCAAAAGAGCCTGCCGGTTTGTAGAGCTCTTTAATTTTGTATGCGTCAGTCGTAGCACAAAAAGTATTTGGTCCCGGGTGGCTGGATAGCAACCTGATATTGTGTGCAGAATGCATGAAGCTGGGATCGGCCTTCGCAGGTTGTTGGCTAGTTCAAATGTCATATAGACTGGACGGTCCGGATGAAGCAAAGGTAATAAATAAATAGGCATAACTGACGTATGGCATTCTGAATTTGAATATTCAGCGTTGATGTCATTTAAAAAAAAGAACTCTTATTCGATTTGGATTAGTCATTGCCTCTGATGTCATCATCAATGATCATCACTTTTATTTTATTAATTAAAAAAATAATGTCAAGAGGAGCGGTTTTTAGAATGGTTTAATTATAAATGATTAATGCCATTTAAATTTCTACATTTTTGCAATAGGCCAACTAGATAAATTAGCCTGCCTACAGAATAATGTGAAGGCTTCTTATATTTAAGTAGGTTTTGCCCGCAGCTTCGCACGAGTTAAAAACTGTTTTATCATCCCAAGTAAACACACTACCGGGATAAAAAATACTATGTCCTTCTCAGGGTCTCAATCTATTGCCACACCAAATTTAACCTAAATTGGTTCAGCGGTTTAAGCGTGAAAAGGTAGCAGACAGACAGACAGAGTTACTTTCGCATTTATAATCCATACTTAACATTATAAATTCGAAAATAACGCTGTCTGTCTGTATGTTACTTTTCACACCTAAATCACTAAACGGGTTTCAAAGAAATTTGGCAAGGAGATAGATGGTATTCTGGAGAAGGATGTAGGCAAAATTCAGCCCAAAAAAAAAAAAATTGTAGGTAGGGTAGAGTGGGTAGGGTAGGCTAGGTAGGTTCACGGGAACGAAGCCGCGAACGGACAGCTAGTATCTATACTAATATTATTAAGAGGAAAGATTTTTTTGTTTGTTTGTTTGTACCGAATAGGCTCCGAAACTAATGGACCGATTTGAAGAAATCTTTCACCTATAAAAAGCTACATTATTATTTATTTATTTAAAACTTCATGCAACATACAGATACATAGGCGGACTTAATGCCTGCGGTCCACCATGTCCACCAGGTCTACCAGTCAACCAAGGGTGGTGAAGACATAACATGGCAGGTGCATAAAAAAATTACTGAAGTAAAATTGAATAACAATCTATACCCCAACTATATTGGGGTCGGCTTCCAGTCTTACCGGATTCAGCTAAGTACCAGTGAGAGGTCAGATAGGCAGTCGCTCCATGTAAAAACATGGAGCGACTGCCTATCTGACCTCCACAACCCAGTAACTGGGTAACACGGTACCCCTTGGCAAGACTGGTGTCAGATCTCAAGCTTCTGACTACCCGTAATGACTGTCAAAGATCTTTAAATAACAGCCGGGACCACCGGCTTAGCGTGCTTTCCGAGGCACGGAGGAAACTCGGTATGTTGAAATAGTCACCCATCCACGGACCGACCTCGTCAAGCGTTGCTTAACCTTGATGATCGACCCGTGCGGCCACGAGCTCCTCTATAACAATATATATATATATATATATTGTAGTTAAAATAAACATACATATATATTTACTATAATAAATACCATATTATTCCTGAGTGACATAGGCTATTTTTTAATACCGAAATTGGGTCCTGTGGGGTGGTCCACGGGAGCGAAACCGCGGGCAACAGCTAGTTATATATAATATATAACAATGGATAAATGTACCGATGTAACTTTTAACTTTGACAGACATAGAAGTTTTATTCAAACATGTTACCATGTTATTTTGTTGTATGCTCCATGCATATTTCATAACCTAAGCCTCAATCGGAAGCGAATGCATAGGAATGGTTAAATTTGAATATGCCTCTCATTACGGGCGCATTATTGATGCAGATATAAATAAGTTAACAAATTAATATCGAATGAATGCTGAAATTTTTTATTGGCAAGAACCTCATTGATGAAAATTTTCGTGTATTAATATTGCAATAAAGTATCATTTAATCATGGAATGTAAGCCTTGCAAGTCGAGCGGAAACAGGGCGGATCGTTGTATGTACTTATCCATAAATAACAATATTGACAGCACAATGAAAGATGAAGAGCAGCCGCGTCATTGTTCCTCCAAGAACAGTCGTATAAATAATAGTCAATTTCAATAAGCCCAGAGGAAATGCAGATACTTTAATATGTAAAAGTGGCATTTTCAGCGAAAGGCCCATGCAGTGAATGTTGCTATATTACTGAGCCTCTGTTTATGGAACGGCAGTTACCGCAAGATAATGAAGAAAATTGAAAAACTCGCGACATCTGCTGTGTGAATCGAATTTTCTGATATATTTTAGTTCAAAATACTGTGGATAAGACAAACAAGGACTACCTTATTATGCAATAATAATAAGATAAATAAGTATTGGCAAAATATAATACGTAATAATAATTTACAAACTGCCAATCAAGAATTGGAAAGGCCTTGTTTATTCATTGACAGTATCTGTTAGATAGTTCATGCAAAAAGGTTAAAACGCTGCAGGAAATGCATTTACGGTTTAAATTTTTTTATTTCTTAAAGATTACAAATCACTTACGAGGAGAAATAAAATATAAAACAAAACTTAAGCAATTTAAAGTACAGATGCGCTAGACGGTAGGTATTCTAAAACAATAAAAATAAAATAAGAAAATTACATTTCTGGGTTAGTGGGTAATTTGATTTAACTTTGTCATTCGTGTTAACTAATGCGGGCGACAGCTTTTGAGCAGATAAAAGGAACGGTTTACATGGAGTGACTACGATAATAATATTGGACTCAGACAGATTTACTTTTTTGTGATGCCTTTGAAAATATGTTGTTTTAATAACTTTTTGAATAGAGACATTGACTTAGTATCTTTTATATGTTGAGGTAAAGATTTGTAGATCTGTGCTCCTTGATACAAAATACACATTTTACCGTAATTAGTTCGCGGTTTATATAGTTGTAGATCATTTGCTCGCCTAGAGCTGCGGGTATATATTTGATTGTATGTTGTGAATTTAATTTGTGTGTATATGTTTTTGTGTAAGATTTTTCGTATTAAAATACATGTGTTATTTCGGTAAATTTGTGCAATATTAAATAATTTTGTTTCATTATAAATTTGGATAGTTGGAGTTAAATAATTGTAGTGGAAGAGGACTTTTATTATTCTATTTTGCGCTCTTTGTAATTTATCAAGATGTGTTTTGGCAGCTGATCCCCATACTTCTATCAAGTAATCAATGTGAGGTTTTACCAAAGAATTATAGATGGTGTAACGTACTTTTATGGGAAGACATCTTACAATTCCCCGAAGGGCACCCGTAAGACAGCTTATTTTTGACCGTAGGTTTTCAATGTGTGGTGTCCATTGCAGTTTTATAAGTGATTTTAAATAAGTATTGATTTAACGTAATTGTAAAATAATATGAGTGGAACAAAAAAGCCATACAAGCACAATAATCATTGATAATTGTAAAGAAAGAGAGAAATAGGAGACAAATAATAGTAATGAAAGTGATAATAATTCGTGTAGCTTACGATTGTAACCACTCGGTTCCACGTCCGCCTCAAACGGTGGCGTGGCGTACTTTTTGCTCCTACCTGTAACAAGACATATCAAACATTAAAATAGGTAAATATGATATTAGTATAATTATTTTAATACAAGAGGGAGTCAGAGGACGGGCATCGAAGCCGAGGATGGTCTAGGAAACGCTGCGACTCAGAGGTGTTGACGACGGATTAGTCAGAAAAGACAACATCTTTGGGTAGGCGAGAACTTTGCCCAGCTGTGGGACGACATAATGTTTATTATAAACATTCATGATAGCACTTTAGCCTATTGACAATCGTTATCGCTACTAAAATCTCATTTTCTTCTAGACCACCTGTGACGGTCGGGCAATCCTAATTAATATAATAACTATTATATATTTACGGAAGCCGAGTTCGCACGCTTTGTTCTCTAACTTCAGTTCTCGTCATCCCCTTCGAACCTAACCTATCCGTGCCGGGTGCCCTAAGTTCTCGAGCACGCTTCGCTCGCTCTTGGATGAATTCGTTGAAATCACGAATACAACCGAACTCCCGCGCTGCATAGCATTGTCGCCTCCTTGGTTGTTCCGCTATTTTCAAAAGAATAATATGCTAAAACAGAAAATTTTACCCCAAATACAATTAAAGTATGTAACAATATTGTTACCGCAGCTAACAAAAACCTCCTAATAGGAATTAATGAAACCGGGTAAATAGTTACTTACTTAGTAGGTATAACAGTCGCCCATTCAGTATATCTTTCGCTCGGTTAGTAATTTCCCAATTTTTTACAATGTTTTTAATTTCAATAACAATTAAAAATGCTTCTCTTTTGAAATATTGCTATGAAAATGGAAAATAGCGTACTAAAAGCATATTTCGAAAAATACTCAAAGGACAATAACAAAATAAAATGCAGTTTCCTAGAATTCGTTATTTTCACTTTTACTCGTTTTCGAAATAACCAACCTACGTAAACGCAAACGTAAACGTTGTATGCTGTTATATCAAATACGCAGAATTTGCAGTTACGAGTATTTCGTTTTTGAACTTCGAAAATATGAAAAATTAACTTGCAATATAATAATTCTATAATTGAATTAATGCCTGACCTTTTCCGATAAATTTCATTTTCAGGGAACTGATTGATGAACTGCCAATAGTTTTCATGCCTGGATATTCAAGCAATATAAAAACGTATTATTTATCAAATAATTTATTACTCTACGCTTATCGCAATTAAAATCTCAATTCCGAATTGTTTTTTTTTGCGTGTTCCAAATGATTTGCCGGCACGTAATTTATGAATTAGTAATGCAATTATGAAGCATTTATTTGAAGAGTGTCAAGACTATGGCATCATGCGATTATCGTTCAAGGTCCCATGCGTTAGAAGGTCAGGCAGAAACCGCAGGTTTTTACAAGAGTGCGGAATGCCGTCATCACTTCAATTTTCATCAAGGGAGAAAACCGCAACATCCTCTTTAATGCTTTGCTGTACGGTGACGCTATCGAAACTCTGTTCAAAAAGTGTGGTGATTCTTAAAATGTCTTTACATTAAGTTTAGTTGTGATAGCGGTCTACTTGAAGGTATATCTGTGTGGAATATGGTGAGTGGAGAAATTGCTATAATCATGACGCTGGCCAGGGTGATCTTATTACCATACTGGTGACGGGTGCTGTCTATCTCTTTAGTGGAATTTCGCTTTAGTGACGTGAAAACTACCCACGATGAGTAAGGCAAGTTTTTTTATTCTAACATTATAAAATTACTACTTCAAGAACTCCTACTACTAAGTAATATTATTGTAAGATTTGTCATAGCACCTTTTATTTGTGCAGGCAAATTTTGCTGTGAAGTCTAACAGCAAATGATGCCTTAGTTAATGACCTGTCCACTGAGTACAATCAAGGATTTCACAAGACCATATTTTATGCAGAATTTTAATATTATAAAAAATCTTTTTAGCTTTTTTAATTTACAACTTTTTAGTTATACTCTTGTTTCGAATGACGTTAAACATATAAGTGGTATATATTTTCGTGATCAACTCTAAAAATCCTTCATTTTCGAAGAAAAAAAAATTGTTACCCCTACAATATGGCGCCCAAAATCCGCCATGTTTCTTTTTTTTCAACGGCACTTATCTAAGAACACTTGGGCGGCCAAGACCTATCTAAAGATGTCTTAATTATAAAAATCCGTCAAGTGGTTTGAATGATACGAGGTAATAAAGAATATTACATACAAACATACATACATACAAGATACGCGCGAAAAACATAACCCTCTCCTTTCAGCCGGGTAATTATGATCCATCGATACGACGGAATAGCTTTACTAAAGTAGTAGACATTAGTTCTAGTTCCTACGAGTATTGAGAATGTAGACGTATTATCCATAGCGCTCTCTTTCGTCCACTTAGCTTGAACTTTGACTTTCATAGTTTCATGTGTCGGATCTGATTGTTCGTTCACATAATGTGAGTCTCACGTTTGTGGCAACCTTCATACTTCGTCGTTCGTGCCACAATTTAAAGTTCATAATAGGTTCTCAAGGATACTCGTTAACGTGATTCTTGAAGATGGATTATTAAATATAGGGACTGGTCCAGACTATGGAAAATTGAGAATGGTATCACCATATTGCTAATTGCTATGGACTCGATTTATAAATATGTCACTCAAATGAGACATCAAAAGCAATAATGTAGTGCTGCCATTGTGATTTCAAAGTTTGGGGTGAAAACAGTGATTTTCGAAGAACAAAAGTCGCTTCGTGGTATTTGTATACATTTTGGTCTTATGGGAGAGTTTAAAAATGCAATTTTTGTATCAGTTAACGATTCTTGTCTAGATATGTTATTTGTCAGCATAATTTAGGTCTTACAAGCGAAACATTTTACCAAGGCCTAGTTTCAGAAAGCTTACATAGGATGAATGTCCCTTTTACACTGTGCTTTTACATAACAATAGTTCCTAGTGTTCGGTTAGTGTTCCTACGCGGCAGTTATCAGCTTTCTAAGTGCTAAGTTTGTTAGTGTAACAAGGTACCTACATAATGTTCTAATGTTATTTCGGCTCCATTTCGTTTCGTAATGAATTTATGCATCTTAGATTGTTGACGTGGCAATCAGCTATAGGCCTGATTTTGTATACTACAATAATAAATGATATTTTTGGGTAAGGGCATAATGCTCTCACGCCAATCACTACTGTGCTTCAATGCTCTTAAAATAATTAAAATCCTATCAATAAGTTTGGACGGATGTATGTTTGTTAACCAAACACGCCAGAACGGCTAAGCAAATCTGGATTAAATTTTGCAGAGAGATAATCTGGTTTATCTGGTTATTTCTATAATCTAGTTTTTATCTCAGTAGTATATTCCCGTGGTGTAATGCCCAACACCCAGGTGGGGAAGAAGCTGGAAAAAGCCTAAAAGCATAAAAAGATGCTGATGTCATCCCGTTTGTTAACGTCTCATTAAAATTTTGGCAATTACCACCAAACCATCAACAAAATTCCCCCAAAAGAAACCCGGAAAGGAGTTAAAGCACTAACAAAAAGTGTTTGTATACTGAGGAGCCGACCTCATTACTTCAATATTTTTAGACCGCAAAAGTCATGACCTATGCCTATAAATTTAAAAAAAAATCCTAGCAATTGTTGACAGAAGTTAAACTTTTTAAGTGATAATTTCATAAGCTGAGCTAGTAATAGTATGAGATCCCACTGCAAAATTCTGCTGGAACTGTTTTTGCTAAAAGTTGATTTTATGAATAAAACTTATAAATAACATAAATTACAATTTATTTAATTAGGGTAAATCCAGCTAGATATTTCCATACAACTATTCTACAATCAATTATCAATACAGAAAATTAAGTTTTGTCAAAAACATTTTCACCACTGACCTAGACTAGAGTCAAGAGCAAACATACATAGAATAAAAAAACAAAAAGTACCTGCAGAATTTTGCCGCGGGATCTTAGGCTATAATGAGCGTTAATTCCTCGCACAGCTCCGCAATAAACAGGGCAGTGCGAACTACGGGACACTACAGAAATGGGTCAGTGAGTTCTAACGATTCCCCTTTTTGCACTTTTTCGCTACAGTCTTCTTTCAATGTTGCTGAGTGTAGAAAACTTGGCACGTTGATACGGTATCTTTAGGAAATAGGAAATCTAGAATACGAGGGTTGCTAGGTAATCAGAAAGTTGGAAATACTGGCAAAGTTGGTACTCTACCGTAATGAGTTTTAAACTGTGGGTTAGTTGAGTTGCAATAAGCTGATTAAAGGAGTACGAAAGTTGCGTAACTAGATTTATATAATATGATATTAAGTAGATACGGTTCTGTACACTGCAGTAGACTATTTTCTAAAAACAAAGAGTTTTATAACAAGTTGTATTCATTTTACAGGGCATTTGACAATGTATTCATAACATTTTAACAACGTTAACATCTGCCTAGCCTTTTCCCAACTATATTGGGGTCGGCTGCCAGTCTTACCGGATTCAGCTAAGTGCCAGTGTTTTACGTGGAGCGACAGTAACTGGGTAACACGGTACCCCTTGGCAAGACTGGTGTCAGATCTCAAAATCAAAATCAAAATCAAATATTTTTATTTTACATAGGCCTACATGGGCACTTATAAAACGTCGACAAAAGGTGCACGGTTCGGGTTAGTCGTTTCCTATGGAGAAGAACCGGCAAGAAACTCCATGGTTACTCTTTTAAATTGTTTTGTTTACAATATTTCCATGTTACAGCATTAGTACTTGGATATGGGGGGACAACGTAGGCCCGACAATAAGTCGTACGAAATTGAAAAAAAAAAAAATAATGCACGAAATAAAAAGTTAACAAATGTTAACAATCATCTAGAAAACTAGAAAGCCTACAATGTTCACACATTCACAATAGGTAAAAGAATCTATACAAAGGTAAAAAAAAAAAAAAAAAACTCCACAACACTAAATTTAACATGTGGCACAAATACTGTAATCAGTGCTGTAACTATTCTTAGCTAAGGGCTATAATGATGATTGAAAAATATTGTAAAAAGTCTAATTAAAAGAGAAAAAAAAATGAGATTGAGAATAGTTAGAGATATCCATATATTTGTGCCGTTTATGAGTTACCAGGGAAGCCGCATGCGCAGAGGGTGTCAAAGCCAATTTTTTTATCTTCAACGTAGTCCTTGATTTTATAATATGCTTTTTTAACAAGGACACGTTTGATGTAGTTTTTGAACTTTCCATCGGTCAGTTCTATAACTGACTTAGGCAACTTGTTATAAAAGCGTATACTGTTTATAAGAAAAGACTTGCTAGTTTTCGTTAATCTAAATTTGGGTATTACAATTTCGTGCTTACTGCGTGTATTTAAATTATGGAAGTCACTTCTAGTTTTGAAAAGCCCTCGATTTTTGCGGACATACAAAATACATTCCAAAATATAAAGTGAAGGTAGAGTCAGTATATCGATCTCTTTAAATTTTTCTCTGAGGGACTCGCGAGGACCCATTTTATAGATCGCGCGGATTGCCCTCTTTTGCAAGATAAAAATTGAGTCAACGTCTGCTGCTGACCCCCACAGCAGAATGCCATAAGACATAATACTGTGGAAATAAGCATAGTATACTAGTCTAGCTGTGGCTACATCGGTTAACTGCCTTATCTTCCTTACTGCATAGGCAGCCGAACTTAACCTGCCCGAAAGAGTTCTAATGTGCGCGCCCCACTGCAATTTTGAATCGATAGTAATCCCCAAGAATACAGTTTCCGCTATTATTTCAAGATTTTTGCCGTCAAGATTTAGATTTAGGTCACGTTGAGGTACATTTGGTAAAGAGAACTTTAGACATTTTGTTTTTTTCGCATTCAGTAAAAGATTGTTAGCTGCGAACCATTCCGAGAGAACAACTAGACTTTCATTGACATGTAAGACATCCGTATCTTTCCTATCTATTTTAAAAATTAGCGAAGTATCATCAGCAAATAGAATTATATCCGATAATTTGGCCATCATAAAAGGGAGATCATTAATGTAAACAAGAAAAAGGAAAGGGCCGAGAATTGAACCTTGGGGCACGCCCATTTTGACTAGAGACCCGGAGGACGTCGCCCCATTAACATTTACTTTTTGCTGTCTGTTTGATAAATAGGAAAGCACAAGATCAGCAGCTTGTCCTCGAATTCCGTAGTGTTGTAATTTACAGATCAGTGTGTTGTGGTCGACGCAGTCGAACGCTTTTGACAGATCACAGAAAATGCCAATGGCATCCTGGGACTTCTCCCAAGATTCCAAGATGTGGCTGATGAGTTTTACTCCCGCGTCCGTTGTCGACCTACCTTTCGTGAAACCAAACTGCTGACTATGCAGGATCCCATTTGAATTGAAATGAGACAACATCTGGTCCAGCATGATTTTTTCATAGATTTTACTCAATGCTCAAGCTTCTGACTACCCGTAACGACTGTTAAAGATCTTCAAATGACAGCCGGGACCAACGGTTTAACGTGCTTTCCGAGGCACGGAGGAAACTCGGTATGTTGGAATGGTCACCCGATCCACGGACCGACCTCGTCAAGCGTTGCTTAACCTTGATGATCGACCCGTGCGGCTGTTATTATTTAGCCACGAGCTCCTCCATTTTAACAACGTTAACAATTTTCTTAAATTTCAAAATATGTTGGAATCAGCGCGTATGCTACCGAAATGTCACTTAGTCGATTCAAAACGTTTTGAACTTTTGACAATCGCTTTCGCCGATGTGAATGTCACTTTTATTCGATTTTAGAATTAAGAACTTTGAACTTTGGCAAATGCACAAGATGTGCGAAGCCAAACTCCTCCGATGAGGATAAAAAAAAAAAAAAAAAAAAAAAAAAACTTTGAACTTCAGTATTTGTCAGTCTACTTATTTTAAAATGAGAATCACGTCTAAACGGCTAGTCGTAATTTTTTGAAAAAATTATGTGTTGACTATTTTCTTAATAATTTGATCTTTGTTTTTTTTTAGTTTTATTCATATCATCATTATCATAATCATCAGCCTATTAATGTTCCCACTGCTGGGACACAGACCTCCTCTCTGCGAGAGGGAATGGGCCATTATCCACCACGCGGGCCCAGTGCGGGTTGGTGGATGTCACATGTCTTCGAATTTTTGTTTCTAGGACATGCCGGTTTCCTAACGATGTTTTCCTTCACCGTTTTGAGAGCAGTGGTGGTGAAATTATTTACACAAAGTAAAGCGCCTGCTACAACTTGTAAGTCGCGGCCGATACCACTGGGCCACTGCACTATTCATATAACATAGTGTAATTAATTTGTAAAGTTATGTCTAACACGTACAAAAAAACGACAATCGCACCAAAACCTTATTTCATTGAAATTTTCATCACCTCAAAGACAATTTAATTGTTTACATTTTGATCTGAGGCTTTTTTTAAAGTCATAGAATAATAAGGAATGTACAAAAAACTACTGAATTTTGGGTCGCGCGGGTGTATAACTAGTTTAACGAGTGAGAGTTTTGTTTCCTCAAGCTCGTTGGTGACATTGGCATTGATGTAGGGTTTGACACGTTCTTGACTTCAAATTCCCTATTCGGAACCTAGCCATTTGTGTTGTTAATTGTCTAGAGATTGATCTAATTGATTAAAAGCCATCTTTTATTCGTTTTCGAGATACCAACAGCCGGGCGAGCATGGCCTACTGTCACAGGCTTGAGTCACACATTTTTATCACAATTTGGGAGCAAAAATCGTGATAAAATGCGTGACTCAAGCCTATCACAGAGGCCGTGCTTGCCCGGCAGGTGTTAATAGCTACTTATTATTTAATTCAATTATCAAATTAATGCAATGCGAGATATGACCTAGAGAGCTTCTCATCGGTTTTTATAGCTTTGAAAACGTGACTGAAAACTAAATGCATTCATTTAGAATGGCTTCTGGAAATAAAAATTGCTACGCTAATTCGTGAGTCTATATGCATTATTGTTGCACGAATATATGGTTATGCTTATAATATATATTTAAAAATACTACTATCTAGAATTCTAGAAATTACTAACATTTTTGTTGCGTATTCAGTCATCGTCTTACTTACTGATATTGTTGATATGAAATTCTGTATTTTTTAATCTTCAGAGGTTTGGATTGTTAATATTATAGTCAAGAAGTGGATGATGCACGGGTTTAATTTCATTGTATACCTATTTGACATGTTTCTGTTTTTTTAAAAAATCTTTAACATATATATAGAATATTTTAAATCCAGTAGTAGTCCTTCTTCTTTTTTTCATAAATGCGAAAGTTTGGATGGATGTGTGTGTGGTTGCATGTTTGTCACTCAATCTAGCTAAAACGGCTGAACGGATCTGGATGAGATTTGGCTCAGAGATATATTAGACTATAATATATCTCTGAGCCAAATTTCGGAATAGCACATAGGTTACTTTTTATCCCGGTATAATGTTCCCTTACAATTGCATGTTTGTCACTCAATCTAGCTAAAACGGCTGAACGGATCTTTATGAAATTTGGCTCAGAGATATATTAGACTATAATATATCTCTGAGCCAAATTTCGGAATAGCACATAGGTTACTTTTTATCCCGGTATAATGTTCCCTTACAATTGCATGTTTGTCACTCAATCTAGCTAAAACGGCTGAACGGATCTTTATGAAATTTGGCTCAGAGATATATTAGACTATAATATATCTCTGAGCCAAATTTCGGAATAGCACATAGGTTACTTTTTATCCCGGTATAATGTTCCCTTACAATTGCATGTTTGTCACTCAATCTAGCTAAAACGGCTGAACGGATCTTTATGAAATTTGGCTCAGAGATATATTAGACTATAATATATCTCTGAGCCAAATTTCGGAATAGCACATAGGTTACTTTTTATCCCGGTATAATGTTCCCTTACAATTGCATGTTTGTCACTCAATCTAGCTAAAACGGCTGAACGGATCTTTATGAAATTTGGCTCAGAGATATATTAGACTATAATATATCTCTGAGCCAAATTTCGGAATAGCACATAGGTTACTTTTTATCCCGGTATAATGTCCCCTTACAATTGCATGTTTGTCACTCAATCTAGCTAAAACGGCTGAACGGATCTTTATGAAATTTGGCTCAGAGATATATTAGACTATAATATATCTCTGAGCCAAATTTCGGAATAGCACATAGGTTACTTTTTATCCCGGTATAATGTTCCCTTACAATATTTTTTCGACATTCACGCGGGCGAAGCCGCTAGCAGAAACTAGTTATTGCATAATTATGTAACTTAAACAGGAACTTAGCTTATCACGAACCCAACTTAGCAACACGTATTCAAATCCGCATGCAATTGTTTTCGGAAGCTATTAACAAACCATGATTGTTATTTCTCGCACTAAGACAGAAGTGAAGGCAAAGTCGGTAATTAATAACAAGCGAGGCAAGGGCACTGAAAGTCAGTGCCGTAGCCGAGGGTTCAAGACTGTTTGTGGGCACAGGCCATTTGAGATAACTGTTACACGCAGAGGAGGAACATAACAATTTGAGATGCTGCGAAGTATGTGAAAGGATTCAAAGGTGAATGGGCGCTTTCTTTAAGTCAAAAACACAGGTGCAGTTTAAAAACTGGATATGAGAATTAAAAAATATTTTGTGGTAAACAATTTATTTATTATCATCTGTAAGCTTTCTGATGAGGCCCATTGTAAGCGACCACGTCTCAGAGCCATATGTCATCACTGGCAACACACACTGGTCATACTAGACTTTCGTCTTGAGACACTGTGGTAAGTCGAACGAGAAAATAACGCGCAACTACCCGAACGCTACCCAGACGAGTCGGATTAGACAGTTGACTTCTTTCTCTTTCTCGAGGGCAATGGAGAGGGCTATGCTCGGAGTTTCCTTGCGTGATCGAATCAGAAATGTAGAGATCCGCAAGAGAACCAGGGTTACCGACATAGCCCGAAGAATTACCATACTTAAGTGGCAGTGGGCAGGGCACATTGCTCGCAGAACGAATGGCCGATGGGGCAGAAAGGTTCTGGAGTGGCGACCGCGTACCGGAAGACGTTGCGTTGGAAGGCCTCCCACCAGGCACCGATGACCGATGACTTGGTGAAGGTTGCGGGGATCCGCTGGATGCGAGACGCACGGGACCGATCAATGCGGCGACGCTTGGGGGTGGCCTATGACCAGCAGTGGACGTTTTTCGGCTCATATGATGATGATGATTATCATCCACAGCCCGACTTTGCCCACAGCTGAGCATACGCCTCTATTTTCATGTGGCAGTCCACACGTCCCTGTGCGAACAATATTTTAAAGGAAGATGATAATGTTGATGGCCTATTCGAACTATTTACTTGTGGCCCAGTTATTTGTTCCGTGGTTAATTCTACCATTGATTGAGTTAACTACGGATCAACAAACTGGGCCTAAGTTTTCAGAGAATCAGTCCGTTAGTCTGACCAAAATGTACATTAATATACCTACAACGTATTTTATCCTAAGTACCCCCTACTTCCCCATGGTACAAGAGACTTTGTTCTAACAGACTTCAAAAAATGTTTACCTCCCTAGAACATGCTACATTTAAGAAAAAAAAGAAAAAAGCAGAAAAAGTTGTCAACGGCCATTTACGTCAAACAAAATGTGATTGATGCGCGTTCACGATTCCAAATAAAAAACTTGGCGTATTTTGCTCTGTATATGGCGGTGATGGCCAGCTCGTGACCGATGCCGGATGATACATCATAGTGCTCCAAATCCCACGGACTCATTATCCAAAATAGCTTGGATACTGATGGTTTTAAATATATGGCCTATAGGCGCAGTTAAAAATTAAGATCAGATTTTTTTTGGACTATATGGAAAAATTGGTAGATATTTAAGTACTAATGAAAACTTTTGTTTTAGAGACAGCACACCATGCTTTGATGGAATTTCAAACCCTAAAAAGTATTGAATTTTGAAGTTGAAATAAGCCTCTGTTTATGTTTTTACATGTAACTGTACAAAGTCTCTGATTTATTTAATTATTATATGCTTTATTGTACACCTTAAAATCATATACTCAATACATTTATTGCTTCCACATGTGAACTTAGATGGTAGGTACAAATTTAGACCATTGTGGACCCTGTCGGGCACTGTAAAAGTAGGAGAGAGGAAGAGGGCTTTTATTTCATCATCATCTGCCTAGCCTTTTCCCAACTATATTGGGGTCGGCTTCCAGTCTTACCGGATTCAGCTAAGTACCAGTGTTTCACATGGAGCGACTGCCTATCTGACCTCCACAACCCAGTAACTGGGTAACACGGTACCTCTTGGCAAGACTGGTGTCAGATCTCAAGCTTCTGACTACCCGTAACGACTGTCAAAGATCTTCAAATAACAGCCGGAACCAACGGCTTAACGAGGCACGCAGGAAACTCGGTATATTGAAATGGTCACCCATCCACGGACCGACCTCATCAAGCGTTGCTTAAGCTTGATGATCGATCCGTGTGGCTGTTATTATTTAGCCACGAGCTTAAAATACAATTATAAAAATAAACTTAACCTCTGATTCTATCTAGCACGTAATATAGCGTAATATTTTTTGGAAAAGAACACAATAGTTGTCAAAACCATACTGTTACGGGAACAGTTATCAGTGATCCTTTTGTTGAAATAGTTACTATGAAGCTATTATAGGTACCTATTATTATTAGCATGGAAACTTTGAACTAGGTAATTGTTAGGTTACTGAATGTCATTCCCCTGTAGATATTTAGGTAACTGAACTACTGAACTCTAGTAAAACAAAACATGAAATCAGCCGGGTCTCTTTGAATGTGATGTTTCATGTTTTGGTGCCTTCTATAGCAGTTGATTGGCTACAAAACTCGTTGTGTTATGACGTAGGCTGGAACAGCCTTTGTCTTTTTTTTAAACTTTGGCCCACACTAAGAATTTCGTCCTCTATCGCGGGTGCGTTTACAAACATTTAAACTCACATACACAAGATACTCAGATCCGGAACAACTACCTGTAGGCCATACAAATATTTGTTCCGTGCGGGAATCGAATCCGCGACACGCAGCGCAGCATCCGATCAACCACTACGCCAACCGTGTCGTCATATTGGTGGATCCCACGCCACGACACAAAACGACACAGTAATGTAAACCCGGATATAGTAATTACTGGGGGAACACGCAAGGTTATTGAGCATGCACATTCGGGGTGAAAAAATTGATAACTGAGTAGGCGAAATCAACGAGAATATATCTGAAAAGTTTCAGATATATTTCTGAGTTATTCTCTTCACCCTTTCGTCGCATCAACTCATTTATTAACTTTTCGCCCTGGATATGCTTTCTCGAAAACGCTACCAGTTTCCCCTTAAATGGCATGGACCTTTCCATGATTCTCTCAGATTATTTTGCGATTAAGATTTCCATAAAAAGAAGATGTATTTTAAAGAAACTTTTTGGACCATCCTATGTAAGTTATAAAGGTTCGCGGTGAAAAGTATTTGTTAGATACTCGGATAAAATAAAAAGTCAAGATGGAACGTTGCAAACAACAAGGTGACGCGCGCCGGTTAAAACTACGCCTTGCCATATACATACACAATTACACGCACACACGTTCAATTAACTTGTCAGTCGAGCTCTCAGAGCTGATAGGTAGATACAAATATTTTTCACAACGAACCTTATTCATTTCAAGATTAGTTGTAGGTTATAAAATAAGTCATAATATTAATAATGAACAACCTAACTTCAAATAAAAATAGTTTACGGGAAGGTTAAGTATCTATTGCTCAAAAATATAAATAAATGGTGATTCCATTAGTAGGTGTAATCGGTAATAAACGTGCAGTAACTACAAATTGATTTTCGCGTAAACTGATTTTGCAATTTGCAGCAATTTAATTACAAAATTAATGCCCATACACATCAATAGGTGCATCAATGAATGGATATGTATCTTTAAGGGTACACTAGTCGACGGCACGAACTATTTTGTGCGCGGGGTAAAAATGCATTTTATATCAACCGACAACACGTGCGGAAGAGATAGATGCTGTGATGAGCAGTAGGAAGCTAGTTCGCGTACGAATACACACGTTTGCAAATTTGTAGCGAAATGGATAATGATTTCGGACGAAACCGAGCGCACGAAATTTTATAAACAGACCTTTGGTAGTCTAGATATCATGAAAAAACGACTAAATCTATCAGTTCAAAATAAAATTATTTGCATTGTTGAACTACTAAGCTATCCCTGTTTGGAGGCCCTTTTGCAATTTTCCGTCTTCTTATGGTATTTATTCGCGCCAAAAAATGCGTTAAAATTAGTGTCGAAATGTGGAACTTTCGACGTTCATAACTTTCAAATATTTTATTTTTTTACCTTTTCTGCTTCCATACAGGGCTAGATAATGATGAGACAAATTGATATCACTTTTTATTTTGAACGTATATCGTCAAACAGTGGCATAATCCCTAGACTACGTTTGTATGGAAGAATTTTCGACTAGTGTAACCTAACTCAATTGGAATAGGAAACTACTTATTTAACATTTACTAGAAATCGAACCTATACTCAGTAAGACCGAGTATTCTTGTTTTTCCGTCTCGTTTATAAAAATGGGAAATGGGCGCTTATGGTGAATTTATGAAATCGTGATCACATTTGATATATTTTCTTCCATTTTATGTTTATTTTTGAGCAGTGGTGACCCAGTGGTATCGGCCACGACTTACAAGTTGGTAGGTCGTGGGTTCAAGCCCAGGCAGGCGCTTTACTTTGTATAAATTATTTTATCACCACTGCTCTCAAAACGGTAAATGAAAACATCGTGAGGAAACCGGCATGTCCTAGAACCAAAAATTCGAAGACATGTGACATCCACCAACCAGCACTGGGCCCGGGTGGTGGATTACGGCCCATTCCCTCACAGAGAGGAGGCCTGTGATCCAGCAGCGGGAACATTAATAGGCTGAAAATGAGATGAAGATGATGTTTATTTATTAACAATTTAAAAATCCCTATAAAATGTTCATGCCATCTAATAACTGATGTGTAGTTCCACACATTTTTGTTTCATACATCAAAGCATAGCTGTCAGTAATAGCAAGATTAGCGCGGTCTCGGAGATCATGACAAGATCACAGACATCACGCCGCTTGCAACATCCTTTACGTGGCACCTTCCACCACGCTGCACCCACGTGACACAGGCACAGGAATATAGAGCTTACTTTATTAATGCAAGCTGTATTTATAGAGGCGGAATTTCTTGCCGATTTAACAATGAGATGAGATTTTTAAATTCCTTTACAATCTCAGAGGTTCTAGTTCTTTTAGCATCTCCAGAAAATCGTGTCATCCTAGATTTGTGGAATTGGATTTTCTAACAAATTATACTTAATCTTTGATTTGTGTTTTTTTTTTAATAAACTTTCAATGTTTTTTTCAGCATATTCAGACATTTGTCTAGGAGATGTCTGTGATCTTGTCATGTCACCTTCCAACCCACGTTGCAAAAGCTTGCTTGTATATACTCGTAGAGCTTACTTTATGCTCTATGCACTTGCATATAATGCAAACTGGATTTATAGAGGTGGAATCTGTGTTGCCCGACAGCTACAATCTAGGGGCTTTTAAGTCAAGAGTGAATATTTTTTTCTAGGCAAGCGTGAGTCACCGTCGAAAACATCATTGCTTACCATCAGCTGAGATCAGCAATCGGTACGTTTTCTATACTCTCTATAGTCTATAATATAGAGAGTATAAAAAAACGTTCCAATTAACTATTTGGGTGGTTTTTTACTCGTAAAAGGAGTGTCTTGTTGCATTTATACAAATACAAATACAAATATCTTTATTTGTTGAACATAGGTAGATTAGGTACAGATGTTGTGATTATTAAAGAACGCTATGTCTAGCCGTCATCGGCGTACAAATATTAATTTGGTACAAACATGCTGATTATAATAAATTATCACACATTATTAAATAATTATAAATTAAGTAGTCGAAATTAAAAAAAAAATACATTCCAATAAAATATAATAATAATAAATTCTAGTATCTACAGTCAATTAAAATGTCAAACAAAAATAATAATATGTAATTATAATGTGTCAGTTAGGTATTCGTTCACCGTATAATATGTTTTTACATGTAATATTTTTAGAAAAGCCTTTTTAAAATCGTCTATGTTGTTTATTTCTTTAATTCGTCTAGGGATCTTATTATAGATTCTAGGTGCCATTCCTAAAAAACTTTTTGCATAAAGAGCAGTGCTATGTGGCTTAGTGCATATCTCTCCGTTGCGACGTTTAGATCTCAAGGTTTCAAACAGATGGAAGTTGGATTTGACAAATACTGCTGTCTCAAAAATGTACATACAGGGCAATGTTAAGAGTTTAAAATTTCTGAAATATGTAATGCAGCTATCAGTCGGTTTCAGTTTAAACACAGAACGCACACATCTTTTTTGGGCTTTAAACGCAAGTTCTTTGTCCGTGGAATTGCCCCAATATATTATTCCAAAACGTAATGTGGATGTGACATATGCCTTGTAGGAAATTAGAACAACGGACTCATTCACAATTTTTGCTAGATTGTAAAGCGCATATGAGTACTGGTTTAGTTTCTTACAAACAGTTTCTACATGACATTTCCAGTCTAAATGACTATCCAAGTTAAGTCCCAGAAATCTAGCACTGCTTGTTATATCTGCGTTGACACCTAAATGCTGTTTTATTATACACTAGCTTTTGTCAGCGGCTTCTCCCGCGTGTTTTATACATATAAACCTTTCTTGAATAGCCCCTCAACCTTAACCTTCCTCTATCTATTAAAAAATACCGCATTAAAATCCGTTGCGGAGTTTTAAAGATCTAAGCATACATAGGGACAGACAGCGGGAAGCGACTTTGTTTTATACTATGTAAGGATTACGTCACGCTAATACCCCCAGAATTAGATGACACAGGAAAATTGTAATAAATAATATTATACCTGTACATTCCCCGAAAAGTTAAAGCATAAGTGTGGTATTGTACATCCAACATTTACCAGTTATGTTTATATAATAAGGGTTTAGTTTATTACCAACAACTGTGCATAGGCAAATCTCGACTCCGAACTACTATGGAGAAATTCCTAAGGTCTTAGTAACTGAATGAATTGATTGCATCACTTTCGTTTGTTGTGTATCAGTGAAAGGAACTGCAGATGCCTAGGTCATGCGAAAAATCAATAGTGCTAAACCACAACATGACCTTCACTGAAATACAACTAAAGAAAACAAACCATCAGGCAAATATCATGTCGGTGCCTTAACATCACGAAATACGTTAAATGGTGCTCATAAAACCGTCAAATGACAAAATAGGATATTATTTTTGAAATGGCCCAGTGGCGGTCTTAGGGGGTGGCGAGCAGTGCAAACGCCCGGGGCCTCCAGGGGCCTCGTGCAGCAACTCAAAAAGCAAACAATTGAAACTTTATAATTTATCCTTAGCAAACAATTATACGTAACAATAATCAGGTGAGATAGTGTTCAAGCGCGAGCCTTTCAATAATCATCATCAACTCCGACCCAATATATTTGGGAAAAGGCTAGGCAGTTGCCTAGTCTTTTCCCAAATATATTGGGTCGCCTTCCAATCTTACCGGATTCAGCTAAGTACCAGTGTTTTACATAGAGCGACTGCCTATCTGACCTCCACAACCCAGTAACTGGGTAACACGGTACCCCTTGGCAAGACTGGTGTCAGATCTCAAGCTTCTGACTACTCGTAACGACTGTCAAAGATCTTCAAATGACAGCCGGGACCAACGGCTTAACGTGCTTTCCGAGGCACGGAGGAAACTCGGTATGTTGAAATGGTCACCCATCCACGGACCGACCTCGTCAAGCGTTGCTTAACCTTGATGATCGACCCGTGCGGCTGTTATTATTTAGCCACGAGCTCCTATCGAGCCTATCAATAATAATAAAGCAATTAAGTTTATTAGGTTGGTGAAGTATTTCATATTAAACTAATAACAGAAAGTGCCAAGTTTTGCATTTCTCGTACCCATATCATAACTACATCACCTACATGCTAAAAGGAAAAGGGCCTCGAAAATATCTGCCGCCCGTCCGGAGACTCTTAGTGGGTTATGACACCCCTGGCATGTCAGTTAACAGCATAAACTGCGAGCTGCTGCAAATCGAGTGAGATTATCGCATGATTGCGTTATCCACGGACGCTAGCTGGCGGCCATCATGGAAAAGTTTCAGGTGGCGAGAGATGGAAATTAATATTGCCTGCAATTTATTTACTGACTTTAGTGTTTAGTTCGTTGTTTTGTATAACTTTTGAGGTTGTAGAGTTACATTTTATGATTTTAACTGAACGTTTTAAACGAAATTATTGCAATTTTGAACTGTGCTTGCAAAACAAGGTGGCTTCCAATTCATTGGCATTATTTAGGGGTTGAAAACCTCATGAAAACGAACAACTTTTATTATGGTACAACCTTTAAAATCGTGAAAATAATCAGCTGTTGCCTACATATTGTCATCTTGTATTTTCCTGTAATTTTTCTGCAGAGTAAGAAAAGGTCTCAAATTATTTAATACTTGACCAAGAAACTTTCTACATAATTATTTACGCGACTAGTCTACATTTGAATGGTTGATGCGTCAGTACGTGTTTGCTATTAAAATTGCAATGCCTTACGCCTACTGCCTTCATGTAGGCACAGAAGGGGCGTGTTAGTGCCTGAATACCAAATGCTGTATGTCATACATTTTTAACTTCGGCCTGTACAACTTGCCCGTGCCATATATTCACACTTTCCACGGCGGTATTAATTTTAGCTTCTTTAGCAAAATACATTACTGTGTTAAAATTCCTCAAATATTAAGAAATTAGGCACCTAAGTTTCATCAATACATATAATAAATCTGTAGAAAAGTAATTTTTGTACATATAAAATTTTTCCAAATAAAATAGCCAGGGTGTTAAAGGATAACCAACAGAACCAAATTCCGGCATTTTTGTCTGTTTGTCTGTTTATTAGTGCACGCGCATCACGTGAAATGTACTAAACCAATGTAAATAACTTTTATAAATAAAAATTGTGCGTAACTTGAAGAATTACGCACAATTTAAGTTTTGTTTCATCGTAATCGGTTCACTCTATCAAAAGTTAGATGAATTTAAAGTGTTCAAGAAGTAAAATTATCACAACACACGCAATTCAGATACTCGGACAGTTGATCTCGATATTCGATAGATGGCGTTGTGCATTTGAAGTAATTTTCTGAATGGCGGTGTTAAGATTCTCCGCGAAAGAATGTTGACTATAGAAACAAAAATGGTAGGTAGGTAAGTAGGGTAGGGTTGCAGACAGATGACGGGAGCGAAGCCGCGGGCACAGCTAGTTAACAATAAAATGCTTTCGTTAGTTAAAACTTTCTAGTTGTAACTAACGAAAGCAGACTTAAGATATAGAAAAGTACCTTACAACAAGATAATAACGTTATGTGGATGTACCTAGTAACTTTTTTTTATAAACAGATGAGAAGTGAAAGCTTTCGAAGCTTCCACTTTTTGAATTGTCTGGAAAATTTAGGTACGTAAATATTGGTAGTAGATATCAATCTAAATATAACAATATGCTAAATATACTATAGTTTTATCTATGGTAATAGGTATGGCGGGAAAACTCATAAACCTAACCCTTATTTTTATTTTATAGGGTATAGTACAAACTTGTAAACCAAATTGTTCTTATATCAAATGTTTTGATATTCTAAACTCGATAAAAGAATATGATACAAGTTAACGAGTGCCATAAAGTTTGATTAATAATTGATATTATATTGAATCATACAATAAAACTTACAACTTTTATGATCCATAAATTAGTTACAATAAAATTATGTTTTGATTACTCTATTACACATTTTTGGGATCTTAAATTTAATTGTTGAAAATTTTAAACAAGACATGTCTGGCTAAAATAAAAAAAATGTCTAGCATACCTAAGTTTTTCGTCTAAAACACTTGTTTTTGAAAATCTTATTAATGTCTATTTGTTATAAATGCGAAAGTTTGTACGTTTGTGTTTCAATCACGCAAAACGGCTGAACGGATTCAGATGAAATACACACGGACAGTTTATAACCTCGATTAACACATAGGATAGTTTTTATATCCCAAGGGATCACAATAATCTCTTGGGATCATGAGCACACTTCTCATGCGGGCAAAGTCGCGAGCATAACCTAGTATCTACATAATTCATGTGAATATTAAGTTTCCAATTTACATTTTAACGTAAAATATATTAAACTTATCAAAGTATTTAGTGTTACCGTGTTCCATCTACAGTTTTTTTTTGTTTGAAAATAGATTAAATGTCAAATTACCATTATCGTAATATCAATGACCTGCCAAGGTGACCAGTGAAATGTCGAATTTAATGTCCACTCTCATTTTCATACTAATGACATATTTATTATAAGTGTAGGTATCGTATTTTCTTTTCACGTCTAGACTTTGCTAAGCAAAATTTCTGATTAAATGATACTATTTTGTTTTTATAGCCTCTATGAATCGTGGATTTTTGTCATTTTTATTTTCACATTGACAACTTGGGCCAGGCAGGACCGGTCACATGTCCTCAACACTGAACTGTTCAAGGATAACTTGTGGGGTGAAATGCCTGGTCATATTCACACTGCTACCTGGTAACTTTTATTGTTATTATCGGGACTTAATTTAACAAAGGAATCTCGCTCGTTATAAACTATATGCTCTTTATAATAATACTAGCTGTTGCCCGCGGCTTTGCTACTGTGGACCACACCACAGGACCCATTTTTGGGATTAAAAAATAGCCAATGTCACTCAGGAATAATGCAGCTTTCTATTTGTGAAAGAATTAATATAAATCGGTCGACATTGCTTAGGAAGTCCATAAAATAAACTGTTTTACATGAATAGGTACATCTTATGAAATTCAGCATCTTCTGACATTGTTTGTGTCTGCGTCAATATGAAATACATTTCCAAGACTGGTTTGACGATGTACAAATTAAAAGATAGGTATGCGTGTAGTTATGTGAGTTTTATTTTACATCTAATTTGTTGCAAATGTCAGATCGCGACCTATAACCATGACCTCTTATTTTTTGATAATCCGTGTGTAAAGACACATCATAGAGGACGCTCAGAGGACGGCTCTCAATTGATGTTGTACGTTTTTTGTCGTAAATGTTTTATAATTGGCTTTAAAATGTCAATCTTGTAGTTATTTTTCAAAAGATTACATTCTTTCCTTCTTTTTCGAGATTAAATGGAGAATGGTGCTTGTATTTTATTTGCTACTAGCTTCTACACGCGGCTTAGCCCGTGTTCATAGTTAAAAAAAAAAACTCGCCTTTGCACATAAGTTTGAAATGTTTATTTAGTGTACAATAAAGAATATGAATATGAATGCTCCGATCGCCACCAAACACACAGATTATCCGCTGGGTCAATCTAAAGATTGTCTTAAATTTCATTAAAATCGGTCTAGCCGTTTCGGAGTCTATAAGGATCATACCTACATACTTTCTCTTCTATATATATAGACAGATAAAGTAATTTCTAGATTGATTCGTAATACGGACACAAATTCAATCTCGGTATTATAGAATCCTTTAACAACATTATTAGGTACCTATTGTCAATGTTACTGAAAAGTGGCCAAATAATCTTATGAGGATTATTTAGAAAAATATTTAGGCATCACATTTAAGTGTAGCCTAATTCTAGTTAAAATGGTCATTTTATTTTTCACGTTATTATTAGATATGAAGTCATCCGCAAGCGAACCAGGGTTACCGACATAACCCGAAGAATTTACAAAATTAAGTGGCATTGGCAGGATACATTGCTCGCAGAATGTATGGTCGATGGGGCTGAAAAGTTCTGGAGTGGCGACCGCGTATCGGAAGACGTAGCGTTGGAAGGCTTCCCTCTAGGTGAAGCGATGAGCTGAATAAGGCTGTGGGATTCCGGTGAATTCCGAACGCACATGACCGATCAGTGTGGCGACCGACGCTTGGGGGAGGCCTATGTCCAGCAGTGGACGGCGGCGGTGTCTTTCGGCTGAAACGATGATGATAATAAAGTACCTTCTATAGACTATACTAAAACCCATAAGATTACCATAGTCAAAAATCTAAAGGTTTTGTGTTCATAATCTTCTTCCCATATCATCATTTCAGCCGAAAGACGTCCACTGCTGGACATAGGCCTCCCCCAGGCGTCGCCACATTGACCAATCCCGTGCGTCTCGCATCCAGCGCCTTCCCGCAACCTTAACCAGGTCATCAGTCCACCTAGTGGGAGGCCTTCCAACGTATCGTCTTCCGGTTCGCGGTCACCATTCCAGAACTTTTCGGCCCCATCGGCCATCCATTCTGCGAGCAAAGTGCCCTGCCCACTGCCACTTAAGTTTGGCAATTCTTCGGGCTATGTCGGAAAACCTGGTTCTCTTGCGGATCTCCACATTTCTGATTCGATCACGCAAGGAAACGCCGAGCATAGTCCTCTCCTCTTCCCATATACCATTAATTTTTAGCAAATTCTCAAGTTTACCAACTTTACTGGAGAATTTGCTATAAATGAATGGTACAAAATCGATTCAAGATGTTTCAGAGCGTCGTAGTTCAAAGGCCACGTGTAATCGACTCACGATCCGCCACCGAAGCACCGCTTATTAACTGATTGCACCTTGAACTACAGACTTAACCGACAGTAAATATGTTAATTTGTGCACTATAATCATTTCATTATCTTTTAGTCTATAGCTATGGAGAGGAGCTCGTGATCTATAAAATAATATAACCGCATGTTTCAATCTTTCAAGTAAGGTTGCCATCCGTGTATGGGAGATCAATGAGGGCTTCCTTTTTTGTACCCTCCAGTTGGCTCCACTGGCGAGTAAGTCCCCTGTTAAACGTAGTCATAACGCGCACGGAAACAAACTTTGAATTAAAATCATTTTTAATGCCGTAGAAGTGAAATATATACCAATATTGTAAAGAGGAAAGATTTTTTTGTTTGTTTGTTTGTACCGAATAGGCTCCGAAACTACTGGATCGATTTAAAAAAATATTTCACCAATAGAAAGCTACGTTATTCCTGAGTGACATAGGCTATTTTTTTATCCCGAAAACGGTTCCTGTGGGGTGGTCCACGGGAGCGAAGCCACGGGGAACAGCTAGTTAAATATAAAATCAAGTATTGCGCAGCCGTTTTTTTTCGAAACTAAAGAAGTATTAATTTTTCTGAAACATAAAACTCTATTAAAGCAGTGGTTGGTAAAACCCGTACCTATCTTAATCTGCCATATTTGGATCATATTCACACTAATAAAAAAGTAGTACTCGTACATAAACTCGCGCTAAAAGCCAAAAACCTATAAAATTTGACATTTGGAAGACCTCACTCTACACCAGAGCGCCCCTAGCGGTGAATTCAAATGAGATAGCCTTCATTCAGTGCCTTGAATAGTACATTGCTGTCGTTCCAGGTTATCATTTATTGTAGATCTTCTAAAGCGGTCACGGGTAGTCAGAACTCTGACAACCAGTCTTAGCAAGGGGCACTTATCATGTCATCCAAAATCTGTATTTTGAGGTTAGATACGTAGTCGCTATGTATTTAAAATGGTATTTAGCCGTATCCGATAGAAGACGACGCCAAAATAGTTGGGAAAAGGATGTAAACTTATAATTATTTGTTTTGAGGCGAACTCTGTTTAAAACAACGGACGAACTAGAGGCTTATTGGCAACGATGCACTGGTAGCTGCAAACCTCCAGAGCCTCGAACATCGACGCCGAGTTGCCAGCCGAAAAATCTGTCATTTTTATCGGTTACATTTCGAGGAGTGTGCGACGGAACTGCACAATTTGGTTCCGCCTAGCCCTTTCCATCATCGGATCACAAGACGTACGGCCATGCGCCATCGGTACATGGTGGACATCCTAATACGCACAAAGCGTTTTGCTAATACTTTAATTGGAATGATTTCATCACTCATCGGAGTGGAATTACCTGCCTGAGTCTTTGTTCCCGATAGCTACAACCTTGGGGTCTTTAAGTCAAGAGTGAATAGGTTAATTCTAGGCAAGCGTGCTTAATCTTAGACCACATCATCGCTTACCATTAGGCGGAATAGTGGTCAAACGCGAGCCTATCGATTATAAAAGAAAGAAAGAAAGAAAAAGGATTATAAAAAAAACGGATATGTAAATCGTTAATTTGGAAATTGCACTTCTTTCCCAAAGTTTTATTGACTTTTATGTAGCAATAGCTTTTAGGTTTCAGTGAAAGGGATAACTCTAGATTGTAATAATTTTCAACACGTATTTTACCTTGAATGAGTGAATGTCACGAAAGGAAAAAATGTGTAGTTAGTACTAACCAGGTTACTATAAAATTAGCATAAGCCAGCGAAAATTAGAGGTTGATTCATTATTTTTCTTAGGAAACTATTGTCGTATGTTGACTTTTCGCAATTAATCAACTCAAGCGTGGGTTTGCAATAGTCTCACGATCGCATCGCAAATATTTGACCAAACTTTGACATAATGTTTGTCCAAACGTGGTATATGATTTGGGTCGCGGTGTCTTTGACATATTTGCGCACGCGTTGCGTATTGTTTGCTGCATTGACAAATGTTTGACGTACTGCGTTTGTTGGTTCAGAGTTTGGGCTAGTGGGGATATCATTTTGTTGTTTGGGTAGCATTAAAAGGATTGTGATGACACTTGAATTAATAAATAATTTGTCACAGAAATATGAACTCAATTCGTTTCATAGAATAAGAGTCCTCATCTTGCAGACACTGAGACACGCTTACTTCCGAAATGTCTAGTTAAATATAAATAGAAGCTGGTCTTAAATCTAACAATTAAGTAACAAGTGTTAGTGCTCTTGAAAATCCACGTATCAATATTGACAAGCCATAATCGCTGAAATAACAACGTAACAGCAATTTGCTTATAAAACGACTATCAATAGTAACGGGTTGGTGCTAAAAATATCGTAGCTTAAATAAAGTGTGCAACTTGCATAATGCAATTCATTCAGTAACTGCGAATCGTCGATAACAATAAATTACCAAACACAATCGAGAATCGTGATACCTGCCTTCTGTGTTGTAGATGGAGGCGATCTGCTCGCTCTCCACGCTTTGTAGGCTGTCATCCTCCTTCAATTCGTGGTCTTCTGTTAAGTCATCTGTTAACTCCTGGCTACCCATGTCATCCTGGTTGTCTTGGTCTAAGTCTTCCATATTTTCCATGTCTTCTATTTCTTCCATGTCTTCTTCTATCTCCGGCTGCTTCGTCGTCTTTGGTGTTGGCATCTTCACCGGCAATATGTCCAGGATCGTGGGCGCTCTCGGCACGTTACTCCTCAACCCCAACTTCTTCTGGATATACGCCTCCAGGATCTGCTGTGTGATCTTGTTCTGTCTCTCCAGTTCTTGTTTCGTGTCTGCGGAGAAACGAGAATGCAGATAAAAATGACTGTTTTTTTGCGTTCAAATTTTTTTGTTCTTTAGCCAATTTTTGACTGACAATAGAAGTGGGGATCAGGATTTTAGATACCGACGTCATTTTTATCTGGTTCTCCCTTCTCGGGGACCGAAAAATGGGATACAAATACATAAAATTAGAAATATTTAAGAAATAGGCTGGAAAGAAGATATGCAGATGGACTTATAAAATAGATGTTTTAAGAGGTATATGAGAAGATACATAATTCCATGTTTTATACGAATAAAGACTGTAACATACTCTGTCGAAATGTTATTTTATATGTTCGATAACTTCTGCAGAATAATACTATGAATCACCTTTATCTTATATCTTTTTAGTGGCTGCCGTGATGACAGAGCGAAATGCATTTCAAAATTCATTTTCCTTTCTATTACAAATTAAATAAATAATTGATACGAATGTCCATTGAACACGGATACTATAACAAAGTTAGTAAAAAATGTATTGTTCTCTCTTGATATCAATCTTTATTACTATTAAAAGTGATTTCTTTTTGCTTTCTCCCAACATTTCAATACACTTCGATAGCATCGGACGATCGGACAACAATGCAAGATCGGAAACAAAGTGGCTACTACCATACTAAGAGCAAATCGAACTTCTTACTATCTTCATTGTTAGAGGATCCATTTTAAGACAATGGGTACAGTCAGCATGAAAAGTGGCTAAGCCATTCAGGTGTTCATATGTGCTATACATTCAAAGTGATGTTTTAATTGCAAATGAGAACACACAACAAGTCAAATATTTCATACACAACTACAAGTTGGTTTAATAACAAATCGACTGTGAAAGATGGTTAGTTAGAGTTTGGTACATAAATGTTTGGAAGATTTTTAAGCATGGAATGATTATAACAATAATTGAATACTTTTGTTGTGCAGATGTAATACGTTTAAAAAAAATCAAATATGCCTCTCTTTTCTTGTGCTAATCCCCGCATGCCTGTGTTAGCCTCATCTGTATAGATTCTGGCCGGGATGGCAACAATGTTGTCTGTCCTATTGGTAGGTAGGTAAGCAATTAGTTTTGAAAGGAGTGTAGAATGGGTGTGTATAGAATAGGAAGGGGCATACTTGGCGTATTTCTATAGTTATATCTGCTGACGACTGTATCATCCTGCCAATTGTGTTGCCAATTGTCTACAATGTACGGAAGCTGTCCATACATTTGCTTATAGGGCTCGGAAGCACAAAGGACATAGCTAATTGATGATGTTACTAAGAATGCTACAACTTCAACAGTTTTTTTCGAAATTAGTTCAAGGTTCGAAGGGTTATTAATGTATCATTGTTTTGAATATGTTCCACATTTAAGGTCAGGCGATGATGGTTTCTTAATGGTTCAGTTAGTTGAATGAAATGTACCGGGCAATCTGATAAGAATCTTGTAACCTTGCCTTAAAATTGGTTTGAAACCGGATAAGGAAAATATTTTAGTGTTCCATAACATTACGCTGTATTCTCCGAAGTTAGGAGGTGGTGCACCTACAGTACACCCACATTGGGGATGATAACAAAAAAAATCTTTTTAGTCCGTCATTTAGATTACCTAAAAATATTGGACACGTATTTTTTTATTTTGTCACGTAAACAAAAATTTACGACGATACAGTGCGTTGAAATATCGTGTGACGTGTGTGTGCTACACTTTTACTGACAAAGTGACGTCTCAAGCCTCCACTCCTGAACTTTGATGCGCTTTATCTTTGTTATTTATTTGATAAACTGACGGACTAAATAGAATTATTATTTTTCTACCCAGAAAGGAGGGTAAAGTGTTTATCAGTCTATGTATGTATGCATGTTTATTCCTATGTGGCGTACTAAAGACCAAACGCTTTGGCCGATTTTGATGATTCTTACGTCAAACGATTCGTCTTAACCTTGCGAGTTTCACAGCCTACATTCAATTTTGAAAATACAAAAATGGCGAATTTTAGGCGCCATATTGTGGGGGCCCAATCTTTTTTTCTTTCGACCCCATCGTGTGGGGTATCCAAATAAAAGTTTTTAAGAAATGATTTCAAAAATATCAGTTTTATGTTTAAATGTACCTAACGCGAAAAAAAATGACAAATAAAAAGTTATAAATTAAAAAAGTTAATTAAAAGCTATAAAGTAAATGTATCCTCCGACTGCAGAGCATGATTTTCTTCTTGTTTACGTCTTTTTAGGTCGCTTCTTAAGCAGTCGCGATTTTTGATTTTTCGTATTAACTTTTTTTATCACGATAGTTATGTTCAAATCCCATCTAATAGGGCACTAGCCTATTGCCATCAACATCATCATTTCAGCGAAAGGCGTCCACTGCTGGACATAGGCCTCCCCCAGGCGTCCGTCGCCACATTGACCGATTCCGTGCGTCTCGCATCCAGCGGATTCCCGCAATCTTAACCAGGTCATCGGTCCACTTAGTGGGAGGCCTTCCAATGCATCGTCTTCCGGTTTGCGGTCTCCATTCCAGAACTTTTCTACCCCACTTAAGTTTCGCAATTCTTCGGGCTATGTCGGTAACTTCGGTTTGGTTTGGCTTTGGTTCTATTGCCATCAACCGGACAGAAAACCCGACTCCGGGCTGCTATTGAGAAATATTCGATGGTAAAACCCAATAACACTTTGCACGACCTGGTAATCGAACCCAGGACTGAGGTTCTCCACCGCAGGCGCGGGCTTGCGGACGGCGAGTAATGAGTAACTCGCCGTCCGATAAGGACCAGGCCCGAGTCAACGGCGCGTAGTGTTCCACGCGCGCCTCTAAGAGATGTCACCAAAAACTGACGGGTTCCGCTAGAGTCGCGGATAAATTTGAAAAAGAGTCACCGCGGCCCTGGCTCAAGCAACTGAAGGAACAGTAAAAGTCTGACAAGCCCTGACGCTTCACCCAGAGCGGGAGAAGTCATTGGATGACTTCACACCCAAAAAGAAAAAGAAATGGACTTAGGGTTCGATTACCATTTAATACACAATTACCGTATATTATACGATTATAAGAATAATATGAAAGCAAATAAAAGCACTTGCACAATAGATACATTTATCCAAGTACTTATATTGTATAGGTACCTTATAAAGGATTAGGTGGTTAACAGAGACGATCTAGAAAGCTAGAGGTTATGACAAAGGATACATTTAATTATGAATATTAATAACTTTTATATAAGGAATATATTAATTAACATAATCAACGATTATCCTTTTAGTTACCTATAACTTTTTTACTGGCCTTTTATCTGTTCTAGTTTATTTACAAAAACAATAGGTAAATACATATTTCTGGAGCAATTAGTATGACCTAACGAAGGTTAATACGAGTCTTTGAAGCTCTTCTTTTTTACCTGTTGGTACAGAAGCTAATAAAAACTCACAAAGAGTAAAAAACGGACTTGTTGATAGAAAACGACAGTAGGTAGAGATACCTGTCTACTTGCCACTTTCATTTTTGGTTGCAGAGTTACAATAAAAACTTAAGTAGGTGTTTATACCTATCAATTTAAATTATTTCTATAGATAGAGGTAGAGGTATATCATCTAAATCTGATGCATTGGTCATCTGTTTTAATCTACCTATAATTTTATGCAATAAATAATGCATTTATTTCATACTTTTCACAATAATTATTGGATGAGAAATATGTAAAATATTTTAACAGCGTCATGTGTTGCTTGACATTTTGAATATCATTATTTATCTTAATTTATTTTTTCTATCACGCCCGTTTTTAAGCAAAAAAGTGTTTTTTAGTCCATAATAGGGGGCGTAATATTTCCATGTTTTTTTAAATCTACATTAATATTAGAAAGAGGAAAGATTCGATTGTTTGTAAGTTTGTTTGTAATATCAAAAATCTCAAAAAAATAAACATAAACTCAAAAAAAAACACTAAAATGAGCAAAAATAACATTAACACCGACTTCTGAAACGAAAGAAATTTTGCAATTTATTGTGTTTTGCTTTTGAAGTCGGTTTATTTTTTTGTGAAAATAGGTTGACATATTTTTGAGTTTATCCATCAAAAACAATCGAATCTTTCCTCTTTCTAATATTAGTGTAGATTTAAAAAAATGGGGTGGGTTGGGCCACGCGAGCAAAGCCGCGGGCAAAATTTTGTATGTTTCTAACATGATGGAACAAGCCTTTAAAAATAAGTCCCTTGTTATTTTTAATTAGGTACATAGGTAGATATGTTATATAATTATGTCATAGGTTATGATGATGTTAAGCGATTACTAGGCACTTTCGCTAATCAGGTACATTTGAAATACTTAGTAAAAGAACATTTAATTCGACGACTGTCGCCAACGACCTTGAGGGAACAAAACGCCCACTTGTTTCACATACCCTTTTTTTTCCATTTCCTTATAGCTAAGGGCTTTTTTTTAATTCATAGAATATGACTTAAAAAAAAGCCTCAGATAAAAATGTAGATACTTAAATCAATTTCAAATGTTGGTGACCTGTAACACAGGCTTTTTCAAAAACCTATTTCAGACACCAGTCTCTTCCAGTGGTATGGAATATAGCATTAGCCAAAAAACATTGTTAATTTTAAGGTAACCTATTATTGTAAAGAGAGAACAAATAAATGAATTAAATTGAATTGAATTTCAAAAGAAAATGTTGCGGTTGTTTTTTTTTTGTTCGTGTTAGACATAACTTTATAAATCAATTAGACAATGAAACTCAAAATTTTCGTAGATCAAATTATTAAGAAAATGGTCTCATGTAACACACATATTTTCAAAAAAATTAAACTAGCCGTTTAGACGTGATTCTTATTTAATATTCTACTGAGGGGTATGTGCGCCTTAAATAACATTTTGCTTATTTTATACTTCCTTATACCGACATCGTACAATTGTCAAAACTCTTGGTTCGTTAGTGGTTACTAATAGTAGATGTAAAGTAAATTGATTAGTGTTAAATTTAATTTAGTTTAAATGACATTTACAATACCATTTTGAACTATCTAACATTGCATTGAAGAATTAATTACTATCAAAATTGATTTAGATGATCTCTATTATAATCCTATTTATTCTTTTTAGTTTAATATCAAGGTAGCCGTTAAAATCAATTAAAAAAGAATGTTTTTAATAAAGCAAAGTTCATCTATTACATCGATTACCCAAAATTAATAGGTATACCCAATTGTGTAAAATTTTAATAAATTGCGAAAGATTGTGATTCCTTAATTTATTATTTTAATGACATTTAATTTAAATTTTTTAAATAAATAAATCTTTCCTTTGATAAATGCTTAATATAAAAGCCAGGCAGACATTAGACTATTTAATTTATTTTTTAGAAAGAGTCATCTCATATTACGAAACATTTATTAACAGTTGTTTAGCACATTCTGTCGCAAAGCCAAATGATAAATTACTATCCAAAGTTATTTTTCTGGCATTTTATAAATAATTAATTTAATAGTTATCTAAGGCTTACTTGCACGAAAAACTTAACTCAGAGATGTTGCCAACACGAGGTTAAATTGACCGTTTGACATATCGATACATGTGGACGCTCAAAGGGCGTACAGCACAAAAACAACATGGGTTATTTTGTGTTATGCTCAAAGGGCGTACAGCACAAAAACAACATGGGTTATTTTGTGTTATGCTCAAAGGGCGTACAGCACAAAAACAACATGGGTTATTTTGTGTTATGCTCAAAGGGCGTACAGCACAAAAACAACATGGGTTATTTTGTGTTATGCTCAAAGGGCGTACAGCACAAAAACAACATGGGTTATTTCGTGTTATGCTCAAAGGGCGTAAAGCACAAAACAAAAAAACAAACATGGGTTATTTTGTGCTAAATGCCCTTTGAACCCAGAGGTATCGATATTATATTGTCAATTCAACCTCGTGTTAGCAACAAAAACTGAGATAATTTTTTCGTGCAAGTGGGCCTTAATCCTAAGTAAAACTATATTATAATTTTTTTGTTTGTACATTTGCAATGGGTAATCTCCAAAAGACATGATCCGATTACAAAAATTCATTCACTTATTGATAGCTACAATATAGCTGAGTGTCATATGCTACTATTTATGCCAAAAAAACGCACTATTTGCATTGCTAGTATAAGTATAATAAGATAAGATTTAGCCTGAAATATGACTCTAACACAAGCTTTTCCTGTAACAGTTTTCATATTATGTAGACAAGGTTAGTTCATACCAAGTATGAAGAAAAAGGTGGCTAATCAAGGGAGGTTATTGTCTTCGTGATTCATCGTCATCAGTATTATCTCAAGGGACACCTACTCGATGTGGTGTCTAGCCTGCTAATAACTACCTTCACGCTTAGTCCCTTGTGGGGTGAACAGAACTGCTTCAATGTCAATTACTGAGATACACCTTGACATTCGATGGGGATAGAATGTCTGTTTCTGACGTAGACCTTGACCATTTAAAACAAAGGTATACAACATACAATACCTATGTTTGTAGGTATACCTACTAAAGTTTTTCAGATGTAAAAGTCGCTATTTATACATCTATCAACAATCTCTATCAAAGATCTCAAAGGGCAATGGAGAGGGCTATGCTCGGCGTTTCCTTGCGTGATCGAATCAGAAATGTAGAGATCCGCAAGAGAACCAGCTGCCTAATTGTGTAAGTGAATTCTCCAAAGCAAACAAGTCGATTCTTTCCCAAAAACGACTTTACGTATTGCATATTAAACTCTGAAACGAAAGGTTATGCTCCTTTCCATTACCAATATTTTGACGTGGCATTTATTGTAAGGAATGAACGAAAGCGGAAGAATCGAGATAAAACTTCACTATTGTGTATTGTGTAATTTTCGAGTTTGATGAAACATAACGCAGTAGATGAACTTCAACTCAAAGGAGATTGTTTGTACTTTTTCCAAATTAGTTTCGCAATACCGAAAAACTTGAAAGAAATGATTTTGATTCTTTGAAGGAATCGACTCGTTTGCTTTGGAGAATTCACTTACGCAATTAGGCTGTAGGATGACCGACATAGCCCGAAGAATTGCCAAACTTAAGTGGCAGTGGGCAAGGCACATTGCTCGCAGAACGGATGGCCGATGGGGCAGAAAGGTTCTGGAGTGGCGACCGCGAACCGGAAGACGTTGCGTTGGAAGGCCTCCCACCAGGTGGACCGATGACCTGGTGAAGGTTGCAGGGATCCGCTGGTTACGAGACGCACGGGACCGGTCAATGTGGTGAAGCTTGGGGAGGCCTATGTCCAGCAGTGGACGTCTTTCGGCTGATATGATGATACATCTATACGGTAGAGATGACTGTTGACTATTCGGCCTTCTAGAAAACAATATAAACTGAGGGATCAGTTTCTCAACGGATATCTTATTATAATAATAATAAACTAGCTTCTGTCAGCGGCTTCGCCCGCGTGAAATTTGAAGATTATCCAGAGGGAACATATTCCCGGGATAAAAGTATCTTAATATGTGCTATTCCTGACTATAATCTATCTCTGTGACAAATTTCTTCCAGATCCGTCCAGCCGTTTGAGCGTGAAGAAGTAACAAACATACAAACACACTAACAGACTTTCGCCTTTATAATAATAATTAGTGTGACTAAAAAATAAAAAAAATCATATTTTTTTCATATTAATTAAGTTATCCTTATCCAGTTCGTAAATGTGAGCATTAAATATTAACTCATATTTATTAACATAAGTAGGCGCTACATCTTTTTTGTATCATAATTATTATGCCGAGACACCTGATTAAAATTATACTTATCTCAGGCATACCCAACAAGATTTTACGTTTATTATTAAACTGCTGAAACCTGTAGTCATAAATAAAACCTGTACAGTGTCATATATAGAAGACTATTTTAAAACATGACATATTTGGCAGAATATAGTTTAAAAAAAATACGCGCAAAATTCTTACAAATATGTGCTGTGGAAATAAAAATGGCGTAAAAGGGATGCATGATAATTTTATTCATGAGCTGACGATGGAGCATCGGCACTTTAATGAAAATACACGGACACAATATTGTATTACCAGCTAGGAAATTGCATTTTCATTACAAAAAGGATGTTAATAACGACACCGGATTGAGACATTATTCGATTATTGAATCGAATGAAAAAATATTATGCCAATATTTTTATTCGAAAACACCGGCCTTATTTTTAAATGCGGAACATCGAAGATCTGGCTTGTAATTATATTTCTGAATGTCAATGAAAAACATTTAGGAAACGAATTTGTAATTATCAAACTGATCATTGCAATATGTTTTATTGAGTCATTTGTAGTTTGTGCATCTTCACTTATTAACTATTTAATGAGCGGTTTTATGTAGCAATAATTTCGTATTGGTTTCATAAGTATCATCATCAACAACATGTTTAAAGTGCCCACTGCTTGGACACAGGCCTCCTCTCTGTGAGAGGGAATGGGCCGTAATCCACCACAAAGGCCCAATGCGGGTTGGTGTTACATGTATTCGAATTTATTAGTTTGGTTTATGTACTGGTTTAGTAGCATTTATTATGAAAATGTGAGTTCACACACAAATGAGGAAATACAATGATTATGAATGCATTCCAAAATTCACACTTTGATTACAAGTTTCTTTGGTGACGAAGTTTTGAATGATACCCTTTTAAATCAAATCACATAAATTAGATCGCACACGAATGATCAGATTGCTTTAAGAGGAAACGGGGGCAGAGAGCGCCGACTAAATTTCCTTTGTAAAAAGTCATAAATCGAGGTTTGGCTCTCGTCTCTTTTCAAAAATGCTCCAAATTGCGCTGTCAACAGAGGCTTACTGTACAAATTTGACAAATATAAATGAAAAAAGGAAAACATAGGGACATAGTATTTATCTTACTTTACCAGTTTATGGAATATCTTTTAAATTGGTCCAATATTGGAGGAGAAAAGAGACGAAAGCCAAACCTCGAATGATGACTTTTTACTAAGGAAATTCAGTCGGCGCTCCCTGCCCCGTTTCCTCTTAAACTTCTAATCCTAGATACATTCTAAATCATAACTGATATTACAAAAGCTAATATGAGTTTCTCTGTTAGGCTTTTACGCCTTAACGGCCAAATGGATCTGGATGAAATTTGGCACAGAGATAGATTAAAGTCTGGCATAGCACATTAGCTACTTTTTATCCCGGTATAATATTCCCTTGAGATGATAAAACACTTTTCACGCGGGCGAAGCCACTGAAATAAATACCTTAAATGTAAGTCCCATTTAGTTTGAAAGTGGCGCCAGTGACAGAAAAGTTGAAAGGAAACCGTTTGTCCTGGTATGGTCATCTGATGAGGAGGGATGAAACGCATGTTACTAGAAGAGTTATGAATATAAATGTGGATGGATGGAGAGGGAGGGGACGGCCAAAGAAAAGATGGATGGACTGTGTGAGGAGTGATATGAAAGAAAAGGGAGTCAGTGATAGCGTGACGGGGAACAGGACGGTATGGAAGAAGAAAACGTGTTGCGCCGACCCCAATTAACATGGGACAAGGGCAGGAAGAAGAAGAAGAAGAGTAAGTCCCATTTAGATGAGAGGATTATCTACATAAATAGGACACACAGCTGTCCATCTGTTCGTGTCAAGTGATCATAAATGATCGTAGTCGCACCCAATTCGTTAACTTAATACTCTTCGACACTCTCACGTAGTCATTAAGGTTGTTTTTCATTTGGCTACCATTTATTCACGTTATACGACCTGAAAACCTATATAAGTTCCTATATATGTATATACGTAAGACTAATAAAGTTCACTGGATAATACACCTTACTGCCAAAGTAAAAGGGTGGATTTCATGTGTATTGAAGCAGGAAGACTGACCGATAGTGGTTTAGAAATAGATACCTTATTAACTATTACTTTGGTGATAAATCGAGTTATTAAACCAATAAAATAATAACGTTATATTATTAATATGTAAATGTTTGTATGGGCAATAAACATAATATGTTTGAAAGGCATAGGAATCATTAATTTGTTTTTTGACTCCAGTGTTACTAGGTTATCAACCTTTTTGTTTTGCCTACAAGTTTCTTTTTAATAAATCGAGCAATGACATTAACTAATTCGAATTTTATTTTTTAGTCCCATATGTTTTATTAGCCCAGAATTTGACAACTTGTTTGGGAATACCGTATGGTGCTAGATGGGTCGTTGGCTCAACATTGTTAGGTCATCGATCCGTACAATGACACCATGATCGGTAATGTATGCCAAAAGAAATGGGTAATTTGTTGTCATCCATTTTTGAAACCAGAATTACGAAATTAAATATTTATTTATCAGATTCTAAATTATATTTTACCGTTTTTTTAAGAATCATGAATTAATTCAAAAGGATTAACAACCCCGGAGTCAACAATCGCCAAAAGACTAATCGCCAAGAGTCAAAAACCTCCTTTTCATTCCCAACAGCACTTCTATATTTTTAGGCTCCAATGTCAGGCAAACGACCCTGACTTACAGCCTAATGAAAAAAAAGCAATTGAAAATCATAACGCCTTTTAAAGTTCATCGCTTAATCTAATCATCGCCGAGTATTCGAAATTGGAATAAACTTTTGTCACGCGCTTTATGTTTCTTATCTGTGCTACTGACTTACGGCCAGTGTTACCATACCAATAAACGCTTGTACCAATCGCAACCGGATGTAGGTCAAGTGCATTCAGCCTAGCTAATCGGCCTATTGTCTCGGAACTAAATATGTTATCGGGCTCAATTGCCGGAACTTATCGGAAAACGTGATTTTGCACAGGTAAGCACGTAATCGATCAATTATTACGTAAGGTTGGCACGCTTCACGGAAAGTATGAAGTTCGATATATTGTAGTTGCTTTTACTGAGTGAAATTAAAAGAATATGACAAGAAAAGGTGTCGTTGTTTTTCTTCAGAGGTTTTGCTTGACATTGCGTCACGTATAGTAGTAGTTCACGTTTCAGACGCAACAGGCGGATAGCATAAAATGTGTAGCTATATTAAAAAAGATAATACTATTAAAAAATCCGTTCACAAAATATACAATATTTCGTAAGCTATTATATTCAAATACCTACTAAGAGACTGTAGGATATAGATACTTAATAACTAACTGCTCGAGTAGCAGACGTCTCAATGGATTACGTAAAGTACCGTAAGTACCTACTTCATCGGTCATCGTAACTGGCGAACTTGAACTGTATCAGTCGTATCGCAAGTATTGGCTAACCGCATTCATCACGCCATAGCGTCGGCAATAACCGCATCGAAATAAAAATGAAAACAGATCGAAACAGGGTTACCAGAGCAAAATTCCTAATAAAATTTTCAAGTCGGTTACGTTGTTTCCGGTGAAATAAATTCTGTTACTTTTTTAAATTGATTTGTTATTTTCGCTGCAACGTTTTTTACTGTTTATATTTTTATTAATCGGTAAGTAAGTTGTGTACAGTAAAGTAACTACCTATAAACATATGTAGGTACTGGATTACCTCCTTTATAAAAAAAAAACTTATCAAAAATGACAAGTTCATGGCTTTTTATCGAGTTCGTGTAGTCGACGAACTTTTTTTCCACCATGTCTTTTTTTTTTTTTTTTTAATCTTATATAGGCTCGCGCTTGACCACCATCTCACCTGATGGTAAGCGATGATGTGGTCGATGATGGAGCACGCTTGCCTAGAAGTAACCTATTCACTCTTGACTTAAAGACCCCTAGGTTGTAGCTATCGGGAAACACAGACTCCGTAATGTCTTCAATGTCTTCCAAATTAATAGCATTGAAAGGTCACTGACACGATCAAACGACAGGGCGCGCTAAATTACGGTGACCAATCTATCATTTTATTTTATGCTAGCTTTCGCCCGTGACTTTGTTTCTTTGGCTTATTCTACAATAAACCTGTATTTGTAACCAATCAGTCAATCTGCCTAAGCTTTATCAATTATATTGGGGCCGGCTTCCAGTATACCAGATGCAGCAGAGTAACAGTATTTTACATGGAGCGACTGCCTATCTGACCTCCACAACCCAGTAACTGGTAACACGCAACCCAGTTACTGGGTTGTGGCTGTCTGGCAGCTGGCAGCTGGAGTGACTTCAGTCTGCCCTTGGCAAGACTGGAATCAGTTTACCAGACTTCTAACTATTCATAACCTTGTATTTTTAACCGACTTTAAAAAAAAGAAAGAGAATTTCAATTTGGTTCAACTTTTTTTTGCGATAATTAAACACGATTTTTCGTAATCATTTCAGTAAGTACTTCTTAAGATAACCGTTTACAAACGTATAAACAAACATACAATTTTACCTATTCTATGTGTAAGTTTAGGTTATCATTTATTTTTACCACTTTTACACTGAAACTCTATATTAGTCAGTCTGTTATACTCCACAATAATTTTTTCTTTTATGAACAAGTCTGGGAATTGAGTCTATTTTGGGCTAACATTGTATGATCGCTTTTAGACCAGACAATTCTACGAATTCTAAATGCATAAATAGATTTTGGTGAAATGTTAATGACTCACCTATTTTCAGTTTTCACTTGTTCACATAAATAAACGGTAGTATTTTTGAAATTAGCAAAGTTTGTACCTACTCTCCGTCGAGCTTGTTAATTTACATTTGACAGATGCATGCTTAAGAAGTTTCATTATTAATAACAGGCAACCTTAGACAATGAAATGCAATACTTCATGGACGCTTACAGTAGTGAAGAGAAGTGCTTATTCGCTCCGTTGTTCCGATAAATTAAAATTCATAGTTAAATCGAATTCGAGCCTATGTAAGATAAAAAAAAAATACGTAGCAGTAAATATCGCAGTGTAAAGGCGTGAAGGTTAAATTTTGAAAGCAGTAATATTGGATTTATAAAAATAGAAAAACAGCGAATAAAATAATTAAAATACTTGTGATTTTATCATGACGAATTGTTGGATTCTTCTCCATATAAACTGGAATCATCACTTGAATCCTCAGTAAAATCTAATCTAGAGTGCACAAATTGTGCTTATCAAATGTGTTAAATCGATTGAAAACTTCTTCATTGATAAAATCGATTGCTATAAGAAATCGAATCGGTACCGTAATTAGTTCATCACTAAATCATTAGTTTTTGAGCTGTCAAATTTTAAATTACAGGCTTGAGGCTGGGCGTTTTTGGCGGGAACGTGATGGCGTCTATGTTGCTTCTTTGTTTTATTTTCCATAAATTGTGTTAAATTGAATATTAATAGTGTAAAAATCGTGGTGTTTTATTCTAATAATATTAGTGAACTTGCACGAGTGTGGGCAAGTAAAACACAACGGTAGAACATGAGGTTCATGTTGTCGACAAAACTCCGTGGAAACTCCCAATAAAGTTACCGCCATTTTACTGGGACCTAACTAGGACATTGGACTAAAAACTAAAGAAACTAGAACTTCTAAACGTGACACTGGATAAATGCACAAACCGTGCGAAGCCATATAAATAAATAAAAAAATATTACAGGCTGGACGAAGAGTAGGCGTCCTACATATAAATAGTGTGCAATGACTAAGGACTCGTTTCTGAAGATGGAATTTCGGGTCACACGCAACTTGAATGCCAAAGTTTGACAGATTTTCAGACTAAATTAGAGTTTGTCCAATACTAATCACTCAAATTCAAATTCTTAATTCAAAAATCGTGGGTACTAACTGCAATGCTTAGACCTAACTTAGGCCCAGTTTTTTTATCCCATGTTAAACTCAAATTAAATATGCTAACCAATATTTAAATGTTCGGTAAATCAAGTTTATTCGTCAATTGTTACTCCGACAAATGGTCAAATAATTTAACTCTACAACTTATTTAACAATTTGGAACCCTCATAAATTGTTAAATAAGTTGTAGAGTTAGAGTTGTTGTGTACCCAACAATTGATAAAAAAACCGGCCAAGTGCGTGTCGGACTCGCGCACGAAGGGTTTCCGTACCATTATCGCAAAAAACGGCAATGAAATCACGTTTGTTGAATGGGAGCCCCTCTTAAATATTTATTTTATTCTATTTTTAATATTTGTAGTTATAGCGGCAACAGAAATACATCATCTGTGAAAATTTCAACTGTCTAGCTACGATGAGATACAGCCTGGTGACATACGGACAGATAGACAGACAGACAGACAGATGGATCGGGAAGTCTTAGTAATAGGGTCCCGTTTTTACCCTTTGGATACGGAACCATAAAAAGCATTATACCGAAATTGCAACCATTGGTTAGCATATTTAACCATTGGGTGAGTTAACTACTGACCAAAACACTGGGCCTAAAGTCTTACTGTAACCTAACTTGCGTTGGAATTAAGAAAGATGTATAATGATTAGCAAAATCTGCACAATGCAACCGCTGTGGCCATGGAAGACATCTTCATTGTTGTCGAAGTTTATCAACACTAAATGTGCGTGCACTCAGAGAATGTAAAGCCGCGTCGCCATTGTCAACTAAATTGACATCAATTTCATTGCACCTTGGCCCACATTAAGAGGTGTAAACCCATCCTAATTTGTGTTACCTTGTCGATATCTTTGCCTTTTAGTTTGTTAAAAGGATTCGTTATACATTCTATTGTAGTTTAAATTATATTTTTAATCATTTTCTAAAGGATAAAATTATAGCTTCTGTAATGTTGAACTATTGTGTAACAGATAAGAGTAGGCTTGCAATTCAAAGCAGGTGATGACATTAACACTAGTCAAGGCTAGAGCGTATTGGATTTTAAGATTATGCAAAAGCACTTACCAACCCATACTTTACAAATAGACATTCGTCACAATAATTTGCAAATAGATATAATAGTAGTTTATGAAACTGCTGCATAACAAGGGTTATTAAAACATGAGTATGAACCTACTAAATAAAAGAAAAAGTCAAAAGAGTAAGAATAAATTCAGTACAACAAAACGTTTGAATGGCGCCAAACAAAACCCAGTACAGCGGGCACATGCCACAGACAAGTAATACATTGTAGTTCTAAAAACTAAAAAACACGCTTTAATGGTAAATTGAACTAGAAAGTCGCTATTCCTGAAGATCTTGGTAAGGCTAATGGGACAAACAATTTAAACGCGCACGGTAGAATCAATTTTTATTACTTGTAAATTTTTATTTTTCTTTGACTTTCAAAAGTACTTTGACTTTGACTAAATTATTGCATTGTCATCGGTCCTTGATAGGTGTGCAAAGTTTCATATCAATCCGACGTTTTGAAGTGAGTGAAAATCACGTTCTAAGATTCCGTTACATTGATACATAGATAGATACATACCAAGCTAATAAAAGCGTGTTAAAAATGGCGCGCCGCATAAGCTACATATTAAAAAAAAAATGATAGAAACTCCTCGGTGATATTAACTTCTTGGATTTGCCATGTATCGTAATGTAAAAAAAAATTATATAGCATTATTTTGTTTGAGAAAAAGTGTTATAATCAGACTATATTTTTAAATTTCGGTATTGTGTTTATAAAGTACAATAAATAATAATAATCATTAATAGTTTTTTTTTTTTCCTCTCACAATGCATAGTAAAAAGTTCTATGATACACGTACCTAAGATGATTTCCGACTCGTGTGAATCTATCCACTCACTATCATAAATAACTATTTTGAGATTTTAACCTGAGCTTATGAGCCATTCTCGCACACCACTGATTGCTCACAACTCCCTACTTATTTTAATATTAGGTAATACAAAATTAAATATTATATTAGCCTAATATGTATTTTCAAAATACAAGGACTGTTTGTTGGCCATTAATCATAATCGACCGAGAGATATGCGATCGAGACTTATTCACTTATTTCAAAAACCATGTAACAAATAAAAAACATGACCAGATGTTATCTAGCTCGATAAACTACGAGTATTTAGTTTTACATTAACTGCTTAAATTAATATTTTATTAATATTGAAAATTTTTTTTTTTTTTTTACGAAATTCATTTATTATTGCCAAAAAGTACACAAATTTAGTAGAGCTACAAGCTTGTCACGTGTCAATGTTTTACTGGTTATGATTTATTATATATATTTTTAACCACATTTGTACAACTTTTGTATTTGAATAATCATAATCATTACATGTTTTATTAAAATTTAATACATACTGGCATTAATGCTTGAAAGTCTGAATTAACTTTACGACGTCAATCATTTTAAGGTTCCGTACCCAAAGGGTAAAAACGGGACCCTATTACTGACAGAGACTCCGTGATCCGTCTGTCTGTCTGTCTGTCCGTCTGTCACCAGGCTGTATCTCATGAACCATGTTAGCTAGATAGTTGAAATTTTCACAGATGATGCATTTCTGTTGCTGCTATAACAACAAATACTAAAAACATAATAAAAAAAATATTTAAGTAGGGCTCCCATACAACAAATGTGATTTTTTGGCCGTTTTTTACGATATTGGTACGGAACCCTTCGTGCGCGAGTCCGACTCGCACTTGGCCGATTCACTCTTGAAAGGTTATATAGCTATCAGAAAACACAGTCTCCGTAATTGGAATGTAATTCCACTCCTTAGCTGTAGAATCAACGGAAATCTAATTAGGGACATACGGTAATTAAAACAATTGGTTTTCTATTGTGTCAGCTAATTAGCGCTCAAGGATCAGTCGCAGCATTGGAGATTTTTGCTTTTTTCTAAGTAAAAACGAGACACGTTCCAGCTTAAAACATATAACGTGAACAAATGTCAAGGTCTTCAAATTTGTAGAACATTACCTAATAGTTTTATCGGCATGTTAGGCATCATGCGCGAAACTAAAGTGCCAAAAAATGCTGAAGGCAAACTACTCTATTAATACTGCTATAATCAATTCAAAGTACTCATCTAAATTAATTTGATGGCTAAACATTCATAGATATATGTTCTTCTTTATGTTTTCGAAGATGTACTTTTCTGTAATAAAACTACTTAAGGTTACACTAGTCGATCATTCTTCCATACAAACGTAGTCTGGCGATTACGCCACTGTTTGACGATGTACTTTCAAAATAAAAACTGATATCAATTTGTCTCATTATTATCTAGCCCTGTATGGAAACAAAAAAGTAAAATGTTTGAAAGTTATGAGCGTCGAAAGTTCCATATTTCAACACTAATTTTTACGAATCTTTGGGCGGAAATAAATACCATAAGAAGGAAAATTGCAAAACGGCCACCATACAGGGCAAGATTAGTAGTTCAACAATGCAATTTTTTTTTTTTTAAATATACATGTAGTCGTTTTTTCATGATATCTAGACTCCCAAAGGTCTGTTTAAAAAATTTCGCGCGCTCGTTTCTTCCTAAATCATCATCCATTTCGCTACAAACTTGCAAAAGTGCTAATTCGTACGCGAACTAGCTTCTTACTGCTCGTCACAGCATCTATATCTTTCGCACGTGTTGTCGGATGAGATAGCAGGTATTTTAACTCCGCGCACAAAATAGTTCGTGCCGTTGACTAGTGTAACCATAACTAAAGTCACCGCCAAATAACATAAAATGAATGTATTCCAATATTTCAAAACATGCGAAAAAAATGCAGTGTCGCTAACATGATCAAACAAACGTATCGCGGTATGTGGCGTTCTTGACCCTTTCACTTGGCATTCATCATAAACGCTTGGTCTGTTTGACATGATTTAACGGATAAAATAGTTCTACGCATATACCTTTTTCAAAACTATCAAAATATTGGAGATATTTTCAGGTTACGTAATTATACTTTTTGGTACAAGTCGGATCGATGACTTTTATTTTATTGTTATCTGGCGGAGACTATAACATTGAAGCTTTAAGAAGTGAGAAGAGGGTTAAACATTTTATCTAGGGATTCTCCAATAAGCAATCGTGATTGTTAAAAAGTCAAAATTGTATGGGATTAATATGCGCTACAGAAATAACACGAGGTCAAACTTTTTAGACTTTAGACAGTCGTGGCCTTGGGGGAGGACTATGTCCAGCAGTGGACGTCTGAAATGACGATGAAGACTTTAATGGAAATGTTTTGAAATATTTGAAATTAATATTAAAGAAGTAAAATTAAAGAAAAACTTATCTGTAAAATGTCATCCACTTATTTTTACAAAAATCATCTAAAAACAAATGAAAAAGTCCTTGAAACTTCCTTTTATGAAGGAATATCTAAACTCGTTCACCTTTAGAATTACGCCATACTTCGGTCCTCCGTCCTCAAGATTATCTTTCCGGTTCCAATTCTAAATGCCATCGATGTTATCACTCTGTTCAGCTGTCACTATACTGTATTGAACTGTGAAAATTCTATAAACCTTATCACAAGGGCATAACGTTCAATTTGCTTCATTACATGTTTCTGTGAAACGAGTTATGTATGACTCAGACATGACAATGATATGCTACCGATGACCTTAACACCTGATCAGTTGATTTCACAAGTTGTTAACATTGCTTTAGACTAATAGGCCTATCATACAGTGGGTAATAATTGTATCTCATCTAACATACTTAAATATTACATAGTATAGTTTAAAATGTCGCCTGTATCACTAGAAGGGACTGATAGAGGTAGCAGGACTAGCAGGCATATAGTAGCTACTTGGGCCACAATTTCAGAGTAGTGATGTGATGGCCCATTGGTATCAAAGACAAAGACAAAGATATTTTATTTCAAGTAGGCCACCAAGCGGCACTTTTGAACGTTAGGTACATTAAAATTTACAAGTTATAAAAGTTGATTCTACCGTGCATTCGGCAAGTAGCTTGTTATGGAGAAGAATGCACAAGAAACTCCATGAATATCGGCCGCGACTTACAAGTTGTGAGTCGTGGGTTCGAACCCCGGCAGGCGCTTTACTTTGTGTAAATTATTTCATCACCACTGCTCTCAAAACGGTGAAGAAAAACATCGTGAGGAAACCGCCATGTCCTTAATCCCAAAATTCGAATACATGTGACATCCATCAACCCGCACTGGGTCCACGTGGTAAATTACGGCCCATTCTCTCTCACAGAGAGCAGGTCAGTGTCCCAGCAGTGGGAACATTAATCGGCTGATGATGATGAGTATGGTTATGATGATAGTAGATATAACTCGTACATCCAGACCACATAACAGGCACAAATCCAGCCCGACCTGTAACTGCAAATTCCAAAAGCAATAAAACACTTTTCGCTGAGCTAATAATGTGTCAAACCCTACGTTTGACAGGTTTTCAAGCTTAAGTAAGGTTTGATAAATACTCTACTAACTTCAAATTCTTAGCAGCCCCGAGTCCGGCTTTGTGCCCGGTTGATGACAATAGGCTGGCTATACTTAGCTACATTTGACTTAAAAATAAATTAGTAATTAAACAATAATAACTAATTTATTTTTAAAATTATAAATTATTAAAAAAAAGCTCAGCAAACCCTTTCATTTGATACCCATAAAATGGCAGTACACAAAAAATAACTAGTCCGCCATCTTGAGCCGTTCGCCATATTGGATTTAGAATGACGACACTTAGCTAACCATGCATTGTCATCCAAACTAAACGTGTATGCAAAATTTCCTCTTAATCGGTGGAGGATAACTGCATTAAAATTCAGCTGCAAGATTTGACCCGAATACACTTTCATACATATACATTACAAATTAAATAAAAACTTGTAATAACTAGCGATATGAGGGTATACAATAAGCCATGTAACCTCTGCCCAACCCTTCGGGAAATACAGGCGTGATGTTATGTTATGTTCAAATTCTTAATTAAGAAATTGTGGGCTAGTCCGACTCAGGAATCGAACCTATAGGTACTCGTAGCAGTAGCTTTTTCGACAACTTAACAGCTAACGAGACAGATTCATACACACAGCTCATAGAAACATAATATCATGCAATGATAACAAATGTATCTCATCTAGTATAAATTTAAATGATGATGCAGCTGACTGTGGCCCATATTCAGTTCGAATTATGTAGAATCGAAGTTCATTAGAATGCAATCCGCTCATGATGATAACATTATTAACGTGAACCGTACTGAAATTATGCTATATGCGGTTTAATTCAAAATAGATTTCACGGTTCGTTGATAAGTTCTATACACATAGAAAAAAAAAAAGGTTGACTGGTAGAGAATGCCTTGTGGCATTAAGTCCGCCTATGTACCACTATTGTACATGAAGTTTAAATAAATAAATAAATAATAAGTTGGTCTGAATTCAAAAAAACAAAGAAACATTTTATGCTGATATATACTGCGTCTTATATTTACTTCAGGAAAACAAATTGTGAAAATGAGTTTTCAAATTATATACTCATATAACATTTAGAGCCACTTTAAACCAAAATGCAGCCGTAGATGGACCTAAATGCATAAAATAGGAATAATGTGGGTAATAAGAGAGGAAATCCGGCCGGGTCGCGGGTAGCTTGCCCCCAATCCGTTATCTACGTCGGACATTGGCTCGCAGCCAACCAGGAATCTGCTGCCATTGTGTACTCTGTAATTATTATACACCATGTAGAACTTAGAACAATAGCAGTGGAAAGAATTGCTAACCCAAACTCGAGGTATTTATTAAGGCGCCGATTCCCTTGAGTAGCTGATTTTAAAATGAGAATCACGTCTAAACGGCTAATCGTAATTTTTTGGAAAAAATATATGTTACATAAGACCATTTTCTTAATAATTTGATCTGAGCAAATTTTGAGTTTTATGCGTATATATAGTGTAATTAATTGATAAAATTATGTCTAAAACGAGCAAAAACACGACAATCGCACCAAAACCGCTGGGCATATTTTAATAAAATTGACACCATCTCAAAGACAATTTAATTATGTATCTAGATTTTGATCTGAGGTTTTTTTTAAAATTTATAGAATAATAAGAAAAGTACAAAAAACTACTAAATTTTGGGTCGCGCGGGTGTGAAACGAGTGCGCGTTTTGTTCCCTCAAGGTCGTTGGCGTTAGTCGTCGTCTTAAGAACGAACTAGAGATCCACCTCTGCTTCGTACGAGTGCAATGGCGAATCTAAGGCAAACCATCGAGATTTTATTGCTATATCCTAATTAAAGATAACACATTCAAATAAAACTTTCGGCATAAAGGCTACATTTTCTTGAAAACAGATACTAAAAGTCCTTTGTTAACTAGTATATTGTAAATTGATACGAGTATATGTAGTTAAACACTCACAGACACTTTTGATTGATAAACTAGCCGATGTCAGCAATAAGTTGAAATTAGTTGTAGTAGAAGGCAACAAAAATACCTATGGAGAGATGATCTCTTAATTTATACGAAATTATATATTCAATCAAGTAAGATGTGGAACGGCTCCAGGGATCCAGTCTTAAAAATAATGTCAACGAGACACAAATTAATAAAACACTGTAATAGCAAGACGTACAATCCTGTCGGAATGTCTGGCATCTTTGGCAGGATTTCAAAAGGAGGATTATAAGCAATATCAGACATTGCGAGGAGAGCTACCTACTCCTTTTATCTATAAATTTCTAATCCTTTAGAAGTCTGGGCGTTTCGGTTTATCACATATATATTTCAAGATTAGATTTGTGTGCTGAGCTGAATTACAGTTCTCTCTATTTTCGTTTTACTCGTATTCGAAGGGGATTTCGACTCAGGTTGAATCTAAAATGGATGTCGAAAGGCGAAATAGTGTTGAATCTAGTAGAAATAGTGTTGACAGGTGGACAAGCGGCTCTGGAAGCGCGCGTGCACGGCACGCCGCCGCCGCCTGCCACCCTCCACTGCCGACGAGGGCGTAAAGCAATTTGCGCATTATTCCAATCTGGCCCGGTGCCAACCCCACTACGTGTCCCAACTTTTGACTATCCTACTATTTATTGCAGACGTACCGTTTCGCGGATAACGCAGAGACAACTTGTTTATGCATGTTCTCCTAATTTCCCTAAGTCTAACTTTTTACATTCGAAGGAGTTTATTACATTTGTAGCAGGCCTGGCAGTATTTTATAGAAATATGTTGTATCGACTGTCATGTTGACATTATGGACAAGTCGTCGTATCTATTTATGAGTAAAAGAAAAAGGTTAAAATTTTCATTCCGAGCAATGGATAAAAAGTCAACAACCAACAGCAATATATCACTAGACAGCTTGGAATCAAATATTCGAAAACCATCTATAGAAATATCGGATGAAAATGTTGATACAATACTTGTACCTTTCTATGAAAAAGATGTACTCATAAAGGTTCCAAAAGACAAAAAACTAAAGCAAAATAATACAGGTAATAAAAATCAAGAAAGACTAAAGAAAGAACTGCTGCAATCTACCGGCTATCTGGTCAATAAAGACAGAGAGCGGAAACCAAGACAGACCACATACCTGGAGATGTTTCGCAAGCAGTTCGCGCCAAACCATATAGAACCAAAGAGGGACAGGAATGAAATACGATCAATATCACCAGAGTTTGGTGATACTGAAAGAGAAAGTATCGGCGAAGACGCTAACCATCCAGTCCCAGAGTTTTACAACAGCGAGCCTTATAACGAAATGTATTATGAAAAACTTATATGTCGTGATTTAGAGCGCTATCTTGATAACTCGTATGAAGAGGAACACGAAGAGGAAATGCATTTGGAGTTTACAAAAAGTAAAGCAGTTGAAATGCGTGACCCAAGTCCTGAAAACCTTAGGAGTGTTTCAGAGGTAACAAATTCCCGACGCCATACTAGAAGAGCAACCGTAGAACCGATACAAACTGTCAAACTAGGTGGTTTGGGACCCGACATGGAACAGATCAAACCAAGATTAGAAAGAGCCAGGAGTCTGCAAAGGTACTCGGAAAAAGTAAGGATGGAGAATCGTCTTAAGATTTATAAAAAAACATATCAAGCGCCAATCGACAAAAAACTTGAACGAGAGTCATCAGCCAAACAAAGCAGAGAACCTGTGAAAGAACCGCCGAATAAAGGTCGCCAAGATGAAGAACGTCCATCTTATTTGGTCAATAAATCGTTCAAAGAGAAGACGGCCAAAGCTGTCGCCAACCCATATTGTAAATCACAATTTGCAGATGTGCAGAAAAATAGAGAGAGAAGCGCAGAGAAAGAACAGCGACAAAAACAGTCAGCCTCAAAGAAGAAGGATAATGTAGATCAGAAGACAGAACCGAAACAAAAAGTTGAACCTAAGTATGATGTTAAGTTTCAGAAGACATCAAAGGAGAGGAAAAGATCCGGTTCTATAAGCAAGGGCATTAATACGGAGTCAGAGTCTGAGGTACCTCCAGTACAAATAAGCTTTATGGTGAACGTAGGAGGGCTTCGACAGACAAGCACTTTGAAAACATTGGAGGAGAAACATCTAATGTATCAAGAGCAAGTCAAAGCCTTCATGGAAAATAATAATGGCATGTAATTTGCCCTCGTGACAAATACCAACGAACAATAACCAAGTATAGGTGTTGTATCGTTTGGAGTTAGTACTTTGTTTTGATTATTGAGATATTTTAATAGTTATGTAAATTTTTAATAAACGTTGACATGTGTCAACTTTTTGTCTTCAATAATCTAATCTTTCATTCGACCAACTGGTGATTCATGTTTTCCAAACGAGATCTATCAAATCTTATATTTATCTTAGTAACATGCATTTAATCTAGTTATAAAAAGTTTTACTCGACAAATAAAGGCTTGACTAAAAGGTGACCTATAGATTTCATCTTTTTTACATGTCAAACCGCTGCTATGTTATTAGGCAAGGCGATCTCATCAAATTGACTTGAGGAATAGTCTTGTTCACACATATTGAAACGAATGGAGGTGAGATTAGATCATGTCGGAGATAGACAGGTTGAATGACGTGTGGAGACAAGTGAAAGCATGCGGAGACGCCTGCGCCGCCCCGTCGAGACGAGCGCTGGGCTATTTCACCACATAATATATATATACTCGACTTTTTTGCTCTGATGGTTTGTTGGTAATTACTGAAGAGATTTCATAAAAGAATTGTATCGCTTGCCGAAGAACCTGAGTCTGGTACGTAACTACGATCATTATCAATGTGTGTAAGAATGCATCTTTCTGTCTTTAAGACTTTCAATCTATATAGACGCATTGAAGTTTATAAATAAAATGTTAAAATGCAACTCTTTTATATTGACTTCGAATCCCTAAATGACTTTAGGGATTCGAAGTTAATATAAAAGAGCTGCATTTATTTAGTTGCTGGAATAGCTTCCAAGAAAGCTGCCTAGAATGACTTCTAGGCAGCTTTCTTGGAAGCTATTCCAGTACTAATATACATCTATAAAAAAACTGTTTTGCAAAAAAATACCACCGAGTTCAAAACAAAAAATACTAAGCGAAAAATAGTTTATTTTTGGATGTCGGTGTCTTTCGTAGGTACCATTTTTTTTGCGATATAGACACCGACTTCCAAAAATAAAGTTATTTTTCACTTAGTAGTTTTTAATTTGGAAGTCGGTTGTATTTTTTAGCAAAAATGTAGTATAGTAGTAAGTACCTATAACACCAGAATAGATTACCCAAATATCATGAAAATTTAACATAATCGGTGAAATGAAAGATGTGCGTACTCCATTCGAGCGTACTGGCGTGATGTTATGTTATGAAATAGTATAATATAAAAAATAAACAGACATGCGATTGCAGCAATCCCGAGAGATTTGCCGTTATTTATTGAAGAGTTATGTTGTATATCTCCGAAGTTCTTCATCAGATCTTCACCAAATCAAAAAAGGACCCATTTCGGAGTATGCTCTTTCAAACAAAAAAAGAATTTTCAAAATCGGTCCACAATTGACGGAGATATCGGTGAACATAAACAAAACAAAAAAAAAAACTTTCATGAAGTCGAACATAGAACCTCCTCCTTTTTGGTAAGTCGGTTAAAAAATAGGCTCAACTTTATCCACTATTCCCAAGCCATTAGTCACGCACCAAGGATGTCTCATTCCATTACATTATAACCAAACAAGTCATAATTGCGATACCGGACATATTCCAAGTACAAATATTAGCCATCACTTCTAAATAATGCGTGAATGAATTCCGGTTTGGCAGAGAAAGTCGCCTGCGCACTTGGTCGTCTTTAAACGACCGTGTCGACTTCATAAAAAGAATTACTTATATTATATTATGTTGGCTCACATGTGTTTATATTGCAGATGTTACAGTTGAGATATTTCGTTTGCATTGTTTGACCGGTTGAATGCCGTAAGGAGTGGAATTCCCTGCCGGAGTCTGTGTTTCCCGATAGCTACAACCTCCCCTAGGTTGTAGCTATCTTTAAGTCAAGAGTGAATAGGTTACTTCTAGGCAAGCGTGCTCCATCATCGACCACATCATCGCTTACCATCAGGTGAGATGGTGGTCAAGCGCGAGCCTATTTATGAAAAAAAATATTACCGAAATAATTAAAGAGACATTGTGTCTCGCGTGAATCCACGTTATAGGCACTCAAAGGGGTTAAAAAAACCATTGGGACATTCCTGATGATGAGACCCAATTTCAATTGCGATCTCGCATGTATTTCATAATAAAATAACAAACGCAAATCAGTTGAATTGCATCGCACTAAAAATCTCCGTACTGTTTAGCACGGTCTGTTAAACAACTGATTAACACAAACTCTCTATAGACAAATTGGATTAATAGGACAGAATCTGCTTAATATGTGCTAAATAATTTAGAGCATTTTTATGAGTAAGGCTCTAAGTTGTAAGCGCCTAACTTAATAATGCAGTGAGAGGTAAATCTATATGTTATTGATATCAAGTTATTGCAGGCTTACAAAATATACTGATAGGCAAATCTTTGTCGTGTCGCTAGCACGAAAGTAACTCAGATACAGGCCCAAAACTTTTCCACTTCTATGATATCGTCAATTAGCAAGTCACTTTAACTGCAGGTTTTGGAGCACAGAAGTCAGGATAGAAGGTGAGTCAACAGAATAGTTGATGAATTAGCCGGTATGTAGGTATCAAAAGCTTCTAAGCAACTGCTCTATTCGTCGTGAGGCATCTGGTTTGTGTTCTACGGCAAAGTATGAGGATATCTCAATTTAACTTAAAATACAACCATTTCTAAAAGCTTAGATAATCCAGAATCAATATCTTATTCATTCTCCAGTTCTCTACCACAAGATATAGACTGCGTATCCAGCTGACTGAAGGTTTATCTATAGTGAAAGAAATCCCATTAAATGTAGAGCTTACCTTACAGTACGCTGTTCGAGACAATCGCAGGTATTACTTAAACGGATTGGTTCTGCAAGACTGCAATCCTTTTACTACCCTCAGAACAAGCTTAAAAAAATCTAGGTCAAAAGACAACTTTTACTGTCCTTGGTGTCTTTGATACATATTGTTTAATTTTAACCTAAAAATGCCCTACATATGCAAGTTTACAAACCCGTTGTGGGTCATTATCGTTTAAACTGCATTCAATGTTGATGTTAATTTTACTTACTATTTCGTATGCAATTAATTGACGCGTAAATCATTGGCTTATGAATCACTACAGGTTCTAAATCAAGTGTCTAGAACTACCTGGTAAAATTGTCTAGGACCGGGCAGTTACAAACATGTCTCATAACGAAATATGGAGTACCTTAGCCTGTACATAACAGTATGGAACGTTACGAAATATCAGATAAGCAGAAACAATGCACATGAAATTCGTATCAGATGACAGAGCCTTAGCGGGCACTGTGGGCATTCACGGCCGTCGTTGTCGAAACATACAAATACGTAAATTTGTAACATCCCTTATGCAACGCGGGGCTCAGTCGATACGGTTTTTGAGTTCTCCATTGTACAGGGAAAGTAGAGCATGTAGATAATAGGAAATTATGCTAATCTTTTATATTTTAATATTATAAAATGGCCGCCAACGTTATGCAAACATCGTCATAATGCTTAGCTTAATTATCCACACATGGTTCGTCGACAATGCTAATTTAATTTATTTGGAGTGTTACACTGTTTATATATTACAACAAAATGGGAATGAGACTATGAAATTAAATAATTCTTAGGTATGCGAAACGTAAACAGAATGATTACAACTTTTTGGAAAAGCTTTAAAATCGACAACATAAAAGCCTAGCTTAGACTGAAGCAATGGATTTGAATACTATTAGCCTAACAATTCGAATTTGCTGTGATACATTTGAAGACTATGATATATTCAATATGCGTATTCTCGTTCTATTCCCGATCGTAGTATTGTCAAAGTCTCCTACTTTGACATTTGTTTGTATTGGATAATCTCTTGTGTTATCAATATACCTACTTATGTCTACAAGTCAAATTTAGAAAGCAAATGCTTGTCCTATTTGTGTTAGATGAATAAACAAGAAGCAAGACACGTATTGGTATTAATCATCAACATCACCAATTTTCATGCTGTTTGTCACTACAAAACTAACATTTATTTCAGGGACTTAATAGTATGTGTAGTAAAATGTTGTTAACCTACTTTGAGACCGCCTTTTCAGTAACTTTTCGTGGGTACTTAGTCCGATAGTACAGAACTTATCCACAATTGAAGTTCTACTTATAGTACAATATTGCCGTGCCAACCGTGCTGATATATATTCTTCTTAGTGTTTGGCGCAATATTCAGCCACGGCAATATCTATTAATAGAGACGGAAGTTAGCCCGTTACCGTAAGCCTAGACCAGGGATTCCCAAACTATTTTGGGCCAAAGATCCCTTTTCCAAAATGAACTGATACCTCAGACCTCCATAGCCAAATTACTTTAAAAATCTGCTTATTGACTTGCCGAGTTTTTCATCTTGTACGAACTTAAAGTTTTTTTAAAGTAATATACTCGTATATATTATACTTCTACTAAAATATTAGTCATTCTTATAACAAGTTGATACACGTAACACAACTTATACAGTACCTTGAAAGCTTCTAATAAGAACTTGTGTTAATCAATAGGGGTCGATTTTTAGACCTCGTCGACCCCTAAAATCAGCTTTCGTTTATGTCGACCCCTGGGAAACCGATATCGACCACTTTGGGAATACCTGGCCTAGACAATCTTAAAATAGCTACCTATCTATATTAGCTATTGGCTATATCCCGCGGAAATTGTGCGGTGCATAGCAACTACGGAGTGCAATGCGGGCAATGAATCGTTATGGTGTGTGCAAATGTGCTGTGATTGGCTCATTTGTAACCCGTTCCGAATCACTAACGTACGTTACTGTTCAACATTCTAATTGGTGCATTAGATTATTTTTAATCTATTAATGTAATTGGATTTTAAGGATCCCGTGGACAGGTGCAATGCGATATTGTGCCAATAATGTGGTGACGGCAGCATCGCTTTTTATTTACAGAGAATCGTTGTTAATAGTGCTAAACAGTTTATTTTCTTTGCTTTTCGTAATAATAAAGTGTAGACATAGAAAAATATAAATTATTTTATTTAAAGATCAATGTTGAAGTATGTGAGTAGGTATACCCGACATTTGGACGACAGAAAATGCCATTGACCTCACTAATTAAATACAAAGATATTTAAATTAAATTAACTGGAATCAGTAAGTATTCTAAAGTAGTTTAGATGTCCACTAACTACCTATTTTAAATTCTGATATCATCAATATTATATTATATTATATTTAATATAGTCTTTATAAAAATAATATTACAGTCCAAAGGAGAAAATTTTATGTAAAGTAAATTAAATTATTATTTTTATTTAATAAAATATGATCCATAAATCTTAAATTAAATTTCCATAAAATCCAAAAAACACTTCGTTAAAATGTCAAATTCATTCGTTAGCATCACTTTTGTTAGTCTCCGTGTTTCGATATCGGCACTAATTGCTCCAACCAATAGTTTTAAAGCCGGCTTCTAAATCATTACCATAAAATCAAAAAAAAAAACATAAAAAACTTCGTTTAAAAATGTCAACTTCACAGAAACTCAATCGTTATAGCATCACTTTCGTGTGTCTCCGTGTTTCGGTATCGGTACTGATATCGGTTCTGGTATCGGTACCGAGCACTTAAGGGTACACTAGTCGAAAATGTTTCCATACAAACGTAGTCTAGGGATTATTCCACTGTTTGACGATGTACGTGCATCATTATCTAGCCCTGTATGGAAGCGAAAAAGTAAAAAAAGAAAATATTTGAAAGTTATGAGCGTCGAAAGTTCCAGATTTCGACACTAATTTTAACGCATTTTTGGGCGCAAATAAATACCATAAGAAGACGAAAAATTGCAAAACGGCCTCCATACAGGGATAGAGGTAGTTCAACAATGCATAAAATTTTATTTTAAACAGATAGATTTAGTAGTTTTTTCATGATATCTAGACTGCCAAAGGTCTGTTTATAAAATTTCGCGCGCTCGGTTTCGTCCTAAATCATTATCCATTTCGCTACAAATTTGCTTAAGTGTGTATTCGTACGCGAACTAACTTCCTACTGCTCATCACAGCATCTATCTCTTTCGCACGTGTTGTCGGTTGATATAAAATGCATTTCAACCCCGCGCAAAAAATAGTTCGTGCCGTCGCGTCGACTAGTGTACCCTTAAAGCGCACAATGCCGAGTAATCCATTCTCGTTTAAATGCAGTCCAATTTGACTCAACCGACTTCAGACGTTCCGATTAGCTGGAAAGTCATTACGGTGGTGCCTCGAGTCGGATCAATATCTAGCTGTAACTCGTAACTATAACTTACTCGTATCTCTAACTTTAGTCCGTCTATCGTTTAATCGTTTGGTCTAGTTTTTCAGAACTGTTTTCCAGAACATTCTAGATTTAATTTACACATAAATATTATAGGTACTTGATGCTACAACCTTGGGGTCTTTAAGTCAAGAGTGAATAGGTTTCGGGATTTGTTTGTTTGTATTTTTGTTTGTACCGAATAGGCTCCGAAACTACTGGACCGATTTAAAAAAATATTTCACCATTAGAACGCTACATTATTCTTGAGTGACATAGGCTATATTTTTTATTTCGAAAACGGGTCCTGTGGGGTAACCCACGCGAGCGAAGCCGCGAGGAATAGCTAGTAGATTATAAAAAAATAACATAATAATTATCACTCATCAAACGGTGCAGGAAAACATCACGAAGATTTGCATGTTCGATAACTAACAATTCAAAGACATGTGACATCGACCAACTCGCACTGGTCCCACGTGGTGGATTATAGCACTCTCACGGACAGGAGGCCTGTTACCCAGCAGTGGGAACGTTACAGGCTGTTTATGCTATTACATCACGCCTGAATTCTCACAGGTGCAGCTATAGTATATCCAAGTTTCACCCTGAGCTATGTTTTAAGTCCCATATAATAGAAAGCGAGCCTAGTGCAGTCAATTTTATTAAATAACATTTTTACAAGCTTTTATTTAACTTGCAATGTATGTATGCAAGTGTGTTCGGGTCAAATCTTGTAACTGAATTTTAAAACAGTTATCCTCCATCGATTAAAATTAAAGGACATGGCCAGAATTTGTATGAAGCTGTGCCCTAACAAAAAACTATTCATGTACATTGAGATACAGTACGTCGTATTAAAGCTTAGAGGTATGGCTTTCCAATAGTGTTTGTTTTATGATCAGAGAAGAAGCGAGAGACACTGAAACAAAAAAATTCCGAATCATTTAGAATAGCAATGATGTCGCGTTTAAGTGACAGTTGACAGTGACAGTTGACATTTGACAATGACAGTTGACAGTGACATTTGACAATCACTCTCAAACGCAAATGCACTTCATAGAAACCGCTCAAAAATAATTAACCTACATATTTTTTGGACGTTTTTGTCGCCTGTTCTAGAGAAATGCAATTGTTGCGTTTAATTTTAATTTCTTTTACAAGTAATTTTCACATAGTAATAATTACTGTACATTAACGTATTCTGAATTGATTTTAGGGCAGAATCTGGCCATGTCCTTTGCATACCTACACGTTTAGTTTGGATGACAATGCATGATGACGGTTAGCTAAGTGACGTCATTCTAAATCCAATATGGCGGACGGCTCAAGATGGCGGACTAGTTATTTTTTGTGCACTGCCATGCTATGGGTATAAAATAAAAGGGTTTGCTGAGAGGAATACGAAAAAAGCTTATTTTAATAATTTTATTTATATTTTTATGACTAATTTTATTATCTGTTACGTGATTTTAAGTGAATTTGCAACAACTTAAGCCGTTTCAGCCTTACGTGCTACGTAGATGCAAATAAAAAGCCTGTGTGAAAATGTAAAATGGCGGCCCAAAATGAAATAACAGGTAACAACACTATCTGCAACATAACTCGCGTATTGCGTCGCGTTCAAAAATGTGTGATTGTTAAAACCACTTGGAAAAGTCTATAATATGAAACTATAACATAAATATTTTGTTTCTAGTCTTTGGTGTATTAGGTTAAGCCTCTTTATCATCTATTTTAACGTTGTTAAATGATGTAATTAAATAAACTGCTGGACCTAGTGCTCATCCTTATTCATTAGAATGTGATTATTTAAACGTTGATGGCAGCCAATACGTTACTACTCCTACATAATAATACCACCGTTATAAATGTAATGACATTTAATAAATCTTAAGAAATCTTAATAAATCTTGAGATAACCTTTTAACCATTTTCTAAAAAAGTTCACACGGAAAAATAATACTTAGGTAATTATTAATTCCATCGGTGGAAAATTATCTAGTATCGAGGATAAAATTCACGAGCTGTGTAGTAGGAGACTAGACGTTGGTAGCCCGAGACAAGGAAATACTACTCCGACATAATAATACCATTGTTTTAAATGTAATGACATTTAATAAATCTTAATAAATCTTGAGATAACCTTTTAACCATTTTCTAAAAAAGTTCACTCGGAAAAATAATACTTAGGTACGGTGAAAATATTATCAGGTGTCGAGGATATAATTTACGTGCTGCGTAGTAGAAGACTAGACATTTATCTAATTAATTCATTTAAATCAACATACATACCAGTTTCATTACCTGCTTTAGTATTTTTAACAAACTGATAAAAAATTTAAAGATAATTTTTATAATGATTTTTATGGTACAATATATCTATTATATAATAAATATTATAAATCCCTTCATTGGTACCATTACCAAAGAAGAGATTTTATGATTTTTGTACTATCTTGTAAGTAAACACATGAATGTTGTATAAACAACGACATTCTTACGGCGTGATAATTTGTATTGGTTTCGAGTAAATTAGTTTTAAGTCTGAAGAGCATTAAAGGTGAGTAGGTTCAGAGCATTGTGACATGCCAGTGTGTTACTTTGTTAGCATATTTAACACATTATTCCTAATAGCTTAGCAACAGGATCTGTCATATAGCAATGCACCCATACGCTGCTGAAACTATGTCCCTATCTAATTCATTATCATCCACATCCCCATTTCGCTCATAGCTGCCCCCGTACCATAACGTGTCAAAACTGTCATGGTGCGACTGTCCCTTACGGACACTCGACATAACCTTGCTTTGGTTGCCCCCCTAAGCTGAACATAAATTTCTCTTTTGTTTTGGCAATCCTCACTTTCCTGTGCCAGCCACACCCAGGTTTTACATGCGATGTCAACAATATCGTTTGCCCATCTCGCTGCCAGATGAGATACTTCTACTTCCAGTCCTATCTGACACATGGCTTCTTCACGTGGTCGTTGACACGACGGCGCTTTTTCTATCTTGGAAAAGTAGTGTTAGGGTACGCTCACACAGAACATTCGTATTTGCAGGATCGTTTTTAACGGATCCGTAGCTACTGGAGGTGGAGTTCATACCGCGTTTTAATGTGTGGTAAATGTGTGGTACACTGACTAAATGTGCTGTGAACATTACCCAATGTTCACAGCACCAACGACCAACTTTCAAACAAAACGGATCAGTATTTTAATACTGTTGTGTTTGTGAACTCTCATACAACTACCTACGCCAATGCCAAATAAAAATGTATACGATAAAGCGGACCTGTAAAACGGACTGCTGTATATTTTGTCGGATCGGTATTTTTTACTGGATCTGAAATACTATCATATGTTTAAACTTGCTCATACAGCTACTTACGTCGGCGCCGAATAAAAACGTATACGATAAAGCGGACCTGTAAAACGGACTGCTGTATATTTTGTCGGATCGGTATTTTTTACTGAATCTGAAATACTATCATATGTCTAAACTTGCTCATACAACTACTTACGTCGGCGCCGAATAAAAACGTATACGATAAAGCTGACCTGTAAAACGGACTGCTGTATATTTTGTCGGATCGGTATTTTTTACTGGATCTGGAATACTATCATGTATGTGAACTCGTCCATACAACAACATACGTCAGTGCCGAATAAAAAAGTAAACGATAAAGTGGACCTGTAAAACGGACCTCTGTGTGAACGAGCACTTAGTTGCGTTTAGATATACGTGCATCATTGGCGCGTAGAAAATTACGAAGTTTATTTTCTAAAAATAAAAACATGGCACACGCTACGAAGTTTTTCTTCTAAAAATAAAAACATGGCACACGCTCTTCCACAATAGCTTAATTGTATCATGTACCTGGACTTGACCGTAATATAAACGCACGTTATGCTGCAAGCGTTACCACAGATTACTGAAGTTAGTTGACGTTACGTGATTTCACTGCTGGCTAGGCAATAGAAAATGGATACTGGTTTGCGAGCACAGAGCTCTTAGAAAAGTGGGTAGTATCAGAGTATGGCTGTTGTTGTCTTGTTCGCTTCTTCTGACATCTTTTATTGTATGCCTTTCTCTTAACATACAAATATTGTAAAAGCGAATGTAAGAACTCTGTCTGTTGTTTGTTACGTTTTTCACCTAAATCATCATCATCATAATAACAGCTGAAAGACGTCCACAGCTGGACATAGGCCTCCCAAAGCGTCGCCCGATGACCGGTCCCGTGTGTCTTGCATCCAGCGGATCTCCACAACCTTCACCAGAACACCCCTAAATCGCTGAAGCAATTTTGATGAAAGAAAGAAAATAAATTTATTTACCACAAAATACCTATGCATATTTGAGCATTTAATATTTCTGCCGAGTTTGGACACGGATTCGTAAAAGTTGCAATAATTTTCTTAGTAAGTCATTATTAAAATCTGTTTTTTCTCAGTAAGTAATTAATGTAATTGTATATTTCTTAATTATACTTTATCGTAGCAAATCCATTCGCTATTGACCGTCAGCACGGTTTTTCCTGCACCTATAAAAGTGCAAAAACTTCAGTGTCTCGAATTTGAATATCGTGACTTCATTTCCTCAATATTGCACCAAAATAAATTGCATCACAGCAAAAGGATATAGCCATAGCAAAGTATATAATAGGATTAGCATGCACTGAGGTTTTTATTCGCGCTAATTTTTCCGCTCATTCTGCGACCTATGGAATAATATGAAGCTGCACGTATTGCGGCACAAAAATCGCGCGGAAATAATACCGCAAGAAAGCCATGTTTTGCCACAGAATCCACCGCACCGCGGCGCGGATTAAATTCACGCGATTATTTTGAGCTCTATGAACAGGTAGGAAGAGACAAAAATCGCGCGGTATTTTATCCGCAGTGCGTGTTAGTTACGATTCAGTACGCGGATAAAAATTCGAGCGATTAAAATCCGCGCGGTTAAATATCGTAATGCGTGCTAAGCCTTACAATCCATAATACTGTGGCGATAGTCAGTAAGGCTCGTGAGAAAATACCGAATTTGAGAACAGATAGCAACGATTTAGAGAATGTCTCGATTTATTGTAGAAGATTGTGAACACCAAACTGTTTGCTCCAGTTTTCGAACTAGTGTCTTGCACAACTGTGCGTCTGAATTTCTTCCTACTACACTAAATTGGTTTGACTTACATTACGATATCCGATAGATTCCAATACTTATTCCTAATAGTTTGCACGATCTGCTACTATATTACTAGTAATAATTATTATGAACGTGTTGTAACCATTAACAGGCTACTTACTACGAGTATTATTTATACCACACTATTAAATAATACCTTCCTACTAAAATTTTGCAAATAGTCGTAATTATGTGAAGTTTATTTTACATTCGTGATGAGTGGCTCTGTTTACTGTGGGATTGGAGGATGCCCTTTTAATTCTCTTTAGTATATGGGGAATGGAGGCGGCAAACGACTTTTGATCTCTATCGCGTGACACCTCGTTAGAGATGTAACGTATCTGTGTCCGATGCCTGTAAGTTTCCGAAACGTAGTTTTGCAATATTACCAATAGTAATGAGAACGTTTCGTTAAATGTAGCCTTCCGAGCAAAACAGCCGGCGCAGCGTCACTATCGCGGCGATAGAAACGTTACAGCGCGGTTTAACTCGACGCGTAAGCGACACGTATTGCACGACGACGCTTCGGACGCTTTTTTCCTGGAACGTGTTTTACGGTCGGTACAAACCGCTTTACTCGACAGTCTATCTAGTGAACCGAAATTGGCTTCGTTATGAATGCTGTCTTATTTAAATTTTAAACTTTATATTCATCTTCCTGTACATTTATTTGCACAGCGAATGAATGGGACTCACTACCTGCGTCTGTGTTTCCGAACGCATTCAACCCGAATCTCTTCAAAGTTAGAGTGAACAGGCTTCTTCTTGGTAAGCTCACTCCATCGTAGACTCTGTCTCTGTCACCTTTGACCTAGACTAGAGTCAAGAGCAAACCCATTACAAAAAAAAATAAAAAATTGTGCTAATGATAATGGCGTGAGGATATTAATAAATCAATCATCGAAGTATGATTGATTACTATGATGATCTGACATAATTACAAATAAGTAATAACCAAGATTACCTAATACATGACTAGATTTATAAGTCATAGACATAACTTGCGAAATAAGTAAGTCAGTGGCTATAAAATGGTGGAACGACTAACCAACTAGTACGTCTGAACACCAGTTTTATGGACAAAATCAAGTTCTTTGTTCCTATTAATGGCCATAAAATTCACCATCATCTTCATATCAAAACTTTAAAGTATAGTTTCACTGTATACTCATCATTTCAGCCGAATTACGTCCACTGCTGGACATAGGCTTCCTCCAAGCGTCGCCACATTGATCGGTCCCGTGCGTTTTGTATCCAGCGGATCCCCGCAACCTTCACCAGGTCATCGGTCCAAAAATCGTACTCATCACATTTAGCGTCCATTTAATTAGATTTCTTCAACAAAAGCAGACAGTAACCAAAATCAAACGTAAACGTTTACGTTTGATTTTGGTTACTTTTAAAGATTTTATTTCTTCTTGTTGCCGGCACCGCACACCGCAGCGTTAAGCGTTCTGATCAAGAAACCAAAACTTAACTACCGTAATAAAACCGTACAAGGTTGCACATACAAACATAAAAACCGGAATCGATATCAAATTGAAAATTGATGCACGAAATTGTAACGTATACCGTTTAGCCGTAGTTTCCACGCAAGTGCATAATAATTTTACCGACAATTTTAGCCTTGAAAGCGAAATTCAACCATTCCACGTACAGTTTAGAGTTGGAATTTGTTTGCATGGTGGTCACAAGAAGAAATAAATTTTTTAAAAGTAACCAAAATCAAACGTAAACGTTTACGTTTGATTTTGGTTACTTTTAAAAATTTTATTTCTTCTTGTTGCCGGCACCGCACACCGCAGCGTTATGCGTTCTGATCAAGAAACCAAAACTTAACTACCGTAATAAAACCGTACAAGGTTGCACATACAATCATAAAAACCGGAATCGATATCAAATTGAAAATTGATGCACGAAATTGTAACGTAAACCGTTTAGCCGTAGTTTCCACGCAAGTGCATAATAATTTTACCGACAATTTTAGCCTTGAAAGCGAAATTCAACCATTCCACGTACAGTTTAGAGTTGGAATTTGTTTGCATGGTGGTCACTGGTCGTAGAGAGGTGGTGGAACCATTTTGCTTGGTCCACGTCACCGTCCAGTCATCAGGAACAGGTAACCGATACGGTTATCATCGGATGTATCGCACATAGCTCCATTCTTGTGTATTGGGTGACAGCAGAGACATTCTGGTTAGTAAATTGTAACTGTTAGCAAATGCTTTGTTGTAACTAAACTGAAATAAGCTTAGTTTGAAGGCTTGTATTATTATTCACTGCTGTATGCATTTCGTGAAAAATTATAAACAAATTAAATTAATGTACCTCAAGTGATGATATTGGCCGGTAAAAATCATTTAAACAATCACAACAAATAACATGCATTAGACTATTTGTCATATTAATATTGCTATAATTTTCATTCAAAAAACTCGGACTTACTTTAATGCAAATTAACTGAAAATGAAGAAACAGACCCTAAGCACTTTAAATCTACTTAACTATTGCAAAATATGCAATAAATGTTATGGCTGTCTTCCGTTACGGATTTGCAGTTTATTAAAGAAAATTACGGATTTAGGCCCAGTTTGAGAGGAAATCAGAAAATATTAAAATTTGTCACAGTATGCATTGCATTCGCAGGTAGGCTATAAATGCTGTAATCTGTTGCGGAAGCAAAGGTGTCTAATATAGCCTAATTATGTTACAGATTTAAATAAATTAAGTACTTGCTTAATTAAAAAATATAACATGACTGGTTCTAATTTATATTCGTAAGTATATAAGTTCTTCAACTGGCAGCCTAGACGTCACATATAAATCATGTCAAATTTTGGATTCGATCGCTAACTCTTTTATTTGGACAATTCAACAGTGTTCATTTCACGAATGATTTTAAAACATATGAAGCAATGAATTAGTAACTCCTTTCGGTTGTGATGGAAACTGTGATTTAGTGTATTACGCAATTAGAGTGCTGGTGTAACATTGTCCTATAATATCGAGTCAATATTTTTTAATGCGTCCACGTGTGTTCTCTCTCCTTTCTAAATAATACCTAGATACGTATCTTGCATTAATCAATTCAAGGAAACGCAAGGAGATCGGATCTCAGTCGTCTACCAGTTACACAAAGATTAATCAGAGCTGCTCCTGTAAGTAACTAGGCTCTTGCAAGTACTTGCAGGTTCTTGTAGACTCGATCTGAAAGTGGTTCAAGATATGCTTAAATTGCGACTAATGGTATATTAATTAATTATATTGAGACTGTTATTTATTAAGATTAGCATAAGCAGTGCTGCAGGCAGCTAGCTAGTTAGTGCTGCACTTAGGTAAGGAAAGTGATTTACATTTCGTGAGGCATATATTGCTTTTAGCGGAATTGTTTTAAGTTGTCTATTTAATTGAGACATAATAATAGTTTATGTAACGGTCATATAATAGCAATTATCAAAACACGAGTATGGGTTTATATGATAATAGTATCACACGATTGTTTTAATACCTAATTAAATAACGTTGCATACACTATTGTATCTCCTTACTCATACAGTTGAAATAAAACAAAAGTGGCAACGAAAAAAAAAAGTGGTATGGCGGGCAATTTAGATTCTCATTGCGCACGACTACGCAGCGCGCGTATTCATCCATAGACAATGACACTAATTTTCTACATTAAACCAATGAGCCCATACGCGCCAATATATTTAAAAGTAAAAGTGTGCTATAAAAATTAAAAAGTTATTTTATGATGCAGTTGTTGGAAAATCGAAGTAAATAAAATGTTACTCTGTCATGTGTTTTGTTTTTTTAATTTTATCTACCGTCGAAAAAAAATTCGTGTTGATTATTTTTTTTATTTTTTTTTAATCAAATTATTTACTATCAATTTTTAATTCATATTTAGAACATTACGTTGTGAGTGTAGATAAAACTATTTATTGCTAGTATTGGCAATACAATTGTTTGATTATATTTAGGATTTTAGCCGTTAGCTTCTATTAGGTAACCTTCCTAATAGAAACCATGTTAGGTAGATACGTTCGTCGGCCTGTGATTCATAGTCAAATCCTTCCTACGAACTTACCAAATGCTTGTTATAGTAGGAATGTGTTATTGCCGCAACTGAACCTTCGAGTCACGGAGTCTTTAAGTTTACTGACTTACCACTACCAAAAGTAGATTCTCAATAGCTTACCACCATCGATTTGAGTACGTTATATTTTATAATTCTGGAACTTACCTGAAACAAAAATAAACAGATTGTTAAATTCATTAAATAGCATTAAGCTCGTCTCTACAATATTCACCAACCAACTTCTTTCAAACGACAATTTTGCCATTGAATATTGAATTTCCCTACTGGTTATACATAGGTAGTAGATAAGTTTGCAAAAATATAACCTTATAAAATCATTTTTATTAAAACATCATAAAGCATAATATTGCTAGCATTTAATTAAAATCTTAAATATCTGATATAAAATATGAATATTCATGAACTTCAGTATATTGTGAAATAAAAATCCCACACGTATCTTCGATAGTACTAAATTAAAGATACTTAGATAAAGATGTTCATCTGTTTTAACGACCCAATAAAACGTTACAATACTATTGAACTTTAAAATAATGGTTTTAAGATCACTTTGATCTGAATCTTCTCATCAAAGTGCAATTACAATTTTGATTGATTTAAATATTTTTAAATCACTGTTTAGGTTTCTGAAACTTTGATTGCACTGTTTCGAAATTCAATTTAGACTAAATACCTACATAATTGATGAGTAGGTAGATCTAACTGATTCAAAAGTTTGAATTACTTAAATATACACTTTTCAAATCCAAAAATTCTTATTTAAATTAGTATTTACTTCAAATTTTGCAAAGATGTTGAGTAATCTTTAAATAATTATGTTCATTCAAAAATTGATCATGGATAACCTGTTTTATGGTTCGATTTTAAGATTCAAAATCCATATTCTCGCTTCGTCGGCAACAGCAAGTAAAATCTTATTAGTGCCTACCACAGAGCACAGAGCCGGTGCAGGGTAGGTCAATATTGCTTGAGATCGAATTGTTAGAACAATCAGAACATTACATATAAACAAAACGTGTTAGTGAGTTTCACCTTTTACTCATATGTCTATAACAATTTTGACTATGGCTATGCTATGGCTACCAATACTTTTGCGTAGCGCACTTTCCGCGGGCACGATTATTAGGTATACTAATTCAGTCGAGTCTATCTTTACTGATAGCTATAACTACCTACCTCACTAAATCATGGTCGACCACTCCGCCACCATTCACCACCACCTTCGCTTACCATTTAGTGTGATTTTGGTCAAATACAATCACATAAATAGGTAATTTAAAAAAAAATGGCTTCTCTATTATTCGTTTCTAGCTAGCGTCTGTAGAGCATTCATTTCGTGCTCTATGGTATCTCTACTTAATTACGGAGTACGAATAAGGTCCGATTTTTCAAATAAACACTTGAAGCAGTGACTTGCCCAAACCTATATTTGATTAAATGGATATTAATATGTAGAAATGTGGACGTGTGGACACACCTTTTTAAAGTTTGGTGCGTTGCAAAGGTAATTGGTGCTAGTTTATACGTTTAAATGTGGAAGATTTACTATTGGGCTATGGCATCAGGTTTTGTGGATTTGATATGATAGGAAATTGTTACAATTGATGAAGAAGTTCAGGTTTTTCAACTGTTAATCAATACCAGCCTGTGACTGTCCTACTGTAGGGCAACGGCCTCTTCTCATACAGCTTAATTAAAAAAAATAGAAAGTTAAGGCACTTAAGGTTAAATTGATCGACCTACATAGAGGGCAGGCCATCAAAAAAAAAATTAAGACTTCAATATCAATAGTGGTCAACAGGGCATAAACCCGTAGTTTTTATCTAATGTCATAATGATATACCACGCTAGGCTATTATGGACCTTCAAGACATTAACATGAGACCACGATAGAACTTTATTAAATATACAACTGTATCTCTATATACCCAATCTAATCAGGTATTCTTGCCTTCTAGATCATTAACAAAAAATATATTAACAAACTCTTTGCAGTCTTACCTACAATTTAATTTATGGATTCCGTATGCCTTACATTTGAAGTTAAACCCGCGTGTGATATGCGTTCTGTTGCAATCGCTAATCCGCACATCTAGTTCACGTTAGCATAGATAATATTATAATACTACACGTTAGCCAGCACTTTTAAAAGTAAAACTTTTTACATAATCGCTAAATCGTAACACACGGACTCCGAGATTTTTATATGATACCTAACAATATTTTACGGATAGTATTTAAACGAGCAAACAAAATTCATATTAAAGGTGTAAAAAATACTGAATATGGCTTACTGAAATACTAAGTGGGCGACAAACAGTGATCGAATACAAATGTTTAAAACTACTTGAAAATAAATGTTTGTCGACTAAGCCCCGCACAGGGTCTAAAGTAACCTAACATGAAGGAAAGGAGATGACGGGAGCTGAAGTGAGCGAGCAAAGTGAGCAAACTAAGCCTATCCCCCACCCTCCTCTTCGAACCTAACCTATCCGTGTCGGGGTTCTCTAAGCTCCCGAGCTCGCTTCGCTCGCTCTTGGACTAAATCGTTGAAAACACCCGAACGCCCACGCTGCACAGCGATGTCGCCTCGATGGTTTTTCAGTTATTTTCAAAAGATTTATATGCTAAAATAGAAAAAATAGAACCCCAAATACAATTAAAGTATATAACAATATTATTACCGCAGCTCACAAAAACCTACTAAAAGGTATTACTCAAACCGGATAAATAATTACTTACTTAGTATAATAGTCGCCCATTCAGTATATTTTTCGCCCGGTTAATTATTTCCCATATTTTACTTCACTCACTTAAATGATTATTTTTATAAGAATTATAAATTATACTTAATGTTATTGTGTTTTGGAAATTATGTGTCTTTGTTTGTTTTTTTAATCGTAAATTTTAGTCGTTTATGAAGACGGTCACTTAAAACAATACGTGCCCAGTTGACTTACTGACACTAAAATTGCAAGAACACAAGGTGATTCCTCGTTGTACTCGTTGGCAAAGGTGGAGACAAACACGGCACCGAATCGCCATGCTGCTACGAGTAACAGCAACTAGTAAGCCCTAATATCATAATTGTAACGAGAAATCACAAAAGAGGTCAACCGTCGATTCCGACTCGGCTGGGCGGCATTCGAGAAGTTGCGCGGTATCTTCTCGTCCAATTCACCGCAGTGTCTCAAGACGGAAGTCTATGACCAGTGAGTGTTGCCTATTGTTTAGTATATATTACCTATGGAACCGAGACATCGTCGCTCGCAATGGGCTTCATCAGAAAGCTTAAAGTCACCCAAAGGACAATGGGGAGGGCTATGCGTTTCTGCTGGTTGGAGTTGCGTGATCGTATCAGAAATGAGTATATCCGCAGGATAACCATAATTACCGATATTGCAATATTACCCGAAGAATTGCGAAACTTAAGTGGCAGTGGGCAGGGCACATTGCTCGCAGAACGGATGGTCGATGGGACCGAAAAGGTCTGGAGTGGCGACCGCGAACCGCAAGACGATGCGTTGAAAGGCCTCCCACTAGGTGGACCGATGATATGGGAATCCGCTGGATGCGAGAGGCGTCGCCGGGGGTAGGCCTATGTCCAATTATGGCTAAAATGATGATTATGATGGTGGTGATGAGTAAACAGTGAAACTTTACATTAAAGTTTCGACATGCCGTCTCTGGCAATGGCCATAAGAGGCCCAAGTAACATTCTATCGACGAAAGGGTGGAAATGCCAAAAATATATGGGAATGACAAACTCTATCGAAATGTCACGTGATCAATCTCTTACATTTTCGCATTTCGGCAATTGACATCGCTGACTTCGAATGAAACTTGCACTTTAAAAAAACTAGGTGAATTACAGAGAGACAAGGAGCAAGAGAATTCAAAGGTGCAACAATCAAAATTAAATTGGACGATACAATTTATTCTTCTCTCCTTTTTCTCCTGGCAATTATATCAGTTTATTTGAAGTAGTAGTTCTGCGCGATATCGTATGGTTATGGATTGTATCTTCTGGTGTGTTACATTGTCAATCCAATTTATTAATCACCGAATAAGAAAGACCTTTCTGATTTTGCATATAGGGCAAAGGCGGATTAAAAGTCAAGAAAAACAATATATCACGAAAATTTAACGCGATGATTTCGATTATTTATTTATTGTTTCAGTGTTGTGTGTAGAAATGTGAGGGTAGAGGAAGAATTTTCTGCCCCAACGGAGCCAGTACACCGTGACACCAGTCTACCCGGGACCACGGTCGTTGCAACACGGCCGAAACGTCGGGTGAAATAGGTAAATAAATAATCGAAATCATCGCGTTAAATGCCCGCGATATATGTATTGTTTTTTTCAATTATGAAACGCGAAAGTTTTAAAGTTAATAAAAGTCAAGAAGGCCCTAGGCAAGAACCACATCGGCGCCCCTCTAGCGCCCATATATATAATTATTACTATTTATTTTATTAACTATAACTTAGCCAAAATAAAACCCCAAACCACGATCATAAAGGCAATCTATTATACCTTTAGTCGTTCTAATTTCGATCTTATGCTTTTAGCTACACTTACAACACAACGTGTTTGCTCAGTATTGCTCTTGATAGCAATCAAAGCACAGTGAATTTCTGGAAATGACTTTTTCTCAAACATGCATGGAAATATTGTCATTATTTTAGAAAAAAGAACACGCGAAGTACCGAATTTACGGACAATGAAAATCAATCCATTGCTGGAGCGTTTTTTGAATTTGGAACATTTCAACGCTCCAGCAATGTTGTATGAAACGGCGTGCTGGGGTTATTAGATACTCTTTGATTGGATCTCTTTTATCATTCTTGGCATACCAAAGTAAGTCTCTTTGCTTAGTACAAATTGCGTTCACGTGGCTGTATAGCCATATATGCGTTTGCCTTTCGGCACATATGATAAATACAAAATTGGCGGCAAAGTTGAAAATTCGTCTTGATTTGTTATATAAATATTTAATAAATATAAATTTAATAATTAAAATGTGTTCCAACGGTTCACGGTCCACCAGATTTAAGATCAGAAGCCAAATTGGCAATGGAAAACCTGCTTCCAGCGAAGTCAAAAGAAAAATACATGAAAATATATGAACATTTTAAGATTTGTAAAAATGATAAAAAAATTAACAGTATTTTTGGCGTATTTTAATGAGATTTCTAAAACTTAAAAGCCACACATTATGGGCAATTTATTCCATGCTGAAATGTACAGTTCATGTTAAAAATGGCACTAACATTAAAAATTAAGGAAATTTAACTACTGTAACGGATGTGACGTCTGCCTACGTGCAACCGACCAATACCCGCCGAGCCCGCCGAAGCTAAGCCGCCATATTGAAGCCTCCCCTCCAGTCAAGCCATGTCAGCAACGAGGATTATGTTAATATAAGCGATTGCCCATCATTTATTTGTCTCTTTCGATTGTGAATACAAGATCTGAACAAAGCTCTGCCCGGTTTTTATTTATCCGTTTCACTCAGAAGTGGTATGAACAAAAATTTATCTTCGTTTAATAACACATCCACGCCACAACCGCAAGATCACCCGACTCTGAAGAAAAATCGAATAAGTTTGTGTTATTCACGAACGGAACGACACTACAAGCTTCACGGCGTGAGCTACACTCTGCCATCGACCCAACTGCACGCCGAGCAAGACTGCATCAAACTGCGTGCTGCGTGTGACTGCAAGGAGAGGTCCTAACAAGGGCCGAGAGCTGCCAGGAGCCACAGCCAATTTGCCAGGTATGTTGTCTTTCTCATTTCCATATTCGCAATATCGATAACTCTAATTCTATCCAGGCCATAGCCATTTGTTTTACTCGTCGCCATATTTTCAATAATAAAGATAAAACTAGTTTGCATAACCAGCATCCGTGTATGTGCGTGTATGACTATGTTTTTACGTAAACGAAACAAGAGTTATAAAGTGTAAGCGTTCTGTAGTTTGTCTACCCTCATGGGCAAAAGGCGTGACTTCATGTATGTGCTTATTTACTGTTCCCTGATCTGAGGTGCTTATAATTAACTCTTATTTTAGCCAGGCCATAGCCACTTAGTTTAGCAGTGGGAATAAATAGATTAATTAAATACAAATATTGTTTTGCTTCGGGTACACACAACTGATCAACCCGTGTATAGACATGAGATATCCTTGGATACTGGAATCTGAATCCAGTTACGTTTATCCGGTGAACTAAGTAAAAAAAAAAACGTCGATATTAAGCTTTGTCCCAAAATAGAACGCCGCCGCTTACATACTTTGTGCCTCTGTGTTGATTACCTCGCTAAATGTCCCTGTGAAATGAAAGATTTCCGTTACCTTATATAGATGATCAAGTTTAACTCGAGAAACTCTCTGGCGAAGATTAGTCTGTTACGTATCAGTATGGTCCAAAGTTAGCAATTAATCCAGATGATACTCATGAACTAGCAAAGGTAGTAGGTAGTATAAGTATACCGGGGTTCCATTTAGTTTAGAAAAGAGGCCTTCAGTGTGAGATTTATTAATATAGTACCTAGCATAATCTGCCAAAGTAGGTATTAAGTAGGTATTGGCATTTTTAGAAGATTTACTTCTACCCTCAACTGATTTAAATTCTGGTGTTATTATTTTATAAAATGTCTAACAAAAAAGGACTTAATACTGAAAGTTAAATATGAATACTCGTTAATACACTAGTTTAAAAAAAAAAACAATTCGCTTAAATGGTCAGGTCAAATTGCCACTAGTGGCAGACAGCCTAGTTGGCAGTTTCAAGTTTCATTTGCCTAATAATGTGTGTCATGTGGGTACGTCAATTTATCGGATTGTGCAGTTATTTTAAGAAGTGTATTCCAAATTTCGCGTTGATTGTGTACCCGTTAAAGGATTAGTTTTGAATTATTGCAAAATATTTCGGGTTCTAAGCCTGTTTTCGCATTGTATGACCCCGCGCTTCCTACAGAAGTACATACGGATGCGTGTAAGTTAGGTGTCGCCAGTATATTGATGCAAAAACAAACTGCAAATAAAATTCTTTACGACCAGTCTGGTCACAAGTGAGCATAGCATGGACCATTATTATGAGCTTCAAACTCTCGCTGTTGGACTCGTTACGTAGATTTCGTGTGTATGTTATAGGTAAACATGTCATGTAAAGGTTGTTACTGATTGTGCAGCTGTCCATGGTACGATCACGCATCGCAGGATAGTGGTTTTTGATAAAATATTATAACATTAGTGTTGAGTATAGGCCGGCCCATCGTATGAAACATGTAGGTGCACTTGGCAGAAATCCAGTCGATACAATGAATAAAAAAACCGTCTCTAAGTCACTGATACTGGTTATATACATTACAATGCCATGACGACAAGCTTTAGTTCACTAATTAACCAGCTAAAAACCAACACCGTCGATCCGGACATAATAAGCAATTACTTGATTGTTGACGAGAAGCTTTATAGAAAAACCCTAAATGGCAGTAGAATGGTAGGAGCTTCGGAGCTTGGGTAGATAGATAAGATAGTGCAAATGCATCATGATGACTTTGGTCACCATGATTTTAATAAATTAGTATATTGGTTACCAAAAATGACTCAATTCATTAGAAAATACATGACCGCACGTCTTCATTGTGCATATGGCAAGGGCAGTTAGTGTATGAAAGAACGAACATTACATCTAAATTCCTAAACCGTCTGAACCAATGCTTATGATTCATGTAAACCATTTAGGTCAGTTTTGTTAAAAAGAAAGGGGTATTTGTACAGTTGTCTCGTGGCTAAATAATAACAGCCGCACGGGTCGATCTTCAAGGTTAAGCAACGCTTGACGAGGTCGGTCCGTGGATGGGTGACCATTTCAGCATACCGAGATTCCTCCGTGCCTCGGAAAGCACACTAAGCCGTTGGTCCCGGCTGTCTTTTGAAGATCTTTGACAGTCGTTACGGGTAGTCAGAAGCTTGAGATCTAACACCAGTCTTGTCAAGGGGTATCGTGTTTCCCAGTTACTGGGTTGAGGAGGCAGTTGCTCCATGTAAAACACTGGTACTCGGCTGAATCAAGTAAAGCCAAGTCAAATAAAGCCAAGTCAAGTAAAGTCAAGTAAAGCCAAGTCAAGTAAAGTCAAGTAAAGCCAAGTCAAGTAAAGTCAAGTAAAGCCTAGCAAAGTAAAGCCTAGCAAAGTAAAGCCTAGCAAAGTAAAGCCTAGCAAAGTAAAGCGTAGCAAAGTAAAGCCTAGCAAAGTAAAGTCTAGCAAAGTAAAGTCTAGCAAAGTAAAGTCTAGCAAAGTAAAGTCTAGCAAAGTAAAGTCTAGCAAAGTAAAGTCTAGTTACTTTGCTAAAGTAAAGTCTAGCAAAGTAAAGTCTAGTAAAGTAAAGTAGTCGAGGCTAGTAAAGTAAAGTAGACTCGAGGCTAGTAAAGTAAAGTCGAGTCGAGGCTAGTAAAGTAAAGTAAAGTCGAGTCGAGGCTAGTAAAGTAAAGTAAAGTCGAGTCAAGGCTAGTAAAGTAAAGTAAAGTCGAGTCGAGGCAAGTAAAGTAAAGTCGAGTCGAGGCTAGTAAAGTAAAGTAAAGTCGAGTCGAGGCTAGTAAAGTCGAGTCAAGCCTAGTATTACGCCTGGTAGGGCCTAGTATTACGCCTGGTAGGGCCTAGTATTACGCCTGGTAGGGCCTGGTATTACGCCTGGTAGGGCCTATTATTACGCCTAGTAAAGTTAGGCAAGCCAGCCGAACCAGCCTAGCCAGGCAAGCCAGCCAAACCAGCCTAGCCAGGCAAGCCAGCCAAACCAGCCTAGCCAGGCAAGCCAGCCAAACCAGCCTAGCCAGGCAAGCAGCTAAACCAGCCTAGCCAGGCAAGCCAGCCAAACCAGCCTAGCCAGGCAAGCAAGGCAAGCCAGCCAAGCCAGGCCATTAAGCGGCACTTTTGAATGTCAAATATTGAATGCAAAAATAAAACTTCAGATAACGCAAGAGTGATAATTTGTACAAAAGTGTTGTTTTTATGACTACAATTAGTGCAGCTAGAGTCAATACAAACTGGATGACTATTATTCAGGACATAATATAGTAACTAAAGTCAATGTCAAACCCATAGCCATGACATATTTACTATAGCCATAATTTACATTGAATGTGGTACAATGGTTTGCAAGAATCTGTTAAGTCCATATTGAAAATGCATTATGTAAAGTAGTGGCAAATTATATATAGGTACAGGATTATAGACATAAAAGGTTAACGTGGTTCCAAAAGCTCACGGGTGCTTAGACTGTAAATGCGCTAAGGCCATAATAGAAGTAAAGCACCTATAACAGACAGTAACAATAGTAGTGACACTGAATACCTAATTGATTTATATGAAAGCTAATGATGTGTTTTGCTCCCATTGCGGGAGCAATGATTCCAGGATGGCCGAATGTAACGGATGTGACGTCTGCCTACGTGCAACCGACCAATACCCGCCGAGCCCGCCGAAGCTAAGCCGCCATATTGAAGCCTCCCCTCCAGTCAAGCCATGTCAGCAACGAGGATTATGTTAATATAAGCGATTGCCCATCATTTATTTGTCTCTTTCGATTGTGAATACAAGATCTGAACAAAGCTCTGCCCGGTTTTTATTTATCCGTTTCACTACTTTTTTATTGCCCTGCATTATTTTGAGAAAAGCATTATATATGCCTCGGCGGAAATGGCAATTGCCTGTCTCGTATTAGTGAAGTCCTCGCCTACGGCTCGGTCTTCAAACTCATACTCGACCTGCAATTGTCTATTGCCCGGCCTTTGCAATAATGTACTATTACAAGCATCTGCTTGAGCTGTAACTTACGAACTGCTATTATGAAATCAGGCGATATGGAACTTGTATTATTTATAGCAATTCATTTCTTGTATTTTTTTTTCTTTGTTTAAAAACTGCCGCGCGTGCGCCCCTTGGAACCTCGCGCCCCTAGGTACGTGCCTAGTTTGCGTTAGGGGTAATGCCTATTGCCTCTGATATAGAGAATACCGTAAACTGGCGTTACTTTGAACCACGGGATGACTTTGATCGAAACTTCTATTTAATTTATAATCGCGAATTGCGTAAAATGAAACGCAATTTGTTAGTTTTTTTTTCCTAGGTTATCAACATTAAAGAACTGTTAAATCATTTTCTGAGGACACGCTGGGAATTCACCAACAGTTTTAATTAAAAAAGCTAAATATATTGTTAATCTCTATTTATGGCTAAATAATTGTGCTGCAAAACTTCATGTGTACATAATCATGTGAAGGTATTATGAAATTTCTAAATAAACTCTATTATGTGGCCTGTGATCGATTAACCAATACAGCGGTTATTGTTTTTCTAACCTCAAAATGAATGCAATGACATGGGTTTGTTTAATGCGGGGTGTCATTGATAGGGTATACGGTGTGAGATTGATGAAATGATCAAATTAATCCCTGAGAGTATAGTCTTTTTTATATGCATTTTCCAAGCTTTTTTTGTTTTTTTGCTAAATAAATAAATATTATATTATTCAGGAAGATGCCATGAATATATAAAAATTAACTTTGATTTTTGTGAAACTTTCTATAATTTTTTTATACATATCATAGGTTTTACCTTGTCGATTTTATGAAGACTAATTATTTTATAGGAGTTATCTTGTTGATTTTATGAAGACTAATTATTACTTCTAAATTCTTGTTAAGTTTTAATGAAAATAAATAAGAAAGACTGATTTCATTATTTAATGATTTTTATTAGATCAAAGTTACCCCATTTGACAAAAATTACAATATTTATTTTGCCGCTGGCAAATTTTGATTTTTTAAATTTTATTGGTATTATAATTGGGATTACTTTGTAGTTACGCAATAAAATAGGGGGGTATCAAAGTAATCCCATCTTACGTATAACTTTGATCAGACAGGTTTTATTTTTTTTCTCAAAATCAAGCCACATTTTTTCCGTATGCCGTATTAAAAAACCGATTGTAAGTCATTTTTGTATTTTTTAACACCCACAAATTTAAAAGATATGGACCATCAAAGTTCAATTTTGATCAAAGTAACCCCGGTCTACGGTACATGTTATGATATTATTGTGCAACAAATTAACACATCTATTATAAAGGCAAATTATATCGCAAACGTAAAACTACAAAAGTAATAAATCTCAATAATTACGACCCTTTCGTTTATTAGCAAATAGTTTTAACTTTTAATTGTTGCATAAAAACATTCGATGTGTGTACACAATACCGACAATAAGTATTATGAAAGATTATCTAACTTTCAAAATATACCTATGTCAAGACAAGACTAATTGTTTAACACCAATTCTTAATAAACTTCGAGAAAGGTAGGTACATATTGCTTTTAAATATTATGGACCAATAATAAGTTTGGGTAATACAAACAATACCTAATAGACTTGTTAATTTCTTTAGAACTAAGAGTGTATGTAATTGTTGTTAAATGATAAATGATTTTATTTCTGTAAGTTGGTTTACAGAAAAACTTATATAAATAAATAATTAAAAAAATATGTCAAACATATTTTTACTAAAAGAGTTATGAATATAAATGTGGATGGATGGAGAGGGAGGGGACGGCCAAAGAAAAGATGGATGGACTGTGTGAGGAATGATATGAAAGAAAAGGGAGTCAGTGATAGCGTGACGGGGGACAGGACGGTATGGAAGAAGAAAACGTGTTGCGCCGACCCCAAGTAACATGGGACAAGGGCAGCAAGATGATGATGATGATGATGAGGTCGGCGTTTCTTATCTGACTTTTCTGAGAAGAAAGTCCGAAACAAACTCAGAGGTCACAAGTCTCTTTTAAAGTCCAGACATAATCTTGGTTAGATCATGTGAAGACCACGTAGATTGGTGTCTGAATGGTCTTTAGAGGCAAGAACCACCAAGTTTGAGGGGACCTGTCCAGTCAGTGCACGCATTTGTCAGTAATCGTGCAGCTCAACTCAGAATTTATGGAGCTCAACGATTCGACGAACAATACCAAAGAAAGGAAATTCGGGTAGGCCGCATAAATTACTCAAACTGCCAGACCATGATTAAAAAAAATACAAAAAAAATATATGATCCACATAGTCTTCACATCTACAATAATTAAAATAATATAATACTTTAAAAATTAAATATTCATGACATTGCAACAATACCAAAAAATATTATATTGGTACAGACATCGCGTCATCGTTTCAGCTAAAAGCATCATTTCAAAACTGGACATAGGCTTCCACTTGGCGTCGCCACAGGTCCTTTACTACTCACATCCACCGGACTGCCACAGCCCTCATCAGGTCATCGGACATTTGGTCGGTGTGTAAGATCCATCAATCATTTTTAGTACTTATTAAGCTAACATAGAGCACAGTTTACATTGCCCTTCAGGTATATTACAGGTACTATAAACTTAACCCGTTACTGTAACACAGTTCGTAACCCTACATTTAATATTTATGCGTATCGGAGGACCTCGGCTGTACCTACTCCATATTTCTTTTATTCACAGAATGCCACTGAAGAGAACAATTGGTAACATTGTTTGAATTTTATTTTCCCGTCGATTTAAAACGTGTACAATGGTCGTAATTCACGGATCATGACGCAGGTTTTTTTTTCTTTTAACATTGTTGGATACATTATTTATTATCGTACAGTATTCTGGGATTTAATCACATCATTTACTGATCAAATATTATAAATATATCTTGACATGCGTATATTTAAGACCTAATTCAAAATCCGTTTTAAACAGCTCGGTATATCTATCTGTACATCTCATTGAAATAATCGTAATTCATGTTTTTAGAAGTCTTACTGCTCACGGCACTGTCAATACTTGCCATACAAATTGAGGAAGTCAGTGAGTGTCAGAGTCACCCATTGCCCTTAAAAAGTAAGGGCCCATGAAATGCCCGTGACAGCTGAAACTTGCGGGTAACTGACTCGGTCACGAATATGGCGTATAGTCCACCCAGGCGCGGTGATTCCGTTTTCTATACATTTTGATTTTTTTTATATTATAAATAGGCTTGCGCTTGACCATCTCACTTGATGGTAAGTGATGATGTGGTCGAAGGTGTAGCACGCTTGCCTAGAAGTAACCTATCACTCTTGACTTAAAGACCCCGAGATTGTAGCTATCGGGAAACAGACTCCGGCAGGGAATTGAAGTCCTTAGCTGTACGCATCATCATCATCATCTGCCTAGCCTTTTCCCAACTATATTGGGGTCGGCTTCCAGTCTCAAAGGATTCTGCTAAGTACCAGTGTTTTACATGGAGTGACTGCCTATCTGACTTCCACAACCCAGTAACTGGGTAACACTGTACCCCTTGGCAAGACTGTTGTCAGATCTCAAGCTTCTGACTACCCGTAACGACTGTCAAAGATCTTCAAATGACAGCCGGGACCAACGGCTTAACGTGCTTTCCGAGGCACGGAGGAAACTCGGTATGTTGAAATGGTCACCCATCCACGGACCGACCTCGTCAAGCGTTGCTAAACCTTGATGATCGACCCGTGCGGCTGTTATTATTTAGCCACGAGCCTTAGCTGTACGCGTAATGAAAGTATTTCCAAATATATAGCTATCCAATTTGTGACATTAAAACAACTTCCTCTACAAATCAGACCTAATAAATTGTAGTTCTAAAAACTAAAAAACACGCTTTAATGGTAAGGATAATGGGACAAACTGTTTAAATTATTGCATTGTCATCGGTCCTTGATAAGTGTGCAAAGTTTCAAATCAATCCAACGTTTTGAAGTGGGTGAAAATTACGTTCAAAGATTCCGTAACATTGATACATAGATACATACATACCAAGCTAATAAAAGCGTGTTAAAAATACGCACCCACACATTACTCAAAATGGGCGGTAAACACAGCAAAGAGAAAGACGCTTTCCGATACCATCAGTCCATTAACCTACTTTGTTTGCGTGAAAAGTCAAATTAAATTGATTAATCCGTGTCCTTAGCATTCTAGATGTAATCTAGGTACAGATGTTACAATATAACTGCTGTATCGTATGATTGACGACTGTTATTATGTTCTGTAGCAGTTTTGTAATGAATAGAAGGTTGAACGGTGAAGGTCGTAGATGGTGGCTGACTTGACCATTGGACACAACGCATCCACTATTCATTAGAAAGGTGGGTATTGGCTATTCGGTCTCCAGAATGTTACTATTGCTGCATTTTACAAACCGGAAAATAAGTTTTTTTTTCTTATTATTGATAGGCTCGCTCTTGACCACTATCTCACCTGATGGTGACCGCTTGCCCAGAAGAAAACTATTCACTCTTGACTTAAAGTCACCCAGGTCCCAGGCTATCAGGAAAAACAGACTCCGGCAAGTAAATCAAGTAAATAATATATATATAACTGAATGTTCTGTATCTATTATTTGAGCAGAATACACCATAATGTAACACAAAAAAACTGGCCAAGTGCGAGTCGGACTCGCGCACGAAGGGTTCCGCACCATTATCGCAAAAAACGGCAAAAAAATCACGTTTGTTGTATGGGAGCCCCCCTTAAATATTAATTGTATTCTGTTTTTAGTATTTGTTGTTATAGAGGCAATAGAAATACATCATCTGTGAAAATTTCAACAGTCTAGCTATCAAGGTTCATGAGATACAGCCTGGTGACAGACGGACAGACAGACAGACAGACAGACACGGATCGTGAAGTCTTAGTAATAGGGTTCCGTTTTTACCATTTGCGTACGGAACCCTAAAAAGTAGCATTGTATTTAACTCATACACGTCAGTTTGTTCTGTTTTAATGTTTCCAATAGTTAAAGCTGGCACTAGCGTGTTTTGTTTTGAAGCAGATTTCTAAAGAATGGAAGGTCAACGGGTGAAGGTCGATGGCGGTGGGTTAGCTGACCAATACAATGGTAAGATAAATAATGGGTTTGGATGCGTTGTGGTTAGTTTAGTAATAGATCGTTAGAATGGTAACTGTACTATTCTCCGACTAAACTATCCATTGTCATCTTTCTGCGCTTGTCCTACGTTACATGGGAACGCCGAAAGAAGATTTTTTCGTTCATTGAAACTATTGTCGTCTCTTAATAACAAGGAAAACATGAAAGGCACTTAAATAGTTTGGATGTTGTACTTAAGTAAACCGAAATATCTGAACTGTTTAGCACATGTAATTAGAACAATTAGTACAATTTATTTATTTATTTAAACTTCATGCACAAAAGTACAATGGCGGACTTAATGCCTTAGGCATTCTCTACCAGTCAACCAAGAGTGGTGGAGAGACAACATGGCAGGTGCATTGTTTAAAACGTGGCAACAAAAAATAATAATAATTTAAATAATGCTTTAAATACACATACATACATATTTTATTTAATAAATACCTATATAAATATATATATATTTAATAAACCAATAAAAATAAGTTACCGAGATGACCCTCCCCCCTGCTGATAATAAAACCGCAATTTCTATAATTCTCTTTGGAGAACTTGAATTAAGCATCTGCTTAAAATGTGCTAAATATTTCACATGTTTTTTTATGAATAAAACTGTAAATTTTGAACATACAATGATGTAACACGCACACATTGTACGTCAGTGAAAGCGTTTTACAAATAAATAGACTCATAAAAATGTCAATTAACGACAAAATGTCGACACGTAAATCATAAATTTACCTAATTAACACAGATAGTATGACAGCAGCAGTAGTAATGACAGTATTTACTACTACCCTCATTCTCGTAAACACAGTTATTACAAACAACACTGATCGCTATTTGCAATGGTTTTGAGTGCGGACGTTGCAAAATTGTATCGGTGCACGCAAAACAACTTACTAGTGGTTTCTTCCCATATTGAGAGCTGAAATCATTACTATAATCAAAAACACATGCAGTTTACTAGCCCACGGCTTCGCCTACGTGTAATAGTAGATTATGCACCAAGGGAATAAAGCAGTGTCTTACGACACGGGCGGCATATTGAACCCTGAGCGAAATGAGAGAAGCGAGGGAGTTTAATAGAGTCCTGAGTAAAGCGAGGGGTTCAAGCTGCCCAAGACGAAGACAGTATGTATCCCAGAGAAGCATACTCTATTTTTCACACTTTCTGCGAGACAATAAAAAGCCAGAGCTCCATATATGTATTTATTTTGTAATTAATATATGTCAAAAGTTATTATTGATGTTGGACACCTACCTATATTGGTACCTTTAAAGGTACCGAACAAAAATGTTATATAGTGTGTGTGTGTGTGTGTGTGTGTGTGTGTGTGTGTGTGTATTAATGTTATATGTAATTATTAGCTTATTTCAGCACTCAAAGGTGTAGAAATTTGTGTTTGGGTGTCATTTTGTAACTTTGGTGACAAGTTTCCTGACGCAAAAGATGTAGAAACTCTGGAGTAGAATCACTGCCGCTCGACATTTTTTGTCAACAAGATTTATTGCAATATAATTCACTGAAAATCACGGCACCAAACACCATCTTTTTTTTTTTTTTTTTTTGGTGTGGCACTAGTTGTACTTTGTGCCAACACCATCTTTTGTATAAAACTCTTTGAAATCACGTCTTTTTATTTTTTTTAGTTCTGGTCTTGGTGGCCAGTTCGATTTTCAAACAACCTCCACACAAATTCGACATTCGAATGCAATTCACTTTAGTCCCTTGAAAGTTTCCTACAACTTTACCTCCCATACGAGGTTATGCTTTACTTTACGTTGAGATTGCATGTATGTAATTAGACATTGTCGAGCAGGTGTGTGAAAAGTATTTTACCATCACATGTGTCCTTAAAAGAAAGAAAATTACATGTATCAACAAAACATTAAAAGCCTGTCAGTTTTGCGAACTAAAAACAGAAAATAACTTCTTGTTTAGCACAAATTTCTCAATAACCATCATCATCATCTGCCTAGCCTTTTTCCCAACTATATTGGGGTCGGCTTCCAGTCTTACCGGATTCAGCTAAGTACCAGTGTTTTAAATGGAGCGACTGCCTATTTGACCTCCACAACCCAGTAACTGGGTAACACGGTACCCCTTCGCAAGACTGGCGTCAGATCTCAAGCTATTCTCAAATGACAGCCGGGACCAACGGTTCAACGTGCTTTCCGAGGCACGGAGGAAACTCGGTATGTTGAAATGGTCACCCATCCACTGACCGACCTCGTCAAGCGTTGCTTAACCTTGATGATCGACCCGTGCGGCTGTTATTATTTAGCCACGAGCTCCTCCAAATTTCTCAATAACTACAAGAGAAAATGATCGAACTGCAATTTTCTTTTTCTTTTTCATTCATCAAATTGGTTCAGCGGTTTAGGCACATTTATGATATTAGTTTGGCTTCCAAGTCCCGTATAAAACTCTACCTACGAGGGTACACAAACTTATTTGACACTTTCAGAGCCAGGGCCAAAATCATCACGCAGTGGGTGCCGGAAGATAGGGATCGACGTCGACGCTCACGGTTGGCTCAGAAAACGGTATCGCGATGACTGCTCATTATCACAGTTACTGATCAGAAAAGGTCAACAATCTTGCCCATAGCCTTCCTCACGCTCATATATTGGTGGTTATGATGAAATTCAATTTAAAAATTGTATTGCTCAACATACTGTGTTATTACTACATAATTATTTACATTTTCAGATGCTAAACGTTCTGTGTGCCCTTTAGACCGATATATATAGCACAGGTTCAAAAAATTAATTCTACATCAGATTTTTATACTTTTCAGCGTATTTCAGGACGTTACATTGGTAATAAACCACTTTGGTATAAGAACAGTGGAGGAAAGAACAAATAAAATATCGATATAATTTAAATTACACACGTTTGACCACGAACTCGGTGCCTTCAATTAACTCCATTACAAAGTTAGGTGCAAGTAACACGCGAACCCACGTTTAGATGACGATACAAAATTGCGACATAAATGTCGACACATGTCGTAATTTTTGGCATTGCTCAGACTATCAATAATTTAGAGGAACAAAGATTTTTTTTATAAGAAGTAAGACTCCATCACACAGCGAAAAGTGGAAAGAGAATGAATAAAACCGGCCAAGTGCGAGTTGGATTCGCGCACGAAGGGTTCCGTACCATTATCGTAAAAAACGGCAAAAAATCACATTTGTTGTATGGGAGCCCCACTTAAATATTTATTTTATTCTGTTTTTAGGGTTCCGTACCCAAAGGGTAAAAACGGGAAAACGGGTATTACTAAGACACCGCGGTCCGTCTGTCTGCCTGTCACCAGGCTGTAACTCATGAACCTTGATAGCTAGACAGTTGAAATTTTCACAGATGATGTATTTCTGTTGCCGCTATAACAACAAATACTAGCTAAAGTGTTTTTGCCGTTTTTTTGTGACGGAACCCTTCGTACGCGAGTACGACTCACACTTGGCCAGTTTTTAGTATTTGTTTTTATAGCGGCAACAGAAATACATCATCTGTGAAATTTCAACTGTTTAGCTACCACGGTTCATGAGATACAGCCTGGTGACAGACGGACAGACAGACAGACAGACGGACCGCGGAGTCTTAGTAATAGGGTCCCGTCTTTACCCTTTGGGTACGGGACCCTAAAAACGGTACCTATACAGTTCGACTTGTGCGCCTTCTTTCGTTGGTAAAGAAGATATTCTTGCAAAGGAACACAAGGGACAACATAGACATAAATATACTAGGTAAGTTCGATGTGTATAAGTACGATAAAAAAAAAACTATTTGGTCTGTCAGTTAGATAACCTAAAAATATTACACGAAAAATATTATCGACAAATATTTTTCTTTTGCCACGAAAACAAAAAATTATGACGATACAGTGCGTTGAATTATCGTGTGAAGTCACTGTGTGCTAAACTTTGAACTGACAAAATGACGTCACAAGCCCCCACTCCTGGGGTGTGACTAAAGCTCTTAGAGCGGTATCAATTTGAGATCGAATAAGGGACAGATGTATCTGACGTGTATACATCTGTCGTGTGCTACAACCTTGGGGTCTTCAAGTCAAGAGTGAATAGGTTACTTCTAGGCAAGCGTGCTTCACCGTCGACCACATCATCGCTTACCATCAGGCGAGATAGTGGTCAAACGCGAGCCTATCGATAAATAAAAAAATAAAAATACCTTACTCAATCTCAAATTGATACCGCTCTAAGAGCTTATGGTCGCCCCCCTGAACTTTGATGCGCTTTATCGTGGTAAATTTTTATTTGTTTGACAAAGCAATAAATACGGGTCCAATATTAATTGATACTAGCTGTGCCCGCGGCTTCGCTCCCGTGATCATCTGTCCACCAACACTACCCTACTTACCTTCCTGTCTACCCTACATACTTACACGCTACTACACTACATACCAATTTTATTTCTAGTGTCATTATTTCGCGTAGAATCTAAACACTGCGATTCAGAAAATGACTTTAAATGCACAACGCCATCTATCGAATAGCGAGTTCAACTGTCCGAGTAACTGAACTGCGTGTGCTGTGATAATTTTACTTCTTGAACACTTTAAATTCATCTAACTTTTGATAGAGTGAACCGATTGCGACGAAACAAAAACTAAGTAATTCTTCAAATTACGCATAATTTTTATGTATAAGTTTTAATAAAAGTTACCTACATTGGTTTCGTACATTTCACGTGATGCGTGTACAAATAAACAGACAAAAATTCCAAAAATGCTGGAAATGGGTTGTTGTTGTTTGTTATCCTTTAACACCATGGCAATTTTTTTTTGGATTTTTTTTCGATGTACAAAAATTATTTTTCTACAGATTTATTATATATGTATTGATGATTGATATTGATTTTCACTGACGGGCTAAATACAATTATCATTTTTGTACTAGGAAACATCCCACTTGTGTAGGGCATCTGGCATATTGTACGTAGATACTGGAGTAGTAAGTAAGTAGTTGTGAAGTACCTGGCTAGATTCCAAATGCCACAGAGATCGGTTCGTATTGCCAAGCATGCACTCACTTGAAGAAAAAAGTTATGCACGCTGAAACTACCGGTCACGATTACTCTAGTTTGATTTGTATGTCCAAGTATTATGGCCGTTTCCGGATTGAGAATTTTATTTTAAATTTCGAGTCAAAACCTACTCAGTAATTTTAAGTATTTTGTCAATCTACTTTGGATTTTCAGGCCAAAGTAGGATTTGACAAAATACTTAAAATTCTTTATTCAGAAATTGGGTTAGATATATATTTGAAACATGAAACCATCAACATCACCTAAAAACTCGCATACCTACTAAGGTACATCTAGTAGTTACAACAGATTACAAACAATACCAAAATAAAACTACTTGCATTGCAAACCAAATGAAACCATCAAAATTCATAATGAAATACATCAGTCCAAACACGCTTGCCATGTTAACAAACACAAAATGAACCAGAAAACTACCCTCCATTCAACAACGCAACATGGCGGAACTTCAACAGAGTTGCTTTTATGAAATGTCAAAATAAATATTAATAACTAGCCTACAACGGCGCCGCTGCCAGTTATTCTAATTTCCCGTGGGTACTTTAGTTTTTCATGTACATCTGTAAAGTTTTGAAACTAGAAAAGGGAAGTTATTTCGCTTTTGTTCGTGAGTTTTTAAAATAACTGAGTTATTTATATGCAGCTTTAAAAAAAGCTTGGTTGTAGGTTTATTTTGGACTAGCTTCTGCCAGCAGCTTCGCCTATATATCCTATGTGCTGTTTTCATTTTTTCCTGACTATAATCTATCTCTGTGCCAAATGTCATCCAGATCCGTCCAGCCGTTTGAGCGTGAAGAAGTAACAAACATACAAACACACTCACAAACTTTCACCTTTGTAATATTTGTGTGCAGGCTTTTTATGTGTAGTGCAAGTTTATTTTATAAAGGAGTGAGATTTATTCGTAACTAGCTTTAGCTAGCAGCTAAACCCTTGTATAGTCCTCGCCAAACTTCTTGGCCGCCCTGAAGTTGGTTTACCGGATGCTCGAGGCACGAAACGGTGCTGTTTTTGTATGAGATTTACTACTGCGCAGCCATTGTAGCCAACTTCAGGGCGGCCAAGAAGTTTGGCGAGAACTATAAATGTTGAAGATTTTCCTACGGGCACGTACATACTACCGGGGAAAAGTATCCTTTCCAGTAATCCAGGCCATAGTCTATCCGTGTCGTCCGTGGTGTATCCATGTCGTTGAGGCGAGATTGATTAACTAACATCTAAACATAGGTTTCACATTTATAAGAGGTACTAGCTTCTGCCAGCGGCTTTGCCCGCGTGAATGTAGAACATTAACCCAAGGGACCATATTTCTGAAATAAAAAGTATCCTATGTGCTATTCCAGACTAAATATTATATCTCTGTGCCAAATTTAATCCAGATCCATCAAGCCGTTTGAGCGTGAAGAAGTAACAAACATACAAACACACACACACAAACATACTCAAAAACTTTCACCTTATATATTATTATATTAGTGTGATTAGTAGGATGGTAATAAGTTTAAAGACATCACAATAAACATGGATCTATTTAAACCTTCTTGATTATTCTAAAACAGATTGAACATCGTATCGAATTATTTAAATAAATCTCATCTCATCTTTCATTAGCTTGTTTTAATAAGGAATCGTTGATATTTTTATGGACGGAATGCGAATATTTAAAATATAAAACTAGATAAACAACACTGAAAGGCGCGTTTCTTACACTAATCTAATATGATAAAATGGTCTCCGAATAAAACCCACGTAAAAAGTAAAATTCGCAAATTCGTAACATAATATATTTTCAGAGCAAAACTTTTAAATGAAAGGATTTTTATAACTATCTGCCGATAGCATATTGGCTGTTCTAAACTGTCTCTACTACTTCCCTAATATGACTGAATTTTGTAACGAACGTCCGATGTACTTAAGGTTACACTAGTCGACGGCACGAACTATTTTGTACGCAGGGTTAAAATGCATTTTTTATAAACCGACAACACGTGCCGAAGAGATAGATGCTGTGATGAGCAGTAGGAAGCTAGTTCGCGTAAGAATACACACTTTTACAAATTTGTAGCGAAATGGATAATGACTTAGGACGAAACCGTGCGCGCGTAATTTTATAAACAGACCTTTGGCAGTCTAGATATCATAAAAAACGACTAAATCTATCTGTTCAAAACAAAATTATATGCATTGTTGAACTACTAATCTATCCCTGTATGGAGGCCGTTTTGCAATTTTCCGTCTTCTTATGGTATTTATTTTTGCCCAAAAATGCGTTATAATTAGTGTCGAAATGTGGAACTTTCGACGCTCATAACTTTCAAACATTTTCTTTTTTACTTTTTTGCTTCCATACAGGGCTAGATAATGATGAGACAAATTGATATCACTTTTTATTTTGAACCTACATCGTCAAACAGTGGAATAATCCCTAGACTGCGTTTGTATGGAAGAATTTTCGACTAGTGTAACAATAATTGTGAATTTCAGCGGCCTTCCTTTAGCGGAAAATATCCACACATTCCATAGGCTCGCCATCCTCTATATAATAATAATACCAGTAGGTTACTGTCCCACTACAAAGCATTCTCATACAGTGAAGGTACGAGCATTGACGGGCAGAATACCCAAAATAGGCTTTCTTGGTAACATTTTGTAAAAACCATCGGAAGAGTCCGTTTATGATGTGGGCCTCTGTGGTCGGCCGTGTGTATTTAATGTTCAAATACATTTAGCTCCAATTTAAGTTTGTCCCTAAGCTATCGACGACAGTGGGCGTGGCTTAAAACTTCAGATGTCGACTGTCAACTGTTAGTAGTCTCGGCCTTAATCACCACGCTTGCTCAATGCGGGATGGGATATTTCAAACTATAAGTGCAGGTTTTCTCACGATGTTTTCCTTTACCGTTGCTAAGATAAACTCTAAAAAAATAAAACAGGTGCATCTCTCTAGAGTACCTATCTTGGTAGTTAGCTTTAACTTAATAAATCCTCTCTTTACTACCTGCTTTTAATCTCTATTTTCCTACTACCAGAGAGACCTGCAGCCGAATTGCGTAAGTATATTATCCAAAGCAAAAGAATCGATTCCTTCCCAAAAACGACTTTTCGTATAATATGCAATACGTAAAGTCGGTTTTGGGAAAGAATCGATTCTTTTGCTTTGGATAATATACTTACGCAATTCGGCTGCTGGACATATTAAAATAATGAAGCTTACCTACTTTCACAAGTATAAAAAACCTAATGTAAGAATAAGTAACACCTTTATGATTATATGCTCTGAATACATGATATATGTAATATTAAAATGTATGTATTTTTTCGTATGCAATATAATTATGCAGTTAGGAGATCGGAATCTTAAAACTGAAATAATTATACGTAGGTATACAGTATGTAAAAAAGATAAAGGTGAGTATACACTAGAGAATTTTAGTCGAGCATTACATTGTAATGCTCGACTAAAATTCTAGTGTATATGAAAGAAAAGGGAGTCAGTGATGGCGTGACGGGGGACAGGACGGTATGGAAGAAGAAAACGTGTTGCGCCGACCCCAAGTAACATGGGACAAGGGCAGGAAGATGATGATGATTACAATGTAATGTAACGTTCTTACGAACGGTACAATACATATAATTGCTCAGTTTCCTAAAACATTTCCATATAATGTAACGAATACGAATGTTCGACACTGCGTTCGACCATAGACATATTAAATAATATGGACTGGAAATACCTACAAAAAAACGTGCCTAGCTAAACCTTAAAATGGCACTTAAAATGGCTGCCGATGCTATGGTTGTGTTAATCACGGAACACACACACATTAATAATACAAAAAGTAAACAACCATTTGACAGCAGGACTACCACGAACACAAACACAAAATTCGTCACATAATATGGCGAATATGGCACGTAAGTACCTACAACTGTCACTACGTCATAACAACTCACTCATATTTGTATAAGCTAATGTATGTATAGAACATCGCGGCGCCTCCATATTTTTCCTAGCTCAATGCGTTTGACGTAATGCTCACGGCGAGTGAGCATATACCTGTAACATTTCTTTGTACCTTGCGTTCATTATTGACCTCACTCCACGTCACCCGCGCTCGCGCCTTTGCTCGAAAAATGTTACACCAAAACGCTCGTTGGTTTTTAAAATCTGGTTGTAACTAAACATCGAGCGTCATGTTCGAAGTGTGGGTGGAGTAAATTTTAAAACAGCGAATACAAAGTAAATGCTAGTCTATACTCACCTCTCAAGTATTTTTTAATTGCCGCTCGTTTATAAAATTATCTTTTTAATCCTTTTGCAACAATTCTTTGCTTTTATTTCAGGAAAGCTAACGAGTTGTTAAAGAAGCATATTACTAAATTGTAATTAACTAGGTGTTGCCAGTGGCTTCGTCCATAAATTTCGCTCAAAGATTATCGCACGAAAACGGACTTTAGGTAGCAGAATGAAGAGTATCTTATTTCTTAATGGTCATGGTCTACCTGTGTTTCTCATGTAAATCTGTTTAGCCGTTGAGGAGTATTAATCAACAACAAACATCCAAAGATAACAGAAACACAGGTTAAGTCGATCTAGATCCTTGTAGTGCCCACCATTCCTGACTGATTTGTCTATGAAAAACCGTACCCCAAACTTAACCGTTCTCATGATATTGGACTCTAAAGTATTGTTTTTAGGGTTCCGTACCCAAAGGGTAAAAACGAGACCCTATTACTAAGACTCCGCGATCCATCTGTCCGTCTTTCACCAATTTGTAGCTCATGAACCGTGATAGCTAGATAGTTGAAATTTTCACAGATAATGTATTTCTATTGCCACTATAACAACAAATACTGAAAATAGAATAAAATAAATATTGAAGTGGGCTCCCATACTACAAACGTGTTTTTTTATAATAATAATGGTACGGAACCCTTCGTGCGCGATTCCGACTCGCACCTGGCCGGTTTTTAAAATTTACGATTTCTATTGGTCTATTGTCTTTTGGGTTTTTTGCCTCTAATTTATTTTGATTAGGAAGTAGGATAGGATTAGTAGTAGTGGCACTAATTTTGAGTAGTAAAGAGACAAAAAAAATACTAATCTCTAAATCAGACCATGAGCTTAAGGGTACACTAGTCGACGGCACGAACTATTTTGTGGGCGGGGTTAAAATGCATTTTATATCAACCGACAACACGTTTGGAAGAGATTGATGCTGTGATGAGCAGTAGGAAGCTAGTTCGCGTACGAATACACACTTTTGCAAATTTGTAGCGAAATGGATAATGATTTAGGACGAAACCGAGCGCGCTAAATTTTATAAACAGACCTTTGGCAGTCTAGATATCATGAAAAAACGACTAAATCTATCTGTTCAAAATAAAATTATTTGCATTGTTGAACTACTAATCTATCCCTGTATGGAGGCCGTTTAAAATTATTTGCATTGTTGAACTACTAATCTATCCCTGTATGGAGGCCGTTTTGCAATATTCCGTCTTCTTATGGTATTTATTCGTGCCCAAAAATGCGTTCAAATTAGTGTCGAAATGTGAAACTTTCGACGCTCATAACTTTTAAATATTTTCTTTTTTTACTTTTTTGCTTCCATACAGGGCTAGATAATGATGAGACAAATTGATATCACTTTTTATTTTGAATGTACATCGTCAAACAGTGGAATAATACCTAGACTACGTTTGTATGGAAGAATTTTCGACTAGTGTAACCTTAATATACGTTATGCCTGTCGACATAAGAACCTATTAAAATTAAAACAACTCAAAACCACTCCAGTTTCAGTTTAATATATCACGTCTCCTAAACCGCGCTCCATATTTTTTTTACACGCGTCGAAATTTTTATTTCTCTATTACCCTTTGTCCACACAGTTTCACTCGTAGGAACAGGAAAAAAGGATAAAAAGACAGGAACAAGTTTATTGCAGAACCCCAGTTAACCCCGGGCGATGTGAGATAACACAATAGCTTCTCTCCTAGATAATTTAGCGAACACGGTTCGTTAGAACTAAAGTTTTACAAAGGTAGATCTGTTCGGACCGATTTTACATAGTTCTTTTTTTAAGTTTACAGTCAGGAAAATGGCACTTGGTCTTTTCTTTAGCTGTGTTAATTAGAGTTCTGAATGCCGTACTTTAAAGATGTCTCTCATCCCTTAAATTAATGTAATCACATCACACACACATCAATCGTCGCCGAGTTGCCAGCTTATCGGTTTTTTATCGGTTGCATTTCGGGGTGTGCGATAGAATTGCATGATCTCATTCCGCCTAGCCCGTTTTATCATTGGACTACAAGACGTACGGCGATGCGCCATCGGTACATGATAGACATCCCACCCATACGCACTAAACGTTTTGGCAATAATTTTATCTTCCTCTAATTGGATGCTGTGATTGTTTTGTGTATTCATGTGTGCTTAAGTGTTACTACTAACATAGTTGTTTAAGTTTTACTAACATGCTATGGGCCTTCGACGCCTGAAAATAAAGGATTTTTATTTAATTACGCGTACATGGAGTAACTATGGAGTGAAATTCCCTGCCGGTGTCGATGTTTCCCGACAAACTAGGGGCTTTTAAGTCAATAGTGAAAAGGTTACATCATCGCTTACCATCAGGTGGTCAAGTGCAAGACTGTCTAAAATAAAAATAAAATATGTAAAAAAATTGCAGGCTTCGGCAGATTCATACAATTGTTTCAAAATTGCTCTACATATAGAACAACTTTTAAGGAAACGTGTTGACACATTGTCGCATCGTGTCTCTCTGTGGTCTCTGCCGGAGCCTTAATATTCTTGGAGTTAATTTGAAAGAAAATAACTAGGACATATTTTCCACAGCGTATGAGTTTTTTACAATTCTTATATGGATAGTTCTTACCACATAACAAAAATACGCCTAGTTCTTTCCATGGACTGTTCTAACCTACCGATTAGTGATGAAGCATAAAATGAATATGAATAGTTCTTGTTGATACGTGTGAATAAACAAATAACGAAAAGGCCGCTAAAAATCAGTAGTATTGTCTTTTATTTACCCGCTATATACGTTGAAGCTCGCTATATTTCACCATGAACAAGCAGACATAAACATTACTCTTACCGATTTATAACTACATAATCTTTGATTTGTGCTCGCTTCGCGTATTTTACGAAATATTGGACGCTGTGTATTGTAGTTGTAGCCACTTGGTGAAATTAAAGAACATCTCGATGAGAAGAATGTAAGGGTATTACTAAGATACGTGTATAACTACTCAGGCTTTAGATGACAATGAGACTCAATAAGTTATTCGAAAAATAATCATAAATAATTAAAAAATAAATAAATAATAAAAATAAAAGTAATAAATAAATAAATAATAATATATTATAAATAATCGTCTTTAATTTCATCCAAAACGCAAGCCTTTAATTTATGTGTCGATAACTTTGTATGATATTATTTTGCGGTGAACAGTAAAGAATTAAATTAAGTCGAGCTACCTCATCACCATAATTTCAGCTGAAAGACGTTCACTGCTGGACCAGTGTCCATTGACTGGTTTTGTCCTATCTACTTACATAGACGTAAATCGCCAAAAAGTTCTGGAATGGCGACCGCGAACCGGAAGACGATACGTTGAAAGTCCTCCCACTAGGTGGACCGATGACCTGGTTAAGGTTGCGGGAAGGCGCTGGATGCGAGACGCACGGGATCGGTCAATGTGGCGACGCCTGGGGGAGGCCTATGTCCAGCAGTGGACGACTTTCGGCTGAAATGATGATGATGATGATGAGACGTAAATCAATCTCAAATCTAACTTAAATCCATACTTATATTATAAACGTGAATGTAACTCTGGATGTCTGTCTGTCTGTTAACTTTTCACGCTTAAACCGCTGAACTGATTTAGATGAAATTGGTATGGAGATAGTTTGAGACCCTGGGAAGGACATAGGATAGTTTTAATCCCGGAAATCATCCTTTAGGGGGACAGAGGGGTAGAAGTTTGTATGGTGACCTAATAATTTCTTAAGTAAGGCGGCCCAAACACCTATAATATTATGACGCGATATAAAAAATAGGCTATTCAAAGTACTAATGTTACGCATACGAAGTCGCGGGAAACAGCTAGTCTAAAATAAACCTACTTTCTATCACACTGCCATTAAAAGGGTAATGAGTTTAAAAGTATAGACTGTTACATTGGTATTTCCCACATTGTCAAAAAGACAAAGACTCATCCTTGCATAACACAATGTTTACTTTATAACTTTTTCGCTGTGACTTGTGGGTGTGGGCGCGGGCCTTGGAGTGTCACTTTACGGATGTTTGCCCGATCGGTCTCGGACTCATGGCGGGCCGAGAAGCGAGTCCGTGACACCGACCGTCAACTGACAACTGACCACGAATCGTATTAGTAACAAAACATAACTTTACACCTTAGTGCTCGTTCACAGCGGGGTCCTTTTTACGGGTCCTCTTTATCGTATACGTTTTAATTCGGTGCTAACGTATGTATGTGATTTTCAGATCTACAGCCATCCGTTTTACAGGTCTTTTTTATTCGGCAATGGCGTAGGTATTTGTTTGAGCACACATACATCAGTATTAAAATACTGATCCGTTTTATCGGTTAGAAGCGACTCGGGGCGTGCCATTACCCCCAGTAGAGACGGATCCGTTAAAACGGTACTGTAAGTGTGGTGTGAACATTACCCCCAGTAGCGACGGTTCCGTTAAAACGGTTCTGAAAATGTGGTGTGAACATTACCCCCAGTAGCAACGGATGCGTAAACGGTTCTGTAAATGTGGTGTGAACATCACCTCCACTAGCGACGGATCCGTTAACACGGTACTGTAAATGCGATGTGAACATCACCTCCACTAGCGACGGATCTGTTAAAACGATCCTGGAAATGTGATCCTGTGTGTACGAGCCCTTATTCCCCAAAAGGTAAGGCAGAGATGAACTTGCAGTAGGTAGATACATTTCACCAGTTATTCCAGCTAGATGAACTTAATAACACAACATCAACCAGTCACATGCGAGATGAAAGAAACGACCTGGCTTTCCGTCTACGTGTTTGGTCGATTGATGGGTTCGAACCCTATGCCTTTCCGAATTCACTTATGCAATTAGGCTGCAGGACGTCAATCATGCTCAGCAATAGCGCAGTTAGGTCAGTCGTTAATTACATACCGATGTTATTCAACGATGAGTCTGACGTCACACCTGTAGCCAAGTTAACAATCTACATACAATCGATAACGCTAGTAGAAAACGAATCAATGTATGGGAATGACACATCTGAACGTTAAGTCACGTGGTCAGACCAAACAAATAGAAGGCGTTGACGATTGTAGAAAGAGATTCGATACGAAACGTTTGTAATTTGGTTAGGGGGGCTGATGTAATACTACATGGGAAGTATGAGACATTATGGAGTAATACAGATGATGAACTGTGAAAATGGTTGAGTTTACGTGACGAATCAATCGTAGGTTTTATGGAAAAGAGCAGGTATTACATGATACTTTTCTCAAACATTATTGTTTACTATATGAGAATTATGTAATAACTCCCGCGTGGAAACTTTGTTATCATACCATGAGAACATTATACCGGGATAAAAAGATTCAGATTTCTGCAGATTATAATCTATCTCTGTGCCAAATTTCATCCAGAACCGTTCAGCTGTTCTGGCGTGATTGAGTAACAAACATACATTCACAAAAACATCCATCCAAACTTTTACATTTATAAATATTAGGTAAGATAATCCAGCTAGGTAAGGAAAGATTGTCAATAAGCATCAAAATAAAAAAAAAACAAAATCAATTTTCTTTATTTTACATAGGCCTACATGGGCACTTATAAAACGTCGACAAAATGTGCACGGTTCGGGTTAGTCGTTTTCTATGGAGAAGAACCGGCAAGAAACTACAGGGTTTGGTTTTACAATATTTCCATGTACAGCATTAGTACTTAGATATGGGGGGACAACGTAGGCCCGGATAAGTCGTAAGAAAAAAAAAAAAAGTAAAACGAGATAAAAAGTTAACAAATATTAACACGCATCTAGAAATCTAGAAGGCCTATAATGTTCACACATTAAAACAAAATTAAAAATAAAATAAAAATAATGTACAACAACACTAAATTTAACATGTGGCACAAATGTTGTTATCTGTGCTGTGACTATTCTTAGCAAAGGGCTAAAAAGATGATTGAAAACCATTGTAAAAAGTCTAATTAAAAGAAGAGAAAAAATGAGATTGAGAATAGTTACAGACATCCACATATTTGTGGCGTTTATGAGTTACCAGGGAAGCCGCATGCGCAGAAGGAGCCATATATATATATTTTTAGTACCTATTAATAGACTTAATAACTACGTAAACATGGTATTTTTCCATGGCCTCATTTCAGTTTCCATTCTTCAATAAGTAGGTGAATACTTACCCACACCTTTCAGGACATACAGACAAGGGGAGTGATCAAACCAGTTTAAAATCAACTGCCAAAAATCAAAAGCAGTTGAACCACGTCATTAATACTTTCGTAAAACAAGGCCGCATTGGTTTATTTAGAGGTCAAGAAGTCAATATAGTCCCATTTTAATGGAGACGCGATAATGTGACGTAGCTAACTAAAACTAGTTGTGTTTACCCACTGTAGCTTAGTGACATCTTAGTATTATTTAAAGTGTGTGTATATTTAAATATTTCGATAGCCATATTTTTATTGGAACCTCTCATCATTTTATAGCCTAAACTAAATGTAGGTACTAGTAATTTTGAAGTTTAGTGACATCTTATATCTATAAAATTTTAAGGTATTTACATATTTCGATAATTATATTTATTTTATATTTTTTGAGAACCAGTTTCATTATTTTTATTGCTTACTTTTACCTAAGGATTTTACACAATAAAACAAAAAATCTGCTATTCTTATTACCCAAATAAAAATAGAATAAGCGAGGACAGTAGAATAAAATCTACACACTCATTCTATTTTTATTCGACATTATCTTAGAGATAGGTCGGGTACTCGTAGGCACTAATACAAAGAACAACGTAGCTGCTCGTGACAATAACAACAACGAAATGGAAATTCACAAATTTTCGCACTAAAAGTTGCATTATAATAATAGGTAATAAATAATCTACGTATGTGGTAGGTCAGTTGCAGCTGCAGTGAAGGACGTCGGGTCATCTCATCCGACAGAACTGGACAGTCCAGTTCACTGCAACTAGTTTATATTTTCATACTTAAGGTTACACTAGTCGAAAATTCTTCCATACAAACGTAGTCTAGTGATTATTCCACTGTTTGACGATGTACGTTCAAAATAAAAAGTGATATAAATTTGTCTCATCATTATCTAGCCCTGTATGGAAGCAAAAAAGTAAAAAAGAAAATGTTTGAAAGTTATGAGCGTCGAAAGTTCCGACACTAATTTTAACGCATTTATGGGCGCAAATAAATACCATAAGAAGACGGAAAATTGCAAAACGGCCTCCATACAGGGATAGATTATTAGTTCAAAAATGCAAATAATTTTATTTTGAACATAGATTTAGTAGTTTTTTCATGATATCTAGACTGCCAAAGGTTTGTTTATAAAATTTCGCGCGCTCGGTTTCGGGCTGGTCGGTTTATCCATTTCGCTACAAATTTGCAAAAGTGTGTATTCGTACGCGAACTAGCTTACCTACTGCTCATCACAGCATCTATCTCTTCCGCACGTGTTGTCGGTTGATATAAAATTATTTTAACCCCGCGCACAAAATAGTTCGTGCCGTTGACTGTACCCTTAATTATAAACTGCAATTAGGTACTTTATGTGGCACTTAGTGGATTGCAGATATTTTGCTTTTACCGGTCTCTATAAAATGAATAAATTGTTATACATTCCTATGGTATTAAATATGTTTGATGGACACTCGATAATATGCTAAAGGGCCGCGAAGAGAAACACTATTACAGCAAACACTTCGCCACGGAGGCTAATCTGCTACGTTACAAAAAATAAGCTACAAATTTTACGGAGACTACGCTGTGAACTATCGGCTACGAAGTCTACGCTACGAAAAGTATGCTAGGAACACTCGAATGAAAAACACTATGGATACAAACAAGATAAGTAATGTTAGTGTCCAGGCCATAGTAACAGCACAGAGGTAAGGATACAAATTAATCGTACACACTGCAGCTACACTTAAGCGTCATATCAGGTACCATGTTCAAAGGTCAAGGAGGGTGTATCACGAGAAATTGCTGCAATTTGTAAGGTATTTATGTACTATCATGTGTAAACTGTAGCTTAGACAAAATATTGTAGTTAGCTTTATCTTGCTTACTGGGAGATGAAAGAAAGCACAGTAATCTTTTGAACTCATGTGTTTGTATGCAATTGTACCGGCTTATAAGCTACGTAACTATGTCAGTTAGAGGTAGCCCGTGGTTTTAAAAGTAGTTGAGTGCAATATTTCCATCTTTGAGTCCATAGGATGTAATGATCTATCAGAGTAAAACGTGGGCTCTTAACAACTCACTACACAATGCAGGGCATTTTATGTTTTATAATTATAAAATTAAAGATAATAGACTATTAGCATAATTACCCTATTATCTAAACTTGTATAATAAAGAGGTGAATTTTTTTGTTTCTTCTTTTACGCCAATTCTTTTACTGTTATGTACATTAAATTCGGCTCAGTACATATTATCTCAATGGATAGAAAGGTATTATTTACCGCTGAAAAATGCCTGGAACCGGTAGGATAGACGCGCCGTAGTAGCGCAAATAAAGCTATTTTACAAGCTTTTATTTAACTTGCAATGTATGTATGTATGTATGTGTGTTCGGGTCACATCTTGCAACTGAATTTTAAAGCAGTTATCCTCCACCGATTAAGATGAAATTTTGTATACACGTTTAGTTTTGATGACAATGCATGGTTAGCCAAGTGACGTCATTCTAAATTAGATATGGCGGACGGCCCAATATGGCGGACTGATTATTTTTTGAGCACTGCCATGATATCGGTATCAAATGAAAGGGTTTGCAGAGAAGAATACAAACAAAGCTTGTTTAAAAAAAAGGTTTTATAATGAATAATTTTATTTAAATAAGTTCAATAATTGTTCCCTTTATTCCCTGTGATTAGATTCTGCCAACGGCAAAACGTAGGACTCTATATGATATACTCGACAAAACAGTGCCCTGCCCTGTAAGAAGGTTGCACATTGTACTAACAGTCATTAGCCGAGTAATAATAATGATAGCAATTTACCGGCGCCTGCACACCCGTGAGACCGCCATGATTGATGTGAGCATCCCCATTGAAAATTATACCTAAACTATATTGATATACGGTCGTCTATGATTGATTGTTTTTTATTTAGGACTTATTACTTTTGTAATTTTGTATCCTTGACTTGTTCTTATTATTTATTGCGTTGGCTAGCTGATAAATCAATCTTCTTTTAAAAAAGGAGAGGAGCTAATAATTCTGATTGCTCTTACTCTCTGGTAATGAATTATTGTTTTTATTAGGTCTTGATAATGATAAAAACATTATACTTAGTAGTTAGGTTTTGGTAATGAAAGATTAAAGTAATACATTTTTTTAGCTATATATTAAAGGTCAATCATCATTCTACAATAAAACAACACCTTTTATGTTTGGTGATTTTTATGATTGAATAGTTAAGGCGTGTAATGAACACGACCATTGTGTGCTCCGAATAAAGTTCACATGCTCAATTAGATTTCAATTTAGAATACAAAATACTACGTTATAGTATTTACTAATTCCATGCGTTGTGATACGTGGTTGTGAAATGTCGTGACTTGTTTATTTAATTAGTCGGACGATATGGACGTTAAAATTGTATTATTTTATGTAAAATCGATAAAACATTAATTGGCAAAAAAGCTTAGGTATTAAACAATGCAATTTAATCAAACAATATTTTTAGAGGAAACATCAATATTTGACCCCTAAAATTGTTTTAAGGTTATATTTTGAAGCTTTACGATTCTTTTTCCTTTTGATTTTTATCTACAACAATGTTTTGCTGACGTAGAACTTATCATTTTTTTTGCTAATTTGGCATTTTATGTTTCTGCGAGTTATACCAACAGACCTGTAGATTTACGTAAGTACTTAATTCTTGATCGTGGGTTTGATTCATCGAACGAATTTTCACACACATTTTTCGATACAAAGGTGGGTCGACAAGCATGACTTCAATTGTAACCAAATCTCTTACATCAACCCAAATCATCACATCCGTGTATGGAACCGGTAAGTCCCAGCCATGTTGTCTATTTTGTGTACAGATAACAGGATCGCGTGAACTTTCACCAAGGCGTGAAAAAATTTAAGATGCATACGGACGCTAATTATTTTATAAGAAGTTCAGATAGACAACCTACTTACAAATAAAGTCTATGGATTTATGTCAAGTAAGGGAGTATTATTCCAAGCAGATAACGTCTTTCGACTGATATGATGATGCTTTATGTATAAGTAAGGTAAACTTTTAATACTTGGAACTTAAGGTTAAAGGCTTATGGGTATTAGCACGCCAATGGGGGCGTTGATCGACGGTAGAATGGATCAGTCAAGACCGATACCGTCAACCATTCATCAAAAGCTACCATGTTCATCGACCGACGTCGGTCAAAGTCATCGATCGACGATCGATCGATTAGTGCTAACATCCTAAGATTCTACAAGTTTAAACCATTTTTATATCAAAATATTGCATAAATATAGGCAAAGTTATACTGCGATAGTGTAAATACCAAGTGGGCAGTCGAAGGATGTTATAAATTCCTTCCAAGCTAATAAAATTGTGCCAAAGCTACAGCGGATGACTAAAGCACTCACGCGCATATTTGCATAGAATTAGTGCGTAATAATTAATAGACTCAATATTAGGCAAGTGTCAAACTAGTTTGCGTTTCGCTATCAAGTAGTAACCACAATCGGCCTACACATATGCAGATTTTAAATTAATATTGCGACGGCACTATTTCAATTGAAATCTAAATACAACCTAAGACCTAACATAAAGTGCAATACTTTTTTAGCTAAGTATTCATAAATAATACTTAAATTTTTCCACAGAATCGTCAATTTAGACCAAAAAAACAGACTTAAAATGGGCACTGAGTATACGATATGGTACAAAACAAATAAATAAACTACTAAAGGCCATACCCTGACCAAAAAAAAAGCATGAGATATGAGCATTCCTATTGGCCTAGCGGCACTGGTGGCGCATGAATTACAGTAGTGAATACGCCCAGATTTTAGAATAAAATCTTTATAAAATCGAATATTGGTCTTTTGAAAAAAATTAAACTTACAAAATGTACGATAGCAAATTGTCTATCCATTAGTGTTAGTATAAAAAATAATTAATAAATACTTTACGAGGAGATGCATGCTATCAATAATTATTTCACATTTTTATGGTTTTGTTGGAAGGAGATTAGTGAAACATATAACTCTTTAAAAAAAAGTGTACTACAATTTTAGAATCAACATTATGTAGAAATTTAATGTATTTTTATTAAGTGATATTTCTTTTTAAATAAAGAGTAGATAGCTCTTAAAAATTGCACAAAAACGACTAGCGCGGCGTTTTGCACGGGAAAGCGCCTTAAGCACTTTTATGACTTCTAAATTACTTCGCAAAATTATATCCAGTTTTAACATCTCTACCTCCATAAAAATATTGGAGCTTCAGCCAACTCTTGCGCATAACATGCACCCATATAAAGCAAAGAGACAAAGATGCGCATTTTATGTCTCAATAAAAAGTCAATGTGCTTGTTTTATACATATTCGTCCACGACCATTTAGAGTTAAAGTATCGACAATATTTTTGGTTCGACATTGGAGAGTACAACACGCTCATGCAGACTAATTAGAGTAAACTAGTTTCTGCCTGCGGCTTCACTCGCCTGAAAAGTGTTTGGTTATCCCTAGGAAACCGGTATTACCGGGATAAAGCCTATGTGCTATTCCAGACTATAATAAATCTATGTGTAAAATTTTATTGAGATCCGTTCAGCCTTTCCGTCTTGATTAGGTAACAAACATCCATCCATCCAAAATTTCGCATTAATAATATTACTAGCTTCTGCCAGCGGTTTCGCCCGCGTGAAAGTCGAAAATTATCCCGAGGAAATATATTCCCGAGATAAAAAGTAACCTATGTGCTATTTCTGACTTTAATCTATCTCTGTGCCAAATTTTATGCAGATCCATCCAGCCGTTTGAGCGTGAAGAAGTAACAAACATTCTGATGTATAAGCTATATTTCTGTGTAAAGTTTCATCAAAATCCGTTCAGTAGTTTTTGCGTGAACAAGTAACAAACATCCATCCATCCATCCTCACAAACTTTCAGGTTTATAATAGTACTAGCTTCTGCCAGCGGCTTCGCCCGCGTGTAAAGTGTTTTACCATTCTATGGGAACATGATACCGGAATAAAAATACACCTTTGTGCTATTCCAGACTATAATCTATCTCTGTGCCAAATTTCATCCAGATCCGTTCAGCCGTTTTAGCGTAATTGAGTAACAAACATACATCCGCACATCCATCCAAACATTCGCGTTTTTCGCGTTCGGATGTAGTATTGGAATACCTACATGGGTAGACTAATATTTGGATTTTGAGTTTACTAATAAAATCTAGGTGTCTAGATACTTATCACATTTTCCAAACGTAGAAAGATGTCGGTCATTGAACGCTTTGATTTTTTTTTGTATTTATATTTTTTGTAGTTAGTGTTAGCGTGATTGAGAGCGCTGTTAGAAGAAACTATTACAAAAAGTTATAAAATAATTTCGCTGTTCACGCAATGATCAACATCACAACAATAAAATAATTTGTACCTGTAACATAACTTACAATAAAATAATTTGTACAAATCTTATCTACGATATTTTACATAGCGTCCATAGTATACAAATAAAAGTTAATAAAAATAAGGATGTACAAGCGGGAATAAAAAGGTAAGGGAAAGAATTTATTGGGCATAAAAAATTCCTCCGCATGGCTGTTTACGAAAAGAGTGACCAAAACACTGGCAGCAAATTAGTTGCCAAAAAAAAACTGCTTTTGGTCACGTGAAGAGTAAACTAGCTTGCCGATGTCTCGATGAACTTGATGAAAATTCAGACCACATGGCCAGCTCAAAAAAGTTATATCTATTTGCAACAAAATTTGCCTTCAAAATAAGATTACAAGTCGGACCAATCATTTTTGAAAATTTGCCTTCAAAAGACACAAACGCGCTCACTCTTCTTGTGTTGTTAGGTTCATACAATTTGCACATTGCGTTTCATTTTTTTATTACTTTAGGTATGAAGCTACCAATGTTTATCTCTTTATTTCCTCTTTCACATGTCTTGTTTAATAGAAACTTACACTACAACCTGTTTTTACTACACCCATCTTCGTCACTTCACCTCGCAAGGATTTTTAGCCTTTAAAATTTGCAAAATTAAAAATGCAAATATCAGAGCCACGACGTAATAATATTATAGCTTCGTATCTGGTGGTCAATAGCTTGCTTCCGAAAGAGAAATCACACCCACAGTTGTGTCATGAAAAGTAAAAGTGGTACCGCCATGCCGAAGCCGAACACTGTCAATCCGAAATGCTTTATTTATTCATTCTTATGTATAATCATGGTTCATTACGTAACGAGTGCAGATAACTGGTTCCAATAACTTAACTAGTGTAGTAATGAAGGTTTTAATGAAAATACTTCATTATTTTTTTATACTGTTTGTGCTAAGTAGGCCGTTTTGTTTCTTATTTTTCGGTCATTGAAGGACTTATTGGCCTTTTAAGTTATATTAATTGGTCGTTTACTGTTGTGAGTGATGCTTAAATTGTCTCTGTTATCAATGTTAATTAATTCTGATTGGTTGAACGAATGAAAACATTTTGTTTACCTGCTACCACATTAATGTTTGAACAAAAACTACAGGTGTTCGTAATTTATTGAATATACGAATAATTATGAAAACATTTTTAAATGAAAATTAGGAAGATACTTATATGATTACCTACTTAGTATTAGCTAGGGGTACCCAAGAAACATGTTTTAATATAATATAAATCTAAAAACATATTCAGCGTTGACTATCTACATATTAATGGCATTCGTTTATCTCAATCACATAATTCAGAAATCTTATAATATTTACTTAATCGATGAAAAAGATGTAGGTATCGTTTAATACAAATATACTTTATATGGCCTCGGCTTAGATATAAGGTTCCAATATTATGTGACTAAAGACAGACTAATGGTAGATTACTAATCTATTCTTGCTTTATTCCCAGAATCTCGTGAGCAAATATTTTAAGAATTTGTAGGATCTTATGGACCAGTGTTGAGCTTTCAAAAAAGTGATATTTAAAACAAATGCAGGCATGAAAGTCAAAACCTGGCAGGCTTGAAGCATCATTATCTACGAAATTAAGATAGTTGGTATGTGCTACAGAGTTGAGTAATTTATTCACAATAAATTCAAATGGCAGAGAACATCACGATACTTAGGCGCACCAAAATTGGCACTACAAGGTTGTGCTACAATTTAGATACACGAGTGGAATCCTCATTACCATTCAGATGCATTCAAATATGGATTGTAAGCGTAAGTTTAAACATTAAAACGTTTTTGAATTTGAATATTAATGTATTATCTAGCTGTTGACAAAAGCGATCTGTAATTCAGCGGTCATCGCCCGTTCTTGAATTGTCAGCGAGTTTTTAATAACAATATATTTTTCTTTTTATCTATTTGTGTAAGGATATTTTCCTTGATGTTTTTGATGCTGCGATTAATTTTATAAAATAAAATGCTAAAATATACAACAATTATAATACACAAAAATTTCTTTATGCATGAAAAATACGCCTGCATTTAAGATGAGACTACTAAAGAACTAACTTGGCTATTTCACCTAGTTTTAATACTACTTATAATATTTAATTAGCAAGAGTTTTAATAAAGAGCACGCAGCTTTCTTTTATTAATTTCTAAGTGAAAGATGATGATAGTACTTACCAACATCTCTTCTTTGTGCATTCGCCAGAAACACCAGAGACAACAGTAGCACGATAGGCACGTTATTAACGAAAAAGTAATTCATTTTTAAGTTTTATTATTTAGAAAAATAAATTATACAATTTGTATTTTAAAAGGATCAGAAGCACTAGAATTATTTATTATTATGTTATATTTGAATTTAAACGAGCTAAATTGGTTTTTCCTTATTCAATTGAAGATTTACGGACTCGATGTTTTTCGCGCCGATTTCGAGTTTCGTCGTCGCGGAGGAGGGAGCGTGCGGCTCAGCCTTTGGGAGGTAAACTGAGCGGAGGCTGCGTCGGCGCAGGTGTATAGAGAAAGAAGAACGCATGTCCACCGTCGACCGGTCGATGGCCCGGGCCGCCCGCTGTCTGCTATCACCCGATAAACAAGTGATTACAAACGTTTAGGTATTTGCGGTATGTGTACGTGCTTAGAGCGTGTAGAAATTGGATCGCGCAAAAAGTTTTGCTTAATTTTTTTCACTTTTAATAAGTTATGTTCATTCGCTTTCGCATCGCGATCGCCAGATAGGTTGCAAGTAGGTGTTGCTCTTAAGGCAGAACTTTAGGCTTAAGTGATTCATGCAGCATTGTATAATATGATAGAATAAGAATATTATAAATATAACTATTGAGTTATTTAAATTATATTCGTATTAAAAAAAAAAAGGATAAATACGCATCTATATTGCGTCTATCTGCATAAAGACCTACTTATTTAAGATTCTTGACTACTAATGCATCTTAAGCGTATTATTATAAACTTAGATGCATAATATGCATATGGATAGCTTGGGTGCAATATTAAGTTGGATATTCAAGAAGGCAGGCTGATTTGTATTGTATTATTTTGCACCAAAATGTTGCCAGGGCAAGTCTATTGCCATCAACCGGGTTACTACTCAGAAATTATTTATGGAAAATCTCATACAAACGTAGTCTAGGGATTACTCCACTGTTTAACGATGTACTTTAAAAATAAAAAATGATATCAATTTGTCTCATAATTATCTAGCACTTATGTAAAAAAATAAATAATTTGAAAGTTAAGAGCGTCGAAACTTCCATATTTCAACACTAATTTTAACGCATCTTTGGGCGGCAATAAATACCATAATAAGATGGAAAATTGCAAAACGGCCACCATACAGGGATAGATTAGTAGTTCAACAATGCAAATAATTCATGATAATAATATCTAGACTCCCAAAGGTCTATTTATAAAATTTCGCGCGCTCTTTTTCGTCCTAAATCATCATCCAATTCGCTACAAACTTGCAAAAGTGCTAATTCGTACGCGAACTAGCTTCTTAGTGCTCATCACAGCATCTATCTCTTTCGCACGAGTTGTCGGATGAGATAGCAGGCATTTTAACTAAATAGGTAAATAAATAATTTCCCGTGATATATTTTGTTTTTCAAGTAGGTTGGTTGTTTTTAGCTCGTGCCGTCGACTAGTGTAACCTTAAGGTGCCTTATTTATTACTATGCTAGTATTATCTGTGCTTATTACAAAAAGCGGTTTAACTAAAAACTCAGGTTTAAACCTCTATAATGTACGGTGCAAACAAGGTTTAAACCTGGGTTTTAGTTAAAGCGTTTTTTGTAATAAGGCACAAGAAGTTTACATTTCCATTTTATGCCATATAGGAAGTGATGGTGGCAAGCTAGAAGAGTATTATAGTCGTGCTAGTATCAAGGAAATAAGGTTAGTTCCTAACACTCACACTAGGGGAAAAACGTTACTGGATTGACCCTATCGGTTGGTGCGATTGTACAATTTTTTTATTATGCTTTCGAAGTTTCATTGGTTCGATTCCCAGTCATCATCTGCCTAGCCTTTTTCCCACTCGGTTCCAAAAATAACGGGTCAGTCACATAAACCCGAATATCTCCCGAACTACGTATGCCATCCTAATGAAACGAAGACTGTTCAATTGAGAATTTAATTATACAGATAAAAAATAAAATAAAACTTAGTTGCATCCACAATATTAATCTCTAAATTAAAAAAAAACTAAAGTAGTCATATTTTTCTTAAGATTACATTTTTTTTATGATTGTTTTTTTGCTGTTTTTCATCACTTTCTTCATTTAATACTTTGTATTGCCTCCACGAGCTCTTCTGACAGCTTCCAGGCGATTAGGCATGCTGTACACCAAATTTCGGAGCCGGTGCTGAGGAATACCTTCCCATTCCTCCACCAGTGCTTGTTTAAGCTCGGGAAGCGTGATTGGTGGGGGGTTTCGACCTTTCACGCATCTCTGAAGCTCGTCCCAGGCGTGCTCGATGGGGTTTAAGTCCGGGCTTCGCGCTGGCCACTGCATGAGTTCGATACCGACCTCTTCAAGGTAGTCATGTACAATTCTGGCGGTATGGGGACGCGCATTATCATGCATTAATATGCCATGCCAGTCCATCCTGGCCATGAAAGGACCTACATGTTCATTGAGGATCTCTTCCACGTACCTCTCTGCATTTAGAGTTCCATTTTGAATGAGTACCACCTCGGTGCGGGCCTCAGCAGAAATCCCAGCCCAAACTTGTACGGAGCCTCCACCGTACGCCACTTTTTCCTCCACACACGCTTGATGGAAGCGCTCCCGTGGTCTTCTGTACACCAACTGCCTACCATCATGCTTATAAAGCATGAATTTAGACTCGTCCGTGAACATTACCCTAGACCAATCGTCTAGTGTCCAGTTTAGGTGCTCGCGCACGTATCTCTGTCTTGCAATTCGATGTCCCCGTTCCAGTTTGGGGCCATTTGCGGGCCTCAATGGTTTCAAATTTGCTTCAGCAAGACGTCTTCTTACTGTTTGAGCGCTTAAATTGCCACCTCCAAAGCGAATAAAGTGAGTTTTTAGACCAACAGCAGTATGAAAACGATTTCGGAGCATTGTAGCCACCAGTTGTCTGTCTTCCCTGGCCGTTGTGCATCTTGGTCTGCCATTTCCTGGTCTTCTAAGGTGTGATCCGGTCTCTTGGTACCGCTGGACTACCCGGTACTAACACGGTACCCCTTGGCAAGACTGGTATCAGATCTCAAGCTTCTGACTACCTGTAACGACTGTCAAAGATCTTCAAATGACAGCCGGGACCAACGGCTTAACGTGCTTTCCGAGGCACGGAGGAAACTCGGTATGTTGAAATGGTCACCCATCCACTGACCGACCTCGTCAAGCGTTGCATAACCTTGATGATCGACCCGTGCGGCTGTTATTATTTAGCCACGAGCTCCCAGTAGAAACCTTAAAAAGCTTTTGTGTGGCTTTCTATAGGGAGTGCAAGTTACGGGCTGTGGTCCCATCCAGTTGTTCCAGGCTTTGTTCTCTTTTTTGTACTGACAGACGGATTGTCAGACAGACAAACTTCACAGAAAGAAATTTCAACTGTCTAGCTATCACGGTTCGGTTCGTGATAGCTAGACAGTTGAAATTTTCACGAATGATGTTTTTCTGTTGCCGCTATAACAACAAATACTAAAAACAGAATAAAATAAATATTTAAGTGGGGTCCCCATACAACAAGCGTGATTTGTTTGCCGTTTTTTGCGATAATGGTACGGAAGCCTTCGTGCGCGAGTCCGACTCGCACTTGGCCAGTTTTTTTTTTACTCTTGGGTGGGAAATCAACCAATGACTTCTCCCGCTCTAGGTGAAGCGGGAGGGCGTGTCAGACTTTTACTGACTCAAACCCACCCGTGTTCCTTCAGTTGCTTGAGCCAGGGCCGCGGTAACTCGCCTGCGTTTCTAATTTCTTTCGGTACATTTCAAGCATTTTGTATTAAGTTCTATCTTGATACTGGGGTGTCTATTCACTTGCCATTTCGTTCTGAGTTCACGTTTTTCAGTAAGAAGCTCGTTGCACCAATGGAATAGCTTCCAATGCAGTTTGCGAGATAATCTTGTTGGAGCGTTCCACTCCCACTTCTTGGTCCTGATCACTTGATAGTACCTAAATGTTTTGAAGTTGATCGGTCACAAATCGTTTAAACTTATCCCAGTTTATTTTTTAGTTGCTGAGGTCAATGTTTGTAATATCGGAACAATATTTGAATTTCAATACTGGATAATGGTCAGGCTAGTTCTGAGCTGTTTTTGTATTCAAGAATTTGATTTGAGTATTCACATAACTCTTTTTGTAATAAAAAAAATAACATGTCTGGGTCTTCTTTCTATCCGTAGGTCAGTAAGTTGGTTCACCTGAAGATATTTTTTTCAGTGGTTATGCGAGTCTTCTACTAGATACTGTAGTCCTTTAACTTTTACCATATAATTTAAATGAATATATATATCTTAGGAGTTATCGCAAAATAAAAACTAACGCGCGTGTTTTGTTTATGGTAGATAGGTATTTATTTTAAGAAAAAACTTGTAGGCATAATATACTGTACTACCCGTGCGAAGCCGGGGCGGGTCTCTAGTTGATTTATAAAATCAGCCTTTTATGTTTTACATTAGTATCACTTTACTCTCATCTGTAAAAAGCACTGTGCTCCAAACACTCAAACACTTGAGTCAAAATGTCTTGCTAATGTAAATCTTTATAAATACGATGAGCCCTTTTCAGTGGAATTTGCACCACTCATCTTCTGGATAATTCCTATAGGTAGTCTTCGGTAGCTCTCTGCGTGCAGTTAAGGCCGTGCCCTGACCAAAAAATCAGCATGAGATATGAGCATTCCTATTGGCCTAGCGGCATTGTTGGCGCATGAATTACGGTAGTGAATACGCCCAGATTTTAGAATAAAGTCTTTATAAAATCGAATATTGGTCTTTTGAAAAAAATAAAACTAACAAAATGTTCGTTATAAAATTGTCTATCCATTAGTGTTAGTATAAAAAATAATTAATGAATACTTTACGAGGAGATGCATGCTATCAATAATTATTTCACATTTTTATGGTTTTGTTGGAAGGAGATTAGTGACACATATACATCTTTAAAAAAAAAAGTGTACTACAATTTTAGAATCAACATTATGTAGAAATTTAATGTATTTTTATTAATTGATATTTCTTTTTAAATAAAGAGTAGATAGCTCTTAAAAACTGCACAAAATTCGACTAGCGCGGCGTTTTGCTCGGGGACGCGCCTTAAGGCCGTACCCTGACCAAAAAATCAGCATCAGATATGAGCATTCCTATTGGCCTAGCGGCACTTGTGGCGCATGAATTACGGTAGTGAATACCCCCAGATTTTAGAATAAAATATTTTTAAAATCGAATATTGGTCTTTTGAAAAAACTAAAACTTACAAAATGTTCGTTATCAAATGGACTATCCATTAGTGTTAGTATAAAAAATAATTAATGAACACTTTACGAGGATACGCATGCTATCAATAATTATTTCACATTTTTATGGTTTTGTTGGAAGGAGACTACTGACACGTATACCTCTTTAAAAAAAAAAGTGTACGACCATTTTAGAATCAACATTATGTAGAAATTTAATATATTTTTATTAATTGATGTTTCTTTTTAAATAAAGAGTAGATAGCTCTTAAAAACTGCACAAAATTCGACTAGCGCGGCGTTTTGCTCGCCTCGCCGGATATGCAGCGGTCTTGGCATTGCAAGTAGAATGCTGCAAAAGTGTTCGATAACACGATGCTACACAATTCATCCGATGAATAAATCACCCAAAAAGCCGAAATTCTTACGTGGCCTTTATTTTATTATTACATGGCACCTTCAGTCTTGGAATAGTATTTTTCTGAGAAGTAGGTACTTCAGCTGCAGACAAATCCACTATATAAGATTTATGTAGTAACTAAACCTTTACTGGTAGTTCGGTTAAGTATATAAGGGGATTCTGCAATAAGAAAACAAATATGTTTCACTTTAAAAACATCATAAAATATGCTTAGAGCCACCACGCGGGCCCAGTGCGGTTTGGTGGATGTCACATATCTTCGATATTTTGGTTCTAGAACATGCTGGTTTCCACACGATGTTTTCCTTCACAGTTTTATTTTTATTTTACATAGTTTTATTTATGTAAATCACACCAACAACATATTTGCAATTTCATTTACAAAGTTAATTTTTTTAGAGCATTTGTGATGAAATAATTTACACAAAGTAAAGCGCCTGCCGGGGTTCGACCACGACCTACGAAACGTAAGTCGGGGCCGTTACCACTGGGCCACCACTGCTCTGGGGGTTGATCATAAACTCTTAGAGCGGTATCAATTTGAGATCGAATAAGGGACAGATGTATCTGACTTGTATACATCTGTCACTTACTCGATATCAAATTGTTACCGCTCTAAGAGCTTATGGTCACCCCCCTGCTTAGAGATGGATATCAAGATCAAATTAAAATTTTACTGAATACGACAAACACATGCCTACAACATTAAAAAACCATTGTAGGTAATAATGTTTCGACCGAAAAATTGAAAAACTAACAGTTATGCTACTTTACTGACACTTGACATGAAAGTTAAAAGCTACATTAATAAAAACAAACACAGTTGAAAAAAATCGTCGAAAGTTAATTTGAAGGTATTTTTCCGGCACCACCTCGCTACTGCCAAAATCTGACAACACAGCGCCCTAATCGCTAGCGCAACTGAGGTAAGAAGGGTTTAGGGCCCATATTAAGGTATATTAAAGTAATTTGTTAATTTGTTACGATCAACCAGTGTTACTTTTATACCTGGTTTTATTTATACCTACCTACCTATGGTTAATTTAAGAAATGGCTACATAATATATATACTAACAAAATCAAAACTAGAATCTGTTCATCTTATCTGTTTTTATTAGTTTCCTGAAGATCTTATAAGTACTCACGTGAATACTTAGCTGACGTAGACTATTGCACCTATGTTATGCTATTAGCAGAAGCGCGCGGGTTTGATTCTGAAAGGCGACTGGTAAATCATCATCATTTTCCTGCCCTTGTCCCATGTTACTTGAGGTCGGCGCAACACGTTTTCTTCTTCCGTACTGTCCTGTCCCCCGTCACGCTATCACTGACTCCCTTTACTTTCATAACACTCCTCACACAGTCTATCCATTTTCTTTGGCCGACTGGCAAATCAATTTATGATAAAATTGGTTTCTGAATTGATCGGAAACACTATGAACAAAAACAAATATAAATAAACAGAATCACTATACAGTACATAAATAAATAGATAGTACTTTTTTCTTATTTTATCAATCTTTTAAAGAATTCAAAAACAGAGCGTGGAAAGGAACGTAGTCAAAGACAAGTTTTTTTTATCTCTCAAATCAATATGGCGTTAGTAAACGTCAAATGAAGTGTGGTGTTGTGGTCCGTGGCGTTTATTTAGTATTTTCCTAAACCATGGCTGGTTTTACGGAAAACGCGTTAGTTCGTAAGCTCCAAGAGCTGAATTCGAGTCAGCAAAGCATTCAAACGCTATCCTTGTGGCTGATCCATCACAGAAAACACCATGCCATAGTTGTGAAAACCTGGTTCAAAGAAATAATGAAAGGTAACCTAAAATATTATTTTTCTAACCATTTGGAGTGCAGTTTAATGTATAAATTAGCTGATCATATTTTATTTAACGTATAAATATTGATAGAGAACAAAGGCTTGTTTCTACAGCTGGAGCAATTTCTACGGACATAATTTGATCGTCAAAATGTCTCGCTTTTGTTTGTTTTAATTTTGCTACCATAGAATAATCTAGTAACTTAGAAGCTAGCAGGGATGCTCAATATTGTGCATTTAATTTTAAACAGCCAAATCTTAACCAGTATGCGTGGAACAAGCAAAAAACACCACCATCCATCACTATGTTGTGCACTGATAAGAATGTACATTTAGCATTTTGAGTTTCTAGTAGGTAATTATTACAGTGTTCCTTTCTTAGTACAAATAATGAACGAAAATGCTACAAACCACCACAATATTTTGTTTATAATCTTGGCAATTCAAAAAAACTAATGAAATTTACATTTTACATGCTGCAATAACTTAGTATGAATGTCTACGAAAAATCAAATTCATAATCCTAATTTATTACTATGTTACCCATACACTATAACAACGAGTATCATTTGTAAGCATCAAGTTAAACTTATATAACATATTTTTATAGCTGTCAAATCTGACTTCTTAGATTGTCATGTATATATCTCGACATTGTCTCAAGTCAACTGTGCAACTCAAGAATAGGTCTTCTAAAAATGTATTTATTTTCATTATAACCCAGCTCTTAACATTAATCTTGCCTAGGTATCTTGATAGGAAGAAGAGCTGTGTGGATATTCTCCACAATGGTGTGGTTGTTAATGCAGAAAGTTAATTGACTACTTGTTGGGAACTTGATTACTTGTCAAGCACCTGTGTAAGACCACCTGTGGCTGGCTAGTTCATTATGAGCCAGCTCTATGTTAATCTAGCCTGATAGGAAAATGAGGTATTAAAAAAAATATTTGTGTTGTATGACAACCAGAGAATATTGCTCTGCATCTGATACACTGCAAATCAGAAATTACTTGACCACTTGTTCAGAACCGTAGAGCTACGACCACCTGTGGCTAGCTGGTTTATTAGAATCTGTTCCATTATTATTTAGTTTAATATTACACACAAATATGTTAATAGTTAGACTTGAACTTATACAGTATGGCATAAAACTGCTATTTTATTAATAACACATGTTAATAATGTAGGTACTTTATTTTGTCTCTTTGAAAATAACATTGGTATAAGTTCTAAATATGGTTTGGCCTAGAACTTAATGTTGTTGAAGTATGTTTGTTTTACTGCAGTGTTTCATTCCAATTAGCATTTGAGCTGGTATCAGTTTTTTCATAACACAAGCAAACTATTTTCTTAAAAGAATTCTCCCCATTGTAATTAGAATAAGTTATTTATATTGATGTAATAAACATTTTTTTTAATTTTTATTATTATTATTAATTTTTTATCAGTGACTTTAAGCAATTAGTAGTTATTTATTTATTTTTATTTATGTGAGGTGTAACTATGAATGATAGATTGGAGAAATTCTTTAAAAAAAATGTTGGCCCCCACTAGGGATTTGCCCTTATCATGGGTGTGTTAACAAACATTTAAACTCACATTCACAAACACCCAGATCGGGACAATGATCTGTAGGCCATACAAATATTTGTTCTGTACGGAAAAAAAGATAGAAATGAGATGAAGAATAAGGCATGGTGTGATATGACAATGTTGTGATAAATTTTGGTCACTTCATCTTCTATTTAAATGAAATGACAATTACAATTATGTATGAGAACGAACTAGTTATTTTTCTATTGAGCATATTGAATTATCTTGTCTATTCTTTATGGAGTGTTTTTTCTTTACAGCCAAAGATAGCAAGCAGCTTACATTTATGTACCTTGCTAATGACGTAATACAGAACAGTAAAAAGAAAGGCCCAGAGTATGGGAAGGCGTTTGGAGAAGTCCTGATGGAGTCATTCAAGCACATGGCGAAGACTGGTATCAATACCAAGACTAAACACTCACTGCACAGAATACTCACTATCTGGGGGGAGAGGGGGGTGTATGACTCGCAGAAGATACAAGAGTTTAAAGAGGCTGGTGAGTTTCTTTTTGTTCTTTTACAAATGTGTTTGTAGAGGTCAGATAGGCAGTTGCTTCTGTAAAATACTGGAATTCAGCGGGCTAGCTGCAACCAAACTGGCAAAAAGCTACACAGATTGATTGTATAAATGCCAAACTGCATCATCATGGATGCATCTGTTTTAAATTGTATAAACAGTTAAAACCATTTAAAACGACATTGAAGGGACTGTTGCTGGCTTATGCTGTTGTTAAAGCCAATGGTCATTATAAATATAAAAATTGCACATTACATTTTATCATGGTATCCAGTACATCATTTTAAGCAGACGCTTTAAATGGTTTTGACTATATTTTACCAAAAAAGCAAGCAAACATATATAATAATCGAATATCCTATGAAACACAGATTAGTCGAAGTGGTATTATAGCCCTATTTTTCAGCTATATAATTTTACATTGGCGTTTGAATTCTCCACAATGGCAGTATTGTTTCATAACACTTATTGTTTCGTTATAGCAGATCATTGAACACTGGTGCTTAACTAGAAATATTTTATCATTGTAAAGAACTGTGTTTTTTCAAGCTCTATATTACGTTGGTGGCTGAAACTTGGCATACTTATTTATTTATATATACTTTACTGTACACCAAGATAAAAATAATTCAAAAAGACATCTTATAATAAAAACAAACATACAACAGGCGGCCTTATCGCGTCCCGCAGTCTCTTCCAGGCAACCTAGAATGGAAAGAGACAGCCTGGACACAATATGGGGTTGCACTTGGTGCAAATTTTTCAACAAATAATTAATTTATTGAGAAAGTAGGTGCTAAATACAAAAAAAATTGATACATACATACAACTAATATACAGACAAGAAAACAGGCAGTGATTGCGCGAGTTTTATAGTCACAGGCAATGCATTCCATAGACGAGTGGCCTGGATAGTAAAAGATTTGTCTAGGAAGGTAGTAGAATGCATTGGCATTTTAAGTTTCATATTATCCAATGACCTAAGAACTTACTTATGTAACTTTGGAAATATTGAAATAATATGTTACTATGATGGAACTGGGAGGTGGCCATAGCAACTCCTCAACCAGACAAGATAGGATCATCGTGTTTGGTCTCATTGGATATGTATTGCTAAGCAATGTTACATTTTGCTTTTTTTAGACCATTAAAAGCTTGTTTTAAAAAGATTTAAATGTTTAATTATTTAATTTTGTTTTCAACTATTTCATTAAATAATTGGGAGAGCTACAATTTGAATAACAAGAAAAACTAATATTTAAATGATAGCAATTGGAATTTTAGCTTTTCTTGTTATTTTTTCAAGAGTGAATAATAATTGGAAACTAGTTTTTATTTAAAGCCTAGGCTAGACTAAACAAATCCATGCAAACATCCATGTTCTTATTCACAATTTGCTTCACATTCCAGTGGATCCCAACGACGCTATTTCTCCAAAGAAACTAAGCAAGAAGCGCAAGTCAGTCGACGTGGAGATTGTCATTAAGGAGCCAGAGAAGAAAGCAAAGATAGAGGCCCGCTCGAAGCAGGAGCGCCGTCGCAGCGAGACCAAGGAAGTGGACGGCCATCTGGAGACGCACACCACACTTAGTCCCAAGACCCCGCCTGGAGACCCACCAGAGCCTGAGGAACTTATCAAGGTGATTAAACTTCTTGATTTATGGTGCTGCATTTGTAAATTATGTATCTGATTTGTTTATTCATTTAAAAATGAATGGACACACATCATGCATATATTGTAAACAGACAAGAAGAAAGACTGAAAAATACATACAAAAGTGAGGCTTATTTCTAAAGAAATCTCTTCTAGCAACCTGGTGAGGGCTGTGGAAGTCTCTTATGGCTCATTTAAATTAAGTTGTTTTGACCGATTTGGTTGCAGCCCGTATTCGGTCACCGATTGGTGTAAACAGGTTTTCGGTTAGCCGTATTCGGCTGCAGATCATTTTCGGTGACCGAACACGGCTGACTTCTCTTTATACCCTTCATCTTCTTAAAAGTTTCTTGTTTTATGTCGCACATCAAACATTAATATTTCACGTCGTAATACAATAAATAACGTAACTGTGCATGATGATGCTTTCAAAACGAGTGTACACAGTTCTCAAGTTAAAACGTATACGGTCGCCGTATTCGGTGACCGTCTTAATGTAAACAGCCCAATTCGGTTAACCGATCCGGTTCAACCGAAAGCGGTCGCCGTATACGGTAGGCCACCTAATGTAAACGCGCCATTAGATGTGAGAAGCACAGGAACAATCTTGTCTATATGGAGATACTTTGGGGAGGCCCATGTCCATCAAAGGTTGTGTTTCGGTTCAAATGACGATGATGAATCTTTTCATAGTTGCTTCCTTGAATTTCTTTTACATTAGTGTTTGGAAGCAGCTGCTTCATTTATTAAAGATACATGTCATGATGTCATTTTATTTTTACTAGCTGTCCCACGCGGCTTCGCTACCGTCAACTGACTACCTACCCACCCATCTACCCTACCTACATACATGATTGTTGTGTAACTTAAACCGTTTACGCAGCGCACGCAACGGAAGCTCTCAAAAAGGAATAATTTTGTCCGTTTTTGTAACATTTTTCATTTATGCTCCGCTCCTATTGGTCGTAGCGTGATGTTATATAGCCTATAACTTTCCTCGATAAATGGACTATCCAACACATAAAGAATTTTCAGTAGTTCCTGAGATTAGCGCGCTCAAACAAACAAACAAAAAAACTCTTCAGTTTTATAATATTAGTATAGATATTATATTTGTACCCACATAGTCATGTATGTAGATTTTTCTGGTAAAATGAATAAATAGACAGTTCCAAAAATATTAAATTAACTTAAGTAGCTACAAGAACTCATCTAACAGACGTTTTAATATGATTATGCAGCCATAAACATAATAGAAATATTATAATTATATGGCATTAATAGTCAATTAAAAGTAATTTATTTGTTCATCAAATAATTTAAAAAACAGATATGGACACCTGAATATAATTATAGCTATCAGGAAACAGTATTAACAAGGTCGTTTTTATTTGCAGGCACTACTGGAATTAGAAGCCAGTGCTTCAAGCGACGAGGCAGTACGGGAGAGGATTGCGTCGCTCCCCCCAGAAGTATCAGAAATCCAATTATTGTCTAAGTTAGAAGGTAATAAGTCACCCTATCATCGCATCGAGTTTGTAATTGATGTTGTAACAAGACTGAGCCTCTTTTCATACGCTTTGGCAGTAGGGTAGTTGATGCCCAGCTTCTCACTTGGATTTTGGATTAGCAACACATTTGCTATTGGTGTCAGTATGGTAGCCTGAATGTGTGAAAAGGGATTACTTTCTTGTTGGCATTCCCGAAACATCTATAAACTGTGAAAGACAATAATAAATGGGAATACTTTGTGCTTGTTTAAATTCTCTCAAAGACATTAAAAGTCAACATTCTGTCTTCACTGGATGTTATCAAAATTCCTAAAATTTGGTTTTTCATTGTTTGTATTCATGTTATAATGTTCTGCAATACTTTTTGATTTTTGAGTGTATTGTCTCACTTAAGTGATTTTATTTTCTTATTCTATTTGTAAGCATTGACTGTGATAAAATTATTTCGCAAAAATTGTGTTATTATGTGATTCTAGTAAATAAATATTATTATTGTGAAACTATTTGTGATTATATTAATAAAGAATATTGTTGATATGCTCTGTGTATTTCACTTATTCACTGATATGCCCAAATTAGATAGATTACTTGTAAATGTTGATATACATTATATTTGAATTTTCTATCAATTGAAGTGTGTAAAAGGCATTGTTATACTTTGGACTTTTTTCGAATATTTTCGGCGATTGTCCTAAAATCTGTTATAAGCATATCCATGCTTTATAAAAGTGGGAATTTGTGTTCAGAATCACCACTGAAATATCACCAAAGATAGATTGTATCACAGTCAATGCAGATACCCTTTGCAGGATATCAGTTGGGTAATAACTTCGTTTATAATTTACCAACAAGTAATATTGTAAAGGGAAATTATTAACCGGGAGAAAAATATACTGAATGGGCGACTATTATACTAAGTAACTATTTATCCAGTTAGGTTTTTGTAGTAATAGTGTTGTTACATACTTTAATTGTATTTGGGGTTCTGTTTTAGTATATTATTCTTTTGAAAATAGCTGAACAGCCATCGAGGCGACATCGTTGTGCAGCGCGGGTGTTCGGGTATATTCGTGTTTTCAACGAATTAGTCCAAGAGCGAGCGAAGCGAGCTCGGGAACTTAGAGAACCCCGACACGGATAGGCTACGTTCCTTCGTGTTAGGTTACTTTAGACCCTGCAGACAAAACGTCGAAAACTTTTATTATCAAGTCGCTGTTTTAAACATTTGTATTCGCCCACTGTTTGTAGCTCACTTAGTATTTCAGTAAGCCATATTCAGTATTTTTTACACCTTTAATTTGAATTTATTTTCGCTCGTTTAAATACTATCCTATTTTAAATAACACTCAAAAATCAAGTTTCACCAACTTGAATCCAGAATCTTGGACAATTATCATATTTTGGAACCACCAACTGTACAAACACACTGAAACAACACTGTAAATCACAATTTAAAACTGCAACAAAAAAAGAAATATTTTGGTTTTTTTAATGACTGGAATAGTCATTTTTGGTCTACTATTTGTAAACGGACTATTTCTAGACGTAAAGTTGCGTTAAAACACTCATCTCTCAAAGTTATGTAGTCTAGTTGATTATAAGTATCTAAGGTTCTGAGTTTAAGTATATATTATCTATACTTAGGTACATGTAACTGTTAATAATTTTTTATACTTGAGTACTACTCCCCAATCTTCTTGGTCGCTCTGAAGTTGGCTATAATGGCTGCGCAGTAGTAAATCTCATACAAAAACAGCACCGATCCGTGCCTTGCGCATCGGAAAGCTTATGTTCAGGGCGACTAAGAAGATTGAGGATTTCTGTACATGTAACTGGCAAATCCTGTAGTATCTAATGTATGAACCGTATTCTTCTAGATAAACAATCGGCGCTTAGCCTGAGTAATGTAGTGAACTCGGCCGTGGAATTGCTGACGGAATACAACCTGAGGCTTAGCGAGGAGTTGGAGAAGAGACGCAAGGTGGCTGCCATGCTGCGGGACTTCGCGCAGTCGCAGCGGGACCTGGCCAAGCAGGCCGAGGCTAGGCTAGAGGTGTGTAATAATCCTACTTTAAATTATATCTTACTAATATTATAAACTAGCTGTCCCACGCGGCTTCGCTCCCTTCATCGGGCTACCTACCTACCCTACATACATGAATGTTGCATAACCTTAACTAGTTACGCAGCGCACGCAACGGAAGATCTCAAAAAGGAATATTTTTCCCGTTTTTGCAATATTTTTCATTTACGCTCCGCTCCTATTGGTCGTAGCGTGATGTTATATAGCCTATAACCTTCCTTGACAAATAGACTTTCCAACACAAAAAGAATTTATCAATTCCAACCAGTAGTTCCTGAGATTAGCGCGTCCAAACAAACAAACAGCATTATAATTATTATTCAGCTTTATAATATTAGTATAGATTCGACAGTTTGCATGGATGGATGTTTGTGAATCAATCACGCCAGAAGGGCTTTACGGATCGGGATGAAATTTGGCACAGAGATGGATTATAATTTGAAATATCACATAGGCTACTTTTTATTTCGGTAGTATTTTCCCGTGGGATAATTATCGACACCCACGCGGGTGCAGCCGCTGGCAAAAGATAGTCATTATAACAGCTATGGTTACCTGGCCATGGCCTTTGCTTAGAAGACAGACAACACTGGCTTGAAAATAAGTTTTTTTATTTATTTAAAATAGTCTCGACCACTATCTCACCTGATGGTAAGCGATGATGTGGTCGACGGTGAAGCACGCTTGTCTAGAAGTAACGTATTCACTCTTGAATTAAAGACCCCTAGATTGTAGCTATCGGGTAACACAGACTGCGACAGGGAATTCCACTCCTTAGCTGCACGCACTCCTTACCTGTTCTCTCAAAATAAAATCTGATAATTAAACGTTTTCTCCTCGAGGCAGTCACAGTTATAATGTGTCCACCTTTTTAAAGCATTACCAAGAAAATTATGTTTTTTTCAATATTGACATATTTTTTATTTATTTTGTCCATGTTTTTATCCGTGCCCCTTGGCATATCAATTTTCTAGTACCGACGATTCTTTGTCAAAAGAAATTGCTAATATCCAACCAAATTTGGGCCATCCTTATGGCTCATTTACATTGGGTCGTTTTAACCGATTCGGACACCGACTAGTGTAAACGGGTTTTCGGTTAGCCGTATTCGGCCACAAACCGTTTTCGATTACCGTTTCGAACTCATTGTTCAATCGAAGAGCGCAGACAGCGCACGCGTCAAGTATTTTTTTTATAGTGAGTTTTTGTTCTTTGTCGTAACACAATATGTCAGTCCATGATGATGCTTTCAACACGAGTGTACACAGTTCGCCTGAATGCGGACGCCGAATCTGGTAAACCGACAACTTAAACGAATACGGTCGCCGTATTCGGTGACCGACTTAATGTAAATAGCCCAATTCGGTTAACCGATCCGGTTCAACCGAAATCGGTCGCCGTATACGGTGGCCGACCTGCAGTCTAATTGCGTAAGTGAATTCTCCAAAGCAAACGAGTCGATTCCTTCAAAGAATCAGAATCATTTCTTTTAACTTTTTCGGTATTGCGAAACTAATTTGGAAAGAATACAAACATCCTCATTTTAGTTGAAGTTCATCTACTGCGTTATGTTTCAACAAACTCGAACATTACACAATACCAATAGTGAAGTTTTATCACGATTCTTCCGCTTTCGTTCATTCTTTACAATCAATTCTACGTCAAAATATTGGTAATGGAAAGGAGCATAACCTTTCCGTTTCAGTAGTGTAATATGCAATACGTAAAGTCGTTTTTGGGAAAGAATCGACTTGATATATCCGCGCCATTAAGGGGCATTGTTTCCATCTTCTAACTTACCCTCTTAAAAGACAAAGTCATAACTTTTATAACCAAACGCCTTATCCCATTCCAGGAATACAACATAAAACTGCAAAAGATTTACGCGGTGAAAGCGGAAGTGAAGTCGCACATAGAGAACTTACCAGACGTGTCCCGTCTGCCCGATGTGACGGGCGGGCTCGCGCCGCTGCCGTCCGCCGGCGACCTGTTCAGCATCTGAGGATGTAGGATAGCTTCTCACGACCATGGAAATGCACTTACATTATGACGTACCTATTTGTTAACTTTTTTTTGCTGGTTTTTAATTCCTTGTCTGTTATTGGAATTTGGACCTTTGGACCGAAATTGGCACTGTCATCCAGAGGAGACTTAGTCTAACAAAAAATGTGATACGTAATGCCTTAAAACGCGTTGCCGAGATACGATAATTGAAGGTAAATATCGCTATAATTTTGCATCCAAATAACTTGGCTACCCTGGCACACAGAGTGCCTTATTACAAAAAGTGGTTTTAGTAAAAACCCAGGTCTAAACCTCTATAATGTATGGTGAAAACAAGGTTTAAACCTGAGTTTTGGTTAAACAGTTTTTTTGTAATAAGGCACAGAGTAATATATCTAGTTTCTGTTTGTTTAGAGTCCGGCTGGTGTAAAATCCGTACGACAGCTACGAAAACGGACCTAAGCCACCTTCGTTTTAAGTCTCTTTTTGATATGAAGTAGTAAATAACATGGCAGTCCTAAGTATTATTTAGGCAATAATACCGAATTGCTCAAAATGAGAGATATGTGTGGCAGAGACTTGATAGATAAATTGTTGTTATTCGTCGGGGTGATTCCTTTTGACGATTGTTTAGTAAATATAAATAAAGGTACATTTTGGTTTACTACTTCATGCTCAGTGGTTAAAATTTTCATTCAGCTTCTAATTTATCGTATATAATAATACAATTGATTGCGTGAACTTGTAACACAGTTAATAAGAATTTTAACATGTGGGTAGCTGTAAAATCTTAGTAATGATACATCTTTTTTAGGGGAGAATATTCTCGTTGTTAGACACTTTTTTCTCTCAGACTTGTGTTGTGGCATCTCTAGCAACTGATCGGTTATTTAAGATGTAAACATTGATGGACCAAATGTTTGAAAAAAGTGATGAAACAGACTGAGGAAGGCAGATAACTGTTTATGATGAAACTTGTGGTAGGTCTTATGTCCTGCAGTGGAGTGCTGTAGGCTGTTGATCAATTGAAGAATAAAAGTATTATATTACAGCAAGTGTATTCTTTCCTCAAAGTTTGCCCTGGAATTAAAAAGTCGCCTTGTATAAAAATATTATTAGGGTAAATTTTGTAAGTGTATTTCGAAGTAAAAGCAACTACTCTCCGTCCAGCCTGTAATGTTACATTTGACAGCTCAAAAACTAATCAATTAGTGATGAATTAATGTGGTACCGATTCTATTTCTTATAACAATCAAATTGAGCAATTAATTTTATTAATTTAGATATAACAAAATTTTGTATTGTTTGAAATCAAATCAAATTGATTGCATCCATTATCCACATACAGGTGGTAAATATTAATACAAGTTACAATGTATTTATTATTTTGTAACATCAAAATGTATTTTAATTATTTTATTTGCTGTATTTCTAGCAGTGGTGGCCCAGTGGTATCGGCCGCGACTTACAAGTAGTAGGTCGTGGGTTCGAGCCCAGGCAGTATCTTTACTTTGTGTAAATTATTTCATCACCACTGCTCTCAAAACGGTGAAGGAAAACATCGTGAGGAAACCGGCATGTCCTAGAACCAAAAATTCGAAGACATGTGACATCCACCAACCCGCAATGGGTCCGCGTGGTGGATAACGGCCCATTCCCTCTCTCAGAGAGGAGGCCTGTGTCCCAGCAGTGGTAACATTAATAGGCTGATGATGTGATGTGCTGTATTTCTATATTCATATATCCAATAAAGCTTCTTTAAAAATTTTACCTTCACACCTTTACACTGCAATATTTGCTGCTACGTAAATTCGATTTAACTGTGTATTTTAAATTATCGGAATAACAGAGCGAACAAGCTAGTTGCTTCTCTACTGTAAGCGTCCATGAAGTAAAATTGGATTTTATTGTCTATGGTTGATGAAACTTCTTAGGCGTGCATCTGTCAAATGTAAAATAATAGGCTGGACGTAGATTAGCTTCGGATTCCGACTAACTGCCGCATCGTCGGCAAAGCTGAAACATAGTGAGATATAGTCGTTGCAAATCACGAGTGCACGTAATGACATTGACATAATGTTTGAATTTCAATGGTTGACGCGCGTTTGTGAAATGGAACCACTATGCTGAAGTGTATGGTTATGTGTTTATCTAGCTATAGTGCGCAATGGCCGCCCAATAAACTTATGTAGTATTTTTTTCGATGATTGACGAAATCCATTGTAGTTCGCCTTTTAGAAGAAAAAAAGACTAAAATCGTGTACTGATTTTTAATAGGAATAATTCGTTTTTTTTTTTTCTCTGGCCTCTGATTCCGACTGGTATTTTACGAAATTGACACTAGTTACAAATTTGTGTGTAGATAATAACGTTAATAAATACTTAAAACATTATCATACACTTCTTATAATTTAATTATAATCGAAGTTTGCCTTATTTTTTGCGAATAAATGCCTTATGATTCGCATAAAACATATTCGTATGTTTTAGAAAATCGATTTAAGGTATAATCGATTATTATAGGTAGATGTAATCGATTATGAAGTCTCTTGTGTCTGAAAAGTGGGTGGTGTATTTATGTTATTCTTATGATTTTAATTATCTAACGTACGCCCGGTTTCTGAAAAGAAATTATCAACGCGACTTAGGTTTGGCCCTTCATCCGATTATAGGATTCGATAATTTTCTTTCCAGATATTGGGCTTTAGGATCTGTTCAAACTGTTTTACACTCCAGTATTTACCATATTCATTTTGCTGATTGATTGATTGAGTGATTTGTATGACATACCTAAACACTACTTTGTCTATGTTTATATCGATAACTATCCGGCTTTGAAAATATCGATATTCAAATAAAAAATAAACATGTGTGCAGTTCACATGCGGTAAAAGTGAAACCTTCAAAAAAGTAAGAGGAAACACTATAATGTATTCTATCTCATTCTCTCGCACGTTACATTCTATATGATGTATATGTTTGTCTGCTTTTAAAGTCGCTTTTTCGTTTCATTGGATTTCAAATCAAACAGGGCTAAAGAAGTTTTCACTTCAAAAAGTTTTTATTTGAATATTTTTTTTTTTTTTCAAGCATTTGTCATTTGTTATGCCTCCACAATCGATAAGATTTTAGTTACTAAAAGTTTGCGACTCTTGTGGACTCGTAATATTTTAGTAACACCTAGCCATAAATTGAGCCCTATAGTGTATCCAATTCCTTGTTTTATTGGATTGTTATGTTTCAAAGTTGTAATTTCTAGCCTAAGGGCGGTTAGAGCGGTTACGCACTGCATCCGAGAAAATTCGGTCCGAAGCAGCCGTTGTATCCGAACTTCACGGTCGTCTGAAAACCGTACATTTCCAATTCGGATGGAACTCTGATCTCGGTTTCGGATAAAGATCGGATGCAGTGCGTAAAACACCCTTATGGCGGTTACGGCATTATGGCGATAACGCACTACACCGATCCGTGTCCGTGATTTGAGTTCCGAGTTCTATCCGAATTTAAAATGTTCTGAACTATGACGGAGAGAGTTCGGATGTATTGCGTAAACTTCCCTATATGAAATGCTACGGCTACTTCGACACCGAAATTTTACGGACACGAATTGCTCTGATTGTATTATAACAATTGATATAGAGCGGTTATTTGAGAAGTTGTATAAACTTTTTTTTTTTAAATGAAGGTTTCTATGATGAGTATAAAAACTCGCACTAAGCCCTCGGCCTTTATTGTACTGTCCATTATAACCACCCTGCGTACTACCCATATAATATTTTATACTCTGTGTCTATCACACGTTTATCTCTAAAGTTGAACGCGCTCGTAGACGCACCGCAGGAGCCGCACTCGCCGCAGTCATCGCATTTTCTCAAGGCCACGCGCAATCCGCGCCGAACGCCCTTATTATATCAATATTTTCTATACGGATACAGATGACGTCTCCGCGCCGCAGGCACCGCACTCGCCGCAAGCATCGAACGCGCCGAATCTGATGACGTCATGCGATGAATGCGACGCTTGCGACTTCTGTGGTGCGTCTAGGTGCGCGTACACCTTAATGGATAAATCTTATTCTGCATATACTAGTTACTCTATTTTAATACTCTTGCCCGCGGTAGTTCCGCTGTCTTCCGCAAATATTAGTGTTTTCATTATTATAGGATATGATTGTATTATTTCGGTGTACAAGTTTGGAAATATCAATTAATTGTTTAAATTATTAGCAATAATATAATTTGCTCAGAAATATGATTTGTAATAAGTACTTACTGATTGAAATCCAGAGTATACTATGTAATTTTTAGATGTATTAGCCAACAGATTATTTAAAGAAAAATAAATAAACTTTTGACTGGACACTGATATAAAACTCTGTATCACACATTGTTTAAAAAAAAACGATGTTTATTTTATAATTATATTATTGAGTGCTTTTGGTTGTTAAATTTCACGTAAAAATAAGATTATTTCGTCAACTTCGTTTTTATTCAAGGTTTAATCACGTTTGTAAACCAAATAGTAGCGTAATTTGGTGCGATTAGTTAATTTATTTAGCTACCACGAATTCACTATGTATAGCTAGATATTATAGACTTAAGTGAATTATAGATTTTGTTATATTAACAATCTTGATGTTTTATTGAACCCCTCGAACTTAGAGCGTTTACAGGCCTACGCGCGGGAGGGATGTGTTGACGGTAGTCATTCGCTCGTTAAGGCTTATATATTCCCCCAATGTTAACGCAGTACTGGCCGTGCGCCCGCTCGGAGCCAGATTATCAATATTGAACCTCCTTTTCGACAGTTTTGTATGCAAAATATTCTTTGATTTACATTAATGCTATTTCAGTTATGAAGAAATTCTAGCCATCAATTCTTCTGTGAAAAAATATTTTTAAACATCCAAGTCGTTTTGGACGACTATCCAAAAGTAGCGAAAAATGTTTCACAAGTAATGTACATGATTCAATAATATTTTTAAAGCTTTTGACCTAGCCGTTACTAAGGAGTATGCCTCCCATATTATTATTTTACTCTTTGGAGTATGCTTTAGAAAGTAACCGTTTTACGGCACTAAAGCGGTGGAAGGCCCTTAAGCTTTGGTCTCTTAGTCAGGACATACAACGCTGCGGTATGCGGTGCCGGACATAATGATCGTATAAGAAAACGTTAAGAATGGTATTTTGTTCCGTCGCAGTATACGTTAGCGGTGAGGAGGGTTAAGGTCCGTTTATATCTACAGACACTGAGCGTGGCAGACAAAATCATATTCTTTCATACAGTGAGTCTGTTGGTGTCTGCGCGGCCGTGTAACGATAGATATAAATACGTTAATAGATACTGTATAAAAGAATATTATTTTGTCTGCCACGGCACGTGTCTGGCACGCTCAGTGTCTGTAGATATAAACGGACCTTTATGGTGTCCGATACCCCATCATTGTAGTTCCGATCATACAAAGCTTTAAACGGGCGTCAATGCCCTCTCAGTTAAACGTAGTCGTCAGTAGTCAGTAGTATATCAAACCAACTCCGATGAGCGTGCACATACAAAATTAAAAAGCCTCCTTGGTGTTTTTATAAAACAAATACTCATTAGATGAATACCCCTCTGTCAGCCACTGTCAATGACTTTGACCACAACTTTGATGTACATTTTGACACATGTTTATATCCATGGCATCTGAAACATTTTTGAAAAATATTAATTATTTAGATATAATTTCGTTTTGAAAATGACTGAAAGTTTGGTGAGTATATTTGCGTAACTACTTAAATACTTATTTGGGACCAAGAAATGAATGATAAACGATAATGTTAATTTCAGAGCACTCGTACAAAAAGTGTGACCGAATCAATCGACACCGTATCTACTGAAAGCCCGCTGGTAATGTAGCTTGACTACTATTTTAGTTACTTACTGGTAGTATGTAGGGAAAGCCCGGGGCAAGACGGGATTATGTAAATAACATCACAACCTGATAATCAATTCAACTGCCTGCACTTTTAATTTGTGACTATGTTTGATCATCTTTGGAAAATACTATTCAAAATAAAAGTTTTGAGCTTTAACAAAAAGTATCATTTACCCGGTGGGTTGGGCAAAAAGAAAACGCCCCGAGGGGAAAAATAATAATTTTGACATAGTTTAGATGAGTTCGCATTCAACACAGAAGAAAACCGTATTGTTTTGGTTTTAGGTACTATCATTGCATCGCCGATTGCATATGTTAAGGTTACACAAGTCGAAAATTCTTCCATACAAACGTAGTCTAGGGATTATTCCACTGTTTGACGATGTACGTTTAAAATAAAAAGTGATATCAACTTGTCTCATCATTATCTAGCCCTGTATGGAAGCAAAAAAGTAAAAAAAGAAAATATTTGAAAGTTATGAGCGTCGAAAGTTCCACATTTCGACACTAATTTTAACGCATTTTTGGGCGCAAATAAATACCATATGAAGACGGAAAATTGCAAAACGGCCTCCATACAGGGATAGATTAGTAGGTTAACAATGAAAATAATTTTATTATGAACAGATAGATTTAGTCGTTTTTTCATAATATCTAGACTGCCAAAGGTCTGTTTATAAAATTTCGCGCGCTCGGTTTCGTCCTAAATCATTACCTATTTCGCTACAACTTTGCAAAAGTGTGTATTCGTACGCGAACTAGCTTCCTTCTGCTCATCACAGCATCTATCTCTTCCGCACGTGTTGTCGTTTGATATAAAATGCATTTTAACCCCGCGCACAAAATAGTTCGTGCCGTCGACTAGTGTACCCCTAAGACTTGAACAAGTATAGTAACGCTACATATTATATTTTATTGGAAAAATCTGTTATATTTCTGCCGCACACTATGCTTCTTGCCCTGGCTTCTACATACATCTTCGTTAAACACAGTAGAACCAGAGGCGCAAAAAAAGAATGGCATGGAGGAGAGGACTATCATGCAAGTCTTACGAATTCAGCGAGGGCCAGAATACAGGACTGACATTCAGGCCTACTAACAGCCAGCAAAACAGTGAGGAATTGGCAGTCAAGCCCTCCCAAATCTGCTTATGCAACATCTTCGATCTTGTTTCAGCAACATGTTGCTAGGTTGCTACGAGTAGATACACAAAATAGTGTTGCTACAACAGTACAGCGCATTAACATCAAGAATTTCCTTTAATGGGAAAAGAAAGTTGCACAATACGATTTCAGAAACATGTTGTTGCAACTATGTTGCGCAGCGCAGCTTACCAGGCTATACCATCCACTCTATTTATTTACCTACCCCAGATATACGATCGATGGACGAACAACATAAGTTACCGCCAGCTGGTGGTATCCTCCTGCATTGGAATCTTCCAAGTATGGTGGCACCCTTACCTCCACGATTTCCGGAAACTCCTGCCGTTCCTCTTCCTGTACAATATCTTCAGCATAGTGGTGGGATACCCGCTGTTCTATCTCGAGCTGGCCTTAGGAGTTGTCACGAAGAAAAGTGTGCTGAAATGTTGGGACCTATCACCTATGGCTAGAGGTAGGTGGTTAAAGAACATGTACCTAAGTATTGAAAAATATTTGTCGAGAAAATCTCTTTTCTTGCACCACGTCAAACCAGCTTTCGTGTAGCGCGTCCAGGCTATCTCGCCACCGCTTTCTGGGTCGTGTGGGGCGCAAGAAAAGATTGTGGAATATATGAAAGAAGCCCTTGGGGACATCCTCTAAAAAAATATCTAAACGTTGTTATGATATCAGGCTATTGCCAAGGTAAGGAATCCCCCTATAAACAAGGTATCTTCTGGTAGAAAAGGCTAATCTTACGCGTACCGATACCTACAAACACTTTGTACCTGACTCAGGGGCGGCCTTAACCGCTGCGAGGCTCTGGGCGGGCGGCAGATATTTACGACGCCCTTGTCCTTTTTACGATGTATGAGATATACGAGGAATGGAAAACTTTGCACTTATTGTTTTTATTATTGACTAGCTTCTGCCAGCGGCTTCGCCCGCGGGAATGTCGAAAATTAGCCCAAGGGAACATATTGCCGGGATAAAAAGCCTATATCCTAAGTGCTATTCCAGACTGAAATCTATCTCGTGCCAATTTTAATCCAGATCTGTCCAGCCGTTTGAGCGTGAAGAAGTAACAAACACAAACTTTCGCCTTTATAATATTAGTTTGATTATTAATACTTTACTATGAAATAATTAACCGACCAACTTTATTGTATTGTTTGCTATGGTTATCCCTAGCAAACAATAAAATAAAGTTGGTCGGGTACAACCCTAAAAGCTTACAATTTTATAATTGTAAGCATTTCGGGTTGTAGCGCGAGGCCCCTGCAAGAGCGAGGCCCCGGGCGATTGCCCTGTTCGCCACCCCATAAGGCCGCCACTGCCTGACTACTGAAAGAGGTGTCTATGAAGGGCTGAACCTAATTTGTTATCCGATCTGGGACAGACTGGGACTAGGTACCTATTTACATAGGTTATCGATATGCAAGGCAAGAACCTCTTTAATAGGCAAAGCGACATTCTAAAAGCTTATCTCGGTTGTTAAATTTATGGGAATGATACATGGTCAATCGTTATCCCCGATAGGATGCTTGTGGTTGTAAGAAATTACAAGCGCTATTATGAATAGCCGGGCACCGTTAATCAAATAGTTAACTTCGTTAATCGTTAATCCGCTACAAAAAAGTTAGCTTCGTTAAACGTTAAAGCGTTACGTTTCGGAAGAATTAACGCAAGTTAACGTTAACCGTTAATCCGTTAATATGTGTAAAGTTGCATCTTTATATCTTTGCGTTAGTGAACTTATAAAACCTGTTGGTTGAGGTTACATGCAAAAAGTATTTGCTGGCCCGATCTGGATACAAATTCCACGGGTGTGTAATACATGCCGTAATAACAGATAATATATTTATCACTTGAAATAACGTTCACATGATATACCTAATTTTCATATGCTATAAAAACAAATAACCTAATTTCATGTGATCTAATATTACATTTCATATAAACTTCTTTTGCTCTAATAACATTGGTATAACGTTCATCTCATATAATTTTCAATTAATAGGTTTATTGCTCTTTTTATATAACGTTCAGTTGACCTAATTTTCATATTTAGGTACTCATTTTCTGCCCAAATTCTGTACTGAATAGGTAAGTAAATATCAGAAAACATCATACTGTTATAGCCTCATCTAACCCAAATGATTCACCAACAATAGATGGGATCTGGCGCTCGGCGGCCGCTCTGCCGCGTTAAATTTCTGAGGCATTACACTAGATTGTTAAAATTTGCATTGTAACACATTTTGGTGCAAAAAATCTGTAAAAACGTGCAAAAAAATACTATGAAACGAACCTTCACTGTAATTAAGAAAAAAATATTCAAGAACCTAATAAATCCTTTTACTTTCAAGTCGCTGCTAACACCATCTATCTATCACCGTGAAACAAAACCGAACGCGTTCGTTGTACAAAAAAATAACAAGATTAATCAGATGAAAAACACTAGTTACGTCGGCACGGTTTCTTTTTATGGGATGAGGCATCTGTATGCTAGTATTATATTATCTGTGCTTTGTGTAAATTATTTCATCACCACTGCTCTCAAAACGGTGAAGGAAAACATAGTGAGGAAACCGGCATGTCCTACAACCAAAAATTCGAAAACATGTGACATCCACCAACCCGCACTGGGCCCGCGTGGTGGATTACGGCCCATTCCTCTCACAGAGAGGAGGACTGTGTCCCAGCAGTGGGAACATTAATAGGCTGATGATGTGATGTGTATTCCTCTTTATTTTTCAATTATATTAAACATTACTATAGAATTTGAATATTAATACTAACTAAATATTAGTTCAAATGTGCATTATAGAAAATGTTTATTAAACCATATAAAATTAGGTAAACTGAAATTATATCAATAATTCATTATATCATTTCATCGTTATACTAAAAATAAATTATATTAAATGAAATTAGGTCATGTGATCGTTAGAACTATGTTTGTTATTATGTCAAATGGTACTCACCCAAATTCCACATACTCACTAAAATGTGGCCATGGATTCTCATCAGGACCGCTGGAATCCGATCTGATTCCATGTCTGCCAACATCCATGATATGGTTTTATTTTAATTACTACACAGTACGTACACTGCACTGTACACTTTTTCTATCTAACTAAATTACACTGCACTTTTCTTTATCAATTATCAACAAGCAAATAATCACTGACAGTAATTTATAATAACAACAAACAAACAAAACACTCGTCACTCTTAGCACCGGCGCTAAGTAATGAAATGATCAAACGAAACAAATCTCTTCGCAGTCACACTCGCACGCGCCGGCAAAACATATCTAGTTTTGTTTTTGTTTCACTCGCTGCCACGCGCCACCCGGCACTTGTCGGTCTATTAAGCATTGAATTAACGGACTTCTGCATATTAACGGAAGTTAACGTGTCCGTTAACATTTTTAAAAGTTAACTTAAAAGTTAATCCGTTAATCAAAACGTTAAGTTCGTTAATTAACGATTAACGAGTTAATGCCCAGCTATGCTATTATGCAACTATTTAGGATCTTTTAAATAGGCGTTATAAGGCGCCCCTTTAGGGCTATAGCAGCTGCAGAAGGGTTGCATAGCCCGCTATGCAGCTAACTCTTGCAGCTTCTAACTGTAATTATATAAGCTATGAAGGTCTTAAGCAACCTTTTTGTGCTAGTTGGGGGGCTTAACACTGGTTCCGTGTTAGGGATGGGTCAATCATACGGTATGATTGACCCATCCCTAACACGGAACCAGTGTGAAATGGGGTATGATTCATACCCCATTTCACCAGGTTTTCTCAGCAGCGCCAGCGAGTATAGCGACCAACCTGGGCCCGCAGTCGGTTCAGATTGGTCACTGCAGTTCGTGTCTATGTGGTTAATTTGGGTACCTTCCTCCTCGCCAGGCGTCGGTTTCGCGATGCTAACAACGTGCGTGTTCAGCACCCTCGCAGCGGGTACGACAGGCGCGTGGTGCCTCGCCATGACCGTGCACTCCTTCCACACGTTCCTACCCTGGCTGCACTGTGCGGCCGCGGCGAAGCCCCCTTGCGCGGCTAGGCATCGCCCACTGCCGGTTGCGAGTGAGACGCCACCGCAATCGTTCTTTTTGTTAGTACCTAAGTAATAACTCTTTCCTCTATCATTAACGTGTTGTGATACCGTAAAATGGGGTGAATAGAAATCGCGGGGTGAATGGAGACAAATCTGGGAGTTTATTATTTTGCTCTCTAATTTGTCTTTAGTCGACTATCGTTCATTTAGTTCAACGATTTATTAAACGGCAATATTTTCCCACTATACTGGATACCCCCAAATTTACGTCAAGTTTATTGACATAAAGAAAAAAGCGGTTAAAGTGACCTCTGCGTGTGCTAGTGATTTAAGGCTGTCTAAAACTTTTATCAAACATACCGTTCTTCAGTTTTATCTCCTTCAAAATTTATATAAATGGATAGTAAAGTTTCTCATCTCATAGGGACACAAAGAAAGTATAAATACCTATTTAATGATTTTATTCGTATTTCTAGTAAAATAAGGACACTTGTGCTTTTTACCAGTATTCGAGGTAAATAGATACGCCTTTAGGGTCAATAGACACGAAGAAAGGGGTGATTAGATACGAGTGAGGGGTTAATAAAAACGAGAATGGGGTCTTTATAAACATAATTTTCAGGGTTGTTAATCGAGGACTAATTTAATAAATGTAAAGTGTTTTATGCGATTTTCAAATAAATTGTTAAATTTTGATATTTTCTATCCTCATGGGCTTTGGTCTTGTATTTGTTATTTTTCTATTCACCCCTCTCTCGTATCTTTTGACCCTAGTTTCAAGGTAAATAGAAATCGCCTTCATTATTCTATTTTACAAATTATTGAAATGTTTTCGCAAATTTTAAACATTAGTATTTGGCCAAATACAACGCGACTCGCAATTTCACAATCCTTTAATAACAGCTTGCATACAAAGTATCTGAGAAAATCAATGTGGAAGTTGAAATTTGTCCCTATTCACCCCATTTTACGGTAATACAGTACGGAATTTCTAAAGGTTTGGGTTAAGTTTGATAGAATAATAGACGAATCTATGAACAAGGACAAAAGTGGAGTTCGAGACGTTAGAGCTAACTCTTTTGACGTGGACGCTGGTAGGTCACTGCTCCCGAATATTTTGAAGATTCTGAAGTCCAGTATGGCTGCACATGTTGTATTGGAAATAGGGAATGGGAAGATGGTACCTGAATGATTATAGTGTAGGTAAACATAACAATATTATGTAAGTAGGTATATAAGGCGCGTTGCAAATATTTTTAGCTTCGTTTCATCCGGTAAATACAAACATAGGTTTTACTAATACCAAATGATTACAAACGTAGGTACACGTAAGGTTCCCTATTAGTGAATGTCTAAATTACTATATGCCCAGCAGCAGTCTTCTTCCAGCTGATATGATGTTCCAGTAATTTCGTGTTGGATCTCAAGCGGGATGGGCTGGCGGGCGGACTTGGTAACGTGGTGTGGGAGCTGATGGCCTACTACATCATCTGCTGGATCCTCATCTACTTCATCGTCATCAAGCGGATATACAGCTACTCGAAAGTAAGATACAATCTTGATTATTTTATTTTATCCTAGCAACATGGCAGCAGATTCAGCAGCAGATTCATAGATACATAATAGTGGATTTATTTACAGGAATTTAAAAGTGGCCACACTTGGGTAGCTCTATGTTCAACAGTGGACGTCTTTCGGCTGAAATGATGATGATGAAAAATGGCCAAGTTTTTTTTTATTGATGATAGATTCGCGTTTGATCACTATTTCACCTAATGAAGAGATGTGGTCGACGAAGGAGGTCGCTTGCCTAGAAGTCGCCATTATTGTAAAAACTACGGTTGTACCTATCAGTGTGCTTAGCGCGAGTTTTTTAACGTACTCACTCGTGATATCGTAAACGATCTCTTATGTCAAAATGTATACAAAAAAAGAGGTTTTGCCTTGCCGTCACCAAACGGCGCTTATCCAGTTTCAATACAAATTGTAGTTTACGTTAACGCGATTGAGCGTGAATAAAAACTCGGACTAAGGCCTCTGGAATCAAAGACTCCGGAGGAGCCTTATAGCGTAATGAATTCGACAAGGCAAAGGGTAAAGAGTATGAAAAATCGACCAATCACGTGTGAGATAATTAGACGCGATGTAGATTTCCGTCTATGTGATTGGTAGATTTTTCATACTGTTTGCCCTTTGCCTTGTCGTATTCATTACGCAATAAGGCTGCTGGAGGGTATTTCACATCTTAACTGAACGCATAATGGAAGTCTCTTCTTCTTCTTCCTCGTTTCCTCATGACTGAGGGTCGCGGCCACATGAGGTCGTTGCCTTCTCCACCAACGCTCTCCATGCTGAGCGGTTTTCGGCCATGCGGACAGATGCCTGAAAATTCCCCCACAGACATCTTTGACCACATCTGTCCATCGGGTTGGTGATCTTCCACGGCCCCTTTTTCCTTCCACGTTACCAGCCACAATAAGCTTTTCCAAGCTACCAGGCTCCCTCCTGGCCACGTGTCCGAAGTACTGTAGGAGTCGTTTCATGCAGATGGTCGATAGGCGAGATTTAACTTTCAGTTCGTTCAGAATTGACGCGTTTGTGCGGCGCGCTGTCCAGGGAATGCCTAACATTTTGCGCCAGCACCACATTTCGAACGCATCAATTCTGTTACGAATGCGTGATTTCAGTGTCCAGGTTTCAGAAGCATACAGAAATATAGAGAAGATCAGAGTCCGCATTAGCTTAACTTTAATATACTACTACTACTATAATGGAAGTATGTATTCCTAAAAAGATTTACTTATTACTTATGGGTGGAATGTCCATCATATTACCGATGGCGCATCGCCGTACGTCTTGTAGGTACCTACCTAGTCCGATTGGGTGATTATCTTGATATTTTTCCACTCCTTGGTTATTATGCTTAGGTCTACTGATTTTACCTGTTCTTGTTGTATAGCTGGTGATGTTCAAGGACGTGATGGCCTACTTTGTGTTGGTGTGCGTGGCGATAGGCGCCATACAGTTGAAGGGCTCGGGGCGCATGTTTAACGACTGCGATTGGTCCGTGCTGGTGGAGAGTTCACAGGTGAACAGTCTCAATATTTTGTATGAGATGGCCTGACAGACGTTACGGTGTCCGTATTACCCTAGGCTGAGTTCAAAGAAAAATTTATTTTTTACCCTATTGCCGAAGGAGGGTAATGTGTTTATCACTCTATGTATGTATGTATGTATGTTTTTTCATATGTGGGTTTTTGATGATACATTATCTTTAGAAGCACTATAGAGCCCTCAAAAATTGCTCAAAATTGCGCTGTCAACAGAAGCTTAGTGTACAAATTTGACAAATATAAATGAAAAAAGAAAAACATAGGGACATAGTATATATCTTACTTTACCAGTTTATGGAATATCTTTTAAATTGGTCCAATATTTTAGGTGGAGACGAAAGCCAAACCTCAAATTATGACTTTTTACTAAGGAAATTCAATCGGCGCTCTCTGCCCATATTTCCTCTTAAGGCGGGCCTAAGTGCAATGCAAAAATCCTTCTGCTTTCGTTCATTTTGTATGAACCAACGCTTGTTTATTATATCTATGGCTGCGCCAGCCTTTTTTCGTGTTGGATCGGAACACGATGTGCTGTGTCCCGATGTGGCTACTGGCTGCAATATGCGCTTATCTTAAAAACTTACTTATAAAACCATTTTCTAATTGGACAATAGGTAGGAACCTACCTATTTAACGAAAAAACAAAACATTTAAAAAAACCGGCCAAGTTTGTGTCGGACTTCGCAATTTTAGCGTTCCATACATACTAAAGATCTGGATCTGGGTTTTTAAACACAATTGGTATTTGTTAGTAAAATATAGGTAGGTAGGTACGTAATAATAAACATTGTGTTGTGTGTGTTTAAAGTGTTTTATCATCAAACAAGTTCATAGATGAGAAGTTAAAAAATTCTTCGGAATAAAATTGTGTGACAGACGACGGACAGACAGACACCATGAGTGACAGCAATAAGGCTCCGTTTGGACCTTTCCGGGTACGAAACCTTAAAAAGGCAGGTCTATTCCCGAATCCAAATATCTTCTCATCTCGAACTATTTACAACACGTAGAAGTTCACAATACAGCCCTGAAACACACAGGAATGTATCTAAGTAATAATCAGTCAACTCATGAAACTTTCCATATTTTTAGATGTGGCGTGAAGCCATGGAATATGCGTTGATCGAGATGACAGTGTGCCAAGGTTCGCTGATCATGCTTGGTTCCTACTGTCCCAAGGCGCAACACAAACTGGGTACCACGGCGATGCTTGCCTTCGCCGTGTCTAAGTCAAGCTGTATGACCACAGCGCTAGTTCTAGGAGCCACGCACGGAGCGCTTTCCATGGACTATGAGAATAACACTAATATTTGGCAAGGTAAGGTCTTTTTGGCCATAGTTCCTACTGTTTCTAATTTACAATAGCAACAAAACGCCGGGCGTATTTTAATGAAATGATCACCATGTCAAAGACAATAAACAAATACAAAATATGAACACGACGGTCGCTTATTCGTGCAATGATCAGGACGACGCCTTAGGGAATCCCCTTGAAGTATAACCAATAAGGTATAACGGTACCTGCACAGATAATTTAATAGTATCTAACTGCTTACTACCTTTTTGGATTAGTGGTCGCAATAAGCGCTACATGGGAATAAGAAGTTGTAGGTTTGCTTCCTGGCTCAGTCGAGCAGGATAATTGGATTGAAAGGCAAGCTACTACTCAGTAACAGCCCAAAGTTTGAATTTGTGCCCGTTTGATGGCGGTAAACTCACCTCCGTATAGGAACAGGCAACATGTGAGTTTAGGTACCCTCAGGCGTACTTTAAGAATAAATCACAAACGAAAGGGTAGTATTTAAAAGCAAATAAAAACTTTTAGTATACAAAAATGATCTGAATTCCAACAAAAAATACTGATTGCACAGTAAAATAGTTACCTCAAAATATTTTTATTTTAGCAACAATTGCGGGGATCCTATTTCTGTCTGCAGGTCTAAAGTAACCTAACATGAAGGAGATAACGCCTTCGAACCTAATCTATCTGTGTCGGGGTGCCCTAAGCTCCCGTGCTCGCTTCGCTCGCTCTTGAACTTAATTTATTATATAACGAGTATAACGTTTGTACCAACCCGCACTGGGCCCTCGTGGTGGATAACGAGCCGTTTCCGCGTAAATCGTTGCGACCGATTTTCGCGGCAACGGCTCGCATTCGAATGTTCACGCGAATAAAACGCTCGAAAGCGAGTACTCAGATAATGAAAAGAATGAGTATGTATCTAGGAAAATTACTGTCCACTTGTTAAGCAAGGAACAGTTCCTTGATCTTAAGTGTTTGTGACCTTCTTGGTCATTCGTATGATCGAATGAATGTCATTTAACGAGATCTTATTCGCATGCTCCAAGGTCGCAAGGGAATTTTCGACTCGAACATTCATAGTTTTGCTCGAAAGTGAATGATGGGCTCGCTGGGAAGCATTTGTTGCTCGCCTACGACTGCTTGTTTACAAATGCTCACGAAATAATGCTCCCAGTGAAGACGTTCCATTATGTCATAATAACTGTATAAGAATTTAAAGCTACTCTACCCGTTTGATTACAAAAGGGTGGGGGATCTACTCTGCATACTCCTGGGATGAAACGGTAAGTACCCAACTCATGTTTTCATTGCAGGTTCTTCCTCATCAATAATCCTCTGGTCTGACTACGTGGCTCGGATACCTGGCAGTCAATTCTGGTCTGCTCTTATATTCTTCACACTCTTTGTGTTAGCGCTTACAACAGCGGTAAGTGTGTAAGATTTTTTTTTACAAAGAATGGAGTGTTCTGATGACAGCTAAAAGTAAATGACATAAAATAAAAGTCTCAACAAATATTATAGATAGCCTGAATTTTGTGAGCTATATAAAAAATAATATTAATTTGTCTTTTAGGTATTCGTCAACAATATAATAACATTTTATCAACAAGTATTAATTTATTTTTTATTTATTAAATCAACTTTTTTTGGCGTCGGAAATTTATTGTAAATACGTGGGCCATAAGTATTTTTTTTCTTGATAGGCTCGCGCTTGATCATGTCTCAACTGATGGTAAGCGATGACTGATCGACGATGTAGCACGCTTTCCTAGATGAAACCTATTCACTCTTGACTTAAAGTCTCCCAGGTTGTAGCTATCAGGAAATACAGACTTCGGCAGGGAATGCCACTCCTTAGCTGTACGCATAATAAAAGTATTCCCAAAACGTTTGGTGCGTATGGGTGGGATGTCCACCATGTACCGATGACGCGTCGCTGTACGTCTTGTAGTCCGATGATGGAACGGGCTAGGAGGAATTAGTTCATGCAATTCCATCGCAAACTCCCCGAAATTAAAGTCTTTGTCAACTTAAATACCCAGATCTTTCACTGAGTCGCTGTATGGAATAGCTGAGCCACCAAAGACAATCCAGGGGAGCTGTGACCAGTTAATTTTCAAGCGCAACCTAGGACTACCGACAACAATGACTTGAGTCTTCGTAGGATTTATCTTCAGACCATGAGCCAAACTCCACTTAGAAATACGAGCCAAATCTTTATTGACCATATTAACTGCCTCTGACAATTCTTCTACCGGAGCTTGAGAATATATTTGCGGATCGTCAGCGTAAAGGTGGTAGGATGAGTGAAGTGCATTGGAAATAGAATTAATAAAAATAGCGTAGAGAAGAGGAGATAGAACCCCCCCTGTGGTACACCTGCAGAAGTATTGCACCATGACAAAGAAGAACCTTCAATGCAAATACGTTGTCAGCGGCCACACAGGTAACTACAAAACCAATCAATTGCCGTTAGAGATATGTTAAGAGAGCCAAGTATTCCGAATAAGATATCAAAATCGACAGTGTTAAAAGTATTGCTAATGTCTAATAAGGAATTAACCGTCAGATTTCCATTTTCCATACCGAGTCTAATATCGTCTGTAATGCTAACAAGAGCTGTTGTAGTACTATGTCTTGGACGAAACCCGGATTGGAAAAAAATAAGGAGGTGGTTCTTGCAAAGGAATGTACTAAGTTGGTTATGGATAAGGCGTTCGAGGACTTTGGACATAAATGGTAATATGGAGATAGGTCGGAATACAGAGAAGGAAACAGGATTATGCTTTTTAGGAAGAAGGGTGATTTGGGCTTCTTTCCAAGAAGAAGGCAATATACCGCTGGATAGGGAATGATTAAGGATATGATATTGGTACTACTTGAGCGCAATTTTTTTTCCGCATTGCGCATGCAATTCACAGGCAGGTCACAGAATGGGCGGCAAAAATTCGCAGTGCGTGCTATGCCTTATGGATGTTTTTGTATTGACTAAGAATTGGAACATCTCTTACAGTTGATATTTTTATCAAAAAGTTTGAGATATGTTTTGACAAAAATACTAGTTTCTAATAGGTACCTACCTATATGTATAACGCCGAAAATGTAAGATTGTTTAAGTATTTAAAGTATGGTGCAGATGAGCTATCATCTGTTTTCAGACCATACATGGCTCTTATACATCTTTTTTGTGTCCTAAATATTAATAATTAATCTGAAGATTTACTCCAGAATATAATTCCGTATCGTAGAATCGAACCTACTAGACCGTGATAGGCAAATAGTAACGTATCTCTGTTGACTTTTTTCGATAGTTGAAAGAGGCAGGCAAAGCCGGGGCGGGCTAATAGTCATTCAATAGACCAACACCACGTCTGTGAAATGGTGCGGTTGGCGCACAGTAGTAGGGATTCCCCGGTTCTGGATCACGGTATTCTCCGGCTCAATCTCAAAAATTTGGGGCGCTCATCCTAAAAAAAAAAAAAAAAAAAAAGTTTGGTATGTATTCCTAGGTTTTGCTATGCTCTGATCACGTTTCTGTGATCCATTTTTGTCTACGATGTGTGGTTCCAGAGATACAGAATCACTATCCACTAACATAATCAGGTCTCGATAACATCTCTTTGTTTGTCATGTCTCTATTGTTGTTCGAGAAGGGTGAGCAGTTCATTGTTAAACGCTCCGAAAAGGTTTCATTGTTTGTCAATTCTTACCTGTCGTTAATTGTTCGTTGTCCGTCGAGCTCCTTATCTATGGATAGTATAGATATTTAAACGATTGAAAATAAACCCGAATTGAAGGTGTCAAACATACCTAATATGTCTTACTGAATTGCTAACCGAATACATATTTTATTGCTTGCCGAATTAACTTTATACAGCTCGCGGTTTGCGTGCCTTACACCTCTGCTAATTCAAAGGTGGTGTACTTATACCTTGTGTGGACGACATACTTTATACACCGCGAATTAACTTTATTGCATGCTCATCAAACCTCTAATTATTTTATCGACTTGCGGCGGATCACATCTACTTACTACCTGGCCCGTACCTCAGACCTTTGCTTAGGACAATGGAATTGTACGGCCATTATGTTTTCACTGTTTCAAGGTATCATAAAAAAAGGTTTATTGCTCTCCAACGTATTGTTAGGCTTACTCATTGTTGCATCCTGTGGAGTAATTATAGCGATAAAAACTAAAAAAAACATTCCTTCAGACATATTGTTCTTACACAGGTTCACACATGTATTTGTTATTCACGTCGATTCCTGTCTGGAGTGAGATACCCGTTATGTCCCTATAAAACAGACGACCGAAAGCATACTATGTTTTCACTGTTTCAAGGTATCATAAAAAAAGGTTTATTGCTCTCCAACGTATTGTTAGGCTTACTCATTGTTGCATCCTGTGGAGTAATTATAGCGATAAAAACTAAAAAAAACATTCCTTCAGACATATTGTTCTTACACAGGTTCAAACATGTATTTGTTATTCACGTCGATTCCTGTCTGGAGTGAGATTCCCGTTATGTCCCTATAAAACAGACGACCGAAAGCATACAGCATCGTATTATCTTCTGTGCTCTACACCAAACACGGTCTCCTGTTGTTTATATAGTGAAGTGGTGAAATAGTGAAGCTGCTGAATAATGACTGTAAGTATCTCATCTTTGTTTAAAATATGTTCGTTTATGTCTCATTTACTGTCGATTTATTTATTATTATGTGTTCACCATGTTGTTACGCTCGTTCCTTAACCAATTTTTTATTGTTTCAGTTCTCTGAAAATACGTTTAAGAGTTATTACTATCCAGAGCTCCACGACGAACCCAGTGACGAGGAAGGTACACTTGCCTACAAAGTGAAACAGGCAATATCCAAAAGGTCCAATAGCATCGATGACTTTTTTGAAAAACCGAAGAAGAAGAAGAAGCTCATTAAAAAGTCGTCGAGTGTTGGTCGTCGCTCATCGTCGAACGGAGGTGTTCAATACATCACCTCAAATAAAGAGGACGGTGAGAAGGCATCCCACCTTATCAAAATAGAGATATATGATCTCAACAGGATCAAGAATGTCGCACCGGCGGACCACTGGAAACATGCAGACGTCCGTGTTAAGTACTATTCAGAAGTCGAGGAAGACAAACACATGTTAAGTGTGAGAGATATCATATTTGATATTACCAAAGAGTTGGCAACAAAAGACGATTGTGTAAAATATTTTATAGAGACTGATAAGTGAATAATAGTATGTGTGTGTGTGTTGGTGCTTAGAATTTAAGTCTTTTTTAAGAACATTGTAAATTGTTTTATATTTGTGCTATTGTAATTTGAATTTCACTAGAGTTAAGTCATACTATCTATTCAGGTACTTATTTTTAAGAACGTTGTAAAGTGTATTTTATCAGTGCTATTGTTATTAGAAATTCGCTAGAGTCAAGTCATATTATGTATTCAGGTACGAGACTTGTTTCGAAGAACTTTGTGTATTGAACATGTATAAGTGTATTTTGTTAAGAATTGTAAAGATAATAAAACTGCATATTTATTTAAAATTCGTCTTTAATTCATTTCTTGACTTCAGCAAAGTAGCAACATTACAGAAAAGGTTATCTAACAACTCTGCATTAGGCAGATCTGGTCTTGTGGGTTTTACTTTTATATTTTAAAATATGAACGGAACATCTTGTCAACTAATACATCATTGAATAATGTATAACTGGTAAATAATTTAGTAAAATTCAGCATCGTACATCCGTGAAATTTATGTAACAAATACATTAAACAGTACTCCCCACAAACTAAAGTAAAATCATTCTGAATCCTACTTATATTCCAGTCCCATCTTTTGCAATTCCTTCTTAAAAAATGTAGATAATATCCGGTTGGTGCCCGTCCATAGGAATCAAAATATTGACCAACACCATTCAAATCAATATTTATAGCTACCCAGTGAGAGCCTGGTTTATCATCAGCGTCCAGGTTACCTATTATGTATGTTGGTAGCTGGGTATAAACTGGTAACCTGTTTGCAGCATACACATTTTTTGTTAGACCTGGATGAATTTTTTTTAAGTGTTTCTGTATGTCTATTGTATCCATACTTATTAAACAAACAGTGAGAGCTATGACAGTACTAATCTATGCTGTGGGTAATGTGTAAATGTTTCATTTTAACTTGATTATCTAATTATGTATAATATAATTTGAGAACTAAAGTTTTCAATTATATATTTAGGGGGTAAATAAAAATGGAAATAGTTTTTACATAATTGTTTATTCAAAATTTCAGTTTATACAATGTTTTCTTATATCTTACACTATTATACATTTATTCTTAACTACTATAATCTACAGTTACATTTCTGTTTTTATCAATTTCAATTATATTATCAAATTCTGCATAAACAATGCAGTTAATTGTTTGTATAAGTGATGATTCAAAACGAACCTCTAATCTTACACTACCATGCTTAATGAGATTCCAATGTCCTGATGAGTTAGCTGATAAATCAGGTGTTAAATCGAAAGCCAACAGACAGTATCCTTTAGCATATTGCTCTCGAGATATTGCATTACCTTCATTAAGAAAATGTATACCAGTTCCAGAGAAAAGAGTGTGATAAGCAGATGTAAAAACATCTTTATCAAAAGATGGTTGTAAAGCCTTTGAAGGAACTTGTTGACCATCAATGTATAAGCTAAAAGTATTAATACCATAATTTTCAAAATTGAATGGATTTTTAGTAAGAGTACCATTAAAAGCAGCATTGCTTACGAACCCAACTATGCATCTTTTGGGTACCTGTCCTAGAAAAATATTATCAAGAGTTTTTCCTTGAACACCAGATGGAATTGTTAAGACTTTAACTTCAGCTCGAGTGATGGGGTATTTAGCTGTGGTAGAAGCTAAAACTTTCTGATGTGCAAGTAATACAGTTGGATTAATTCTTGCCCTTCGAACAATGAGAGTTGCATCTGTAATGCACACTTTAAATTTTGTATCGCTCGAAGAAGCTATCAAATTAAAACTTTCTCTTGAACGAACCAATTTTACACACATTTCAACACCATTAATCATAAATTTTTCTTGATTAAATATATCACCATGAAGATGCCCAATCATTTCAATTTCTTTACTTTCAGTAGTAAGTTCTTGTCTTTTAACAAATCCTTTGTTTTTTTCATCTGTAGAATTCATTTTTCCTGCAGTATCCTCATACCAAAGACCACAAGTGAGATGAGATTGTTTAGCTGCAGGAGCATAGTTTAAAAGCGTTTCCATGTAGGCTCGATAGGCATATGTATTATTGGGTGGTGATACTAGTTTTTGATTCAAATAAACATCAAGCTGACTGAAGAGTGAATGCAACCAATTGTTTACTGGGGCAACCACCGTAGATGATAACAGGCTTGATGAATCCTGATTTAGTATCTTTGCCTTTATGTGGAGTAATGTGTGTGACAAATCTATGTAGTCATCACCTGTACCCGGAATTTGAAACTCTATAGGCCCATCATCAGCAAGAGATGAAATTGGTTTATAATGAATCCACAATCCATTTTCAATGCTCGTTTGTGTAGACGGTAAAGCAAACAAATCCAATTCTGACTTAACACACTCACAAGAATGATTATGAAGAAAAGACATAATTAATTAGAAAATATATCTTTGATATTATTTGGTTTTAGACCTGATTTTTTAACAGCTTTCACTCTAGCAGTTAATGGTGGAATGAATGAAGACAATCGTTTTCTTTTGGTTATATACCCAGAGCCAGACATGTTGATTCTATCAATTTTGTCATCGGCTTTTCTTTTTAAGTTTGAACCAACTTGCTTGAGGCGAGCTTTAATCGAATCTTCCATGGGACGCGCTTGAGCTATATCAGTCAAGAGTCCTATTCCTGCATTTAGTGCTTCTTTACCAATAACTCTAGCACCACTCGAAAGTAAAGGTAAAACTGATCTAAATAATCCACCTAAGAAGCTCCCGATACCGTGACCACGCTGATATGATGATCCCTTATAAATTACTCCAATACCGGACCCAGCTTGATGTGTATAATAATTTTCGTAAGGGCATTTAGTATGATCACGATGAGAATGCATTATATTACAATTTTCGGAAATGTAGTTTAATACACACAGTTCCAAACTGGAATGGTATTTTTTGTCCTGTGCTTGACCTTATATCTATTTCCAGTGTATCAAACTCCCTTCGCATAACAGGTAAGTAGTGAGGTGGAGAGAAAACGTGCATTTTATTTGCGCCATAAATATATTTTGAAGGATCTAATGAAATGATTCTTAATAAAGGAGTCATGACATCGCCTACAATCTGGGGATCGATTATGTCGCAATAAACAAATAATTGAGATGGTAACCCCAAATGTAAATTAGCAGGACACTTCCCAAAATTTCTTTCTAGAAGATTTTTGTTCGGTTCAAAACCCAGTTGAACACATAATTTGGGGGATAATGTTACCATTGTTATAGCTTTATCCATAACCGTAACAGACACAAATTTAGTTATTTCATCATAACGAAATTTAATTTTTTCTTTAATACTGTTTAATGCTGTCAAAATGTGATCAATGTTATCATAGTTGGTGGCAGGAATGTGTTTTTTATAATACACTGTAGATAATTTTTCTTCATTAGGCATAAGCAACTTTTTCGTAACGTAAACAACATTTTCATGCTCTTGAACTGTAAACATCGTGCACGGATATTGAAATTCAACCACTCCAACCGACCATTCACCCTCCAATTTTATAGCTTTCGGTAACTTAGTTGAAAAGTTTGTTGTTTTGTTATCAGGAAAATACTCCATCGAACTGTTGCTAAGCAAAGTTAAATAAAAACTATCTTTATTCATATTTCTTTTAAATCAGTAGCTAAAATCCAACTGTTAAATTTATTTGGATAACCTTTCCACTTCACTAACACTTCTTTTCTGATACCTGAATATCTAGAACGAATTATTTTATCTATTTTATAGTTTAAGGTGGGGTTATAAGACACCTTTTGTAATTCTCTTTCATAAAAAGTGCCAACGATTGGTTCATTTTCTAAATCTGTTATTGTATAAACAATCCATGGAGACCTATCAATTATTGAGGATATAATAAATACTTCATCACTCCAGTTCGATTCATAACCTTTTTGGAATACATGCTTATATTTTGTTATTCGAACGTAATCACCAACATTTAATTTTGGTTTTGGACCATTTAAAGAGATTTTGTTTGGTCCTCTGTCATAGAGATTAGTCCAGACTGTCATAATATTGTTAGAATTTACATCACAAGGACACATCTTAATACTGGAGTGAATGCTATGGTTATAAGAATATATTAAATCTTGTAAAACGTCTACGTACTTATATGTATTTTTATGAGTGAAATAACGCCACATTTTCATTTTCAATGTTCTTTGAAATCGTTCGACAATGCTGGCCTTAATGTCAGGATTGTTAGTCGTATAGTAGTTAATCTGCTTAGATTTGAAGTATCGTTGTACATCTTTTGAAACAAATTCAGTACCTTTATCAGATTGTATGTGTGTAGGAGTTGTATTAGCTTCAGTAAATATACTTTCAAAACATTCTTTGGTAGTATCTGAATTTTTCTTTTTCATAGGTCTAGCAAAAGCATATTTACTAAAGACATCAATAACACAAAGTATATAGTTAAAACCATCATTATATTGAGAGTAAGATCGCATGTCACTCAAATCTGCTTGCCATAGTTCATTAATATTTGATAAAATATATCTATTTCGCGAAAACTTCTTCCGAACCGGTTTGTGAAGTGTGTACATTTCTTGTGATTGTAACCAATTTTTTACACGTTTTTTGTCCATTTTACCATTCATAGCTGTTGTTAGTTTATCAATACTACTATAGCCAGCAGGATTTGATGGGTCATAATAAATTCTATTAATTTCTTCTAGTACGGAGTCCATTTTTCCCAATCAATCTTTTTTCTTATTTTTTTTATGAGCTTCTTATCCCCACTACTTGGTGTAGTGAATTCTTCAACTTCTGATGGTTCGCCTAGATCTTTTGTTTGAAGTTTATTGATGAATTCATATCTCTTTGGATTACCAATGTAAGTCAGTGGTACTTTAATATCTTTTAATGCTTTAGCAAATTTGTCCCACCCTATTGGGTCACTTCTTTTCAATGGTCTTAGTGAATCATTTACTAAGTCAACAATATTACTTCCAGGAATTTTTTCATTGTCAATTATAACTGTACCTTCGTTGTCCCAATGTATTTTACTTTTACTTGATTCCACTAAATTTAATAGTAACTCACCTTTTTTATTATAAGTTTTTGGTATCAAACTAAGTATTTGGGAGGTTGAGTAGACCGGTTTTGTTGTAAAATTATCTTCTTTCTTAATAGGTTCAATGTCTCGCAACGAAGCTTCGTTAGTAACTATATGTTTATCATCCATTTCTTTATTTTTATACCTATTCTTAGATTCATTTATACCATCGTTAGAGATATCATTATAAATTGGTAGTTTATAAGGTTGACGGTCTTCTTCAGCAAAGTGGAGATATCTTTGTAGAGTTTGTAAATATAACATCCACTTCTTTCGATCTTCAGTATTACTTTTCATAATATTTTGCATTTCAGTGTCTAGTCGAGATAAATTATTGTTACCCATGGTTTCATGTTTTAGTTTTTCAATTAATCCAGGTTCTATAAGTAGCATCTTTTTTGCATTTTCCATGTTAATTTTGAGAAGTAAAACAACTTACGAAAGCACTCAAAATTGATCCTAATATTATAGGTAAGAAAGCTCCTCCTTTTTGAATGATTATATTTTTTCTTAGTTTAGTTTTACACTTTCGCACCAATTTCCGGAGAATATTTTATATTTATTTAATTTCTTCTTTTCTTGATCTTTGAGAGGTACCTTCCCTTGTAGAACGTTATGAATGCATTCACATAGAAAATTTATTTCTTCATCATCACAAGATTTGATAATTGCTTTTTGATACTTCGGTTTAAGTGTATACAATGCGTTTAATAAATTTCTATACGTTGTTAGTCTACGATGCATTGTTAACAAATGATAGGAACTGTTTGATTCTTGGAGTATTTAAACCTTTTTGTAGGTACGTATACTGTGCAATACCCATTAAATGGGAATATTTTTGTTTTGATACGGCACAAGTCATTAGTATTCTGCTTTAAATCAATTAATAAATATCCATGGGCTTCTGATGTAGCATCCTTGTAAGCATCTTCAATAAATTTTGCATCATCTGGGGATACCTGTCTTGCTAAATATCGTATTTGAGTTTTATCACGAGGATTTTTAAAATAAATTATGTAACTTGAATTCAAGGAAATGTCCCTTTGCCCTTTACCCTGATGAAATAAGTTTTGTGATATATAAAACACGCTTAAATTTCTGTGGTGACTACCCTTGGTAAATATGTCAACAATTCTACCATCTGATTCTCTCATTAGATCATCTATTATAACGAGATGTGGTTTCTCCCCATCAAACATGTTAAGGTCGGGAATACCTTGATGATAGTTGACATTTTGTAAATTATACAAAGGTTGCATTTCGTCAAAGCACCATGTAATTTGATTAAAATCACAATTACATATTTCTTTTATAGATTTTATAAAGTCCGTCACAAACTTCGATTTCCCACAAGCACTCGGACCTGCGACTATGGCAGTAAAGGGGTGGGAAAAATGGATCATTCTAAATGAACGTGTGAACTCTACAGGTGTATCGGAATGAATAAAACATATCATTAAAATTAAAGCTATTATATTTGATCAAAAATGTTAAAATAAATCTACAACTAATAAAAAAGCAAGAATACATATTTACATACACATATTTTCATGCACATATAATTGAAAGGTACATCTTTTAATATACAGAAAATAATAATAATATTAAATGTTCTTTATTCTATAATGACCCCAAGCGAGAGTGTCAGTAGAATTTCTTAATAAATATCGTTTTGTGTCACTGTGCGATAGTGATATTTTGTTTATTTTTTGAGTATAAATCGCGTGTTTTATTGATTTAAATCTTAACATTTCACTATAACGAATTTTCTTTTCGAACAAACATGTTTTGTAATCATTAAGTTCAAATTTATTTGTGATACATTTATTAATACCTTTTGCTTTAGCTACAAGTTTATTCTGCACATCCATTGCATACATTTTTGCACGAAGTCCTACAAATTCTTTGAGAATTTTACCATTATTTTCATCTTTAAAAAAGCCTAACCGTTTTTTATTTATTAATGGTAAACCATATTCATTATTAGGTGGATAGTCAGACGTATCAAAATAATATTCTAAGTTGTCTTTGATATCATCATAAAAATTGTATGTAAATAGTATTTGATAAATTAAACTGTCAGTATCCGTGTAAAGTAGTTTGAGATTATCTTGATACTTTGATTTCATAAAATCGTAATGAAATTGATACATTAAGGTTTTTGATAGATCTAATATACAAAACCCGAGGTAAATTGGTTTGTTATATAAAACTTTAGTTTTCTTTAATTGTACTGCGACTAAATCTTCGGAGAATATTGAAATACTGTGAAATTCAGGTCTTGCTATCAAAGCTTGAGCTCCTTGGGTTTTCCCACGATTCAACCAGTGGTTGACTAATTTAACATTCACTCTTTTTTGTACGTTTTCCATTGTTTTACCAAAAACAGAGTTGTTCATAAGTTTAAAAAAGTCTTTTTCGAAATCTGAAGTTGCCAAAGAACGCATGTGTGTGTTTAAATCTATGTAACTTTTTAACCATGCGGATTGTTCAAATTTAAGGATTCTATGAACTTTAAGTAATCGCAAACCTTTTTCTAAACATTGTTTAAGATTTCTATAATGAATAACATAGTTATTTTTATTATTTAAATTTGGGATCAATTTTCGATCTTTGCTATCACCTAAACATATGTTTTGAGGACAAAAGGGTAAATCTGAATGAAAATCATGTAAATTGTTTGGATATTCTAAATCTACTTCTAAAATAAAACCGTGCTCGGCATCGTCGGGGATGTTAAAATCAGTGTTTACATCTACCCATTCAAATTTGCCGGTTGGGAGGCACTGGGACATAGCCCAACCGTAAAGGTTATTTGCATCTAGATACATCAGAAAGGAAGATGGTGCACTGGAATCATATTCTGCCATAAATAAGTTATTTGCTTTTGCGTGTCTATTACTGCATTGAGATATACCACCCCTGATATTGTTCGCAATAAAAGCAATTTTATCGATATCTGTAAGAAGTTCTAAATTTATTTTAGTAAAAATTAACATTGCATCCCAACTTAATCCAGGTGCTGTATAATAATGAGCTGGGTCCAGACTATATGTGTTAAGACAAACGTTTCTAAAATTTTCAAATATATCTGCTAATAACAAAACATCCGTTTTTAAATAAAGATTTGAATAGTCGCCCATGTTTTGACAATTGAAGTGTTTCCATACATCATGAGCGTGATGGTAATCATTTTCGGAGATGTGGCTATCATTCAAGAACTATAAAATTTATCGCGAGTAGGAAGAGAAGTTATTTTTAAAGAATCAAATGAAGTCATGTATTCGTATGGATAAACACCCTTTCGTATTAATCTTTTGAAGTCTTCTTCACGTGGAAAATTTAATTTGAGTTCGTTAAATTGTTGGGGTAGTAAATTTTTAGCTAATTTGTCAAGACTACTGGACATAAATTTAAGTGAATCAAGAAATCTTAATTTCATAACACGATTATTAATACGTAAAACCTTGGAAAAAGAAATATATTTCTCTTTATTCTCAGGAATGAGTTCTATATTACCCTCTTCAAAATTGAGACCATGAACTATAAAATGAGCATCATAATTACTTAAGTTGTGAAAAAATACAGGTAAAAAGTTTGGTGTTCGGTATTTCTCAGAACAAAAAGGATGGGCGACTCCTTCATACTCGCCAGTATGCCAATTATATGAAATTGTGGAATGACCATTTATATTATTATTACAAATATAACACGTGTTGCTTTGGCTAATATCTATAATATTTTGACTCGTTAACGGCAATGGACTTTTAACACAACTATTCTTTTTACAGATACTTTCTAAATCTTTTTTAATGAATTGCATAAATGTGAGTGCACAATCTTTACCAGTATATGTCCTATATATTGAAAAGCTATCATTATAAGAACATTTAAGATAGTACCCAAAACTATACATTTCATGTTTTTGAATATTAGAAGTTGATGATATACTCGGATCGTTAGAACAACTGTCGATTGGATTTAAAAATGCTTCAAAGTCAGCATATACAACAAAAGGAACTCTTAACTTACGTTCATAATTATTAAATGAGATTTGGTTAGATGGAGTTATTTCATTGAACCAATTTCTCTTACTGTCACAGTTAGATGGTAAATCTGTGCATACGTTGAAACAATCATTTTCTTGATGTCGCTGTAAATTATCGCGTGATGTAAAATGTAATAAACAACCATCACAAATATGAACTGCATGCTCTGATGCTGATAATTGTTTAGAAACTAATCTTGAAAGGTTTTTAATATAACAATAATGACCGTTACTACCTTGAGATAAGTACAATAAGTTTAAATGAGTAGAGTTCCTTTGTTTTGTTAAGTGTAATGGTCCTACAACTTTATTCGCCTTACTTGTTAAATCGTATTCTAGACCAAAAACATTAATACTTATATTATTGAGTTTTTCAAATTTATGAATGTCATTAATTTTTAAAGGAAACCATAGTTGATCAAATTTTAATTTATTTTTATGTTGCATGTAAGCTGTTACTCTATTACAGTTATTTTTAACTGGGTACAATCCTGACAATACGGCCCAACGAAAGCATTCGTTATCATTATTTTGAACGTTGATAACAGCTTTCTTATATTTTATATCTAATGGTAAATCTATGTATGACGATCCATGTAATGGGTTAAACTTGTTAACATTCATGTCTAAGTGTTTTATTTTAACTAAACTCCATCCACTATCCTTTTTCTCAAAATTTGAAATTTTATTTGTTATTTCAGTAACAATAGATGAAAAAATTATTCCCGTATCATCCCCACGACAAATAACATAATTAGACATTTGAAAGTCAAAAGTATTAAAAAGATTTTTGGTTTCTTGGGTAAAGTTGGCATTAAGAATAAAATTTACTTTCACAGCAAAGTGTTCTATAATACATCGTTCTAGTAATTTATATATTACATCTTTAATATTTTCTAAAAATAATTCCGGTGTTTCAAATGGTTGGTCTGAATTTATATTCGATTTTATTCTGTAAGTAAGAATTCTATTCCCGAACGCACTTTCTATTATTTGTACGTTTGTTAATTCTTCATCAGATCTTAAAACATTGATTTTATGGGTATTACTCTTGAAATGGTTGGTTAAATATTTCCTTGATACAAATACGTGACATACAGAACATTCAATTTTATCATTATTTTCTGTACTCACATTTTGATTTATTGACACCGACGATGTTGATGTTGAAGGACTTTCAACATGTTTTTTCGTCCTCTTCTTTGCCCGTTCCTCTTCTATCAGGTCCGTTGTCGCCGGTCTTTTCTTTCTTCCTCCACCAATTTGAATAGATCTGTTTAAAAAAGAAACCAAAATAACATTAGCAAAATTTATCAACAATTACACCAAGTATAGTATTCACCGATTACACATAGAGTACTAACATGATTATTGACACCGTAAACAATACGCTTGCATTGGTAAAACGCCATCGAAAACATCTTGACCGGATTGAACACTGTGGTCAATGATTGTATGTCCTCCACATGGGGTATAATATGGAGTTATATCTGGATCTCGCAACATTGATTCCGGTAACACATTTTGTATGAACCAATACCGTATTAAACGATGAAATTTTTTTAAAATGAGACTTTTTCCCATACTTATAATGTCACTCTGAGATAAAATATCAAATTCAAAGCTGCGATACATTTTCGATCGTTGTAGTAACCAAAACACGGTCCAAAGAAACGAATGATTTCAAAACCCGCCACTACAACTTTAAGTACTCAAAATTCCATCCCCTCCTCATCGATTACCAAAACATGTAGCAACAAGTTAATTTATAACACAAAAGACTACTCACGTTTCAAAATGGTCCTTTTCTGCTTCCTCACAGAGCTCGTATAGTTCTTGATCGAAGCTTGAAGACATCAGTTCCAATGATTCGATGTCTTCAACAATCAATATGAGCTCTGAGTTGTACAGGTCACAGCTTAGTCTATCCATGGTATTGGATGAATAAGAAATGATGACCTACAAGTTACTTATAGCACAAATATAAAACAATTTACAATGTTCTTAAAAAAGACTTAAATTCTAAGCACCAACACACACACACATACTATTATTCACTTATCAGTCTCTATAAAATATTTTACACAATCGTCTTTTGTTGCCAACTCTTTGGTAATATCAAATATGATATCTCTCACACTTAACATGTGTTTGTCTTCCTCGACTTCTGAATAGTACTTAACACGGACGTCTGCATGTTTCCAGTGGTCCGCCGGTGCGACATTCTTGATCCTGTTGAGATCATATATCTCTATTTTGATAAGGTGGGATGCCTTCTCACCGTCCTCTTTATTTGAGGTGATGTATTGAACACCTCCGTTCGACGATGAGCGACGACCAACACTAGACGACTTTTTAATGAGCTTCTTCTTCTTCTTCGGTTTTTCAAAAAAGTCATCGATGCTATTGGACCTTTTGGATATTGCCTGTTTCACTTTGTAGGCAAGTGTACCTTCCTCGTCACTGGGTTCGTCGTGGAGCTCTGGATAGTAATAACTCTTAAACGTATTTTCAGAGAACTGAAACAATAAAAAATTGGTTAAGGAACGAGCGTAACAACATGGTGAACACATAATAATAAATAAATCGACAGTAAATGAGACATAAACGAACATATTTTAAACAAAGATGAGATACTTACAGTCATTATTCAGCAGCTTCACTATTTCACCACTTCACTATATAAACAACAGGAGACCGTGTTTGGTGTAGAGCACAGAAGATAATACGATGCTGTATCTCCTTGGAAGTCGCGTCGCCCCCGTCAGGGGGCGAGGCGAGCGGTCACAGAGCCTTGCTCTCTGCCCGCGGGAGCTTTTCCGGGGTCCACAAACATGGGCCCGTCTCTGTGTTGTCACATGTTGACCTAGCATGTTGCTAGCGCGGTCATTCACCTTTGCGGGTCAATGGTCCGCGCTAGCTATGTTTATGTAGTATGTGTGACTGCAGGCGCGCCGCGGCGCCCGTTTCTGAACGGTACGCCGCTTTTTCACGACACTCTGGCGGTCTACCTCCGCCGGGTGAGACCCAGAGCGTACTCTGGGAGGCCTAGCGAAGGTGACCAGCGTCAGAAGTGTCGACTTTGGACGAACCTGCAGTTTAGTTATGTAAGCGCCTAGTGGCGCCGCCAATGTATGTAGGAGCGGCAATGTTGTGTGTTACACCGCCCATGAACCAATAGCGTGCGAGGTACTCGCGACGCTATTCGGTGCAAGTGTACTGGCGAATGTATAGTAATGATTGTGTGTTTTTGCGGCGTAAAGCGTGTCTATATTAACTTAGAACAAACTTCACGCCGCGAATGTCGTGTGGGGTGGGTAGTGTTACTGTTTGAGTAAGCAGCGTGTAGACTGTTGCTGCTTACTCAGGCGTCAAGTCCGGGAGGTGGATGGGGCTGCACTCTCAGTAGTGAGGAGGTCACGTGGGAGGCGCTTTTTGTCCGGCGGGCGCGCGTGCAATGGCGCTATGTTAGCGATGTGGGGCCATGCAGATGCGTCGGCCCGCGCGAACATTGATTTGGCGAGTCGTCCCACAAATTCGTCCAGGCTCTCAATCCCAGTGTCTCGCTGGATTACATCGTTCCTCACGTAGCGAGGGGCGTCCATGATGCGGCGCAGCGTGATGCTCTGCTGCGCCCTAAGCTTTTGTTTGTTGGTCTCGCTCGTGAGGGCGAACCAAGCTGGGGTAGCGTAGGTTAGAATGGAGCGGATATATGTTTTGTACACGCCCAGCTTGGTGCGGGCGGGGAGGCGGGATGAGAGCACTGGATACAGCAGGTTTCGAGCCATCCTGCATTGACTCACCACTGTTTTTACATGCAGCCCCATCGTGAGTCGGCGATCGATGGTCACACCCAGGTACTTGGCATGGGGTGACCACTCGATGTCGACTCCTTGTAGTTTCAGCGGTGGTGGCAGAGTTCCCAGTCCTGTAACAATGGCCTGCGACTTACCCACGTTAACCGACAGTCGCCATTTGGACAGCCATTCTGGTATTGTGTCTAGGGCGCGCTGCATCTTGCGCGCTGCATGCCTGGCGTTCATGGAGGTGGTGATGTATGCCGCGTCGTCGGCATACAGCGCGAGCGTCGCCTCTGGTGTTGTTGGTATGTCGTCGGTGTAACGGGTGTAACCCGCAGGCGATAAGCAGCTGCCTTGTGGTACGCCCGCCAGTATCGGGCGGGGGGCGGACAGTGCTCCTTCTACCACCACCCTGAAAGTCCTGTGGGTAAGAAAAGATCGAATCACACTGACAATACGACGGGGCACGCTGGACTTGGACATCTTGTACACAAGCCCATCATGCCATACACGGTCAAAAGCCTTCTCCATGTCGAGGAATACTGCCACCGCGTGTTCATTTCTGTTCATTGTGGTCGACAGCAGGTGGAGTACCCTCGACAGCTGGAGCGTCGTGCTATGTTCCGCGCGAAACCCGAACTGTTCCTCGCGGGGCGGTATGTATGGAGTGATGTGTCGCAGCAGGAGCGACTCAAACACCTTGGAGATGGTGGGCAGGAGAGTTATTGGCCGATAGCTCTCAGGTTTCAGTGTGTTCTTGCCCGCCTTGGGCAGCATGATGACGCGCCCTTCTTTCCACGAAGCCGGGAAGGAGCCCGTGCGGACGATCCCCGTGAACAGGCGCGCCAGGGCCGCTATCATACGATAGGGCAGGTGGCGCAGCGCTGTGTTGGAGATTCCGTCGGCACCTGGGGCCTTCCGGGGCTTCGTTAACAAGATGGCGCGTCTGACTGCGCCAGGCGAGAAAGAGATGGGGTCTTCTTCAGGAGCTATCGGCGCAGCGAAGTATTCCTCCAGGTGTTTCTCCACTGCTGCGACATGCTCGTGTTCTGTGGTCGGGTTCGGTTGGAACTGACGCTCCAGATGTTCTGCAAAGACTTCTGACCGGTCCTCTGCTACATATTTCAGTGCCCCGTCGCTGCTCTGTAGTGGGCGCACCGGGGCTGGGGTATTTTTAAGTTGTCGGCACAGTTTGTGGAGGGAGGGCCAGTCGCCCTCCGCGGCATCTATACGTTCCTCCCAGCTCTCGGCGGCCAGAGCGCTCAGCTCGGCCTTCACTCTCTCCACCAGCTTATTTAGCTGCGTTTTCATACGCGGGCATCTTACTTGTTGCCACTGCTTGCGTAGTCGTCTCTTCTCGGTAATCATTCGCTGAATGCGTGCCGGCAGGGGCGGCTGTGGCCCTCTCCCCTGCGGTTGTGCGATCGTAGCTGCCTCTAATGCGTTCTGTACGCAAGCAGTGACGTCAGCGGCGAGTGTGTCGGCATCTGTGGCGGAGGTGATAGGCCGAGTTGGTGTCGTGGATTCGATCTCTTCCTGGAACTTCTTCCAGTCGATTAATCGACGTGGCGCTGGAGGTACTACTCTAGTCGGCATACCCGACAGGACGACGCTGTATGCTGGATGCTGTATGCTTTCGGTCGTCTGTTTTATAGGGACATAACGGGAATCTCACTCCAGACAGGAATCGACGTGAATAACAAATACATGTTTGAACCTGTGTAAGAACAATATGTCTGAAGGAATGTTTTTTTTAGTTTTTATCGCTATAATTACTCCACAGGATGCAACAATGAGTAAGCCTAACAATACGTTGGAGAGCAATAAACCTTTTTTTATGATACCTTGAAACAGTGAAAACATAGTATGCTTTCGGTCGTCTGTTTTATAGGGACATAACGGGTATCTCACTCCAGACAGGAATCGACGTGAATAACAAATACATGTGTGAACCTGTGTAAGAACAATATGTCTGAAGGAATGTTTTTTTTAGTTTTTATCGCTATAATTACTCCACAGGATGCAACAATGAGTAAGCCTAACAATACGTTGGAGAGCAATAAACCTTTTTTTATGATACCTTGAAACAGTGAAAACATAATGGCCGTACAATTCCATTGTCCTAAGCAAAGGTCTGAGGTACGGGCCAGGTAGTAAGTAGATGTGATCCGCCGCAAGTCGATAAAATAATTAGAGGTTTGATGAGCATGCAATAAAGTTAATTCGCGGTGTATAAAGTATGTCGTCCACACAAGGTATAAGTACACCACCTTTGAATTAGCAGAGGTGTAAGGCACGCAAACCGCGAGCTGTATAAAGTTAATTCGGCAAGCAATAAAATATGTATTCGGTTAGCAATTCAGTAAGACATATTAGGTATGTTTGACACCTTCAATTCGGGTTTATTTTCAATCGTTTAAATATCTATACTATCCATAGATAAGGAGCTCGACGGACAACGAACAATTAACGACAGGTAAGAATTGACAAACAATGAAACCTTTTCGGAGCGTTTAACAATGAACTGCTCACCCTTCTCGAACAACAATAGAGACATGACAAACAAAGAGATGTTATCGAGACCTGATTATGTTAGTGGATAGTGATTCTGTATCTCTGGAACCACACATCGTAGACAAAAATGGATCACAGAAACGTGATCAGAGCATAGCAAAACCTAGGAATACATACCAAACTTTTTTTTTTTTTTTTTTTTTTTTTTAGGATGAGCGCCCCAAATTTTTGAGATTGAGCCGGAGAATACCGTGATCCAGAACCGGGGAATCCCTACTACTGCGCACTGGCTGCCCGATTGACTGCTGGTTTTCGAGTTGTGGGTTCGATTCCTGCATGAACCGAAATTTGTGTGCAACAATATTTAATTTAAATAAAACCGTACTTTTAATCAAACGTTTTTAGTTTAAATACAAAACAATAGAAAAGAAAAGAAAAGTCGTTAAGGAAATGAAAAGAAGATTAGAAAAAGTTAAAGTCGTTAAAAAAAAAGAAGATTAGAAAAGTCGTTTTTGTACATCTAAAATATTCCCAAAAAATGTAGCCAGGGCACAGATGATATAATACTAGCATACCAGTTTGTTAAAGGCTAATCAAAAAAACCCATTTCCAGCAGTTTTGGAATGTTTGTCTGTTTAGCTATGCACACATCACGTAAAATATATGTAACCAATGTAGATACCTTTTATATATCAAAATTGTGCGTAACTATATTACTTAGTTTTAGTTGCAACGCAATCGGTTCACTCTATCAAAAGTTAGATGAATTTAAATTGTTCAAGAAGTAAAATATTCCAACACACGCAATTCAGATAGGTACTCGGACAGTTGAACTCCATATTCGATAGATGGTGTTGTATTTGACGTCATTTTCTGAATGCCAGTGTTAAGATTCTCCGCGGTAGAATGGCCCTAGAAAAAAATCTGTAGATAGGTAAGTAGGGTAGGGTAGAGTAGGCAGTTGATGGAAGCGAAGCCGCAGGCACAGCTAGTACAAAATAAATTACTTTGGGCAATATTATAAGTATTGAGGAAATAAATGTACCTATTCCTTTGATGATTTCAGGGGCTGTTAGTTCAAACACTGATGTCGTCATTCACCGGGCGATCAATACGAAAAATCAGTTGGGCCTTCCTCATACTAATATGTGTACTCTTCTGTGTAATAGGAGTCATCACTGTCTGCACACAGGTAGGTAATATAGATAGTTCAACCGGAACTCATCTGTGCGCGCGGCGCCATGTGTGCGTGCGCTTGTAATTATACAGCTTCACACGTCTTGCTCGGACTACGACTGCCGCGTCACCGAAGTAACTATTTAGTAATCTGTGGCGTCACTGTCACACAGATTAAATCTGTATTATTACAGCACACGCACACATGGCGCCGCACGCACTGGTGAGTTGAACTATCTATATCATTATACTGCAACCCATAATATGCTAAGTAGGTACCAGTCTAATAGGAAGCAATCTACCCAGTCTTTTCAGTTATGGTGGAGTCGGCTACCAACACAGACTAACGTAGGGTAGACTTATCGGATGCAGACTTATGGACTTATGGGTTGTGGAGGTCAGTTAGGCAGACCTAACTGACCTCCACAAGTAAGTGTTCAGATATTTTTGGTTAGTTGTGTGTATAGAAATTATTGACAAGCATCTGCTAAGATATTAATGAAGTAATGAATGTTCAGATATTAATGGTAACTTGTGTATGGAACTTATTGACATTTTAAGTTGTTCAGAAGTAGGTATTTGCTCACCTTGCCTGCTACAATATATCTGACGGTGACTGTAGGTACCTACCTATTTAAGGGAAAGCAAAGCTTACCTTGAAGATTGATCCGTGCGGCTATTGCTACCTAAGTACCACATAAATGAGGATGCAATCCCACCCGCCTTAATGCATCGGTCGCATCGGAGCGCGAGCGAATAAATCAACAATCAATTTAAATTAATTGACGAGTCGCCCTATTGAATGTAGGGGTCCGGTCCAGTGCGTTAGGTATATCTACCAATTTCAGTCCTATGCTAGAGCTACTAGAGATTATTTTTGATTGCCAACACCAACCGCTGACAATTTTTTATGTAATTTTATTAAGTGGGTGCAGTCCATCCTATAAAAGTCCATTATCCAGACTTATAAATGGACATATACAACATTAAAACCTTTTCAACATTGTAGGGTGGTTTATACATGCAAAATTTCCTAATGAACTGGCCAGCAACAAAACCCCGTGTGCCGATTGCAGCAGTGATGGCCACGGTCATCACCTACGTATACGGACAGACTACATTCTGCGAAGATGTGTTCTTTGCAGTTGGAGAATACCCCAGCGTCTTCATGAGGGTCTGTTGGGCGGTCTCGCCTGTTATCATGATGGTAAGCAAAGTAGAATACGGTAACTTGAATCTGTGTTTTAAAGTTGTTGTTACCATACACCTTGTATACGATTGAATACCGCTAACTAGCAAATCGACTAATGTACCTGACTAAATTATCAACGCGTTAAAAATTAAACTAAAGTCAAGTGATGTTGGCTGTAATTCAGTAATAATTTCAATCTGTCACACTATAGTTGTTGAAACTTATAGATGTAAAACCCTCCATCTTGATCACCAGACACCATAAACTATGGTGTAGTGACCTAGTAAGCCATAGAATGGCTATAGTCATCGGCACGTAACTTGGCAAGGTTTTGGCGTAGTAGGGGCAAATTCGCGCATCGTACACTTATTGCCACAAAAAAGTGGTCACTTTAATTTCTTGTCATTTTTCAATGGTTATGGCCATCATTTATTTTTAATCGTATGTTTGGAAGAAAGTTAAATAAAGGTGAGGAATTCGTGAAGTTTAAGTGTTATAAATAAAATATATAGGTACAGTTAAAAGTTTAAAAAAATATTTGATTCGGTGAGGAACTCGGCATTTCTATCTTCCTTGACTATACGTCTAACAGTCCTTTCTGACGTTTTGGTAGCTTCTGCAGTTTGTTTTACCGTCTCCTTCTGTTTGAGCTTCTTTCTCCTTAAAACAGTACATATAGTACCTATACCATTTTTCTGGCATGTCTGCGTAAAATAGTATTTGATCCTGCCATTGTAATCAAATTAAAACAGTAACACTCGTAACAAAAACTAAATTTAAAACAATAACAACTACTTCTAACAAAAACAAAGGGTACAACTTTCGTGCACGCAAGTGTAATCGGGAGCGAACGGAAAGAGGACGCGGTGCGGTAGACAAGGGTTGACTGAGCCACCAATCGCGCGCTCGGATTGGCGCTACCTTGTACCCCGCGTCCCGCTTCACTACCAAGGAGACCTAAAAAACGACTTCTGCCGCATCTAACGACTCTTGCCAAGTTACGTGCCGATGACTATACTAGCTATAGCACTATAATTTTGTTTGTCAGAGTATATTCGCGTTGGGTTCGAGTAGCACGTGGGCTATGAGCGAGGCGCTGGCAGGCTGGCTGCTGGTGGGCATGGCCATGTTGCCCATCGCACTTGTCATGTTTGTCTATGGGATCTTCAAGTGCAGAGTTAGAGTAAGTCATGCGTGCGAACTAGGTACTCTTTAGCAGCCAAAAATAACATGCTAAGGTCTTTGATCAAGATCAATTTGGCACAATGTAAATAACAAGTATGTTTTTACTTTCAGAATATTGTACGAGACGAAAAATAAATGTTTTAAAAATCTTTATTTATTTTTTGTTACTTTGAATGATAAAAAAATAAAACATTTAAATCAGAATGACATCTTATTTTATTCACAAATTTTTTCATAACACCAATTTGTTACCAAAATAAAGGATTATTTTATAATTAGTCATACACACACATCCACATAACAACTTAGAAAGCTGATCATAATAAATAATGCACGATGTTTAAATATTGGCATTTTTTTTTGTCTTTTTTAAAGTGAACATTATCTATTATGACCAACAGGAGTATTTTTTGTTGGTTAAATAAAAACGTTAAATCAGCTTCGCTTGATTGGGGAAAAAACACTCCTTCTATTAATACAGCCTTGGATCTTATTTCTAAAATTAACCGTAACTTAAATAATGAACTTCTCATATAAAAATAATAATGATAAGCATTACTACATACATCTTTTTAAAAGTTTACAATCTAAGTAGATAGACCGCCAAAATGTTCATTGTAAAGTACTGTTTCTGTCATATTCGTTTTAATAGACTATTGTTGTGTCAAAAAAAGAATTTACAGCAGTAAATAGTATATAGCAACGGTAACGGTATTATATTTTTCGTAAATATAATATGATTTGCACCTAAAGATAAACCTGATGGGGACTAGATGAGAGTAGTTTGAAAACAAAATAACACTTTTTTACAATAAGTAAGAGGACATTTATAACAAAAAAATATTTGGCTTCAGTAAAATTTAGAATCACGTTATATGGACATCAAAATTTCTCGAATTTACTCATCACTAATTGATATTTACAAATTCTGGGGAAGACCCGCTTGGCCTGTATCAAACACGTAAGGCCGGGACTCCACCAAAGCGGAGATGTGCGGAGATGTCCAAAACGGAGACGAAACCAACCAATAGAATTTCGTTATTCACACATCTCGTCTCCGCTCAGCTGGACTTTCCGCACATCTCCGCTTTGGTGGAGTCCCGGCCTAAAGCTGTAAACATGAGATTAAAATAGTATAAAAACAAAGGAATACAACTTTATGGGACATAATAAAACATGCAAGAAACACTTATCAAATTATCATAAATAAATTGTTATGACCTCGGCCTGTCGTAGTAGACATGTTTCATCAATCTATTATTTAACATAAATCTATTCTATTTTACAAATAATTTGATTCATATACTATTTTTGACGGCAAACGCGTGACAATGTAACCTTAGAAATTCTAGGCCTGGTAAAAACTCTTGGATGTTTTCAGTATTCGCGTTCTCAATGTTACAATTGGATTCATTTTTAATTACAAAATTTTATCGTTCACAACAAAGATACGTCATTATATTTACAAATCATTATATGATCAAATTGAATATAGGTTTCACTTAAGTTAAAATTTTCATTTGTTGTTTACCTGATAAATAACTAACTGTTAATCCCTGAAGAAAATAAATAGAAAGGCCAGTTCAATCTGAGTAAGGTTTATATGGCGGCTATATGAGTAAACTTCGATTGTAAAATACTATTTCAGATTAGTTGAAATTCGTTTGAACAGAGATAATAAATCTTTTGAATTCTATGTCATTGAAAACGCTAATAACTTTGCTACTACATGGGGCAGCTACTAAAATAAACAGGCGCCTGCGCCAGTTTCACACCTATTTCGTTGATCCAGTAGGTAGTGGTCACTCTGGCCACCACATGCACGAAAGAAAAAAGATGAAGATGCGGTATAGATTCATGTCGTAACTAAGCTTTATTTAGACTGAGACACGTTCAGGCCGCCGTATAGTAAGCACCGGCTGGCTGAGAAGAGTGTACTTTAAAAGACTTATAATTGTCGGCACGTAACTTGGCAAGAGTAGTTTTTTAGGTAATTTGGTTACCAAGCGGGACGCGGGGAACGTTTAGTACCGATCCGAACGCGCGACTGGTTTGGTCGGTCAGTTGACTCAAGGATCATCTGACCAATCGCGTCGCGTCCACGTTCTGTTTGCTCTGGTGGTTGGTCAGTTCACGCACTATGCGCCTTACCCTCACTACGCCAAAACCTTGCCAAGTTACATGCCGGAGATTATAACAATGCTTTACTCGTTGTCTACCATCCAGCAGCATAGACGTGCGAGTAGGACCTCAAGATAGTAAAGAGACTCCAATCATTGTGTTACATAATCAGAGAGTGGATCATTCATTAACATTTTTACTTTAAACATATATTAGACACACTGAGATAAGCTCTTGTATTTATGAAGCTTTAATGACTGAGAAAACTATACACAAATCTTACATCTTATGAGAAAAGATTTATTATTACGATCAAACACTACTAGAGATGAAAGTATACCCATCAAATATTGCCCACATAATGAACCCAGTACACTCGATTTTAGCATGTGAAGGGTTGTTGGCGTTTTGGCTTTATGCATTTCGAGAACAAATAAAAACATAAAATAAGCTGCTCTCTGCTGAAAATAAAACTAGTTAAAAAGCAGTTCGATTTCACTCACAACTATTTTGATCTGATATTAAATTACAAACTATTATCAGGAACATTCACTAATTGATAACTCTTCAAACTAATATTTATAATGCAACAATTTTACATTCTATCATCTATACTGATTAGTATATCTTAGTAATGATGTATTTAGTTTGCGTTTTGTGATTAATGTCCAGATTAACATAAACAAAATGAACATGTGGCTACTGGCGTTTGGCACTCTAGCAAACAACTATGTCACAGCCAACTACGTGTTGCAGTCACCAGAAACCCGCTAGCCGCTGGCTACAGTACATACCTACGTTACGTACGTCATGATCGTGCATCAACATGTTTCTATTGTTTACGCAATAAACCTGAATCCGTCATGTGCTCAACTGAGATGCGACATTACACGAGGTTTTACTCCAATTAGATTAAGTTAGTTTTAATTCAATAAATACGCAACACAGACACTTAACTAAAAGGCAGCGATTGTTACTATAAAATCTTATTAGCTATGTGTGCTCGTGTTCACATCCTAATAAAAACATAAATAACAGACATTCAGGGACCCTACGCTCAGTCTTACGCATACAAGATTCCACCACATTCGCTGGAGGACACTACTAGTACATACCATTTTATGTTAAGGCTAATTATATGTAATACATCGAAGTATAATATTACATGCCTTGTCGTATGTTACAGGTATCACTAGCTCATGGCTAAATTAATATAATCTAACAAAAACTCTACAATGAGGCGTCCAACGTAAACTTTTAATGTGTCAATGTACTGTTGTAGCATTATTTCTATTTTTACAACTGAACGAAAATCAAACTGAAGCATGCAAACACAGTAACGAGCAACTTCAGCAATACTTTCATACTCTTGATAAATAAATATTGCTAAAACGAGAGGAACAGATTTTTAAAACTACATAATATTAAATTGTGCAAGAAAAATGCTGTGGGTTTTGTAGACCTGCGCCGACGCGGGTCAGAGAGATGGGCTACTCATAAATTCTATTAGAAATAGATGAATAAATTCGTGTTATTCTTATTGAACATTTAATGTAATCGTTATGTACAATTGCAAGCAGCTGCATCAATATCATTTTATAATTCGTGCCGTGTGCTAAGACGCGATCAATTACAAGAGGACAGTCGTGCGAAAGGTTTCGAGTTCTATGCATTATTATTACAACAAAAAGAACAATACATTGGCTACTATCACTTTCTTTAAAGCGATTAATTGATATTTTTTCAAAAAAAATACCAATATCTGACGAAAGAGATTAATCAGGAACAGTTAAATAAAGTTAATGAAGTATTGCTCCTAATATGGGTTATTAAAAAAATATAGGAACTTGTATATTTTAAATATGAAAGAATGTTCATTGATCTATGTGATGTATTACAGCTGCTGCTAGTCAGCTTCCTAGACTTGCCTCGAACACATTCTCACGACTGTCCCGCACAGAGCTCACCGCTGGACGTAACAACGTCGTTCGCAGTACTCGCGTCAACTAACTACCTTCAGTAACCGCTAACTACACTAATACCTACCCACAATCCAAAATAAACGAATAAACAACAACCAAGTTATACATATAAAAAGCTTAGTAAGTTAGTATATAACTCTGTTTTAGAAACTATCATACAAAACTAAACCTATTTCGTTTTTATTACAATAATAGTTAAATTTACTAATTATAAGATTAAATACTCCTTCATTATAATTTGGACACAACTGAAGTGCATTTTAAGATATCAGTTTTAACGCCTAAATAGTGTTGGCTTCTTTATTATGATTTACATAACACTAAAGTAGAAAAGCTAGAATAGCAGCAATTTCAAATAATATCCATACTTTTTGGTCAATTTCGTAATATTAGCATTCAAATACCTAATAAGGCATGATGTATTGCCTTCATCATTTTAAGGAAATTTACATCCAAACTCGTAATAATTCCCAAACAACAACAATATGAGTGAGATCAAAATGGTTCATTATCAATTTACATAATAAATGGATAGCGTAGCTATTAATAAAATTGTAATATCAAACTAGCTAGTCAACTCTAAAGCAATTCATTTTATTAACATACAAAAATCAATTCAGTTATTAAATACTAGTGGACTAACATAATCATAGCACTTGTGCTATCTCACACACTTTCAAGTCTCAAGTCACATTTTGAATGTTAATATTGATAGAACAACTAATTTGTAAATTTTAACAAATCCAACAGTCAGCTAGTTTGATTGCAAAATAAGGCTAGCACTCTGACAACAGGGTAACACAGTTAAACCACTGTGTCGCGTTATCAAGAACACCATCCTTATTCCCAAAAATTTCAAAGAGAAAAAATAGACCTCAATGAATTTGAATAATATTAAAAACATTCATTCCCCACAACATACCAACGGCGAGATAATAATATAATCTATTTATATTTAACACTTATATTGTTATAACAATATCTATACAATAGTGTGTACAAGTAAACAATCTGCTGTAATCGTCCTCAAGCACTCCATTATCACAAGAATCATAGGGCACATATCACTCACTGCCGTAGTCAGTCCGTCTAAGCACCGATACCATTAACATTGCCAGCTTAACACTCCACGACTCCTTAATTTATCGCTTAATGCTAAACTAACTTATATAATTCAAGTTACATATTTTTCCTTCACGTACACATTCGCCAGTCGCAAAATACCAGCATCTACACTTATAAATACTTCTGTATCTTTAATAGGCATACTGGTATACTTGGGACTAATATCACATCTTTTAACGGCTTTGTACTATCTAACAGCTGATTACATCAATTTAGCGTTCGACATTGTCAAACTGAGCAGAAATAATATGTATCATGAATTTGATAGTAGATAATTATCCTACAATGTTTTTTTACATTTTTTATAATTTATAAACACCACAATTCCATATTGTCGAGGAGAAAAATTACAAATAGACACTAAGATAAGAGGAGACACATCTGAAATCTTGTCAGTACCGTCGAGTGCTATCGAGCGGAAACATGCTTCTGAAGACCTCCCCGCGCACTTCAGCCTCCTCTCTCAGGACGTACTAAATACTATTTACATCAATCATGCTCGTAACCTATTAAATTAACTTTATAATCGTTCAATCGCGGGTTCAATGTCTCGGCTATACTACAGCGCCACTACCGGACCGGGTTCGTCGAACTGAACCTTATTTTGTACTTTTAAACAACAATATGAACTCAAACTCAGATCTAGTCAGGGTCCGTGAGCGTCGATAATATCCAGCGGGAGTAGTGTACGGGGCACAGGTACACGCGCAGCGTCACCGGCTCGCGGTGCGGGTGTGGGTGAGGGTGCGCGTGTGGGCGGCGCCCGCGCAGCGTACGGCGCAGCAGCAGGCGGTGCGGCGGCGCGCCGCCCGCGCACACGGAGCCGGCGCGCGCGGCCCGGCGGCACGGCACGCGCGCCACCAGCAGCTGCACCTCCAGCGACGCCATGGGCAGCTGCGCGTCCGGCGGCACGTCTAGCGGTGCACTATGCGCCTGCACGGCCAGCGGTGTAGCCCGCAGCTGCACCGTGGGCGGCTGCGGCGCGAGCGCGGCTCACTCGGGCTTGGCAGGCGCGCGGTGCGGCGGCAGCGTGTCGTGGCGCCGGTACATGAGCAGGTAGGGCATGCGCGGCGGCTTGGGCTTCAGCACGGCCGCGTCGCTCACCTGCGTCACCGTGGAGTCGTCGTACCTGCACAGAGAACGACCACGAGCGTCAGCAAACTTACCGCGTCTCAACGGCTCGAAACCATGTTTCAATATTAAGTTTTCTCAGTATAATTTGTCCACACTTGCCGTGATTTTGATCACGATTGGAGACGAAAAATAATGACATCATAGTGGGTTAGATATCGAATATAATCACAATTATTTTTGAGAGCATCTTACCTTATCCAGCCCACTTGTCCGTGGAAAGTATCGGTGAGGTAGTGTCCTTTCACTGCCTCCACGCCCTCGTGGTATACCACAGCAAATAGTTTGTACACGCGTTGTTTGGACGTGTACTTCAGCTTAGAAGACATTATTTCTGCAAAAATTATAGCAATGGCAATGTTAGTGCTGTCACATGAATATTTTTATTAAAATTAAAAGTATTGGGGTTACTCAGTTATTGTTTACCACAAGTTTTAGACATTATATGTCATTCAGAGACGAAAAATAAGTACATCATTGTAAAAACAACCTATTTAACATGGGCAAAAGTAGTAGACTTTACATACTTGGATCAATTTTCAAGTCAATTGGGAAGTCAATATTCTTAACAATCTTGGCGGTGTGTCCGTCGGCGTCGAGCTGGAAGCACTTGAGGTGCAGCAGCAACACCACCGGCAGCTGTTCTAGTGACAGTTGCTGCCACGCGTCGCTCACGCCCTCCAGAGTGTCCTTACCGGCCAGCAGCTCCAACGCATCTTTCACACTATTCGCACGCTGGAATTATATTTTTAAAGATTTAGTAACAGATTGTCGCGATGATGAATAGTTCAAATTGTTTTGCAATTTACTCAGCCAATGCTGTCAACATTGAAGTGATTTTTATCACTCTCGGAGACGAAAAATAAGGTACCATCATTGTGAAAAAAGTAGACAAATTAATGACAAGAGCACATCCCACAGAAGCTGCCTTGTTAATTCTGCAGACATGCTTCCTTCTGTGAGATATTTTAACTGATTTCGATTAAAGTTATATGCAGAGAGCGTCATTATAACTCATTCAGAAATATCATAATCCTACTAATATTATAAGTGTGAAAGTTTGTGAGAATGCATGGATGGAAGTTTGTTACTCTTTCACACTAAAATTATTGAATCAATTTCGATGAAAATTTAAAGTAATATACATCAGAATAACAGATAGGTGTTAATATATTTGGGCAAGTACTACTAGTATTTTTATAAAGCTTCAGGTTTGCGACTGACCTCGATATCGAGCTGCAGCGTGAAGAAGGGCTGCACGGCGTCGGTGACGTCATGGTGCGCCGCCTTGTGCAGGCGCAGGCGCGTGCGGCCGCGGAAGATGTCGGCCACCGGCGTGCGCCGCGCCGCCCAGCGCCGCTCCACGGCGCCGCGGTTGCGCGGGCCCATCACCTTCCACTCGTCGTCCTCGGCGGCCGCCAGCGCCAGCTCGGCCGCGGTGGGAGCGGCGGCTGCGCGGGCTTCTTCAGGCTCCACGAGTTTTATAAGCTGGAATTAACATTACTTAACATTACGACTATGTTCTTCGAAGGATCCATTTCACCAATTGCTGAACTTGCTGGTCCATTTATTGGCTAGTGCAACTTCATCCAATAATTGAAACAATTCTGCTATTATTATGGACTGGTAAAGCATTTTTTTTAAATGTATTGTAAGTAGTAACATAGGTTTATAAATCCTCTACAAAAACGTTAGTACTGGGCTACTAGACTCACTTCGAGCATCTCATCATTAAGGGAGTTGAGCAGACAGCCGAGGAACTCCTCGGCGTCCTCCTGGCGGCCTTCCTGTGAGCCGGGGAAGGGCCGCAGCGCACGCAGCACACGCTGGCCGGCGCCGCCCTCCAGCGGCGGGCCGGCGGGCACGGCCGGCGCGCCGCCGGCACAGGCGCCGCGCGCAGGTCGCGCCGTCGGCGCCAGCGGACTGAACTCGTAGCACAGTTCCACCCTGAGGATAACAAACGTTTGTTAACAATCTCGCTCAAACTTTGAAAGGTGAAAGTACCCAAAATATCTAAACACTCAAGAAAACATTATTTTTTTTACAAAAGTATAACTGAAGGGTTTAGGTTCGAATGTAATGAATGTGAACTGGCTCACATTTAGCCTAATGTGCCATTGTGTTTGTTGTAATTATAGATTATCGCAAAGTAAAATCAAATCTATATACATACCTACACGAAAAAAAAAACAAATTGTGGTCTCAAAAAACATTAAACAAACTATAAAATACTTACAAGGAGTCAATGACAGGCGTGGCGGACTTGCCGCGACGCGTCTGATACGGCAGTGCCTTCAACATGTTGTAGAAGGGCGGGCAGGCGATCAGCGCCTGTAGGATCGCGTTCACGTAGCAATAGTTGGAGCGGTTGGTGAGCCCGCGCGGCAGCAGTGATACTGGACGGTTGTCCAGCTGGTACTTTGACAGGAATTCTGTATAATAATTTTGTAGAAATTAATAATTGATGGGTTGGGTTTTTATTTATGTAATAATATATCTCGTAGTCTCGTGCCAATTTATGATTACTTAAAAACGATTTCTGGTTGTTTCGATCAGTAAATCTTAATCACAATAAAAACTCACCTCCCATCCTGTAGGAGTTGGGGTCATCGCTGAAGGGCGAGGGCTGCACGGGAACGGCGGGGCTGGGCTCCTTGCTGGGCGGCGCGTCGCGCTCGGGCGCCGGCGCAGTACGGGCGCCGCCCGCCGTCGCGTTCACCGACGTCTTCTCAGAGTACGATACGGCGGTTGGCTGACTAGTGCGCAGCGTCGGAGAACTCTTTTCGACGCTCGTCACCTGCGATGGTGACGCGTCGAAGGGCGGTACCTTCGCGACCGGTTTTTGCACATTGGGGGCCACGGGAGGCGCCGCCGTAGTGGGACTGGGCGGCTCCTCGGGCGCCTGCGCCAAGGGAGCTGGCGCCGGCGCCGCCACGAGAGCGGGCGCGGCCACGCCGCTGCTCTTGCTGGAGAACAGGCTGGCCCAAGACTTGCCGGGCGCGGGCTGCGGCTGCGGCGGCTGCACGGGCGGCGGCGCGGGCTCGCCACGATTCCGTGGCGTGGGGGGCGGCGGGAAATCGGACGCGGTGGGCGCGGGCGGCGGCGGCTGCGGCGCCGGCGGGGGCTCGGGGGCGGCGGCTCCCTTGCGCGAGTGACCGAAGGGCGCCTTGTTGGTCACGATCAGCGGCGGCCCGGCCGCGTGCAATGTGATCGAGATCGGCATCGGAGCCTTGCTGGGCGGCAGCGGAGGTTCGCGTTTAATGTGCTCGACTGCGGGTGCGCTCCTTTCAGAATTCTCATTATTTTCGTTAGACGGCGAGCGGTTGGTAGGCCCGTCACGCTTTTGTCTGCTGCCGAAAGGAGCCTTAGGTGTGGACGCGGCCTGCTGTACGGGGACTACGGTCTGGGGCACGGCGGGTTTAGCCGGCTGTTTACCGCCCGAAAATGGCGCCGCGGGACCCTTAGTCGATTTCGGAACTGCGGGTTGAATCTTGTTTGTAGGAATCTGATTGGTGGGGGGTACGGAGGGAGGGAAAGATTTGTTTACCGGAGATTGCGCAGCAATTGGTGCTTCAGGTTTCGTATCAGCAACACTCCATGATCCCTTTGTAACCTCAGTCTTTGGCAGGGTGGCTACTTTTTCGACTGGGGAAAGTTTTGCTTGGGTAGTATCGGAAATTCTATCAGACTGTTTTGGACTGCCAGGACCCTTTGTGATTTTCAGGTCCTTCATAGGCAGCGACTCCAAGGATCCAGCCGAGGCGGAAGCGGTCGGCGGCGGAGGCATGGGTTTTTGTTCCTGACTCTTGTCTTGTAGCGTGAATGTTTTGTTCTGACTCTGTCCCTGCACGAAGTTCTTGGCGTGTACGTTAAACTGGTGCGGCGTGGTCTGCGGCGGCGGCTGCGGCTGCATGGGCACGGGCGGCGGGTGCGGCGGCGGCGGCAGGTACATGGGCGGCATGTACTCCACGCCTGGATCCACGGGCGGCCCATATGGCGGCGCGGCGTAGTGCGCATTGGCGTAGTACGCGTCCACGGCCTCCTGCTCCATCACGACTTCCTGCGGGTAGTCTTCGGGGCCCTTGTCGGGTTCACCCTCCACGGGCATGGGGTAGTCAGGGTAGTAGGGCGGGTAGGCGTAGGGCCCGTACACGAGCGGCTGGTACACGGGCAGGTGGTAGAGCGGTGCGCCCTGTGCCTGCGCGGCGGGGTAGTACTGCGGGTACTGCAGGTAGTAGGGCGGCGGCTGCTGCGGCGGCGAGGCGGGCCGTTTGCCGCGCCGGTCGCGGCGCTGCGTACGGGCCGCGCGCTCGTTGGGCGCCGGAGGGTATTGCGGCTGCGGCTGGTAGTACTGCCCCATGTAGCCGTGCACGTTAACGTTAGCGGTGACCTGGCTCACGTACACGTTGGGCGGCGCCACGGGCCACTGGTGGTGGTGCGGCGGCGGGTATGCGGGCGGCGGCTGCGCGTAGGGCGGCGGCGGGGCGTGCGGGGCGGCGCGCGCCGGCGAGTGGGGCGCCATCTCGCACTCGCCGCCCGACAGGCTGTCCACGCTGCTCGACACGGTCCCGGCGCCCGCCGTGCTCGATGAACACGATGACGGATCTACAGCCGCACAGGACACATTATTAAAGCAACTCATACGATACCCACTGTTGTTCTATTTTCACACGATCATCAGATGTAAATAAATAAGAGTGCAATCTTCACCTATAACAGGTTCGTTCCAGCCACCGGCGAGTGCGTTCGCCGAGATGTCAGGTATCCGCTCGTACAGGGCGTTCTGCAGTCTGTTCAATTCCGCTTCCTTCACATCAGATAAGTCTAGGAACTCATAGTCCTGAAACACGCCATAGACATTAATACAGAATTTGAACCATGTTTGTGACGTCTCATCCAATTTCACATACAATATTTCTTACATAAAACAAATTCTAAGAACTACAAATTAAAAAATAAAGGTAGGTCACTTTCCATACTAAGTGGACTGTGCTGAAGAACTTCTATGCCGTCGCCATATCACCATTTTTATTATAAACAGTAAAACTCGGTTAACACATTTCTTTGTGGATTGTGACCAAACCATTCAAGATCCTGGAGATCTGAAATTACTTTACAATTCATTAGTATCCAGCAAACTTATGAAAATTATGTGTAACAGTTATGCTTCAAGTCAAGTCACTTTATTTAAAAACCTTGTTTTCCATTAATATAAAACATTGTTTTGTGTGCATATTGATTATTTAGAGCTGAGGACAGAGGAATCAACCAACAAACCATATAATTTTATTATAATAGGTGTGAAGCTACGTCCAAATAGCACAATATACCAATGCACAATCATGTTTTACCAAGAATTTAATGCTACTTAACAAGTAACACCAAAATCAACTAAATGTGAATGCAGAATCTTAGATAGTTGTTATTTTGGCAAAGTTCGAATTCCTTTGCAACCAAAAATCCGTATTTTTATTTCAAAATGGTCACTCAGATATCATCTCAAACTAATAATATTGTTGTTAGTGGCATTGAATGTTCAATCATCTATGATTCTGAATTTAAGTATAGTATGGATAGAGACCCCCCCCTTTAAGTACTTCAGACAACTTTTATCTGACAAATAAAGATTGCAGTTTGACGAAATTCCATTTCTTTTTCATTTTCTTTAGATAAAAGTGCTCTGACGATAGAAAAATTGGCCCACAAACAGTTTACAATAAGTAAGAACTTATTACAGAAAGGTCGCGTATATTCCGAAATAACGATCTGAGAATAAAGATTATTACAAATAGGCAATTACAGGAAGATTTTATCAATCAAAAGGCTCGAAAGTGTTGTCATCGATACCTATAAGCACGTTTTTTATTGTCTTTTATGTATAATGTGTGATTTTACAATAAGAGTAGTTAAAATAGCAAATAATGGAAAATTTACCGTCATCTTAAGAAAATTTGACATGGATTGCCACTGTTTTAATCTATCAATGGATATTATAGCAAATTGTTTCAGTTTTATTTTGTATCACAATACATAAAATGGCAATTAATGGAAAATTTACCATCATCTAAAGAAAATTTGACATGGATTGCCACTCTTTGAATCTATCAATGGATATTACAGCAGTTTTATTTTGTATCACAATAGTTTTAAGTGCTGACAGTACCTAAAGAATAAAATTGTCACATGATCAATTCATCACAAATGGTGCCAATTTCCAACATTTGAGTTCTCATAACCATTATTCAATTTCAATAATGGAGGCACGACGGCTTGGCACCTACCTAGTCAAGATCTTCATTTACATGAAGAGCATTGTCAAATACAATCACGATATTTATATGGTTGAATGCTGTAAGACCCATACTTTGATTAAAATGGAGGTCTTTATAAATTACTGAGCTTTTGTTAATTTAAGCCATGTCTGCGCTGCAACTAATTACTACTAAACGTTTGACACTTTGTGAAGATTCCAAATCCAAATAATGTAAAAAAAAAGACAAGAGGATTATGGCTACATTCTCACTATGGATATCCTGTAATATACGGCGACCCATTACGGTTCGAGTCAGCACTAAGTGCATCGTATTTATCAAGTGTAATGGCCCACAGGATTTTGCTACCTAAATACTGTTTCAGACAAATTAACTAAATACTTTGGTGGACTCACAAAACTTCTAGGCAGCTTATAAATTATAGTTTATGAATACGTTATTGTGAATGTAATTTTGAATAAGTCGTTGGAGGCAATTGCATAATATTGTGATGAATAAAAGTACTTAATTAAAAGAAAATACATGTACATGAAGAAGCTATGATTGAATAGGTAGACTACAAAGCTAATTGTCATGCTTGCTAAACTACTAAATTAGTTCATCAATCAAGATTACATTCAACTCACTAATAACCAGTCTTCAGCTACATTCTGCAAATGAGTTGGTCCCATTACCAACAATAGAAAATGTATACTTAACTAATAGAACAAGAAATAGAAAAATGGGTTTCTTTTAGTTAACTAATTGAATATTAAGTATGTTGTTTCATCAGAAACATTTAGTTGTGTAACACTCATGTTCTACCAACTGCATACCTATTTTGCAACACACTTTTTACCAGACATGCTTGTATAAAATTTTTGGAACCATAAAATAACAAATATAATACATAATTATTGTAATACCAACATAAAGTACTAAGAACATGCATGTTTAAAATATAAACCTCTCTGTTATTAATGCAATACATCTCCCATCCAAAGAATTTATTAACCATGAAGGGTTAAAGCACATTAATGGAGAGTCGAGTCAAAGGGATGCATTAAATTCTGTAGGAAGTGTATGTTTTGGTTTGCATAGATGCACACAAAGTCGAATGACTGTATGCACATCAAATGGAGCTGTCTACTCCCAGAAGCGAGTCTCATTTATATTTGTGCACCTTTGTCTCCATGTGCTTTAACCATGATAGATATTTGTATCAAATATCTATAGCGAAAACAAAATATTTAATGGCTACAGATTTTTTTCAACTACCTATTTACTTATTTTTTTGAAAACTCAGCATCACTAATATACAAACATCACAGAATTTACATAAGCATAAATATTGAATATCTGTAAGAAGATTTGTTCAGTAAAAAAAGTTTTTAGTAAGTTTTGTGTGGCCGAAGAGTTTGATTTTCCCTACCAATTAAGATATACGATTTGATTCTTGTAGTTGGAAGGAAATTAATTTAAAAGCTTTACATAATCTAGCATTGCCAGTTTTGATTTTGTAGATCTTAATGAAGAGTTGTTTCGCTATAACAAGACTAAAATAAAAAAAAACAAAGTGAACTTTGGCCCCATTGTGATTTGATACTCATAAGAAACGAAAGAGCAACATTAATAAAAAGCGAAACATACATCTATAATATTTAACATGCGATAGAATATAATATGAAGGTTTTACTTCTACTGTGCGTGAACTACAGACTTGCTATTTTTATATAAGAAACAGAATCCAACCATGAAATTAACAAATGTGTGAATCTTTAACATATATATTTATTGAGACAAATATTCGCTATTATATGTATTACTATACTATTATAAATGTGAAAGTTAGTGAGGATGGATGGATGTACGTTTTCTTTCGTTTCGTTACTCTTTCAAGCAAAAAATACTGAACAGATTTTGATGACACTTTACAGGAATATAGCTTATACATCGGAATAACACATAGGCTATAATTTATAACAATATTGGGAGAAGTACAAAGCGAGCGGAACCACGGGAGGCAGCTAGTTACTAAATTAATCTAAAACAAAAATATTTGAACATTTCTTCAATGATGACAAACAATTTACTTTTCAATTGTCTGAAATTAGAATGTTCTAACAAGTTGTAACTTCATGAATAAAAGAACTGTAGACATTTGCTTATCAATCATAGGTTTTATATCTACAACTACATTATTATTATTATTTATTATAAAATATAGGTACAATCTTTTTATTTGACTGCACAAACAAATACAGGTTTCTGACTTTAATTACTTGATTAATTAATACTGTGGTAGTTCAGAACAAGTAAATCATTGAACAAGAAAGTTTACCTGATAGGTAATATGATGTGAAGTAAACAGTTACATTCTGAAGAAACTCATTGCATCAACTTGATTGGCTTAATGGCATTTTTTTAAAGAAAAGGTAACCTTGAGTTACGTTACGGTATGTACAGAAATGACAACCCGTTTGAACGTTGGAGTTCACTACGGCTTGTCAAATTTTTAGGTTATAAGATTCGGGATTTTGCAGTCATTGAATCTAAAGAACCTAATCTTATCAAACAATAAGTACATAAAATACTAAACAACTATTTACCATGCAAAGATTATAATATGCAATAGCTTCCGTACCGACTAAACAACAACAAATCCATAGCACATGTGGTTTTTTCAAGTCATGAAATGAAATGCATAAGTGAAAATGACATACCTATTACTGAACCAATAATTTTCGAATTGACTTCCAAAAGAATTCCTTTCGACTAAAGCATGATTTTCAGCGTTTAATTTTCTCTTGAACTAACGCAAAGCTGCAAAATATGCGGAACATTTGGAGGACTATAAGATGGCGTAACAACGCTCAGTTGCCGGGTGCCATCTGAGTATTGACAAATCAACATATTGGCGATTCTTAATACGTAAACCCGAAACTGGACACTATCTATTTATCAAAAACTATTGGCACTTACCTCCCACGTGCATACAATGTCTGGAAAGAGATATTTTTTCTAATGTAATGGCCAGTTTCAATATCACCAAAACAAGAAACAAAAGCCAAACAAATGTATATGTAAATGTACTGCAAATATGATATCCTTACCGTTTTCATCAAATCCATGGCCTTTTAAAGAACACCATCACGAAATTTAACACCGTCAATAGTTTATATACAGCAGCGGCGTTGAAGAAAAATATCTTAGAACAGGATCAACGTCGAGGCCATGCACTCTCCCAACACATAACAGGATGTGACTAAACGCGCGCCATTTTTAACTACCGACGGTAGCCAATAGGATTTCGGTATGTCAACCATAGACTTATACCAGAGAGAAAAACTTATCGTTCATGATGTTGTCGCACTTCTCGGATGTGCGCCATTGTATATCATAGACAATAGTGATTTTTAATGTTCATATTATGTATTTTTTGAACAGTAGCTTTTTGGCCGTAATTAAAAAACGCGCGCTCGAGCTGGAGATTCCGAATTTGTATGGCTATGTGGTCGATGCGTGTAGTCCACGCAGGCGAAGCCGCGGCCGGAAAGTTAGTACTAAAATAAAATAATGATTAGTTGTAAAAAGTTTTCACAACTTTCATCAATCAATTTCTTTCTTTTTCTTTCTTTCTTTTTTTCTTTCAATTTTTATTCTGGTTTCAGAAAACAGAATAAAAAATGATCGAAAAATCTCTCGCGAAAACGGCGATTACTTTGGCAAGTCTTGACATTAGATCTATTAGTGGACTTCTCTTTCTCTTTCTCTATCTTTAAGTGAATATAATATAAATATAAAATATCTATCGATCTGTGTAAGCAAATTTTTAATATCTTAAATAGTTTTCGAAATTCGCACACACAAATTTGTTCTTATTAATATAGCATCAAAAGTAAAATTTACCAGATGTTATAACGGCATTTTCGTTATTCCACGGCAGTATGTCCCGCCGTTGAGGCATACAAATTTCATAATATCAGTCAATTTTTAAATCAGTTCTGTCTTTACCAAGAAATAATATAGTACTATCGTCAGCAAATAGAAAAGCAAATTCACTTATATTAGAAAAAATGGTGGGCCAAGAATGCTGCCCTGAGGGACACCGGAAAGGATATTTCTAACCTCAGAAACAACTATTTCTTTATTTCTGGTAGTTAAATAGACTCTTTTTAATTCTACCATCTGTTTTCTGTCACTAAGATGTGATTTGATTAATTTGTATACGTTACCTCTTAAACCAAATGCATATAATTTATTCAAGAGTATTTTACGGTTGACACGGTCAAATGCTTTTGACATGGCCATGTTCAGCGCTATGGCTGCCTATCCATGTTTAGAAGGACTTTATGTAAAAAGTTGTACATTGCTGTATTAACTAGCGAAAACATCCTAAATCTATGGTGCTAGATTGGTGGATGCAGATTTATTTTTTCTGAAACCGTAGTTACTGACATGGGGTAAACATGTTATTAGAGTACGCGCAAGATAAGTAGACCCAAAAACCAATACTGTCAGGCTCCGGCAGTACGAAGATTTAGGGAAATTTTAGTGTAATGGTATCCCCAAAAGTTACCTGTCAAATAAGCAACTCGGCCTCTATCTTTGTAAAACGGTACCGTAGGCCCGTTATTGTCTTGTTCACTTCAAGAAAACATCCCTGCCAGCACTTTAAATAACTTTTGGCATAATGATGGCAATTATTTACTTCGAAAACGGAATTCAACACACTCTCTTGACACCTGACAAAAATGACAAACGATTAGTTCCGATTTTGGCCGCGCGCAGACTTATCTTGCGCGCACTCTACTTTCAAAAAATTAGAGGCAGTTATATTTTTTTTCGAATATTTTAGAGAAAATGGTTATTAAAGCAACTGACCTGTAGTTACTAATGGAATATTTGTTATCTTTTTTTGTGTAACGGTTTTATTACAGACAAATTAAATTTATATGAAAAACCCTTAATCAACATATTAGGTCGTTTGTTGACTTGAATGTGCCCTGGCAGTTGAGTGTGTGCATGCTCTCTCAAAAGTCTCTCAATTGGTGGCACATTTTGTTGGAGGTGTTGGAGTATTGGGTAATTCGGTTCCCTCCATGATGGTTGTGCTGAGTGGTACTAATCCACGCGTCAAGTTCTTGAACGGACGCCATCAGTTGGAATTGGTCATAACTTGGCTGACACGGCCTGTTTTTACCCGACTGCAAGGCAAAGGTAATGGTTTTCGCACATATCTTGTATGCATGTATGTATGGTCTTATGTATGTATGTTTGTATGTATGTAATATGTGCCGTTGGGGCATACAAATATCAAAAAATCAGACAATTTTTAAATCACTTCTGTCTTTACCGAGAAATAATATAGTACTATCGTCAGCAAATACACAAGCAAAGCAATCAATATGGTGAATTGAAACAGTCGGCATGTCATTCACTTAAATTAGAAAAAATGGCGGGCCTAGAATGCTGCCCCGAGGAACACCGGAAAGGATATTTCTAACTTCAGAAACAACTATTTCTTTATATCTGGTAGTTAAAGTAGTTTTTATTACCTTATATCTTTCAAACCGCTAGACATATTTATATAAGTAGCTTCTGCCCGCGGCTTCGACCGCGTAAAAAGTTTTTAATCATCCCAAGGTAATACAAACTATCCTATGTCCTTTCCAGGGTCTCAAACTATCTCCATGCCAAATTTGATCTAAATCGGTTAAGTAGATCCAGATATTATCCCCTACAACCTCACAAACTTCGCCAACGTGGACTACACGATTTTGGCTGTTTCGTTTTTTGCATTTCTGGCGGGATATTACAAATTATTATCCAAACATAGCTTTCCGCTCGCGTCCTTGTTCGCGTAGACTACAAAATTTGCTCAACTTTATTATTTTATCGAATTATAAAAAAAAAATGTAAATTGATATAAAATGAGCATAAACTGAACTGCCGTCATGTTCTAATCTAATAGCTACAGTGTTGGACTTTCATTCTGGAGGTCTCGTGGGATCGATTTCCACGGAAAGGTACAAATAGCGAAATACCACTTTGCATTCAATTTCAGAATCCTACTACCGACACAATAGGATTAATACAGGTTGTCGCAAAAGTTACCACCCGATGTTCTTTGGCTGTATTTTTTTTAACAATTACATATTTTGGTTCTGCTTTTGGATTATGTTTATTTGATATCTTAATTTATTTTCTCATTTAGTCGAGAAAGTGATACGACCGCGCCGTCGCTAGAATTGATAAGCATTCGGGCCCGATTTATGGCATTTTCCATCACTCCTGCCAGAACTTCCGGCGGATATTATCTTTAAGGGCTTCAAGTGTCTGAGGCTTGTTGACATAGACTCGTGATTTTTAATAGCCCACTGAAAGAAGCCTAGAACAGTTAAATCAGGCGATCTTACTGGCCAGAGTAAGTCCGTACAATGCTGACCTCAGAATTTTGGTTGTGCCTCCTGCAGTAAGCGCTTTTGCTTTAGTTCTCCATGTGGTTTCAACAGGATCCAGTATTTTATTTTATTATTTACATGCTCGCGTAAGATAATTATCGCACCTGATGGTAAGATAGTGGTAATAATAATATATTTATTCCTTTGTGATGTGTGTGTGTGAACAAATTGTGTGCTGTAAAGATGTAAAGATCACACAATTTGTTTTGCCTAGGGATATGCTCATGCACACTGCGCTATCACCGGGGAGACAGCGCAGTTATGTGGCACTCGAACCCACTTAAACTCCACGATGTCCTCTTGTGCTGCTTATGGCGGGGATGCGGGCACGCGTTAGAATAAATCCATGAAGAACAACACGCCATGCAGTAACTTTGAGCGGTTGTAATGACCCTTCCTGGATTATACGCGGATTTTCTGTGCCACAGAGTTGATAGTTTTGCTTATTCACATATTCTCAGAGCTTGCTCATAATGATTTTCGATGAAAAGTTGTCTTCCTCGAGGTCGTGATTTAGATTGGCTCGACGTATCGTAGGTTACAAGCGCTTGGACGTTACCAGCTATATTCTGTATCTGTTTACTTCACAAATATCAAAGCAGAATTGTCGAAGAAAAAATTATAGCATCTTCCGATAAAGTGTTGAGTTTTGTGCTATTCTGTACAGTCTAGATATGGGTATTCCAATTAGTTTACGTTAACAAAGTCGTCATCTGGGAGTTAGAATTTAATTATGCACTTCTTTGTATACCACATTGGTGGTTTTTCTGTCTGGTGCCAAAATTACCAGGCTGCTAGTACTGACTCTGGAACAGGCAACGTAGAATTGCCCGCGTGAGATGCAATCTTTCCTTAAATCTATGTCTGCCACCCTTAATGACCGACCCTGAGATTTATTTTTGGTCACTACAAAGCAGACCTTAAGGGTGAATTGTGATCGTTTAAACTCAAAGACATAGTCAGAGAGTATCAGACGTATCAGTGGTATTCGTTGTATGAAAACTGATTCTCCCCGAGCACATCCAGTAGGTAATCATTTAACACCCCTTTTTACCCCTATAAGGGATGAAATTCAAAAAAGCCTTAAAGAAGTGTTTTTTTATTTTATATTTAAGGACGCTGTTACATTTTCGACGAGCTCAAATTTAGGTATCTAGTCACACACAGCAACATTACACGTACGCACACATTGAAACTACTGAGCGCTCGATTTTATACATCACTGAAATAATATTGGTCCTTGATATTATTTTTTAATTTTATTGTTGTTTATTCAGGAAGGTTAATTGACACTTTGAAAATGCATTAGGTAACTTTTACTTAGAACCGTCGTCGTGACAAGTAGGTTAGTATTTACAACCGACTTCAAAAAAAGGAGGTACTCTATCTATTCGAAAACTACTGATCCGATGTTGATCGGGTTTTCGTCGATAAATGTATGTGTTTTTAGGCAAGGTTTTATCAATACATATAATACCTAAATCTGTAGAAAAGTCATTTTTGTACACTGAAAATATTTCCAAAAAATAGCCAGGGTTTAAAAGGATAACCAATAGAACCCATTGCCAGCATTTTTGGAATTTTTGTCTGTTTGTCTGTTTATTTGTGCACGCAACACGTAAAATTTACGAAACCAATGTTGAAAACTTTTATACATAAACATTGTGCGTAACTTGAAATATTACTTAGTTTTTGTTTCATTCCCATCGGTTCACTCTATCAAAAGTTAGATGAATTTAAAGTGAAGTAAAATTATCACAACACAGGCAATTCAGATACTCGGACAGTTGAACTCCATACTCTATAGATGGCGTTGTGCATTTGAAGTCATTTTCTGAATGGCAGTGTTTAGATTCTACGCGAAAGAATGACCCTAGAAAAAAGGCAGGAAGGTAAGTGGGGTCAGTCAGTTGACGGGAGCGAAGCCGCGGGCACAGCTAGTTGTATAATATATTAGGATCTGATAAAGATCTTCGGAGATAGACAATGGAACTCTTCAATAACAAACAGCAAATGACCTGCGATTACTGTGACTGTATGTTTATGTATTGTTTTTACCATACCATAATATCACGCTAAAGTTTTAGGGGGTACCTAAACAGATGTATTTAGTACACCTAATATGGGGTACCAACCAAAAAAATCACGTTTGTTGTATGGGAGCCCCCCTTAAATATTAATTTTATTCTGTTTTTAGTATTTGTTGTTATAGCGGCAATAAAAATACATCATCTGTGAAAATTTCAACTGTCTAGCTATCACGGTTCATGAGATACAGCCTGGTGACAGACGGACAGACAGACAGACAGACGGTTCGTGAAGTCTTAGTAATAGGGTCCCGTTTTTACCCTTTGGGTACGGAACCCTAAAAATGTAATAGCGTCATATGCCATATTTCATTCATTTCAAATTAAAAATGATCGAGTTTCATACAAACTTTTTCCCCTATTTAACTCCCTTAGGGGTTGAATTTCGAAGAATCCTTCCTTATTCCTTGTCTACATTATAAAGGGAACCTCTGTGTAAAATTTCAGCTTTCTAGGTCCAAGGATTTGGGTTGGGCGTCGATGAGTCAGTCAGTCAGGACTTCTCTTTTTAAAAAGAAAAGCTTCACGGACATTTCCCACCGTGGGAAATGTCCGTGAAGCTTTTTGCACGTTCTTCTCCATAGACAACTGGCGCTTGCAACTAGCTTAATTTTTTAGGGTTACGTTAGTGTTTCACAGTATAGGCATCTTGTTGAACCAAAGTGGGGTATACATCGTTGTTTAGAGCTGAGTTGAGTAGATAAATGCTGTATTTTAAGTTTTAAAAAAGATTGGACAACAAAGGAATGAAAAGCAACCAAAGTCAGCTTTTTTACAAAATTTTGTTCCGAAGAATTTTTTAACTTCCCATTGATTTATGAACTTAAAACTATGAGATAATGGTTACTATTACGTATATTTTACTAACAATTAGGTACCAATATGTTGATAAATCAGATTTTCTTTGTAATTTCCATCTTTTTCTATTAAAACATTGGATTTGAAATGTGATGTACTCTGGCTTTAAATTATTTTCATGGTAATATGAGGTACCAAAACTAAAAAGAGTAAAATAAAAAACTTTTTAACAAAAAAAAACCCACTTCTATAAAAGCAAAACACTAAGCACATAGCGAAAAATAACTTTGTTTTCCGAAATCGGTGTCGAAAAACGAAAAACAATAAGTACCAAAGACACCGAAGAAAATTCAGAAAGCACCTACATAATAGTTAATTAGAATAAAAAAAGATAGCAATAAATTCTTTAACAAAATCCTTAATCACTAGACTGGACGCTACTAAACCGTGGACCATCGTGTGTACGTGATTCGGCCAGCGCGTCCCACGTCCCACCTGACTGCGACGAAATAAACTGTTTCTATTAGCGCCACTCTAATCTCCACAAATATTGGACCGTTTGCTTTGGCCTAATTCAAATGCTACGTGACACATTAGGCTTATTATTTTCATGTAATATTTCTGAGGAAAAGGTCATGATTTTGGTTTAGTGAGGCAGGTATGTGTGTCAATTGTTTCGAAAAGCTTGGTAATTTTCTTTGTTTTTTTAATAGCTACATTTAGTTAGATAGAGATATATCTATCAACTAGTTGTCCCCATTCTTAGGTATAATAATAAATAGAATTCATTTATTTCGGAACCAGTCCATATGTGAAATTAAAAATATTAGATACATTAAAAAATATATTATAAGATTATAATTATCTAACATTACAAACATTAGTATAGGGCAGGTTTTTTGAAGTGAAAACTTTTTTATGCCGCGTAGAGCATTTTTTGGTAGGGGCAAAACTTAATTGTGGATTCGCGTCATCGACATTGTAATGTGACAGCGTCATCGACCAATAATACCCGCACTTTATGTTTTGTTAACTTTGTCTTGATACCTATTTTCGTTTTAGTCGCTACATATTATATTATTTAGGTAGCGGTTTATATTATCTTTCTGTATTTGTTTTATATTTTTGTATTATATTAGACACAATCAGTTACTTTATGAAATCGGACGAGGACGGACGACACACCGTCGAGACACCCGAAACATTATCTTGTTTGTTTACACATTTCTAAGCAGGTAGCATTTTTCTTGGAACCATAAAAAGTTTTTATGTAAGGTCAGGCTTTGGTTCCCGTACGTCACGTCCGTGGTAGGCGACCACTGAATATCAGCGCCGTGCTGTGGTTCTCCCACGGCATCGCAATATGCTGAGTGGAAGCCTTTTTGCCACAGTCACGACATGCATCTGTTTGTATTTATTCATCATCCTAGTACTGTACTCAAATTTGGTATTCAATTTTAATCTTAATTTTATTTACTAACATAATTTAAATACATACTAATATTGGATACCGTTAAGGGTTTAATTTAAGATTTCGAATATTTTGTATGTCGTTTTTGTGGCATATAAACACTTTTCCTTTCTTTCTTTCTTTTTCTTTAAATGCTAATGTGACATGTGACGGCAGACAGTTGTTTTAAAGTTTCACTTCTGTCAGCCGTATTTATTTTTGTCTTGTCTAGAAATAGACTCGTCAGTTTAGCATTTTATATTTAGCGTTACAATATTGCTTGTTTAGGACATAAGCTTGCCTTTTGTGTAGGACTGCCTTTAAGAGACTGACTTTAAAATTACCAGTTATTTTCCCAACCAATTACTTCTATTTAAAATTATTTATTTTTTCCAACACTTCAAGTCTAGACATCATCCTCGGTAGCCTGAAGCTAATTCTCAATCTCTTTGAGTCAGTATGGAAGTATTTAACTGACAAGATAACTGACTGACAGGGTATCTTAATTAACGAGAAATGTACTCGTTTTCTTATCAACAAAGTATTTCTGTTTGGTTCAACTGAGCTTAAACAGAGCTTTGGTCAAAGGTTTGTGTCTAAGCTTGAGGTTTCAATATTGTTAATGTATAAAGCAGGTACCTAGGTACTATACAAACATAGAACCTATCTATAGGTACGTACGCAGTGAGTATTTCAAACTTCGTTTAAAATACTCACTGCGTACAGAAAGGTTAGTGAAGAAACTGGTTCCAATAACAGACTGTTTCGTCTTTCGTGTGAGACTGGAAAAGTACCGATTGCTTGGCAGCGAACCAACGTTCAGCATGTGCCCAAGAAGTAGTCGGGCTGACCCAGCCAATTACAGACCCACCTCAATAACGTCCATGCTCTGTGAGAGTATGGAACAATTGCTCAACTGTAAGCTCCTGTAAGCGCTGGTTGCGGGACGCACGGGACCGGTCAATGTGGTGACGCTTGGGGGAGGCCTATGTCCAGCAGTGGACGTCTGTCGGCTGATATGATGATGATGATGATTAAGCTCCTGGCATACCTAGAAATCATCTCTCATCTCATCTCATCTCAATCAGCCATCGATAAACACTCGGTCCATCCAAGTGGCTCCTCATCCGGTCAGTTTGGTATTAACGCCGGAGTCCCTCAGGGGTCGGTGCTCTCGGTTACACTAATTTTTCTGCACATTAATGACCTGCTAAAACCCGGAACCTTTGGGTACGCAGACGACTGCACGGTTGCTGAGAGATACGTGTCCGGCGCACGGGCTACTGGGACTGAGATCCGGTCTCTCCGGGAGGCCATGGTTGAGCGCTTGAATCTGTCTTTGGAGGCAGTCTCCGAATGGGGTGATGCTCATCTAGTCAGTTTCAATGCAGTTATGACCCAGGCGTGTCTTTTTGCCGTGGAATTCCCTGCCGGAGTCTTTGTTTCCTGATAGCTACAACCTTGGGGTCTTCAAGTCAAGAGTGAATAGGTTACTTCTAGGCAAGCGTGCTTCACCATAGACCACATCATCGCTTACCATCAGGCGAGATAGTGGTCAAACGCGAGCCTATAGATAAATAAAAAAATAAAATAAAACTATGACATGCTTTGTGACCGCCAATACGGCTGCCGTCAAAATCGGTCAACTGGAGATCATCTATCCTCTAGTAGATCTCCAGTTCCACAGTCCACGCTAGAATCTAGCGTATACCATTGACATTTGGAGTGAGGCCTTTTAGAGGCACGGGCAAGTGCTTGCCGCCTCCCTCGACATCTCGAAGGCTTTTGATAGAGTCTGGTAAGCTTCCTTCATTCGATTTCCCGGTGGTCTGTGTGATTGGATTACAGACTTCCTGAGGGATCAGTCCATACGAGTGGTAACTGATGGCTTCTCGTCTGACTAACTGAATATTAATGCCGGGGTCCCTCAGGGGTCGGTGCTCTCAGCAACTTTATTCGTACTGCACATAAACGATCTGCTGAAACCTTTGGATATGCAGACAACAGTACTTTTGCTGAGAGGTATTTGTCCAAAACACGGGCTACTGGGCCTCAGATTCGGTCTCTCCGTAAGGCCATGTTGGAGCGTTTGAACTTGTCCTTGGAGGCAGTCTCCGAATGCGGCGATGCCAATCTGGTCAAATTTAATGCCGCTAAAACACAGGCGTCTTTTCACTGCAAAAAGAGCTCATTTCGCCCGGCTCCATCTTGCCGAGGTGTAACCGTGCCGATAACGGACCATCTTGAGCTTAACGTAGTGGCGTAACGTTGACATCGACACTAAATTTTGTCCAATACATTGAGGCAAAGGCTCAACTGGCTGCCAAAAAGTTGGGGACGGTACTTCACGCCAGAACAGCTGCTTAAGTCGTATCAAGCGCAAGTTCGATCTTGCATGGAGTACTGTTCTCATCTCTGTGACGGATCTGCTTAGTACCAGCTTGATGCACTTGAGTCGATAGAAAAACGGGCCAAGAGACGCATCGGCAATGAGCCACTGGTTGAATCAAAGCTCCAGAGCCTTGAACATCGTCGCCGAGTTGCCAGCCTGTCAATTTATTATCGGATACATTTCGGGGAGTGTACGATGGAATTGCATGAACTAATTCCTCCTAGCCCGTTCCATCATCGGACTACAAGACGTACAGCGATGCGTCGACTTAGGTAACTACTCATCCGCAAAATATTTCATCGGTACATTGTTGACATTCTACCCATACACACTAAACGGTTTGGGAATACTTTTATTGTACGTACAGCTAAGGAGTGGAATTCCCTGCCGGAGTCTGTATTTCCTGATAGCTACAACCTGGAAGTCTTCAAGTGAAGAATGAATAGGTTACTTCTAGGCAAGCGTGCCTGATCGTGGCTGTACGTGAGCCTCATCGTCGACCACATCATCGCTTACCATCAGGTGAGATAGTGACCAACCCCAGTCTAACAATAATAAAAAATAAAATACATGACGAGAACCTCGTGACATGACGAGAACCTCGTGAAAGCTGAGAAAGAGAAACAAATCAAGTTTCTTGACTTAGCACACGAGGTTGTCGACATGTGGAATGTCGACTCGGCGATCATTGTGCCGATTGTCGTTACAGCCAACGGCCTGATGGCCAAGAGCCTCGACGACCATATGTCGAGGCTGTCATTGGGCGGTTGGATCAAGGGTCTGATACAGAAGGCAGTACTCCTCGATACGGCTCGCATTGTGAGGAGGTTCCTGTCTCTGGAGCCCTAACCACCGGTAGCTTGGACCCTGTTCCCGATACCGGCGGACAACCATTATTTTTTATATTTTTAAATGTTTTTTTATGATTTGTTTTTATAAAGAAATATTTAAAAATGTAAATTTAAAATGTGTACATAATTGAATAAACGAAATAAAATAAGAAAACCATCGATGTTGGTAGTTTAGTTTTTTCCATCAGGAGGGATGAACTCAACCAAAAGAGTGCTTAATGTAAATTTTGATGTATCCATGAAAATGGAAGGCCAAAGAAAAATGAATGTATTGTGTGAAGTAACGAGAGTGAATGATTGACGAGAAAGGGAGTGAATGATAGTAACTAGTATGTTACACCTGTTATTTGCAAATTCTAAAGTAGACTAATTTATTACACAATTGTGTTACTGCGTGTTTACCAACAATAGTGCCTTATATAAGTTCTAAATTATTTTTCGTACAAAAGCTTTTAACACAATTATTCTTTTAGTCTAGACTAATTACATAATTAGCACCTAATAATGTCATAATATTGACGTAGATAAATTCAATACAAAACGCGAAAGTGGGTACCACATTGGCCTTATTTTAAAAATGAGCTGTTAGCAACTGATTTAGCAGATTCTATAAAAAAAAATCTATAGAAAAGGAGATGGTCCAAAATGTTTGAAAATCCAGAAATCGATACGAACTAATTTTATGCGGACCGATTGCTTATAACGAGCGAAATAAGTCTACCTACACCAAATCCATGGGGTATCGAAGCTACAGGCTGACAAAGTATGCATAAAAACCATTATTTACTAAGGATTTTCTTAACTCTAGTAACAAAACCAGAGTTGTGCTATTCACTTTAATTGTTATTTATTATTTGGTAACTAATAGGTACTAAAAAAAAATCAAAAACGATCGCTTCTTTCTTCGCCACAATGTTGATATGCAAAAAAACTGTGTCCGGTAATTAAAGGACGGTGGAAGAAAAACCTTTGTTTTTTTGTTACCTATTATTATATACTAGCTGACCCCCGCGGCTTCACTCCCGTCAGCTGGCTACCTACCTACTTACCCTGCCTGCCCTGCCTGCCCTGCCTACCCTGCCTACCCTACCTACCTAATAATGTTTATCTATCATCAATAGTTTTCTCAGCGCACGCCAATGAATGAATTTTATAGGCAACATTTTGCTAACTTGGGTTACATTATTGCAATTTTCTTAAGGATCTCTATTTTTTTCGAAAATATTTTATAGCCTATGACACTTAGCAATAATGTAGCTTTCTACTGCTGAAAGAATTTTCAAAATCGGTTTCGTAGATCCAGAGATTACCCCTTACAACGTCACAAACCCACAAACTTTACCTCTTTATAATACGAGTATTAGTATAGATGTAGTATAGTTAAACTAATAAAAAAAATAACAAATTGAATTAAATAAAACAGTCAAGCACACCTCTGATTTTGATACTAGAGTTAAGAAAATCCCTAGTAGATAATGATTTTTCATACATAAATTCATACCTAATTTCATGCATACTTTGTCAGCCTACAGCACCGATAGATACCCCATGGATTTGGAATATGCGACTTGGGTAGGGTTATATCGCTCGTTCTAAGCAATCGATTCGCATACAGTTTGTTCGTATCGACTGGGTCAATTGTGAAACAACTCCTTTGAATACAGAATGTGCTAAGCAATCGCTCGCCGAGATTTGTATAAATAAGGTCCACTTAAATCAAAGTTAGTTGCTAACACGAGGTTAATTAAAAACATGCCTACATAATCCAAGTTAGTAGATAACCCGGCCAGTTAGCTACTAATTTGATGTTAGTAAGTTACCCCAGGGCGGCGCAAGCGCATCGCGGCTGAGGGTTGGAGGCTGCGGCGGGAAAGGAGTGCCGGTATTGCGGTGCGCCGCTCTCCCTATCCGCCGCGGCCTGCACGGGGTCGCCACCGTCTGATGGCGGACGCGGTGGGGCCGCAGGGGAAGAGGAGTGTCGGTATAGCGTTGGCTGCTCTCCCTATCCTCTGCGGCCGAAAAGTGGTAGGTGGCGGGGCCACTGTCCTGACCCGTCACAGGGGGACCAAGGGTGCCACACACGGGGTCGTCTGGCACCCATGTGCCGGTTTGGTCCCTGGGGTGGTCACGGCGTGCAACGTGTTCTGGTGCGCCGGTGACGGGGGTTACTCCCCAAAGGAGGGTCCGGTCACGGACAGCCGCGGCGGGTTCGCGGATGTATGCTTACGCGTTCCCGTGTTCCCGCCATAAGCGGCAGAGGAGGACACCGTGGAGTTTTAGTGGGTTAGAGTCCCACATAACTGCACTATCTCCCCGTGGTAGTGCAGTATGCATGAGCATTTCTCCACGAAAAAAGAAAAAAAAAGGGCGGCGCAAGCGGGCCTAATAAGTGTGTTTGCTTATACGGAAAAATTAATAGAAATTAGCCTGTCTGTTTGTTCCGTTTTCACGTATAATGTTAATGATTCCATTTGCTGCAGCTCGTACTGTGCCGGATGGCTTTCACGCAATCATGCGTAAGAAAGCGCATCGCGTCCTTACTGCAACGCTTGCGTAGGAGTACCCCATCCAAAGACACGGGGTGAAAATAAGTATAGGTTTATGTTAAATTGAATTAAGTACTAATAACACTAACATAGCATATAAGCACAATCTGTTACTAACCACTAACAACTTATGTATAGGTCTGAAATAAAGATATATTTTTTTTATGAACTGCTGAACCGACTATGATTTTTGGCAGAATCTAAACCCTAAAGATGGACATAAGCAAACTAAAAACAAATCCTTTAAAGACTAAAACGGGCTGTTGTGTGAAGTTTGTGAAAAAAATTGTTGAAATGACGGGAAAAACATACAACAAAATGTAAATCAAAGCATTTGTATTCTAGCATTTGCTGTGATTTGATTGAATAATAAATCCTTATAGACTTTTAAACAGGTCCGGTCAGTGGACATAGACAATATCTCACCCTTATTCGATGACAAATCGATGTGGGTTCATAAACAAATATTGGAAAAAACGGTCGTGTTGACAAATAATAAAGAAAATTTGGACAGGATCACAGCACCCTTATTTTATTTGTTCGAATGTCCGCCATTCTTTCTCTTGCCTTTTTTTGGTAATAATCAATTTAAATATTTTTGAATTAGTTATTTCATTTCTAAGTTATGACACGGGCACCCAACGCGAATAAAGAAAATTTGGTTCAAATAAATTGCACTAGATGGCGTGATAAGATTAAGATTTTCTAGAGATGACCATAAAAAAATAATGTTCTTATTTAATTAACTCTCCTAAGCACAAAATTAGAATATTGGGCTCTTAACTCACATTTCAAAGATACAAACACAAGATATATTATAGGTATTTAAAAAAAAAGTATTCACGAACCGAGTAAATCCTTTTACTTGCAAGTCGCTGCTAACACCATCTATATCCGTGAAACGGAACCGAACGCGATCGATGTATCTTAGAAAAATAATCAGTTTAATCAGACGAAAAACGCTAGTTACGTCGGCACGGTTTCTTTACATGGAATGAGGCATCTGTATGCTAGTATTATATTATCTGTGGTTATGGTATCTTAGCTATCATTAACATCGGTTAAGGGACGCATCATGAGAAAACCTGTGAAGTGAAATGAAGAAAAAAAAAAAAACTAAAGAACCCTTAGAAAAACAGAAAAGTGAGACAACAATATTTGCCCAGCGTACTTAAAGGGACGTTGAATATTGCACAGACGAGGACGAACTCGCTAATGAGACTGAGTGGATTAGGGCCAAGAGCAGGCAGAAGAGGAAGCTTAACACCTCCCTCCAAAACAACAACAACAAAAAATGCGAAAGAGACTTCTGTCAAAAAAGTAACCCACAACAACACCGCCAATTATAATAGACGGTGTTAAGGACTAGGTACCAAACGTTATACGACTCGCTAACTGAAACAATACCAGCTGGATCATTTACCGCTAAAATGATGAATGGGGATTGTGTGAAGGTTAACGCCAAAACAGAAGAATCTTATAGAGTAATTGTCAGGCTTTTGACAGAAAAAGACTACCATTGGCATTCATACGAGAATAAGCAAGCTAGACCAATTAGAGTTGTTGTGAAGAAGTTACATTCCTCTTGCCAACCTGTTAGTATCTACAAAGACGATCTAACATCACAAGGACTGAAAATAGAAAAAGTAGACAACAAATTGAGCCGGAAGGGTAAATAACCACTCAAAATATTCGTTTTATCATTTAATAATGACGAAGGTGTCAACAAAATCTATTGCATAAATTAAATTTTGAGGTGTAAAATTGAAATACACTCAAAAATCCTAAACTCATTCCCCAATGCAAGAGATACCTGGAATTTTGTAGGCATATACTAATAAATACTGCAGAAAAGAGCCAAGGTGAGTAAAATGTACTGGCAAGCATCTTTCAGCCAACTGTACCAAACCTTCGCAAGAGAAAAATATGTTCACTGTGGTCTTCATCACCCTACCAACTATAGAGGGTGTGAAGTAGCCTAACAGATACAAAGTATGAAAAATAAAAATATTAAAAAGAAACTTGTGGTACTAACTACCCAGTAGTCTCTTCCCCTACAATTCTTGATAAACAGGCCCAGAAAGCAAATGTCCAGTCAACTGCAAGTAACCAACACTGGTTCCTATGCGGAAGCTGAAAAACAAAGAGAGAAGCCTTTGAATTTAGAGGATAAGATTAATTAGATCTTAAAGTGTATTACCACACTTGACAAGATATTAGAGAAACTAAAATCGTGCACTAAAACATCTGTTTTAGATAATTCAAAATGAATAACACTTTTAAAATAATGGCGTGGAACTCTAATAGGCTCCTCACACATCACAAAATGAGTAGCAGGTGGTCCTAGACATAGAAAATATAGACGTGTTTTGATCTCCGAAACGCACATCACTAAGCAATCTTTTGTCAAATTTAGAGGAAACATGGTATATAATTCGCTCCACCCTTACAACTCTGCCAGAGGAGGTAGCGCGGTTATAACCAAAGACAACATTAGTCACTACGTGCAGTGTAGCCAGCGTGAGTCTGTTCAAGCTGTGGCAATATCTATTAAAACCAAGTATTGTCACGTGTCTTTTGCAGCCATATACTGTCCACCACGGCATTTTATAAGAAAAGTGCGATATTTACATGTCTTTGAACTATTAGGCCAGAGATTTATACTAGGCGGCGATTTTAATACTAAGCACACGCATTGGGGATGGCAGCTCTTAAGTGCAGAAGAAACACCTTCAGAAGTTATGAGCACGGCCAAACGGCCAAAGTACTGGCCCACTGACCACCAGCAAATACCAGATGTAATAGATTTTCAAATGCAAAAATATATCCGTCAAATACGTCAGTTTAGTTGTCTACATCGGTTTTAATATATGAACTCGGACCACTCTTCGATTATATTAATACTTAGTCAAAAAATCCTACTCAAGAAAAGCCACTTAACCCTGGTTAATAAGTTTACAGATTAGGAAAGGTTTGCCCTTGATTTAGATAATATTATTGACCTTAAAATGCCGATAAAAAAGCAAGATCAGCTTGACTCAGAAGTAAACAAATATGTTGTAAATATCCAACAATGTGCGTGGAACAACACACCGCAATTAAAACGTAAATATAAGGGATTTATCTATCCTAAGGAAATTGCAGATTTATCTGAGAAAAGGAAACAAAGGAAGCTGTGGTAGCAAACAACGTGCCCGCGAGATAAAACAACGCTAAATAACTAAACGATTAAAGAGGAAAATTCTACATTTTGAGGATGAATTTTTGAATACCAAGTTTCTGCAGCTAACCAATGATAAATCAACGGATTCTCTTTGGAAAGCAACAAGAAATATAAAAAGACCAATGCCAATAAAACAAGTACCGCCCATCAAAGATAGCGACGGAAAATGAGCCATAAGCAATGACCAAAAAGCGTTAAGGTTTTACTTAGGCTTTTGTTAGGTTACACTTAGAAGAAACTTTTTAACCTAATGAGAGCTTGATAGAAAAACTTGAGCGTAAAAGTTTGTCACAAAACCAAAGAATTAAGCTTGTCACTCCTAAAGAAGTAATGAGAGAAATTCAAAATAACATTAGCTTGAAAAAGTCTCCAGGTTACGACCTCATTACAGGGGAAATTTTAAAACACCTCCCACGCAAAGCCATAGTGAAGATGACCAAGCTTATCAAAGCTGCATTTATCTTAAAATATGAACCTGAGCCATGGAAGGACGCTGAAGTCGCTATGTTTGCGAAGCCTGGGAAACCCCCCATGAAGCATCATAATATAGACCTCTCTTGCTCAATAGAACAGGTACATAGAAATAACCCACATCATTGGAAATACGCTTAAAAATAAGGAAGTCTGCGCCACCGTGATTTTAGATGTCGCGCAAGCTTTTGACAAAGTTTGTCATAAGGGTTTAATATTTAAGCTTAGACGCATGCTACCAGAATTTGCAGATATTCTAGAGTCGTATATAACTAATAAAAGAAGATGCATATTCCGAGCTATAAAAGTTGGGGTTACCTCAAAGAAGTGTGCTAGGCCCGATTTTGTACTTGTTATACTCATGTGACATCCCAGAACTGGAAAACAACACCATTGCGACCTTTGCAGATGATACTGCAATTATGGCTACCGGATCAAGCACACAGAGAAGCAGTAGAAAATTTTCAACTAGCTGTGAACAACGTTTATGACTGGACACAGAAATGGAAGATCAAACTAAATGAGTCAAAATCAAATCACATTGACTTCACAAACAAATACTTGGACTATCACCCAATTTACATAAATGGCTTGCAAGTGCAAGTACTAATACTACCAAATACCTTGGCATAACTCTCGACGCCAAGTTGCGTTGGAAAGCTCATGTCAAAAAGAAAAGATAATACTCAATATACGTTAAGTAAACACATCAACACGGTCTAGGGATATTTCATACTCAATTAAATAACTCGAAAAGTACTGCCCGCATTGGAATCTTTTATACACCGATTTGTTTGTAATTTATCTCAGACTAATTCCAAATTCAAATTTTTGAATATTCTTTTGTTTCGGTGGCATAAAAATGTCTTGATGTGTAGGAGAGGGAATTTTCATTTGTGCGAAATTTAGAAAACAATACGAATTACGTTTAGTTACAGTTTTTTTTCATTTTTAAACGAAAGATAAAGTTAAAATTGAGGTATTGTAGCCATGCAACGCCAACATTTGACGAGGGCGGAGATGTTACGAGCTGTGGGAATGCTGGAAGCTGGGTCTGGGGGGTGACCATAAGCTCTTAGAGAGGTATCAATTTGATATCGAATAAGGGACAGATGTATCTGACGTGTATACATCTGTCACTTACTCGATATCAAATTGATACCGCTCTAAGAGCTTATGGTCACCCCCCTGTTCAGCGTAATGTTGCTGAGGCCATAGGGACCCACCAAAATGTAATTTCAAGATTGTGGACACGCTATCGTGCCACAGGTGAAGTAGCGGAGAGGCACCGGGGGCCAAGTCGCATCACTACCCCAGACAAGACCGATTTTTGCAAATTACTGCGCGAGCTCAACCAAATGCAACGGCGACTCAATTGGTCCAAAGGCTGCAAGTGGAACACCAAGTGCTTGTGAGTGACCAAACTGTAAGAAGGCGACTGCATGAAAGCAATCTACGCTCTCGTAGACCACTCCGGTGCCCACCTTTACGGAGAGGCAATCGTGGACGACGATTAGAATGGGTTCGGAACCACGTGGACTGGGGCCGTGAGCAATGGTCCAATGTGCTGTTCACGGATGAATCCAGGTTCGGCTTCCATCCAGATTCACGAAGGACGCGTGTTTGGCGAGTTCCTGGACGATGGAGCCGTCTTCAGAACTCTCAGGAAGTTCATCCATACCAAGGAGGAACAATTATGGTTTGGGCAGGAATTCGTCTTGGAGGACGGACGGATCTCGTTTGGGTGCGGGGCAATATGACGGCAGAACGATACGTCCAACAGGTGCTGGGGCCCGAAATCTTGCCCCACAGAACACAAATGGGGCAAGATTTCCTGCTCATGCACGACAATGCCGGGGTCTTTCCGGGGTCTTTGTTCCCTGATAGCTACAACCTTGGGGTCTTTAAGTCAAGAGTGAATAGGTTTCTTCTAGGCAAGCGTGCTTCACCGTAGACCACGTCATCGCTTAACATCAGGCGAGATAGTGGTCAAACGCGAGCCTATAGATTACAAAAAAAATAAAAAAAATAAAAAATGCCCGGGCACACACGGCGAGAACGGTAGCAGCTTGGTTACATACACACAATGTTAGGGCCTTAGACTGGCCTGCTCAATCGCCAGATCTAAATCCCATTGAGCAAGCGTGGGATATGCTGCAAAGAAGAGCTCTGAAGGAAGTTCCTGAAAATCTGGCTACAGAAGATCAACTGTTTCAAGTGATCAAGTGAATGAATAATAGTACCTATGTTGTGCTATACTTAAAACACATGAACATAGTGTTTTTATAAATTATGACCCCCGCTGCTTCGTTACCGTCAACTGGCTACCTACCTACCCTACCTACCATACCTACCCTACCCACCTACCCTACCCACCTACCCTACCCACCTACCCTACCTACCTACCAATTTATTAAACTATTCATTTAAATAAGAATTAGTACTACAATACGAATGTAACCAACTTTTTCATCCCCCCATCACGGAAAGAGTATTTTTGGTCTTCAATATCTGAGTGCAAAAGCCGTTTTTATCCGCTAGAGGATAAAGTAAATTGAATTTAGAACATCGTGTGCCCTAAGTTTGTGAATTCAAAACATCATTAAACCTATTTATACCTCCATGGTGCCGACTTTCTCATACAACCTTTTTTAATTTATTAAAAACTCATACTTGGAACCTTCTAGGTGTACTTTTTTTAATTTGCTTTGCGTGCGCCATTTTATTTTCGTCATATTGTTAAAACCTTAGGTTAAAGACAAGATAGTTGAAGATAAGTGAAAAACCTAAAATGAGTGATTCTAGCGACTAGGAAGTTTATTCACAACACGTATCGACTAGCTAAAGGAGCCAAAACTTTGTCAGAAAACATTTTGCTGGCATATTTTATTGAATTATCCGAAACCTAGCACTCTATGGAGTACGTATTCAATACTAAAAGCAACAATAAAGATGAAAAAAGACATACATATCGACACCGTATATTAATCAACTTCTTAACATAATCTAATACGTACTTAGTAGATATTGATATGTATAATTATGCATGCATATCAATTTTATTAATTTATCTACTACAATACTCTTTACGTTACAGGTTGTTCTTATTATTGGTATAAACGGAGCATTTTGAACTAATGAACTAATACAACTTAATGTCAATAACATTGAGAAACATTCAGATGACTTACTATTAATTAATTTACCTAATACAAAGACAAAAAGATACCGTAACTTCGTCATTCGCAAGGAATAAGTAACAATTGTTGAGAAATATCAAGCCTTACGCCCGCCTAACACTTCAATCAATAGATTTTTTCTACAATATCGCAACGGAAAGTGTGTTTGATAGCCTATGGGTGCTAATGAAATTGGTAGTATCCCACGAGAAATAGCAATCTTGAACTTCCAGAACCCCTGTTGTACACGGGTCATCGTTTCCGATGAACTTCAGCCACACTTTTGGCCGATTCAGGAGCTAATCTCCTGTCCCGTAAGCACCATGGAGGCTGGAAGTCCAATGCGATTGTAGAGGGATACATAGAGGATTTAATATGTAAAATAAGTCTAAAATATTTAAAGGCATCGTAGGAGCCATTACACTGAAAGAGCCTCAGATCCTTGGACTGGCCCTTATACATCAAAAATGAGCCGTTGCGAAACATCTAACCATCGCCCTCTCTCACCAACATTTACGCCAAGGGAATCCGATGAATCGGTAAAACTATTAAGTATGACAGATAGTTTACCAAAAAACAGTACACAAGTCACTAACACCAACATTACAGTACCTACCAAAAATATTACACTCAACTTAAGTAACTGTAGCAACGTTACTTACAATTTTTCTTAATTATACCCAAGCATTATTTGTTATAATTTAAAGATTATTCTGTAATACTTACCTATCATAATGTACCTAGTATTTAATACCTAAACTGAAATAAAAGTATCTTGTGATTGTAAATGTTTTTTTTTGCATTTAGTCATTTCCTCGCTGAGGTAGGATGAAAAGTTACGTGTTGCACTCGAGTGCAAAGATTTTTCACCTCGTGCTCTTTTGATTCCCTCGCTGACGCTCAGGATTCTAAGTTCTGAATCCTTCGCTTGCTCAGTCATCAAAATTGAGCACGCGGTTAAAATGGTGCAATATAATACAAGAGTGCAATGTTGCTTACATTGCACTCTTGTATAACAAATAACTATTGTTTCTACCGGCGATCTAATTAAATTTAGAACATTAAAGCTGCTATTGTGACTTAACTATGATAGTTAGATATATTCTCTTCCAGTCTTTTTTGTAGGTAATAATGAGTACTTTAATCATGTAGTACATATTTTTTATATATCATCAATAGTTTTCTTAGCGCAGGTCAAAGAATGAATTTTATCGGCAACATTTTGCTACTTTGGGTTACATTATTATTATTCTATATTATATTAGTAATTAGTATATTAGTATTAGTATAGATATTAAACTCTAAAAAAGTGCTACGGACTCGTGTAAAAGTGCAAATGGACAATATTCTTAATTTTAACATAATCTATCACGTAACATATTAAGTTAGATTTAAATTGCTTATTAGTCTTATAGGCTAGATCGAAATTAATTATTAAGAACTTTGTTCTTACTAATAAAGTATAAAAAAAACCTTTGAAGTCGGTACACGCCTTACCTTATCTGAGAATAGATCTTTGCCCTGCTATAGCACGGTAAAATACTGGTATCATTTTATAACTCACTCGTTTTGCCCTAGGCTTCTCAGCGTGGGTTTTAGGACAGTCTCTGGTGGGAGGTGGGTAACATTTAGCTTAGATTATTGGAAGTTTCAATTTTAAGTTATTTATCCTACTTGCAGACACGGTCACGGTGAGCTTTGTTGCTATTACTGAATACACATACATACATAAACTCACGTCTTTAGCCCATGGGGGTAGGCAGAAACTACAGAACACAACCTGTTACGATCCTTACATAATTTTTTTGCTTCACTCACGTTCAAACATCTAGTCCACACCGCACCATTCCCAAACCACTGCAACTCCTGAAAGCCAGAATCAACAGTGGCGACCACCAGAAAAGCGCCGAGGCAATGAAGGTCGACGAAGTCCCGGAGAAAGAATTTAACTGTCTTGGATCCCGCAACGAAATTAATCAGAAAAGAATAACGGAGGAGTAGGAAAAAATAATATAAATTTATACGCCGGTTATGAGTACTGCGCACCAGGCCTTTCTGAAGAGCATCACCGATAAGGTCTATGTATGTCTTTCTGAATGCCAGTTTATATATCCACCTAGGTAGTAGCGAGTATTTTTTACGTACTGTGTTGGTACTAACACGATATACGAGTATATACCTATAAAGCCTTGGAACTGGAGCATAACAAAGAAAGAGCACTAACAATAGAGTTCATTATGGTTCACAATACTGCGGGTAGGTAGGTAGCAGGCAGCTTTTAGCGTCCCCTTGTTTCACATTAGAGCTTTTCATTTCCCCATATTGAGGAGCGACTGCGCCGCATAGACAATTTTTATTTGCTACACAATGCAAACTCGCGTTCACGATATATTCCATAACAAACTTTCAATATAAGTGCATGTAATTTAGCTCTTTCGACTTGAGTCATACAAAATTGTATCTTGTATAGTTGTGTTACAGTTTGGTTTACAATGCAAACATGGGTTGCCTTGTTCTCTTTTGTAATTCAGTGTAGCGGGAGGTAGTGATGCGACAAAAGTGAATTTTTCAATTTGAATGGTCTAGCGCCCTTATTTACGCTCAATATAGAAATGAATCACATCGAGTTATTGTACACTAGTGCTCTATACATAAAAGAAAATTTAATATTTATATTTCAATTTTTAGATTTGCTTGGAAATATCAAATTATTCAAGATTTTCAGTAGCCTTTTATAACAAAGCATTTTTACAATGTTTAAGTCATTCATGATTCAGGGCGACTTCAGGAGTATTTTTTATGTGACCGAAAATGATGTAATTAGATTACAGTGTAATTTAGTCTAATATTCTTTAGGTACCATATATAGAACTATCTATTCAACGCTGGCAAGTGACTTTGTAGTATCTCAAAAATTGCTGAATTACTTTTTTTGCATAATTTAAATCAGGAAAAAATACTGCGACGGACGGTCTGAGCCTACGACACTTTTTTAATGATACGACGTTGTTGTTGTTTAAACTTTTAAACAAATCATAGTTCAAAATGCTGTATATACTATAAAATCAACTACACACACAGCCAAAATTAGCGGCACAAGACCGTTACAGGGTGGTTTTTGTTTTGTTTTATATAATACAACCAAATATGCCTAATTGATAAAACAATAAAGTTAAACGTCAACTTTCATGCAATTGTTTTAACTTTATTCGAACTTGCATCCTTTTGAGACAATTTGGCCCATTGCCACTTTATGGTTATGTTTTAAAATTTCGAAAAATAATTAAAGACATAGTCTTCTTCTTTTTCGTGTGAGTTTGTGGCCACCTCTGGTATCATTGACATACTGAGTTATTTGTTTTATTTTTAACCTTTAGATCTTTTTTGAAGAGAAGAACGATGTGCCCAACTTAATCCAAAACTGAGAGGGCCAGGGCACTTTGAGATGAGGCGAAATGATTAAACCTACAGATGTGCGTAATTCATCATTTAGCCGTTTCTCACTTATTGCTTTATCCAATGATTCAGAGAGGCTAATGTTTTTGTGAGAAGATCAGGATAATCCAAAAAACTCGTACTTTTAACAGGAATAATCATTTCATTCAGTTTCACATTCGCAAAAACCTGCGTTCAAAGGCCGTTCAAGCCAAAAATGAGCTGGAGGAAGTTCAAGGTGCAGCAGTAAGTGAGCTTATGGCGCGAAAGAGTTCGAAGGAAGCTGGTTTTAGTTCGTTCATGCTCGCTAAAAATTCACAAATTGAGGTGTGCCTCAATGTACTCCTTAGAAACAGTATAACTTTTGCTAGAAAACATTAAATTTGGCCGGACGGAGTTAAATATTGTTTAGTAATGAGTGTGGAAGTCATTTATATTGAATTGAAGGACGATAATAAATCATGAAGAAGAACAACATAATCTTTATTTTTTTTAAACTACTTTGGCTTTGGCAGAGGAACAATATTGGATTCAGGTAGGATATGTTTGGAAGCTCGTACGGACTTGGTGGTGATCGATGCAGGAGATCTTATTGCAGATCGCTATGGAAGGGTTATTTAAGAATAAAATGTACCATTTGCCCTTTTATCAGGGGTCTCTTCATTTTGATCCAGGATAATGCTCGGCCGCATCGCACTTTTTCAACTGCAGTCTATCAAAAATATTTCAATATCGCAGTTTTGGAATAGCCATCTTAGAGGACACGTTTGGGACTTGCTAAAACATAGGTTAAAATTCACAATAATTACACCTGTCAATGTGGGTGAATTGCGAAGCGCGTTATATAGGAATGATTGAGACAGCGGATAACATTATTCTCAACATGTCTATGCAGGTGAAAACTTTATTAAAATAAAGAGGAGGAAACACATACATGGATTAGGTGCGATTTGATTTTTATTTAAGAAGGTGTATTTTAAGTATGGAAACCTGTCTTAATAAAAGTTTAATAAATTAAACCGAACTTAAAAAAAAATCGATGGTTTTTATTTTGATCCGCAAATTTTTTCGGTGTGTATATTTTTTAATGTTTTATAGATACAGCAAACATGCTATAAATACTTTTTTGCCAGTCAAGATATATGGTCCTCGTTACAACTACCAAGATACACCAATATTGCTCCTTGAAATTGAAATATCTATTGCTGTAACTATTATAAAATGCAAGTTAGACTTACTTTAGAATGCTAACATTGTTGGCATCTGATAAATTTTATTATAAGAAACAAGTGTTCCAAAAATGGCCTCTCCTATTCAGCTAGTTTACGAGTTATGAATTTTTTAAATAGTTTTTTGGCTCTGGTGTAAAGTTCAACTTTTCGAGATACTACAAGTTTGCTTGTGCTTTTGTACCAAACAATTTTTTGGGACAGAAGTTTTAAAACCATCCAAAAAAGAATTCATAGGATTTCTTTTGTATATTTTGTAACATCTTGCTCACTTGTCTCTTTCGCATCACTAGCATCAAGCTTTGGGATTTCAATAATATTTCTGGTTATTGTATCGATATCACGGTTGGCTTTCCGATGCTCATAATACTCTGTTATTGTTTCACAAAGTATTCACTATAAAAATCTATTTGAACGAATATCTTATGTTTTTATTAAGTGTCCAGGGTACGTAGGTACACAAGTAAGTATTGGTTTGCCATGGAAAAGAAACAATTGAATAAGTATTAAGTAAAATATTTTTTAAAGATTTCGTTTTGAACTGAAAGGTCATCATCATCATATCAGCCGAAAGACGTCCACTGCTGGACATAGGCCTCCCCCAAGCGTCGCCACGTTGATAGGTCCCGTGCGTCCCGCATCCAGCGGATCTCCGCAACCTTCACCAGGTCATCGGTCCACCTGGTGGGAAGCCTTCCAACGCAGCGACTTCCGGTTCGCAGTCGCCATTCCAGAACTTTTCTGCCCCATCGGCTATCCGTTTTGCGAGCAATGTGCCCTGCCCACTGCCACTTAAGTTTGGCAATTCTTCGGGCTATGTCAGTAATCCTGGTTCTTTTGCGGTTCTCTGAAAGGTAGGTACTGAACTGAAAGGTAGGTACTAAATATAATAATATAATTTTTCAATATACATCCCAAATAATGTATAGTAAATGATCCCAATACAATGAGCCCAAAAACGACGAACAATGTTATCTTGAGGAAAAATGCCTGATAAGAGTGTTACTTAAGTTGGCACTCGAAAAGGTCATCATAGCCGACATATGTAGGTAACTACATTGAAACAATAGCCATTATGATCGTCATACGCAGGCAATGGTCATAGTTGGGATCAAAAGATTAGGCAGGTGTATAGTCTACACTTTAGAGATGACCCTGACCCCGAGATAACAAAGAGGTGTTATTGTTTGTTGATGTCTATTTACTCAGATAAGCCCATAGATAACATGTCATGTGAGTGGTATCCACCATTCGGACCCACTGCTAGTTGTCACATGTCTTCGAATAAGTTTTCGTACGTGCCAGTTTCTTCACTTTGTTTTTCTTCACCGTTTTGAGAGCAGTTATGACGAAATAAGTAACACAAATTACATATCGAGTCCCCGGTATAATATTGCCAAAATCTCTACACTTTTCACCGGAAAACAATAGACTGTGTTGGTGGTTTCACCTAGAAAACTCTTTAATAATAGCCTATGATTCCACCTCTAAAATCTGCAGGTATTTTAGACATTGGCAGGCAACCCTGCAGTAACCTATTTTACTATAAAGTATAATTCTTATGTGGATGTGGTGGAATCTCGTACTAGGCTCAGTACTTATAAAACGCCGGTTTTTACACGTCACTTTATCAATTTTGTTACCTGTCAAATTTGTTAGCTCTTCAAATAAACAATCCTCATTCACAATTAACGAGGTACACACCTGAAAGAGACAAACAAACATTAATTGTTTCATTTTATACGAAGATGTTTACCCATCTACTCACCTAATTAGAAAGTGTTCCAACTGGAGAAGGTTTTGTTAAGCAAAACCAATCTGTCATGGTGTGAAGAATGTGTTATCCATCAATGGGGACAAGGGGACGATTAAACGTCACGGTAAGAGTATGGGGCCAGTAATCAATTATCCGATATATACCATACATTCGGGGACAAAGATTCTGGAGATAGGCGATCTGTGTTCTAGAAATTACGAGATGACGATGTTCTAAATGTTAGGCTGAGATCATACTGTGTCTATTTCTGGCTTACAATTTTTTTCGAGATTTTTATCTTGTGAGATCATGATCTACATTTAATTAGTTATTAAGGTATTTTATACAAGATAAATTATAGGACCGACCAATTTAAATAGGTATTTATACCTACTTATCGTCGCTAAAATTTTAGTCAATGGTGTAGCGTAATTTAATTCGAGTGGAGTTCAATGTTGTACTGAAAAGCAGCAGCAAAACCGTGTATTCGTTTAATTTAGTTGTATTGCAATAGCAACAGCACGTCACTCAATTTAAAAAAAAAAAAACAACTTGCCACAGATTGAAAATTAACGTTACCCTGAAAGACCCAGATTTTGAAATTCGTGGTGTTAGAAATTAATCTAAGCTATATATACCGTACAAAACAATATGCAGGCAATCAATCAACAATTTCGAAATGTCCACATCTTTTGGCTTTATTTTTCCAACATGGCGATTTCGGCTGAATATAATTTTTCCACACGTTTTACTTACTTTTCGAAGGCTTCTATCATGTAAAAGTTTGCCCTTCGTAACCGGTAATCTTTGTATTAGTCAATTGCTACCTACCAACGAGGGACTCAATGTTGCAAACCTAATTTGTTCAAAAGCTTTTTTTCCTTAATGCTTGACAAAAACTAAATTATGAAATGAGAAACATGTGATTTTGCCACGTGACTGCCAGCATGAAAAAAATATCAAGGTAAACATTGCAAATGGTCAACTGGATTGCGTAAGAGTTGAGAAAGTTGAGTAATCGAATTGAAGTTCTTGAAAGGATTCAAATACCTTGCAACAAGAAGTAGGTTAGAGAGTTTATAAAAGGTCATTGTGATTGTTTGTTTAATAAGTTAGGGGGCCGAGTCACCCACGTCCGTAGGAGTGTACCCCTTTTTTTAATAATTCCCAACACTTGGTGCAAATCAGGTGACACCTAACTGGTGGTAGGCTTCGGTCGAAGGCTTGCGACCACCCACCGGGAAAAGACGTATCGCCAAGCGGCCTAGCCGTGTTCCGGTACGATGCTCGGTGTAGCTAACTAGAAGAGTTGGGTCGAGATTGATGTTCCACTGCAGGTTGACCAGCCTGACGCGCGCTGTTAGGGATGTATCGGGAGACTAGTCGCGGAGGTTAGCGGGATCTGAGGCACGGTGCGCCACTGACCGACCGCAGGTAGTTGCTAGTAGTGTGCCAGCCACACACGAGAGGCTGCCCCGCCAACTGTCGAAAAATTCCCGAATGCACCATCGTGCTGGTTGGCGACCAGACGGGAGGGCCCGATGGATATTCTGGGGGGGCTCGGGCGTCCCCGCAGTCTCCAGACTAGTGCCCCAATGATGGCATCCTTTCAGTGCATGTCTGTAGGTTAGCAGCGTGGAACCTCGTCTCACTTTCTTTTCCTCTACTGCATTCACTCTTTTAAATTATGAAAAGGAAAAAGAATACTGGAGTTTAACAGCGGCTGCACCCCCTCCCCCACAAAGTGCACCTCACTAACATTAGAGGTCTGCACTCAAATATCATTGCAGTCCACTATCACTTGGAGGCTGAGAAACCAGCGCTCTTTTTCCTTACGGAGACGCAGATAGCGAGTCCGTCAGACGTGTCGTACTTGTCATAACCAGGGTTCGCCCTGGAGCACAATTTTAGATCACGGGCGGGCGTATGTATGTACGCCCGTGACGACCTTTGCTATCGGCGTCTCCGTAACCTTGAGGACTCCAGATTCACAACGCTCTGGGTTCTGGTGGAGAAAAGGTCTGTATAAAATTATCTACGCCTGTGTCTACCGTTCGCACAGCGGAGATCAGGAGACAACCAGGCTCACAGAGTAACTCAGTGAGGCGGCTGATGCGGCACAGCAGCGGTACCCTTCCGCCCAATTAGGGTTCCTGGGGGACTTTAATGCCCACCTCCAGGAGTGGCTCTTCCCATACCAGTGCACTGATCATGCTGGACGGAAGATGCGTAAGCTTTCGCTAGCGCTAAACCTCACCCAGCCGGTCCAGGGGACAACGAGGGTACCGGATGTTGATTCGCACACAGCGAATTGCTTGAACCTTCTGCTGACAACAGATCCAGACAGATACTCTGTGTCGATAGCTTTACCTTTGGGTAGTTCCGACCACTGTCTGGTGAAGTCTGTGTCCGTCTATTCCCCGCCCGATCCCAGCCCAAGGGGCAGCGGCGGGTTTGGTGGTACAAGTCAGCAGATTGGGATGGATTGCGATCTTTCTTCGCATGCTATCCTTAGCCTACTTGCTTTTCTTCGACTGATCGATCGTCGTGCGTGGACGCCATGACTGATGTGTTGCGTTAGGGAATGGAGTACTTCATTCCGTTCTTTGACGAATCAATGTCTAGCGAAGACCGGCCATGGTTTGGCACCGACGCGCTTAAACATGGGGCGTACTGCAAGAGCGTACTCGATCGCGTAATGCAAGTGACGTGGGTCAGAAGAAGGAGGCCTTCAACAGAGCTGCCAAGTCCTGCAAGATGGTGTTGCGAAGGTCTCGGTTCGACCACATTGGCCGAATAGGAACCAAACTTGCTTCTTACCCAGCAGGTAGTCTCTGGCTAAGTCGGTCGAGTTGAACTTCTGCCGTCCCTCACTACCACCACTGCTGAAACCCGACGGGTGGCTGGCCCACTCCGCTGACGAGAAGAATTTATTTGCCTCTATTTTTGCGGAAGCTTCACGTCTGAATCCTGGTGACGCGCGGCCCCCTCCTTCTCCTGATGGATGCGAAACGAGTATGTCGGGCATTCGTATCCATCAAAAGGACGTCCGTAGGGTGCTGCGCAACCTCGACGTGAACAAGGCTAGCGGCCCTGAAGGAATACCAGCTATTGTTCTTAGAACCTGTGCGCCTGAACTGTCTCCGATCTTGACACGCCTATTCCGCCTTTCGTATGAGGCTGGAAAAGTGCCGAATGCTTGGAAGCAGGATAACGTACAGCCCGGGCCCAAAAAGGGGAGTCGAGCATTAGAGCATCTGTAGTTGGCCGGGAACGCGTACTCAATATAAAGTTCCTGGCATACCCAGAAGCAAACGATACCCTAAGTGACCGCCAATACGACTTCCGCCGAAATCGGTCTACTGGAGATCTTCTAGCGTATGCCATTCACATCTGGAGTGAGGCCATCGAGAGACACGGGGAAGCGCTTGCCGTCTCCCTAGTCATCTCGAAGGCTTTTGATAGGGTCTGGCACGAAAGCCCTATTGGTAAGCTTTCTTCATTCGGTTTGCCCGGTGGTCTGTGTGATTGAATTGCAGACTTCCTGAGAGACCGGTCGATTCGAGTTTTTATCGATGGCTGCTCGTCGGACCACTTGGCTATTAATGCCTGAGGGACCTCAGGGGTCGGTACTCTCAGCAACTTTATTCTTGCTGCACATTAACGATCTGCTGAAACCTTGGGGTATATAACTGACCATCTTGAGCTTCTTGGCGTTTCGTTGACATCGACTACATTAAGGCAAAGGCTCAGCTGGCTGCAAAAAAAGCTGGGGATCCTTGCAAATGTGAGAAAGTACTTCACGCCAGAACTGCTGCTCAGCTTGTATCAAGCGCAAGTTCGATCATGCATGGAGTACTGTTCTCATCTCTGGGATGGATCTGCCAAGTACCAAGTAAAAGCGGGCCAAGAAGCTCATCGGTGATGAGGCACTGGTTAAGTCAAAGCTCCAGAGCCTTGAACATCGTCGCCAAATTACCTGATTATATTTCGTGGAGTGTGCGATGGAATTGCATGATCTATATCGGTACATGGTGGACATCCCACCCATACACACTAAGTTACACGTTTTGAGAATACTTTTATTATGCATACAGCTAAGGAGTGGAATTCCGCGGAATGTCTGTGTTTCCCGATAGCTACAATCTAGGGTTCTATAAGTCAAGAGTGAATAGGTTAGTTCTAGGCAAGCGTGCTCCATCATCGACCACATCATCGCTTACCATCAGGTGAGATAGTGGTCAAGCGCAAGCCTATATTAGATTTAAAAAAAAAGATTTTCTAACAGTCATTATCGGATGATTAAAATTTTAGTACCAATTACGGGTACTAAGTCTCATACTTATGGGGCTACCATGTGATTTGAATAATGAAAAAATAATCGTAAGTGTCAATGTCACCTTGGGGCAGCACAACACGTTTCCTTCTTTCATTCTTCTCTGTCATCTGTCACGCAACCATTCACTGTCCTATCCTTCTTGTCCATCCTACTTTCCGTTGACCTATCTTCTCCATCTATCAACATCTTTATTAATCACTATCAAATCTATTACAAATCTATATAAGCCAGCCATACCAAGACATTTTTATACAAAATATAATTTTGTAAATTATTTGAGTTTATAAATATATGGTAGGACTAGCTTCTGCCAGCGGCTTCGCCCGCGTAAAAGTTGAAAATTATTCCGAGGGAACATATTCCCGAGATAAAAAGTATCCTATGTGCTATTCCAGACAATGATCTATCTCTATGCCACAAACACACAACAAACTTTTATCATATTAGCCGAAAGACGTCCACTGCTGGACATAGGCCTTCCCCAAGCGTCGCCACATTGACCGGTCCCGTGCGTCTCGGAACCAGCGGATCCCAGCAACCTTCACCAGGTCATCGGTTCACCTGGTGGGAGGCCTTCCAACGCAACGTCTGCCGGTTCGCGGTCGCCACTCCAGAACTTTTCTGCCCCATTTTTATTTTTTATTCGTGATGGGTTTGCTCTTGACTCTAGTCTAGGTCAGAGGTGACAGAGACAAAGTCGACGATGGGGTGATAGCTTACCCAGAAGAAGCCTGTTCACTCTAACTTATTATATTATTGTGATATTATGGACAATTTGGAGTAGAACTCCACACAGTAAGTTAAAAGGATACTTCCATCAAAAGTGAATAATGACGAGACTTAAGAAAACTTTCCGTGGGTTTCATTTATTTATTCAGAGCACACCGTAAAACGTTAGCCGTTAAGGCAATTTACGTATTATGAAACATTATTTTTATCTTTTTGTAGAAGATTTATAGTTAAATTACTTACAGCTGCAGTCGAGGATGCAAATAAAACTGATTTAATTTACTTAATGAATTTAATTAAAGTAATTATAACATTTAGTTCGGTAAAATTAAGATGCGTGACAATTGCTCGATGTGAGAAACAGGAGTGAATCACTAATACACTAAATCAATATTCATCACTGCTATTGCGCCATCTTCGGTACCACGCCATCGAATTGCTGAGAAGGCGAATCTCACGGTGCACAGCGCAATACGGTGTTAGTCATTGTCTTAAGAATTTAGTGTTTCGCAAGTGGCGACATAACAGTTACAAAGGTAAACTATTGGATACAAATGTAGGCCTCAGTTTGACGAAGCGAAAGATTTCTTGCGGTGACCGCGCGATCACCGCGCTACACGAGAAGTTTAAGGAAATGCGGATACTTTTTATTATCTTACAAAATTTAGAAAGCTAAAAGTCACGAGGGTCGCTAGAAATATTTCGCTTAGCTTTCCTGATATAGTAATCGCTCATCTAGCGCAACGTGCATTCGTTTGTTGTGCGTTGTTTCTTTGCTATTTTAATTTAAATTCTTCTTAGCTGTCAAATAAATACAAAGTAATTCACTGTAGCAACGTGGTTTCCGGACTACCGTGTGTCGTGTGGAGGACATATAAACGTGCCCTTATGCTTATGACTATACAGAATGTTAAAAACCGGCCAACTGCGAGTCGGACTCGCACACGAAGGGTTCCGTACCATTATCGCAAAAAACGGCAAATAAATCACGTTTGTTGTATTGGAGCCCCACTTAAATATTTATTTTATCCTGTTTTTAGTATTTGTTGTATAGCGGCAACATAAATACATCATCTGTGAAAATTTCAACTGTCTAGCTATCAAAGTTCATGAGATACAGCCTGGTGACAGACGGACAGACAGACAGACAGACGTATCGCGGAATCTTAGTAATAGGGTCCCGTTTTTACCCTTTGGGTACGGAACCCTAAAAAGGCAAAGGCGGTTGTTATTTATAACAGTAATAAACATCTTTAAATAAAAACCACAGCTCTTCATTTCCTTTTAAAAACGTTCGCATTATTAAATGACAATACCAACGCTTAATAACAGTAAATAGAATAGAACAGGGAAAAATGGTATCCTTTTCTGCCAATATTGTAAATGAGAAAGTTTGTAAGTTTTGATGTTTGTTAACAAATCACGCTTCATCAACTGAAAAGATATCGATTAAATTTGAAATAAGGGTTGACTATGGCCTGGATTAGAACATAGGATACTTTTTATCCCGATTGGTCATTCCCATGGGATCTTCTCCAAACAACACGCGGATGAAGCCACGCTAACTACATAAATATAATACATATTAAAATAAACACCAATACATTTATCTGACAGTACTATTTCCTGAAAGCAAATTTAATATTAACCGCGTAGAACGCAAACAAAGTGAGAATTCCCTTAGTGGGAATAAGACATAATGGTGCAAGTCGTGGGGAGGGTGATATGGCACAGACGTTCCCAGGCCACCCGAGAGGAATCAAAGATAAATCCACCTACATTGGGACATGGGACGGAATATGTTAGGCTGTTTATCCATTGACGATTTTTGGCACGAATTTTTCGTAAAACATGCCTTATTCTATTGACATGACAAGTATTACGGGTAGGAATTGGGACGAATATTTAGATGTATTTGATTGACTGTCAGTCTAAGGAAGAAATCTTGAAGACAAAATATTTCAGATTTATTGGCATTCTGCGGAACGATTTGGTAATATTATATTTTAATTGTTAAGGACACTGTCGTGGTGGTCCAGTGGCTAAGACCTCGCCTCTCGATCTTGAGGTCGTGGGTTCAAATCCGTGCAAAAACCAATGTGACTTTTTCAAATTCATATGTACTTTCTAAGTTGATCTTGGACATCACAAGCAACGGTGAAGGAATACATGGTGAGGAAATCTGGACTTATATAGTTAATGTACGTCTGAAATAGCCAAGTCAGAGGCCCATGTGGGGAACCACATGGGCCTCTGACTTGGCTATTTAAGAGGCTAAGAGGCGGCTAAATTAACTCTGACACCAGAGGTGGCCACATTCTCAGACGAAAAAGAAAGAGAAGAAGATTGTTAAAGACAACATGGTAATTCTAATGATTTAAGAGAGACATCATCATCAGGTAATAAATTATTGTTATATTTATACAGACCTAGTCCTTTGTATTGATAGGGACAAAATGAAGCTTAAACCTGGACATGATTCTAAGTTTGAAGAGAAAAAAAATACACTAAAAACTACCCTGTTAAAAGTTTCGAATAATGTGAATCCTACACGTGGACTCATTTAAAATCTAGGGCAAAAAAATATGCCTACGTATATAAATTTTATTACAAGCTATAGAATCTGCTGGATCACTTACCGAGGACCCCGATTAGATCATTTTATTTACTATATCTATGTAATAAGAGAAGTGGGGACATTTCAATGGTGATTAAGAAAACCTCTTCAAGCGGTATATGGGTTTTAATCACGGCGTATTAACTTAAATGGAGTGCTCAGACGTACACATTTCTTCAATGGATCCCGCTGATTAAATTTGCGAGATGAATGAAAGCAATATGATTAGATGCGGTCGATGGCATAGCGTACTCAGCCAGCGTATATGCTACAGGTGTAAATAAATATTGGAAATGCAAATTGAAGGTTTCTGCTAGGCTGCGAATATTGGGAAAAATTGTTTCCTTGATGTTTCATAGTACTTTAAAATTTTGTAGATTTTATCAAAGGTCGATCAGAAGAGATATGCTAGGATCTTCACGCAGTAGATACCAGAAGAAAGGCTTGGGAAACCACTGGGGCGACGTCAAGAAGAGTGGCTGAAGAGCCTGCAGTGATACTTGAATGGAAAAGGATAGGGAAGATCTATGCCCAGCACTGGGATAGTATACCTTAAACTAATAAAAAACAAAAGCGAATTGTTACTGACCTACGACGTCCCCTCGGCTGACGGATATCCATCAAACTAACCCGTATCGGCTTAAATAACCGAGGTTAGTGACGGCTGTCGCTTCAGGGGTGCACCGTGGCCATCGACTTATTTGATTGCATAGTGAAATTAGGTCCACGAGTGGCGATACTTTGCACCTATTGCGTGTAGAGTCTCTAGATGCAAATGCGGTCTGACATTCCTTACGTCAGGTATGGCAACTGGTTCAAATCACCTACCTGCCTAAACTTAAGGCACATTTCTCTTGTAGCAGGTTCTTATTCCATTTGCTACTATTCTGTGATTATAGTGGATAGTTGCGTATACTCTGATCACTTCCCCGCACTTATGTAATGAGTTCGCTTCTACGAGATTCCAACTGGTTGTTATGACATCGAAGGAACGCTTTAGGTTTTTCCAAGTGTTTCAAGAAAAACGTACTAAAGTTTAAAATACATCAAACAACCTTTGATGTATTTTAAACTTTAGGATAAATTGAATAAGGTGTTTGTTCAAAGTGGATTTGAGAGCTATAAATCGTGACGAGGAAAGCCGTAGCTGGTTAGTGCTACGCCGTAGACTCTGCTACGATCGCGTAGCACTTACGCCTACGAAATATTTTTATGTGTTAAAATTCTAGTTTTTTAATTTGATTTCAGTGATTTTTTATATATCAGCTGTTTTATCGTTACCTGGATGACCAAGGTCAAGTGTGGTAATTTATCTACCTTGATCTTAAACAAGTTGAGGTGAGAATCACGTCATAGCCTGTGCTACGATCGCGTAGCATATAAAATATATATCTCTGAATATTTGTGTATTTTTTTGACTTGATGACTAAGATTTAAAATGTGTTGATTTATTTGCCTTTACGAAAGATTTCCAATCTCAAACCCTTGCCTTGTGTCGAAATAGCAGATAACATTTGAAAAGGTTATTGCTAGCCAATATTGTTTCAGGTGTTTTTACAGATAGTTTTCATTGGGCAGATGGCATTAATTCCTTTTCACTAAGCCTGCTTCTTACACAAGTATAGATAATTATAGTCCATCTCTTAATTAGGTATTAGTCGTAAGCATGCAGCAAGCCTAAAGCTAAAACTGTCAGTTCCCACAAAGGCGGTTACCACACTGTCGAACGAACGGCACCTGCTCCCAGTCATGTTGACCTTACCATCGTTACTGCGGACTTTACGTGTTTCAATACAAACCAGGTTTTTAGTGCCTAGTTTTAAGACCGGTTTGCAAATCCAAATTCAAAATGTTTATTTGCATGAAAATACATACTTTTAAGATCTTACAGCCTGAAAGCAAGCACGCAAATTATTTATGTTTAAATGTGTACAGAAATATTATTATTATATTATTAGTACATTGTTATCACATTATTATTACATACAAATGTCATCAATTTATTTACAATACATTAATTAATACTCTGAACAAATGTTTTAGAAACTTGTTTTTCTTTTTTTTCTATTCCTTTGATCTGACTTAGGTATGGGTGAGTTATTGCTAATTCGTCACTGGTCTAATTTGTTAGTAAAATTTAAGCCAAAATAATTACTTTGTAGTTACCAATGAGGCATGCGCCAGCCAGGGATTTCCAAATTTCCTTCATCATCTTCGCTCACCACACGTTTCAAAAATCATAGTTCTCCCAAAGACAGCCATTTATTATTAACTAGCTTCTAAATTATCCCAAGGGAACATATTACCGTGATAAAAAGTATTCTATGTACTATTCCCGACTTTAATCTATGTCTGTGCAAAGTTTCATCCAGATCGGTTCAGTAATTTTTGCGTGAAAGAGTAAAAAACATACAAACGCAATTACACACTCAAATTCTTTCGCCTTATAATATTAGTGTGATTAGTGTGATACTGATTACCAGTACTGATTGGTGACTAGATTAGTTATCGTGGTATACCTAGTATCTATGTATTAGTTATATACAACTTATAACATAAAAAACGAAACACCTGAAAAGGGGTGATTTTGCTCATTATCAACTTTTACTACAGAACAAACCCAAAAATCACGAAAAAAAACACAGCTACCTATATATTTATGTTTGCATAACTCAACAAAAAGTTTTATAGAAGTTGAAAGGATGTGCAGAACCATTTGCTAGCAAGGTATACAATTGCTCTCCAGTAGAGTATTATAAAATACTGTATTAAAAGACATTAAAACGCAGCAGGTCAAACTCTTGAAATAATGTGTAAGTCACCTTTTGAAACACCCACGGGCATAGAGTCTTTCATTTCCGGGAACAAAGGTACACAGTAAGTGTTGCCGATACCGTAAAGCCGCTTATAGGTAACCCTATCAGGTAATGGCACTTTTCCTATCAAAACGAAGTGCAAATGAGATTCGACGGTACACTTATTGGAATAGTCACTATAATCGGCTAAAACTAAACTTCCGAAGCCCGTTCCACTTCCTTAAGGATGATTTCTGTGAAAAATACCTATTCTATGTCCTTCCAACCAATGTTAAAACAATGTTTAAATAATTATTTGATTTGATTTTTTTTTCCCAGGGTCTCAAACTATCTCCACACTAAATTTCATCTAAATTGGTTCAGCGGTTTAAGCGTGAAAAGGTATGGTATAGAAAGAGTTACTTTCGCATTTATAATTACTAGCTCCCGCCCGCGGTTCCGGTTGCGTGGTATTAGTACTTTTCCCAAAATCTTTATAAATTATAGCATATCTATTATTTTGTTGTATAAGCTATATTTCTGTAAAGTTTTATCAAAATCCGTTTATTCATTTTTGCGTGAAAGAGTAAAAAACAGCCCTCCATACTCAAAAACTTTCGCGATTATAAAAGTAATAGGATAGTATGGATTTACCGACTACGGCGAAGCAAAAAGGAAGGGTTATGATTTTAGCAGTCAATGTATGTATTTTTGTATTTACCTATGTTCCTCTGTAGCGCCTAAACTATTCATCCGATTTTGATGAATAAGGTGGTGTAATCGATTCGTTATTATGGCCCGGGTAAAAAAGTAAAAAAATACGAAAATTCCGTAGTCGGGTTTCAGTTTTTAGGGTTCCGTACCCAAAGGGTAAAAACGGGACCTGGTGACAGACGAACCGCGGAGTCTTAGTAATAACTAAGACTCCGCGGTTCGTCTGTCACCAGGCGTTTGTCTGTCTGTCACCAGGCTGTATCTCATGAACCGTGATAGCTAGACAATTTAAATTTTTTAGATGATGTATTTCTCAAATACTAAAAACAGAATAAAATAAATATTTAAGCCCGTACCAAAAAATCATACCAAAAAATCATAGATATGAGCATTCCTATTGGCCTAGCGGCACTGGTGGCGCATGAATTACGGTAGTGAATACGCCCAGATTTTAGAATAAAATCTTTATAAAATCGAATGTTGATCTTTTGAAAAAAATAAAACTTGCTAAATGTTCGTTATCAAATTGTCTATCCATTAGTGTAAGTACAAAAAATAATTAATGAACACTTTACGAGGAGATGCATGCTATCAACAATTATTGTTATTTTTTATGGTTTTGTTGGAAGGCGATTAGTTAAACATACACCTCTTTAAAAAAAGTTTACTACCATTTTAGAATCAATATTATGTAGAAATTTTATGTATTTTTAGTAATTGATATTTCTTTTAAAAAAGAGTAGATAGCTCTTAAAAACTGCACAAAAACGACTAGCGCGGCGTGTTTTTTCTGCTGTTTTTTGCGATAATAGTATGGAACCCTTCGTGCGCGAGTCCGACTCGCACTTGGCGGGTTTTTTTATAAAAGTTTTTGATTGTATCTAAGATTTTATAAACTTGTATTTTAATAAATAAATATATAATAAAACAATGAAAAGAAGTCTGTTAAATAGGAAGTGTCATTCGAGTACAAGATTTCAATGATTAATAAGAGAATTATAAAAAAATAATCTGTGTACAACACAGATATTATATTAAATAAAAATTATAATATTACAAACAAGGGGTACCAATATTTGTAGGTATACTAAGTAAAAAAGCTAAGGCTTATATTCTGAAATACTTCGTGATGCACCTACCAACGAACAGCATTTATTTTTATTTTAATAGACAGATACGTCCAGGATATAGATTTGTCATCGGACATGCATTCAACTAAAGTATCGTCACTCATGGACGCCATTCACAACTTCAAAGTTTGGAATAGTCCCTGTGGACCTTGATGAATGTACGCAGATAAAAGTTTGTAGTATTCTTTTTATCTGTGACGTTTCCGAATGAAAAGAAAAATACGAGGTGTTGTCATTGTACGTCGTTTGGGATAGTCAACCAAGGACAGTTTTACCATGGTTTTCGTACGATCATGAAGAATTATTTCAATTTTTAGGGTTCCGCACCCGAAGGGTCCACACGGTACCCTATTCCTGTCACTCATGGGTCCGTATGTCTGTTCGTCTGTCCGTCGTCTGTCACACGGGTTTTACAGGCGAACGGTTACAGTCTTGAACATTTCACAGTATAAGTAACTTGTTGACCCAAAGCCATACAAAATGCCAATTTTTTCTTTTTTTTTTAAGATTTGGCTCCCTTAAAATAAGTAAAGGGGACACGAAAACAGCTTATTGAGTGGGGTATCATTGTTTAGAATTCGTTGAGTAGATAAATACTGTATTTTTTGTTTTAAAAAATATTGAAAAACAAAGGAATGAGTAGCCACCAAAATCAGTTTTTTTTGCAAAATTTTGTTCCGCAGAATTTTTTAACTTCCCATTGACTTATGAACTTGAAATTTGGTGATAATGTTAATTATTACGTATGTTTTACTAACAAATACTAAATTATTGATAAATTGGTACGGAACTTAACCTAATAATAAATTGGTACGTAACTAAATGTGGGAAGTCCGACACGCTTTTGGCCGGTTTTTAGGGTTCCGTACCCGATGGGTCCAAACGGAGCCCTATTGCTGTCACTCACGTGTCCGTCTGTCTGTCGTCTGTCACACGAGTTTTACAGCCAAACGGTTGAATCTAGAGTCTTCAAATTTTCACAGTAAAAGCATCTTGTTTTTTTTAAATGCATATTATGTTTTTCAGAAAACAATCATTATTAATCCAGCTACAGTTGTTACCAAGTTAACTGCGACACTCTGTAAAACCAGAATGGCTGTTGAACTGCCCTACAGTAATAAAAAAGAACTTTAAGATGCCTCTGGCATTGGCTATAATAAAAGATAACGTGGATTCTGTAAGCTTCTATCTAGCATGAAATACGTTCCTTCACTAAGTTTGGAACAATAGAAAAAAAGGTATCTGCACTAATATCATAAATCGTATTTATCGTGGTATATACATATAAATCGTATTAATCTCTAGAAGTAATTATCTTTTGCAAAAACTCTTTCACTAATACTTAGAAAAAGTTACACTATAGTTAACTGCCTTATGCCCAGTTTTTGATCTGAAGTTAACTTAATCAATGATTAAATATGCTAACCAATGGTTTAAAATTTCAGTAAACGCGTTTATTCGTCAATTTGTTGTCTAACAAATGATAACTCTTCAACTTATTTGACCATTAGTGATGCCAACAATTGGTTAATAAACGCGTTTTCCGAAATTTAAAATCATTGGTTAGCATATTTCTGTCTCTTAAGATACAGGATACCCTAGTTTAAGAGACATAGTATAATCTATTGTGTACAGATTTCTGCAGCATCCAAATGTTTAATCTAAATGTTCTCTACCATAATTATAAAAAAAAACCAAGCCTGTCTGGTGGGTTATCAAGAAATAAAGGGTTTTAAGAGGTGATTTCAAAAATATATAACACTTAGGTATATGTTTAAATGTACGTAATTCTAAAAAAATAACTGAAAAGTGGTAAATAAAAAAAGTTAAATAATAAAACGACTGCTTAAAAAGCGAACTAAAAAGACGTAAACAAGAAGAAAATCATGCTGTGCAGTCGGAGGATACATCTGGTTTTGGTCAGCCCGTTCGCGAATATGTTTTTTTTTTATTAATTCAATACCAGCAAATAAAAAACAATCAATCTGCCTAGCCTTTTTCCAACTACATTGGGATCGGCTTCCAGTCTAACTGGATTCAGCTAATATCAAACACATGAAAAAATATAATAACTAATTCTACAAAAGTGTAAACTATGTAACTTTATTTATGTCACGCGATTGAAGTTCTTTTCATGAATAGAAATAAAATGAAACGCTTTTGAACAGTCTACTTATAAGTTTAAGATCTTAAGATACTTATATCATGTGTAAAGGTCTTTCAAGACTACTTTTAAATGACTACATGTTTTTCCATTTATATTTGATTCAGTTTAAAAACGAGGCATTTTAATTAGCTACTTACTTTAGTCATAAGTAGGCATCGCGCGCGTTTTGCATAGAAACCTACTTCAAGTATCAAAAGAAAAACAATGAAAAAAACTGGCCAAGTGCGGGTCGGACTCGCGCACTAAGGGTTCCGCACCATTATCGCAAAAACGGCAAAAAATTTGGCCTTAATTTATTTTATTTTAATTTAATAATTATTATTTTTTGAAGTAAATATACATTTTAATATTCTGTGAATATTTCAAGCGTCTACCTGTTGCTGTTATTAATATCGAGCACAAAACGGCAAAAAAATCACGCTTATTATATGGGAGGCCCCCTTAAATATTAATTTTATTCTGTTTTTAGTACAATAGTAGTTTGTTGTTATAGCGGCAATAGAAATACATCATCTGTGAAAATTTCAGCTGTCTAGCTATCACGGTTCGTGAGATACAGCTTGGTGACAGACGGACAGACAGACAGACCGACGGATCGCGGAGTCTTAGTAATAGGTTCCCGTTTTTACCCTTTGGGTACGGAACCCTAAAAAGCAAGTTTAATAACAAGCGCCTGTTACTCAAAACGATTCTCAGAATGTGATCTTTAAATAACTTATAATTGAATCCATTTAATGTCATTGTTTTCAACAAATTTATCGGCTAAGTTACATGATCGGATAAACAATATTCTCCAATCTAATTTTGTCGCTAATCAAATAAAAACAAAGTTTGTTATAAACTTTAAATCTTGACAATAAGCGGATTTATTTTGGTGCCAAAACTTCTTCAAAAGATCCCTTTCTGTAAGTTTAACAAAGAATCGTACGACGACTTTTGGGATGAAAACAGACAAATTAAATGAAAATACTAATTTTGAGTTCTTAATTTATGTAATTTGTTACCTGTTGATGTCGAAACTAATTTTAAAATATTAATTTGGTTGATTACTGCATTTAATTACGAGTCAATTGTACGCCATACGTAATCACAATGATCACGGTAGCATGCCGTAGGCTGGGGCCTACGCACGCCTACGCTGGGCGCGGCGTAGCAGCGTAGCACCAACCGCTACGGTTTTGGCCTTACCCCTAGTTGGTCTTGGGTATATAACCGGGAGGTGCGAGGTTCTGTGGCCATTTGTGTACAAGCTTCCCAGCGCGCAACACGCGCCTACCTCACCAGTGTTACAGTGCACCACTCGAACAGTTTCGGACGACATAAACTTGCAGGTAAGTTTTCCAGTGGCTCTTGAAAGTTTCGTAGGGCAGATCTAGGGTCAGAGCTAGTGTTGAATTTGATTTTTAAAAGATTTTTTGTTTGTATTTTTTTATTAGTGTCTTTAAATCAAAGAAATTGAAAGGAAATTTATTATATTTTATTCACCTGCTTTACATTAAAAAATATTTATTTTCTATATATTTCTATATCTAAAAAAGCAAAATAATTCCGAGAAAGTTTAAATAATATATCGAGTACAGAGGATACCAATAAAATCGGCGTTTTTAATCCCCATATAAAAACATTGTTAGTAAGATCTATTCCAATAAAAAAAAATGTGCTTACCAATGACACAACGATCAAGTGGCAAGTTATTTATAAGTAATTGTCTCTGGTTAACGCGGTGCAGGCATGTTAACTGACCTATGTGATACGATCTACATAGCTCGATAGCTCAGAGCACAAAGTGAAATTAAAACTACTCAATAAAACCTTCACTGAAATGATCAGCATTGATTATAAAAAGATACAAACAAAAAAAACACGACTTGTATTTTTGAGAAAATTATAATTTAAATAAACGATTACGCTAAGTACTACTTAGTTTTAATTTATGAATTAGCACCAAGTCATAATCCTAATTAAACGCCCGGCGGTAGCAAAAACATTTATAAAAGCCAGACTTGAATGTTTACTGAGTTAATTTACCTTTTAATCTTCACATATTTGACCAAAATTAAAAAAAAAATATATCTTAATCTATCCCACCCATACGCACCAAACGTTTTGGGAATACTTTTATTATGCGTACAGTAAAGGAGTGGAGTTCCCTGCCGGAGTCTGTATTTCCTGATAGCTACAAGTGAGTCTTCAAGTCAAGAGTGAATAGGTTTTTTCTAGACAAGCGTGCTTCATCGTCGACCACATCATCGCTTACCATCAGGTGAGATAATGGTCAAGCGCGAGCCTTTATTTCAATACACTTATAATGTGTTTGACCGTCGGCCTTTGCCCTACCTAATTGTCGTAAAATAATTTCAATAATTTTATTATCACACATAAATAAAACAGGTTTTTAATAATGTCCGGAAATTAGAAAAACGACCTATCTTGATTTTGTTAACGAAAAATCAACATTTACTTAATCTATTAGAAGTTAATACATTTAATATTGGAAATTAAAAGATGATGAGCAAAATTATTATATAAATCCCTTTTGTGTATTTAATATTCTGAATTACTTCTTTATTTTTCCGACGAGGATGGCAATAATAAATACATAATGCCAACATAATTCCATTTATTAGAACGCACGCCTCTAAAAATACCAGTTTGTCTAACAAAAAATCGACATGCTAGTCCTGGGCATCAAACTAAAACCCTCACGCTTGCCTTCAGCGTTTGTAAATTATGCAAACAACACTTACTCGAACTGAGAATCAAACATAATACCCCACGTTCAGGAACCGCGCTTCTAACTTATAAGTCACACATGAGTTAGTTTGAACCTCTACATTACTTACTCTGAATTCATTGGCAAGCCTGCAAGCTTGCAAGCCTGCAGGCTGTGGAAGAACTCATGAATATAAACAACTTTTGCAAAACTAGCATTTGCTATCTGTTTCGCTCGCGTGTGAGGCAAACATTATACGACTTGAAAGTAATACCACGATAAAAAGGATTCTATGCCCTAATTCAGACTATGGTTTACCTGTGTTTCAAATTAATTTCATTCAGGCGTGATTGAATAAAAATACAGAATTTCATTTTTCTAATATAAGGAAGGAAGTATCTCCTGTTTTAAATACAAAATTGGAGTCATCATTATCTGCCTAGCCTTTTACCCAACTCTATTGGGGTCGGCTTCCAGTCTTACCGGATTCAGCTAAGTACCAGTGTTTTACATGGAACGACTGCCTATCTGAACTCCACAACGCAGTAACTGGGTAACACGGTACCCCTTGGCAAGACTGGTGTCAGATCTCAAGCTTCTGACTACCCGTAACGACTGTCAAAGATCTTCAAATGACAGCCGGGAACAACGGCTTAACGTGCTTGCCGAGGCACGGAGGAAACTCGGCATGTTGAAATGGTCACCCATCCATAGACCAACCTCGTCAAGCGTTGCTTAACCTTGATGATCAACCTGTGCGGCTGTTATTGTTTAGCCACGAGCTCCTCAAAATTGGAGTACCCAATGAAAATATTTGTTGATATGAAAAAGCTACCTTAACAGCAAAAGGAACACTTTAAGGTTTCATCATGTCGGCCAAAATTTCAAGGAGTCTGTGATTCAGAATAATTCCCATAAGTCCAGCTAGAGCTACCTATATGTTCTCTTTTATTTCACTGAAAGATTTACTTATAGCTAGTAAAAACATAACCGTAACGTAAACATACGAGTATGTATTTATTAAAATATCATATAAAAATACCTAACCAAGTCAAAAATATTACGTCATACGTATTTTTTTATATTTAAAACTTAAATTTATTGTATCTACACCAGAGGGCCAAAAGGAAAGTAACATAGTATGAACAAAAAAAATAAAGAAAGCAAAGCGAACATTTCCCTTGCATTGGGAAAATACTGGTTGAATTATTATTTTAGTACAGAATAGTCAGTTCCCAGAAACATTTGCCAGATGACATTTATTTTTTATATAAACTTTATTGAATACCAGAGAACCAAAAGGAAACCATAGCGTGAACACAAAAAAAATAAAGAAAAAGGAAAGCGAGCTTTTTCCTTGCATTAGGAAAATACTGGTTGAATTATTATTACAGTACAGAATCGTCAGTTCCCAGAAATATTTGCAAGATGTACTTCATCTTAATCAGTATTATGAACGAATTGAAACACGTTCAAATGGCTCAAGCCCAAAGGCATCCGCTCCTAGGTCAATATCACTGTAATTCGGATCACATCAAAGCATTGCTCATTAAATGCTATCTGTTTAACTACCAGTCAGCAAACTGATGAAAGAGTGTATTCTTTTAATTGAATTAGTAATTAACTGTCACTTTATTAAAATTCCTCAACAAAATTGGGGATGATCGGGTGATAGTATTTTTTTTAATTTCAGGTTTTTTTCTCTCTAACTAAACAGTAGAATTTTTGTTCGTTATAAAATATTTAGGTTAAAATAAAAACAGTTGACTTTTAGGTACATAAAAACAAGATAAAAATATAGATACTAAAATTTTACGATCATGTTTTCTGGCAACAACATACGTTAAAATACCATTACAATAAAAAACAAAAAACAATAAAATGCCACTGAGGCAGGCATTAAAGTTTTTAAAAATAAATGGCTGGCAATGAAAAAGGCATTATAAGTGACAGAAATCCGACCGACGGACGGCGCCGGCATGAAGAATTCACGAGAAAAACATGGGGGCAACTGTACCTTACCTTACCATAATAGATTAATCCTGAATCGCGGCAAACATTTTAGGATAAGCCGAATATTCCGCTTTGGATTTAATCGAAGCATTTTCTAGCAAATTTTTAATATTTTCAAGCATTTGTTTTTCCAATATTTTCAATTCAGCTTAAAATGTTAAAGTTAAAATCGGTGGTTAGGATTTATTTTTAGACAGTTATCTAAAACGAAAAAAGTCATTCTGCCTATATTTATATTCTGGCAGTTATTTTTATTGCAATAAAATATTAAAGTTTCTCGGGCTTGAATAAACATTCAAAACGATATTTAAATAATCTAAAGTATACGGATCTTCATACATCTAAAACTTTTTGGTTCTTCAGTTATAATCACCATACATATGGCCACTTAACGTCAAAAAAGTTAAGCGTCAGCCATTTGCGAAAAAAGAAATAAAATGAAAATGTTCTGTTATCTTTTTTAGCTAAAGGCTTCAGCTACATTTTATACGTGCAGTATTGTGGCTTAAATTACGAACGAGGACGTATAAAAAGTTTCAATGCCTAAAATGTTATTTTTTATATTTTTACATTCAGTAATGTTTCGCATCAATAAATTTATGTAATCGTTCCGGAAACATGTTCAGGGCGTTTAGTTTACAAAACTGTACGAGAACTGCATACGAAGAACGAAGAAAGTTTTAAAGACAAGCAAATTAGGAACTTAACGGGAATTGAGACTCGATTCGACAAGACTACGACATTTCTACGGAATTAAACTTTAGGAGCTCACTAAATGACTATATTACTAGTAACAGTGGTAAACTGCAATCAGAATTACTTACAGTTTTTTTTAACATTAGAATTCTAACAGATAAATAATGTAACATAAATAATTGTATAAAAAAAATCCTTTACGAGAACACTAATGAACTACCTACAAATTCTGTCAAAATATTTGTAATTTATCATTTGTAATACCTACGTAAATTGACAAAGGCTTATTTTATTGTTACACTTTGTTCTATTCTACCTATAGAAAACAAGAGGTTTTTTATTGAGTTTCCGAGTAAATCCAATCAGTAATAAATTGTTTTATCGGAATAACAAAAAATATTCGGGCTGATGTGAAATTATATTATTGCGGTAGACAACAGTATCTACATAGTACGTATTTTTCTACGTTGTTTAATATTTACATTTTTTCGAAGCGTTATTTTTGGCGCTCATTATGTAAAACCCGCCATATTGTTTTTAAAAAGTCACGAAACCTCAAAGAGTAAAAAAAACGAGAGGCACTTATATTCTCGCATCCGCAGTTGAGTAGTACTTAAACCTCACACAGTTTCGAACATCATTGTGGTCTTTCTATATTCAAATACCTTCCAAAAAGAACGTTTAGTTTATGCCCAAGTGTCACTGGTCCGTAAAGAACGGATAAGTATCAAATTCTTTCTTTTTTCAAACGGTTTGTGTAGCGGCTGAATGGGCCTAAATGGAATTTGGTATCAGATACGATATATTCCGGGTTAGCTTATAAGGTACACTTTTTTGCATAGTTCGTAGGAATACTCTTATCACTGGTTATCGGAAGAGTCTAATCCTAAGCTCCATGTTATAACTATGGCATTTCCTCAAATATTAAATACTCTTTTGTACTTTTCTTTTACCCAAACCCATGCCACGTTACTCATAAAAATAATTTCGATTGGCCAATAAATACCAAAGAACGAAATCATTATTTATTTTTCACAGAAATACAGGCGTTCTTCCTTTTTTTTCCAAAGTTTATGGCCAGTGACTAGATCACAACGATTAATTTATCTGTTACAATAAATAAATTTTTTATTTTTATTTATTTTATACCTACTTACTTTTTCAAAGTGAAAACTTTACATAAATAAAATTCCTTCGCCTTTCATATTTTAGAATATAACTATTCAACATAATAATATTTTAATGTGTTCATTCATATGCCGAATAGGCAGTCGCTCATGCCAAAATCATGCAACAGAAAATGGCGGCTCGAAATGGCATTATTCCCATAGTAAACTAATAGCCCCGCTGCCGCTGCCCGTATCAAAGCTTCCGTGTACCTCTAAACGTATTACCTCCACTGAACGACTGCATAAAGCTCGTACAGGCTCAAAAGCCTTAATAGCGTACTGTATCGCTAAAATAACTGTATTAATCTCGTTTCAAACGAACATGGTGACAAGTCCTCATAATAGTCACGTACCTTTGCTGTCATTCGCAATAAAAACGTTATAAAAAGGTTTCTGAAATTCGCAGGGACTGCCATTAAGTGCTTCATCCCTTATCCACCCATGCCTTTAAGGTGTACACAATAATATGAGGTGGTTTCCTCGCAGATGGCCATTTATTGATGGAAAAGGAAATTATAATACGCAAGGCGTTTTCGTTCATTGAAGATGGATATTTTTGTAAGCACTGTTTGAAGTACGTACTTGAACTGTTGAAGCATTTAAAACATACTTCTCAAGTGGTGAGAAGATAAAGGAATGGAAGACCAGAAGATTGTACTCGTAGTTTAAAGATATACACTTTTCTCTATAAAATACATATAGTATGATCTTCTAGTTTGCTGTTTAGAAATGTCTGTCTAATATAGCATCAGGAAAAGGTAGTTAACCTGATATTTCCTTAACCGATTCTATTATTTATCTACATCATTTTGACCGAATGACGTTCACAATATTAGGACATAGGCTTCTTCAAAGCGTCGCCAGATCAAAGAGTAATTACTAAGTAATACTGGGCAGTATGATCGTAAATAAATAATATAAATCTTCGCGTTAAATTCCCGTGATATATTGTTTTACAAATATGAAACGCGAACGTTTTTAAGTTAATATTGGCAGTATGTTTTCGGTAGTAAACCATAAAAAACAAAAGGAACGCTATTTTTTGCGTCGTTATCAAATATTCAGACTCACGGTTAACCGCGGACAATAGCTACACCAACTTTGAACTTTTTTTTATATACATATTTTATAGGGTCGGGTTAAATCTGTAAGCTTACAAACTGGTAAATGTTATCAAGTTTACCTTTTCAGGAATGCAATCGTCAAAATGAATGAAGTATTGGCTCTTGTGATACAGGGTCTCCTAGAACAAGAGCCATGTCTACACGGATATTTGTGTCATAAGTATAGTGTTAAGAGCAGTGGTGGTCCAGTGAAACGCAGTGGTACGAGTATCGGCCGCGCCTTACAAGTTGTAGATCGAGGGTTCGAACCCAGTCAGGCGCTTTACTTTGTGTAAATTATTTCATCACCACTGCTCTCAAAAATGGTGAAGGAAAACATCGTGAGGAAACCAGCATGCCCTAGAACCAAAAAATCGAAGACATGTGACATCCACTAACCCGCACTGGGCCCGCGTGGTGGATTATGGCCCATCCACTCTCACAGAGAGGAGGCCTGTGTCCCAGCAGTGGGAACATTAATAGGCTGATGATGTGATGTGATGTGATGTGAAGTATAGTGTTTACATAAATAAATAAATACAGAAGCCTAAAAGTGAGACATCTAGTCTTAGCTAGTGGTATCGGTAACTGGGTTGTCGAGGCCAGATAGACATAATTATTATGCTCCATGAAAAATGCTGGTATTTAGGTGCAATCAGTTATCCTGTAAGATCACGACGCCAAAAAAAACCAGCCAAGTGCGAGTCGGACGCGAAAGGTTCCGTACCATTATCGCAAAAAATATAAAAAAACACGTTTGTTGTATAGGAGCCCCACTTAAATATTTATTGTCTTCTGTTTTTAGTATTTGTTGTTATAGCGTCAGTAAAAATATATCATCTGTGAAAATTGTCAACTGTCTAGCTACCACGGTGCATGAGATACAGCCTGGTGACAGACAGATAGACAGACAGACGGATCGCGGAGTCTTAGTAAAAAGAACCTAAAAAAGAATGTCGTTCTCGAAATACATAGAGAAATTCTTATGAAAATCACCGATTGCCGATAATTGGGACCTATTAGCTTGCTAATAAGTATCAGTTCAGCTAATACAGCAAAGAGGAAAAATGTTATGAGAAAAATGGATTAGTGGAAATCTTTTCTAGCACCTTGACTATTAATTTAAAAACATGAAATTTTATATTAAATTATAATATGTGGGAAACCGTGTCGGAAAGCGTGTCTGAATATTAAAAAAAAAACTCAGTCGACTGGATTTTTTTTGCGCGGCGTTCAATAGGTTCTTTACATAATAAATTAATTTATCTTTAATATTAGTAATATCATTTAGTTAGGTACTTTCACAGGGACTCTGATATTTACCTAATTTCTTTCTAAAACATTTCGGTTTACTTTTTAAGCTTTTCATACACTAAATAGGTACCTAACTTTGTTTTTATAACCACACGAGATGTAGTTAGTTCTTAATTTATGTTATGAACAAACTTTTGTTTAATAACAAAAGTGTTCGAAATTATTCGATTGGTTATTTTAGAAAAGTACTTAAATCGTAACAAATTATTTCGAGTACCAATTTTCTCTTTATTCAAGTGATACATATTTGGGTACGAAACAGGCAATTTCCACCATCTCCCAAATGTCATTTGCATTCTGATGTCACATTGCGTTGCGGTGCATATCATACCCTACTCAAATTACTTGATGAAAAATAAACTAAAACTGTTTATTTTTAAACTGATTGTCAGCTTTATTAAAAAAAAAACCATAGGATTAGTTTAAACAATGATTAGTTGATTCTCAAATTAATTAAAATTTTCTATGGAGAATTTGAATTAAGAATCTGAATATGGTTTTTTTTTTATTCGTTTTTGTGGACTGGAAAAATGTCAAATGAATAGGTAATGGGATTATTGTTGGTGCTAATCTGATATTTTTAACAAAAAAGCTAAAGTTAAAGTATAAAAATCTTCACTGGTGTGACCAGTGAAGATTTTTATACTTTAACGATACTGAGGAGAGTGAGGGACAGTCAAAACGGCATCCTGAAAACTGTAGCTGAGAGCTTCGGCTCTCCAATTATGCAGCAGTTTGTGAGTAGGTTGATTGTTACTAACACTAGGTAATAAGTTTTCTTTGTTACTAACACTAGGTAATAAGTTGTTTCTATGTTACTAACACCCTATAGATTTTTACGTCCGAAATAAAGACATTCTATTCTATTCTATAATATTTAAAAAAAACAGCTAGATTCAAAAGTGTCGAAATAAGTAAATGGAAGTTTCGTACCTACATTTAAGGTCAACGGTTACCAGGCATAGTATGCCTATTTTTTGGCTTTAGAGTTGCTGTGGATATCCTTAGGGCACGTATCCGTATCCAGGAGTCAGATTCACTACAAACTTTAAATTAACAGCAATTCACTTGCCCGCTAACGATTTTTTATGCCTTGTAAGTAGTCCTAAATAATTAATTTCATATTGAATGAAAAATTTTCAATTCTTTTTCATGCTGCAAATACCGCTTAATTTTTCTTTACAAACAAGGAAATCACGTTTTCTCTAAACAGTTTCCTCATTTGAATACATGTTTTAAGAACTTTCTTGTTTAAGTTATTTTGCTGTTAAAACGTCAAAAAGGAAATGTTGATATTTATTAATAAGATAAAAAGAAAACTTTCCTCAGTTGTTTTTCTTAATGGTATTAAGGAACTTAATAAAAATGTAACAGTAAAAGTAACTTGTTTCCTTAGAATAATTTCAACATAATATATAAAAGTTGTTCTGAGTAAAATGCTCAGCGTTTCCTTGCGTGATCGAATCAGAAATCTAGAGATCCGCAAGAGAACCAGGGTTATCGACATAGCCCGAAGAATTGCTGAACTTAAGTGGCAGTGGGCAGGACACATTGCTCGCAGAACGGATGGCCGATGGGGCAGAAAGGTTCTGGAGTTGCGACCGCGAACCGGAAGACGTTGCGTTGGAAGGCCTCCCACCAGCAGCCGAATTGCGTAAGTATATTATCCAAAGCAAAGGAATCGATTCTTTCCCAAAACCGACTTTACGTATTGCATATTGATACGAAAAGTCGTTTTTGGGAAGGAATATACTTACGCAATTCGGCTGCTGGTGGACCGGACCGTCAAAGCAGGTGGACCGGTTAATGTGGCGACGCTTGGGGGAGGCCTATGTCCAGCAGTGGACGTCTTTCGGCTGATATGATTATGATATAAAAGTTATGGCTCAAGCTAACAATAAATTACTAATTCATTATATATCCTACGTAGGTGCTTGGACTATTCGTAACCAATAGGTACAGTTATTACATTCAATAAAATATTAAGTAGGTAAGTAGAAATATACATTACGATACAGAAATATTAGGTTCGTGCCATGGCAGAGCTATTTACGTAGGCATTACCTAAAAAAAAACTCACAAATTGTTTATAGTTCATTAAATGTAAAAATCGGCTGCTAAAGCTTTTTTTTCCCGTTTTCGGATCTACAGAGATTGTGGTTGGAAGTACAAATAAAAAATATACTGAAAAAAGGGATTTGTTATGCTTCAATGGAAAGTTCACGTTAAATAATTAAAGTATAAAGCTGCCTATTTGTAGGCTTGTGTGAGACCTTTACTTTTCGCTTTATGCTTTTCCGGAGGTCTTCAATTTCCTTTAGTTTGTCGTCCTTCCGTGTTCTTGTATTGTTATGAATAATTTAGAAGACCATTTAAAAGGCAACACATTTTGAACTTAACATAATGGCTACCCCTAGGCTAGAGAAATTATTGTATAACTTTCAACTTTGGCACTGTAGGGTGACGGTGAGAAATTACACAATGATCGTTACGTATCGACGGTTCAGGCCTCGTATTTCATACAATGTGTCTTGAAAAGGTATATTTTAAGATGATGTTATTCTTTTCTCTTGATATTATAGAGAATTACTCTGACTGAACCTTAGCAAAATTTATATATTCTCTTGAAACATACCTGCCAAAACAGCAGTGTCCTCATCGCTCGATGCACAAATTTACACTTACTAAGTACCTAATAATTCCATGCACCTATAATAACTGTTACCCTGTTTCACGAAATTTCAAAAACCTTCTATAAATAAATACCGAAATGCTAAATAATCAATTTGAATTTAGAACACAAAACAAAATAAGCGTAGCTACATCAAAAATTGCAGGCTCAGCTCGTTCAACAGAGAACATATTGTTTGGAGGCGAGAGATTTCAATTAACCAGAGAATGACATGGCGTTTGCGCACAAATATTTAATGAATGGCAAGCTTCAGCGCTCATTATTACGTAATGAACAGACTGTTGTACATTTGACACCCTAAAGGTTGAGCTCGTTGAGTTGCGGTTCCATCGAAGATCATTAGAGCCTTGTGGTCGAGACACAAGCTCAATCATGAAATAATTATTGATTAACAGCGTTTAATGTAGTTTAGTTTCCCGATAATGTGAGGTAAGCGGTTTCATGGAAGATCTCTTACAGTCTTATTAATAAAAATGACGTATTACTAGCTTACTCCGAAGTTACTCTTGGACTAGCTAATCCCGGAGTAACTAAGGATTAACATAGATCTAGCAATGTTATTAATAAACATGGAATAACCTCGGACTAACTATTCATTTCTTAGTCTTGGATTTACGCGTAAGCTCTGGCAACACAGTTGAATTTAAAAGTAAAAAGAATGAACTAGTGAATGAAAAATAAGCAAATTGAAGACATTATGTAGAAAAAAAACTAAAAATGACATCTGCCATAGAGGTTTGACAGTAAAGGTGAAGGATCCCTCCTTTTCAAATTATCGTATAAAAATTACATAAAATGATGATTAATTAATTAATTAATTTGTAATTTCGTTGACTAAAGCTAAACAGCTGCCAATGACCTTATTTTTTTTAATGTTCCACATCTACGAAATAAAAAAATCAGAGTCTATGTAATAATTGTGGTTGCGAGAGTTTTTGGCGGGATTTTTTCGAGTGTAGTTCAGCGGCTGTTAATATTATTTGCAAATTGATTCCTAGTGGATATTGTGATATTAAATTGGTGTAGTTTTATGTCTCAACTGTCTACGCAACTAGTCAATCTGTGAAAGCATTGACAGAAGCGATCTCGGGATAGTGGAGCGGAGAATTTTATTGTAGTATTGACTATCTCCCGCAAAGCTTACTGGGAAGGCTTACTGGGGCTGACTTGATACAATTTGCTGCCAAATACTCAAAAAAACATTAGAATCTGTTGCATCCGCATTCTAATGCATACTAAAGAATTCAAGAAGGATATTATGCACTGAACACGAGGCGGTATGGTCTAAGACCTTAGCCTGCCCGAATAGGGCGATGCAAAAAAAAAAAAAAAATGTGGTTGCCATAGTTACACTACTCTTATTCCGACCTTAAACTAGCTGGCACCATGGTTTAACTTTTAGTCCGAGACTAGTGTCAGATTAGTATAATCCCTCCTTATTCCGTGTTTATTAATACGGATTTTTTTTAGTACCAACCTAATGCTTGGAATAAAGTTATTCTTACCTTAGTCCACGTTTATTAATAAGACGGTTATAGTTTAATCCTGAACTGTTAATTAGTAGAGTAAATAGTAAATTACTTAAATACATTTCCGAACCAGTGAACTCGATTTAATCTAAGCTGAAATTTTAAAGAGTTCGTTTGTTTATACGTTTTTAGAAGGAAATCTCTCGAAACACTGATCCGATTCTGAAAATTCTCACACTGTGATAAGTTACATTTTCGCTGAGTGTCATTTTTTTATTTTATTGTAAGTGTATTTCTGAGGGATAGGTTACATGAGAAGCCGCCAGAAAAAGTTTTGTATAAAAATACTGGAAAATGCAAAATTCTACTACATAGTTCTCAAAAAATTAAAGGTTTTCCAACACCTTCAACCTTGCTTCTATTTTAAGTTCCAACAACAGTTCTTCCACAAGTTCGTTCCAACGTACATAATGTCTATGTCCAAACCATGAATAACGATCTCGGTTATCCAAAATATCTATGGTTGATCCTTTAAACACGGCCTAAATTCTCATTGGTGGCACCGAGGACCCTAATCTCAAAGCTCAAATGTAAATAAGAACACGATAGTAAAGGCTTTTAGCGGATTACATCCTCTGGTCATTTGCGGGCGACACAATATGCTGTGTAATCTATTAACTTGTTTAGGGATGAGAAATAAGTTTAGTGTCGCTAAACAGATTAAGTATTTCGATCATAATTTATTAGGGTCCCCTGTCAGTTATATATATTCAGCCAACGTGCCCACATATGGGACACAGGCACTCTATGGGAGGAAAAATAGCCTAGAAGGAAACATATCATCATCAGCCATTTAATGTTCCCACTTCTGGGACACAGACCTCCTCTCTGTGAGAGAGGGAATGGTCTTTAATCCACCACGCGGGCCCAGTGCGGGTTGGTGGATGTCACATATCTTAGAATTTTTGGCTCTAGGAGATGCCGGTTTCCTCACAATTTTTTGCTTCACCGTTTTTAGAGCAGTGGTGATGAAATAATTTACACAAAGTAAAGCGCCTGCGTGGGAGAGTCCACGACCTACGAAACGTAAGTCGGGGCCGTTACCACTGGGCTACCACTGCTCTTTTACCTACATATAGCTTTCGCAAATGGTACACAGTCAATACAAGCTTTTATTTAACTTGTTAAAAAACAGTTATGCCCAACCATTGATCTCAAATATTAACATATTTTGTTTGGTTTGGATGACAATGCACAAAAAGCTTGTATAAAACAGTTTAAAAAAATACTTCATTAGTGTCCTTAATATAATATCCTAACATTTTGAGATAGATTGAAATATTTCGTTGTCATCGGAAAGGATACAGCATACAATCCCACGGAAAGGTTACAACATTTTCTTTTTTTTTTCGAATTTTTGCATGAATTTACATGACAATAGTTTGCACTTAAACGAGAATATCTTCTGTCAACAGTGAATTTGATGGGAACGTAATATTGGTAGAAAATGTTTGTTCTAACAGTTTATGATTGAATTACTTGAAGATTCAGAGCCACAAAGGTTTAATTGAATGCTTTAATTAGTCAAAGGAAAACCGTAGATTGGAGCAAGTTTACAAAGGAATGTGGACCTTATTACATTTCGCTTATTTTAGTAACCGCCCAGTGGTCGGCTGCAAGCTTAAGGAGTCAGCCCACTACATTGTATCATACCATGACCGTGCTATGAACGTATCTGACACGGTAAGAAACATAACGGACAAGTATGCCCACTAAATCATATCAACAGCGTAATATACACATGCATCGTTTGACTTTCAATTTTTGCTGGCGCCGCTATACACTTTGTGCAAGGTACGCAATGTTGCTGGTGGGTTACGGAACGGTCTAGTGGTATTATAGTCTCATAATTTTTTTGCCTGACACGTTCATAGCACGGCCATGCCTATGGTATGATACGGTGTAGCGAGCAACCATCTTTATTCGCTTTTATGTCATAAACAAACTCACTTCAAGTTCCGTGACCAACTTAATCGCTGTCGAGTTAGACGCTCGTTTAAATCGAAAAGTAAACTTTGTGTTGGTTAGTTTTGCCACAAAATGGAGATAGCGACTCGGCTAATAGTTGCAGAAAATTTTGTTTAAGGAATATTTATCTTTTCGAGGACGTTCTGAAATATTTTTCAGGGCATTGCGTAATAAACTAAATGGAAAGAAAGAAGGAAAATTACTTTTGAATACTCTACAACAAATACGTAGGTAGATACTAATCAATAAAACAAGTAATCAACATGTCCAGTTGTGATGAATATTTCTCTATAAGTTATTATTTTTCTTTATATTGTTTTTTTATGGTATGTGTCATACTTGTCGCAGATAAACTATTGTTTGTCTTCTTTCTTTCAATTTGAATTTCTGAAGCAATTTTTACGGTTTTCGGCTAAATATTGGTATGTATAAGCACGTCACAATAACGTTTGTCCAAATCATATTATTGGATGTTTTCGTAAGAAAATCCTAGTGTTGTCGCATTAATCCATTTGTGGAAATTGATACGAGAGCTGACTGGCCTAATTTCTAACAGAGCTGATTTCCTAGCCAATCGAATTGGACATAAAGCCAGTGCATTAGGCAGGATGTGCTCAGCCGATTATAGTTTGCAGGGAATACCTAAGCTGACTGACGTGAAATTTTGTATGTTTGGATGTGAATCAATCACGCCTCAACGGCTGAACGGATTCGGAAGAAATTTGGCTCACGGATGCTTTTATACAGATAGTAAGCTCCCTAGGGATATATTCCGACTTTCATGCAAGCCAAGCCGTAGGAAAAAAGCTGTCTCAGACGAAAGGTGGTTTGCATTGTCTTGCTCAATACTGATTGCCAATCACTTCAATAAAACAAAGCAAGCATTCGAAAATTCGGTTTTAGTTTTCATCACCATCATTTTCGCATTCATAGTTAAATTACAAATGCATTTAGAGGTAACACTTTGCTGGCCTAGCGTAGTACGGAGTTTCAATAGAATGCGAGGCCAGATTGTACTAGTTTTGTTATCACTAACGCGAGAAATACTGTGTCCAGACATAATTACTATAACAGTAAAACACTGAAACTAACAGATAACTCACATCAGTCTCCCTACTATGACGATTCAAAAAAGAGGGATGGTGATATGCGTTCTGTATAGCTCCGTCTCATCAGCTGAAACCGTGATGGTTTGAAACCGCCCCTGTTGAGAAAGGTTGTCATGAAAGTAGTGTCTTAAAACTTCAAAGTTTACACCAATGGTATAGGTACCTATAATAATTCAACATTACCAATACTAATTTCCGTCACTTCTAATACTATTGTTAAGGGTTTACCATAAGCGTGTTATTATATTGTATGTCGTTTTGTGACAAATAAACACTTTTTCTTCTTTCTTTCTTTCTTTCAAAGCAAACTATCTTTTAAGCAGTGTCATCTTTCTACTGTATCTAGTCAGAAACATCTATATAAAGGGTGTTTTAGAACGTTTTTCTTTTTTGATACTTAAAAAAATACACTAGAATAAGTTTAAAGTCGGTTTGTTAAATTAAAGAGCAGTTTTTCAATTTTGTTTATTAAAAACAATGTTTAGTAAATGTGCACCCTCCACTTCTTGACACTCAATTGTCTTGTAACTAAAATCTTCAATCACACGCAAAAAAGTGAGACACCGACAATTCCTTGACGTGATATGGCAGCCCAAATAACCCAGGTTAAACGCCTGCTGATGTTCTCCTATGGGGCTACTTAAAAAGTAAAGTTTACAAATCATTGCCACCCAACCTAAATGTTTAAAAGCAAGCAAAGACTCACAGACGAAATATATAATGAAAATTTTAGTTCCAGGCTAAATGAGTGACAGGAAGTGGAGGGTGCGAATTTACAAAATTTTGTTTTTTACTAATCAAACTGCTCATTAATCCAACAGTAAATAAACCGAATTTTAACTAATTCTAGTGTCTTTTTTTAAAATATCAATAAAGAAAAACATTCTGAGACACTCTTTATATAAAAATGAACCCCTATATCTCCTGCTCACGCTATAACTTGAGAACGTCTTTACCGATTTAATTCATCTTGTTTTTAAATGTTTTCGAATACTTCGTAGAAGGTTCTTACGTTAACTTAAAGTTACTCCATAAAATTTTGAGCCAACACATCATCTTATCAGTAAAACGAGTACAAATGTGTTAGTTCACTTAGAAGTCGAGATTGTGCCACTTCAACTATCCAGGGAGTCGTTAAGCTATTTGTTCTACTTTACCAAAGACGCGGATATAAGAGGTTCATAGTTTATGATACTTTTGAGGAAAATAATGCGGTCTGTTAAATAGTGGTGGATGGGAGCTACATGGAAAAAATATCCAACCGACATAGTTCGATAACTATTTGAAAATTTGAGTGCAGTTTTTTTACAGATGGCCAGTGTGTTTTGGAAATTTCTTGATAGATTTTTTTAACGTATTCGAAAAAACGAGAATATCATCCATGATTTCTTATATTTTATTTTACTTTATTTTGCCTGTTATTATTCCAGGTTAATTTTCAATGACCAGCCAATTTTTTGCCAGGTAATACCAAAACAGAAAAAAAACTGCCGTTTCTTTCTTTGATTGATACCTACCTATATATGGTATAGCGTAAGGAACTTCGTTCCAAAAAAAAAAAAGTTTTTATTTCATTATAACCTTTGTCATTCGACAAATGTCGCTAACTAGTTTGTACAACCTGCTGAATATCTACATTCAATTCTTTTGTTATATGTACTTATTACTTTTATAAACACTAGTAGGTACGTTATTTTAGGATGATAACTTTGATTTTTTTCGTTAGACCTAAGAAAAAAATAACTTATTGGGAATTAACTTTATAACAGTTTCGTTAGTAACAAACTTTGAAAATAACAAAGGATTTTTAGTCTACGTCTGTTGCCGAGTTTTTTAGTATAATCTTGGCATAAATTTACCGATACTTATAATTCTATTTTCTACGTTAAAAATTTCGTACTAAAAGTTTTGACTTGATGTAAATGCTTATTTTTTATTACATTAAAAATATTAAGTAACTATTTCTAGTCACTCAGAAGCTAAATCGATGATATAATTCCATAAATACTAAATGAGCTCTAAACTTAATTAAACATATTTATCCAGAATCAATTCCCCGGGGCAATAACAGTCGCACCCTGTATTTTTGTGGGCATTAACATAAAATTACGGTTCTCTAATTATAATAATTAATTACTTTGTAGATATTTCCGCCGGGACTAGAAGCCTTGTGAGCGGTAATGGCGCGAAAATATCGCTAACCACTCCTTATGATTAAATTTTCTCGAACAAATTAAGATGGATTATATTGAACCCTTATTTCGGTAGTTTGTGATTATTCAAGTCTATGTGCCAACGAATAACATGCAATTCCTTTTATTAAAATGAACAAAGGAAAAATGGAAAGAAGATTTGGTCGAGTAAAGTGTTGTTGCATTGTTCCATCTGGAGTATCTCAGAAGGAACCCGGTGCCTACGGCCTCCCCTGTTTTGTACATTGTACATACATGGTAGTTAAACATAACAGACAATATATGTGGTTATACTAGATAGGTACATGCCTGTCTTACCCTTTGTGTAAAACAAGCGTGATGTGATGTTATATGCATCTTCAAACTTCGCAGAAGGATTTGTATTACTTAGCAAACAAGACGACATTGTTTCTCATCTTCCTACACAAATGATTAAATCCAGTGTCTTTCTGTGTTAATGCACTTTCAACAAGATAACCAAATATCCAATTTATGCATTTTATAAATATTAAATCCTCTGAATATCGTAAGGAAACCGGCTTGTCTTAAAACCGAAAATTCGAAGTCATGACAGCCTCCAACCCGCACATGGCCCGCGTGGTGGATTATGGTCCATTCCCTCTCTCACAGAGAGGAGGCCTATATCCCAGTAGTGGGAACGTTAAAAGGATGATTATAATGATGAAGTCCTCTGGCACAGATTTTGTGTACTAAGCAGCCTTTTTGGGGGAAACCTTCAAAAGGCGCCTGGAATTTTGGGAAAAAGATAAGGGAGTGTGGGTTTTTTACCTCACTAAAACAACCCCGGTGAACCCCATCAGCACGTAGAAGGGGTCTCGTGACGGTAGAATCAATTATTATTACTTGTAAATTTTAATTGTTTACGTTCAAAAGTGCCGAGGAGCTCGTGGCTAAATAATAACAGCCGCACGGGTCGATCATCAAGGTTAAGCAACGCTTGACGAGGTCGGTCCGTGGATGGGTGACCATTTTCAACATACCGAGTTTCCTCCGTGCCTCGGAAAGCACGTTAAGCCGTTGGTCCCGGCTGTTATTTGAAGATCTTTGACAGTCGTTACGGGTAGTCAGAAGCTTGCCAAGGGGTACCGTGTTACCCAGTTACTGGGTTGTGGAGGTCAGATAGGCAGTCACTCCATGTAAAACACTGGTACTTAACTGAGTCCGGTAAGACTGGAAGCCGACCCCAATATAGTTGGGAAAAGGCTAGGCAGATGATGACGTTCAAAAGTGCCGCTTAATGGCCTAGTTGAAATAAATATTTTAGACATTGACTTTTAGGAGACAGTTGCCTAAACGAAGCCTTCTTCTTCGATCGGCCCTCTCACGATCCCGCTCGGCAGCCTCCTTCTGGATCATCACGGTCTCACAGAAGGAGGCCGTTTCCCTCCAGTTTTCTGACTCTGCCAGCACGGCCCTCATAACTGCTGGCAAGAGAAGTCTCGCCCGATCCTGGTGACCAAGACCTGCCGCTCAGAGGCCTAAGCAGGGCACTCTTTGAGCGAGTGCTGTGCAGAGTCAAGATTGCCTCCGCAGTGGGGGCAATTTGCCATGCAAAGCAAGCAGTCAATACGAGCTAAATCGTATCATAATCCCTTTCATTACATTCATCCAACTATATATGAAAAAACACCCACACAAATAAGATTGTAGGTAGCTTTTTTGAAGAGATCCACTCGAGACCCAAGTCTCGCATAACTTAAGAAAACCTAAGCCTACGATTTAGTGCGAAATTAGAAAATCTGTCTAGACCTAGATTTTTTACGATAGTTCTGTACTTAAATAATTCTCTATCATAAGCATAAAATATTTATAATTCATAAGACTATAATGTTATTAAAACATTCAGTATTTTTTGTTCGTGAAATATTTTAGCGATGGGAGGGTAGAATCTATTTTACTGGGTCGCTTCATTTTATAAATGTTCTCATTGAAAGTAAGAGCTGATGTCATTTAGTTGAGTGAGTATTTTAATTCATGAGACATATTATGGCTTGTGATATATATTCTTACTCCGATTTGATGGAATACGTGCCTCGTATATTATTTTATATATACCGACTATTTTTCTGTTCGTTTAACAGCGAACACTTTATCGACCTTTTTTCTATTTAACCTGTCACACTGCTGGGCATAGGTATAGAATTTTGCCTTTGAATTTAGAATTTTGTCCATAGCCTTGCAACATTCTTTGAATTTTGCCTTTGAATTTTGCCCATAGCCTTGCAACGTTCTTTGAATTTTGCCTTCTCGGGCCAATCCGTCAAAAACGAATCCAAATCGTACCACCAGATTTTCTCAGATAGGTGGTCCCGTCCTCAGGCACCTATGATGACGATCCTGGCCCATCGGTTCTGCATCCTGTAAGATCGATTATACTGTTTTTTATTCTAAATTAACTAACCGCAGTTCTTTTGCAACACCTTGACAATATTTAGTATCTAAGATGAAAGCTTACAGCACAATCACAGAAAGATAATGTCCTGTGATTACAATTACGCATAAAACGATCCAGAGAGCTCCAAACCATCACTTCCGTTATATCTTGCTATTGTACCTTTTTTGCCGTTTGCTTTCACGCCAATATGAAAAGCAATAAGTTAGGGAGTTAGGGACCTTATTATTCAGTTATCCCCCGTCCACATAATCAGGGGCGATCACGAAATATCCCATCCCTCCAGTGATTGAATTCTATATGATCGTAAATCGTTTAAATTTTGCACACTCGACGGAGCGACGAAGATTCAATAAGATTTGAATGTAATATTTGACCCTTTGGCGTTTTATATTCTCTTGACCGTTTTGTTTAAGCCGATTGATGTGGTTTAAGACACATGTGGGCGACTGTATTGCATACCATTTGAGATATAGTTCGAGATTAACTTTGTTCGATTCAATTTGAGTGGGATATTGGTGTTTAAATGAGAAACTGTGTGAAACGCTACATAAGATACATGAAAATATATAATATGTTGCGTTGTGTGTGTGGTGTTGTGTGTTGTAATGTGTTGTGTAAATATTGTATATTTAAAATGCCGGGTCTCATCAGTGAAGGCGCTTCAGTAGAATATGTACCTTAACAATACAGGGAGAATTTGAGAAAACATTTTCTATAACCTATTTCATAACGTAAAGATCGCCACGAAAAATGAATTATGTAACATTCGTACCAATAAATAAAAAGGTTCATGAGATCAAACAAAGGTCCTCGTCTAAAATACTTCCATTTTATGGTATCACAAAACCTCAGTATTTCATTATGGAGATAACTTTTTACAGCGTCAAAGTCAAATGTATTTATTCAATTAGGCGATTAAGCGGCACTTTTGAACGTTAACAATTAAAATTTACAAGCAATAAAAATTGATTCTACCGTGCCATTCTACCATCTTTAAAGGAATCGTGTGGAGTAGGACAAATGCTTGTTGTCTCTGCTCAAAATGAAAATGTAAGCAAATATATGGAGTTCGAAATCTGCCTGTATTATGATATTATGTTCTGGTAAATAAAAATATTGTACGGGACAAAATTAAAGACTGAGAATCGAAGATTTTATTAAAATACTGAAAAAAGAAATAACAGCAGCTAGACTTTACCTTTTGAAATATGCCACTTTTAACTTTGATGGTAGTTTAAATTAATTGCTTTTAAATTTTAATGAATGAAAGAGAAAAATACTGAGAATATAGCACGTTAATTATTTTAATAAAATATAGTTCCAAATTAAATTACATTAGAATACTTAAAACACTAAAGAAGATAACTTGCTGTCAGAAACCAGTGATGGCTTCTCAAATATTTAACAAGCAAAAAGTTTAAAAACTGTAACTCGACTACAGTTTTTTTTGCCATTGTTACCTGGGCCATAATAACGAATCGATTGAATAGCTACGGAAGAACATACGTAAATACAAACATACATACATACATTGACTGCTAAAATCATAACCCTTCCTTTTGGCTTCACCGTAGTCGGGTAAAAAACACTGTTTGCAGAAATTCTTATACGAAATTCTTCTTGTTTATAAAATAACTTCTTTTGTTTTTTTAACGTTTCCCTGAAAACGTCTAGATTTTGACGAGGTCGGTGTTACCGTTGAGTTTGTATTCTGTGAAGATTACTTTCTTTGAAAAATACTTTGAAAATATAACATCGCATCACCAGTGTACCCTAAAGGCGTAGTCAGAGATGTTGGCATACCAAGTTCACCGAAAATTAATACAGTAACCAAGAAAGCCTTTTAACTGAAGTTGTGTAAGATTAATGATTACATTTTCAATATAGAACCTGTATTATTCGAAATGAGACAAATGTTCAAAGTTTTAACAGGATTCCAAGAAATCCGTTGCTTTTAACGCTTTTTAAAACGGTATGACCTCTTGAGACAATACCGTCTTCGGAGAACAATAAAGCTGCTCAAAGATGATAAAGCCACAAAAAATTAAAAACGCCACTTAAGTTAAAATTTTAATATCTTAAAGATTTAAAAGTAAAAACCTCTACTTTTGTGTGTTGTAGAACGTAGGTAGTTTTAGAGATGATTACAATGCGCGTTTTAATCAAATATTTTTCATTCAACATTAAGGCATTTATGGTATGTTTGTAGTTATTTTTTTTATTTTTTTTTTATTTTTATATCCTTTAGGCTCGCGCTTGACCACTATCTCACCTGATGGTAAGCGATGATGTGGTCGACGGTGAATCACGCTTGCCTAGAAAAAACCTATTACTCTTGACTTAAAGACCCTTGATTATAATAGGGAACTATCCGCAAAGTTGAGCTCAGATGGCGCCACAGGAATCAGAGTAAACAAACCAAACTGTCAAGCCGGCCGGCTGCCTTTTTACGATCATATGGCCGGTTTTATTTCTGAAAATCAAAATACTGATGCATTCTTGACCAACAGTTAGCAATATTATTATTTGGTTTTTGAACGGTAATTATTCTTAAAAACAGTAAATAAAGTTCGGTAACCACAAACAGTAGTAGTCGTCATGTTGTTGTAATTTATTTACTCCACTCCGTCAAGCGCCGACTAACGGGAGCAATTGGCAGTAATGTTCTCTATTAAAGTACATAATCATAATATAGGAAACAAACGTATAGGGAATACCTACATCCCAATTCAATATATCATCTTCTACATTCAGATTGGGTTCTATATTTTGTTTTAGATAGGTAGGTAACCTTTGCCTGCATTAGAAAGCTCCTTCTTAAAAAGGAAAATTCTAATGCATATAAAATTATTATATATATAAATATTATTGATTCATGTACATTATTTGTGAATTATGTTTTTTTTTCGTGTAACTAATAAAAAAAATTTGCCTTGGATGTTTAAAAATATTTTTAAAATAGCATATAGCATCAAAGAATATTTTGAAAACCAAAGAGGTTCAATATTGATATTCTGACGCTCACCGAGCGGGCGCCCGGCTGGTACTGCGTAAACATTGGGGAATATATACACCTTAATATCAATGGTTGCGAGCAAGAATCGAACCCACATACCTCTCGCGTAGGTGGCATAGATCCAAGCCATTTCACAACAGTGGCATTATAATCAAACATTCATACACCAACTAGATACCTAAATACTCATTACATGACAATGTGGATATCTTCTGTTGGAGTTCCCAAATAAATAAAATAAAAACATCTAATATATTATTTTTTAGTTTTCGACCCAAACTACTAAAACAAAATAATTCTAAATAACACTATGTTACTTAACTTTTCTAATTAGTAAGTACAGCACATGTTTGAAACGGGGAGTTGTCGGTTAGTTGTCAATTTTAGGGACACGGTAGCATGCCACTACTTGTCAAAAACATTCCGGAATGTCCCATGTGGCCCTGTTTAGGTAATTATAAGTATATTCACGTAATCAATTTTCGTTTGGTGACAAAGTATTTAGGGCAGATGGTTTTAAGTAATTGGACTATGTTTCATGGGTTACTTGTTATTTAATTAGAGTTTCCCTTCATAAATAATATGGGTAAGGACAGAAAGACAAAGACATTTTTTTTTAAATTCAACTAGGCCATTAAGCGGCACTTTTAAACGCCAAAAATATAAATTTAAAGTTAACAATAGTTGATTCTACCGTCCATTCGGAAACCTTATTTACTCATTAAAAATGTTTTACAACATTTACATACATACATAAATTCATATGCGTGAGGACGATGCACCCAGCACTACTATACTACGTATAAGTATAAAGTATCACAAGCACTAATAGGTGAATTCCTTCATTTTATAAATAGGAACATGGTTCTCACATACTTAAAAATATTGCAAAAATAGGTAAAATACCTAATTCAACAACAACGGAGCAGTGTGCGAGTCAATTTCTTAAACAATAAGATAAAAAGAAAGCATTAATATAATTATGAATATATAATATAAATTAATAACCAGTTTGATTTTGTCTACATTAAAGATTGCCTTATGGAGCATGATTCCAAGCATTCTTATCTTGAATATAATCATCTAAGAAGGGTGATTTGAAATGATGAATTAATATTAACTGATGATCTGCTTCGTTGGTCTTGTGGTCGTAAGCTATACTGCTGCGTATGAGGAGCTTGGATTTGTGCCCGGGTGGTGGCAATAGGCTCCCCCCTATTGCGTGGGCTTAAACATAACTGGTAAATTGTGTTGTACTACAGGTGCATCTCTGCCTTCGGGGGATACAGGCGTGAAGTTGTGTATGAATTAGTATACGAGTAATACTCACAACGGATCCTTGTGTCTGATTCGGCTGCAAGACCTTGCGCAGTAGCTATTTTTGTGTCAATGTTGAAGGTGAAAATAGCGTTGTATAACTGTCTCTTGCCCTCGATTACGTTTGTCGCATCGTCCTTTCTCGCTTACTCTATGCAGTATACTCGATGACAAACTGTTTCTTGCACAACGGTTGGCAGAGCCTAAAAAATCACCCACACACACCAAAGGATGATTACCTATTTAATACGTTACAGGATTCAATACAGATGAATAATTTCTCCAAGGGCCGATTTTTCAATAGTAATTTCTTTTACCTGAGGAGTAAAAATTACGGTTTGACAGCTTTTCTATAAAAAAATGTGTGTAGCAATCATATTTATTCTACACTTAAAATAAACTCTGACATTTGAAAAATAAGCCCTAAGACTAGTGTACTTAGCAGTCTTGTCTTGATGGAATAATATGAATCATATAATATGAAAATGAATTCATTGTAGATTCATGTTATGTAAATCTATCACTAGTAAATGGTATCGCAGGGGAACCAACCCGCATTGGGCCCGCGTGGTGGGTTACGGTCCATTTCCTCTCACCGAGAGGAGGCCTGTGTCCCAGCAGTGGGAACATTAAAAAGGCTGATGATGATGATGATGAAGGGGTATCGTATCACCCAATTAATGGGCTGTGGAGGTCATTTAGTTATACTGTGCGATACAGTGCATTTTAGATACGGGATAGTAAACCGAGTTAACCGTTGTAGTTACAGAAATAGTATGGCCAATGTCAGCCATCTTAAAGATGCGTTGTTTGTGCAGGTGTCACATAATAAGGAAGACAGTGAGCCAGTCTAGCGATCGCGTAACCAACTATTGTCACACAGAACCTACGTCATTGTTCTTTAGTATGGCTTCCAATTCAGTTGCGGATGCACAACATGAGGAAATGATAGTACTGAAATAAACACTTATATAATATCTCTTAACATCTAGATATACTTCTGCTTTCTTTCATATAATTTAAATGACACACGATTTTGACGAGGGAAATTGAAGCGATAGTAAAGTGGTTAAATGATAAATGCCCAGAGAAATTAAATAGCAAATGAATCTATTCGGATCTGCTCGCACGCTGCGGTAGACAACCATGCAGTTTTGACATTTAGCTGCGTCATGGTTAGTTTAATTTCCTTTGACACGGTGTAGAATACGCTTCGATACGGCCACACGTGCGCAATTTGGATCTGCTCGCATGCCGCGGTAGCCGGTCGGCAACCATGCAAATATGACATTAAACTGCGTCATGGTTGCTTCAATTTCCTTTGACTCGGTGTAGAATGCGCTTCGATACGACCAAATGGGGGCCGGTTGGTGTAAATTGTACTTGAGAATTCGGTTCAGTAGCGTCGGGTACGTCACTTATATCCGTGTGACTGGCTTCGATTATATTGATTGAAAGTGACTGGCTCTTTCAATACTACAATGTGTCATGAAAATACCTGTCATACGGATGCGTGTAAATTCATCACATCACATCATCAGCCTATTAATGTTCGCACTGCTGGGACACAGGCCTCCTCTCTGTGAGAGGGAATGGGCCGTAATCCACCACGCGGGCCCAGTGCGTGTTGGTGGATGTCACATGTCTTCGAATTTTTGGTTCTAATACATGCCGGTTTCCTCACGATGTTTTCCTTCACCGTTTTGAGAGCAGTGGTGATGAAATAATTTACACAAAGTAAAGCGCCTGCCTGGGCTCGAACCCAAGACCTACAACTTGTAAGTCGCGTCCGATACCACTAGGCCACCACTGCTCTTTAATTTTATTAAATTCATCATGATCATGATAATCAGACTACTACATTCACACTTCTGCGATATAGGCCTCCGTCTTTACGAGATAGAATGGGCCGGATTGGTGAATGTCGAATAACTTTGATTTTATTTTGGTCCATTCACGATGTGTGTCTTTTATTGATAAACCCACTTATCCTTCTTATCTGACTTCTCATGTTCAATTCCTTTGCTCTGCTCACAGTAAAAATCTTCGTTCCACCAATAATCGTCTTCTTCAATGTCCCTCTCACCGCTCTGGGTTTATCCACTCATCCTACTTTGTCCAGGCTATCTCCCTTTGGAATGCGCTCCCTCAGAATATCAGGATGGCAACCAGTCGGTTCTCTTTCAAATTTAAGGCACGTGAGCACATTCGCAAGAAGTTTGCAGAATCATCACAGAATTGATTTGTTGGTTTCGGTTTCTCTATAACATTGTTTATGTATGTATGTATGTATCTAAGTATATATTTATATATATTCTTTTTATATATATTTTATCTCTATTTATCCTTTAATTTAGTTTCACCTGCCTTTTTTATCTCTGCACCACCCTAAGGTCGACTGGCAGAAAATGCCTAAGGCATTAAGTCCGCCTTTGTACTTGTGCATAAAGTTTTAATAAATAAATAAATAAAATGTATTCCTTCGCCGTAATAATGTTTTAAAATTGTAACTTTGAATGGCGTTTTATCATTTTCTATCATTGGTTTCACATTCAATCTAAAAATTCGTAATCTGTAAAGAAACTGCAGGCTATTTTTATAGCTTTTGTAAATATTGTAGCTATTTTGGGCCTGCAGTATCCGAGACAATTTTAGCTTGACAACAACTTTTTAATGTTCTATAATTAATTAAGGGATGCTTTAAACAAGAGATCCCATTTTGATATAGTCATATTAAGGCTATATTGGGAACGATACAATAATAACAGTTTTGATTCCGTTGATCATCCTCAGTTACTTATTTAATATAACGATAACGAATATTATCGCAAAATTAATGCGACTAATTGTCAAACGCTTTACTGTTATTATTGGTTGATTACATTTCCAACAATCGATAGCATCAACTATATACAGTTTTCATATCGATATCGAAAACGGTTTTAGATATCGATATCATTTAGTACAGTTTGCATAAGTTAAAATGTTATTTAGATGAGCAAACTAATAACGAACGCGAAATAATATTTAGAAAGAGAGGTAGCGCATATGGTTCCTATCGTTTGTGAAGTTTGCGTTTTGTTGGTAGTTCGTACGTTTTCGCATTGTTACGGTTTTAAGTTTTGACTTATTCGTTCTCGCACGCTAGTAAGGTTTTTATTTGATACAGTTTTTGTAATATCGGTTATTTTGATATAGTTATCGATATGATGTGTTTTGTTAGGATATGGACAAGGGAACAATAATGATGACTCTTATTCACCTCGTAAAAGGCGCTAAAAAACCAAAACGTACAGAATCAAACCTTCAGCAGAAAAAAAGATTTGCCCACAAAAATATATGGTAATTTCCCTTGTTGACCGACAATTTGTAACGTTTACTGGTTGCTCTTAATTTGCGCGAGAAGATAAATAAAATTATGCTGTCTATTCCCAATTGGACTTAGGGAAACAATTTGGTACCGGAAATTCTCTTTATTTGTTCTAGAAACCTCTTGGGGTGTTCACTGACCATAAAATTGGGGTTATACAGTGTGGTTTAAATTGCCCAGACCTGCATTTATTAACTGTATTTTGTTTAAATGGAAACTAAAAACAGAGGTGCTTAAAATTCAAATAAAATCTATTTATATATTCTAATAACCATGAGGCTTAAAATTAAACTCATGCATTTGTTATTTGGTTGATCGAACACCTTTTGTATAACGGTTATTAGTTATTCGTGAAAAACGAAGAAACAGAGTGGAATTCCCTGCCGGAGTCTGTATTCCCTGAGAGCTACAACCTGGGAGTCTTTAAGTCAAGAGTGAATAGGTTTCTTCTAGGTAAGCGCGCTACATCGTCGACCACATCATCACTTACCATCAGGTGAGATTGTGGTGAAGCGCGAGCCTATCAATAATAATAATAAAAAAAAACAAAACATTTTATCCCAAGAAAAAAACAGTGGAGGTTCTCAAGTCTACCTATAGATAACTATTATTTCGACATTAAGTTGGAATTAGAATACCTATGAATTCTATCCTAATTCTAGAAGGAAGTATATATTCATTCCTTTGGCGCTACAACCCTTTGTGGGTCTTGGCCTCCTCAACGATCTTCTTCCATTTCGCTCTGTCACTGGCCTCCTTTCGCCAAGATGTTTTCCTTCCTATCCTCTTCAAATCTTCCTCTATACAATCTATCCAACGCTTCCTGGGTCTTCCTCTGGGTCTTTTTTTAATCGGAGTCCACTTGGACATGACTCTAACGGCTCTGGTATTGCCCATTCTTTCCAGGTGTCCTGCCCATCTGAGCCTTTGCGACTTGCAGAACCTGACAATTGTTTCCCCATTGATCAGGTTTTCTAATTCGTAGTTCATTCTTACACGATACGTGCCGTCGTCTCCTCGCACCGGTCCGAAAACTCTCCTCAAGACTTTCCTTTCGAACAGTGCTAATTTAAGTTCGTCTTTTTGAGTCAGCGTCCAGGTCTCACAAGCATATGTCACGACTGGCCGAATTATGGTCTTGTAAATAGTGAGCTTGGACTTCGAGGTTAAGTGTTTACTGCTTAGCATGGCCTTGCAAGCTTAGAAACATCTGTTTCCGGCGGTTATACGAGCCCTGATCTCCTCCTCCATCAAGTTCTGGGAGTTTAAGTTCGACCCCAAGTATCGGAATGCACTCACACCCTCAATCCTTTTATCTCCGACAATGACATCATGGCCTGGCGCAGCAAGGCGACTGCTGGCGAGGTATTTGGTCTTGGATGCATTAACCTGTAACCCGAACTGTGCCGACTCAGATTCTAAGATCATTCCGTGGTTGACCATACTTTGTTTGGATCGGCTAGTTATCACAATGTCATCCGCATACGCAGCCAGCTGAGACGTGTTGTAGTCTATGAGCCCTTTAAGATTCAGTTTTCGTGTGACGGCTTCCAGCACCAGGTTAAAAATGGCTGTCGATAGAGCATCTCCCTGCTTCACTCCAGAGGTAATGGGGAAAGGTTCAGACTGTTCGTTCTGGATGGCCACAATGGACTTAGAGTCTCGCATCGTCGCGCTAACAAGCCGAACGATCTTGCTTGGTACTCCCAGTATCAGCATGGTACATAGAATGCGATCGCGGTTGACGCTATCAAAAGCCTGCTTGTAGTCGACGAACAAATGATGCAAGTTAATATCATATTCGTAGGCCTTCTCTAGTGTTTGCCGCATAAGGTGGATCTGGTCCGCGGTGGAGCGGTTCGGTCTAAAGCCGCACTGATATTCACTCAGGATCTCCTCAGCATATTTGTTCAGTCTCCTGTAGAGTACCCCCGAGAAAACTTTGTATGCAGCAGATAAGATGGTAATACCCCTGTAGTTAGAGCAAATCGTTTTGTCCCCCTTTTTGAAAACAGGTACTATTACACCCAGATTCCATTCTTGAGGCATCTCCTCTGCTATCCAGATATTTTTAATGAGCAGATAGAGTCTTTCCTCGAGAGCATGTCCCCCAGCCTTCAACAATTCAGCAGTGATGGTGTCAAGACCTGGTGCTTTGTTGTTCTTCAGATTCATTATGCATCTTTGCACTTCAGTAAAGGTGGGCTCTTCTAATTGCTCCTCGACATTGTAGTAGGTGGGTGGGTTATTGTGTTCGCCACCCTGGCGGGCAGGATGAAGCAACTGATGAAAGTGTTCTTTCCACCTATTTACTATGTCAGGTTTTTCAGTAAGGACATTGCCATCGCTATCGCGGATAGTACTCGAACGCGGCTGATAGCTTTTGCGGAGGTCGTTGTCTCGCTTGTAGAAATCTCTCGATAGATTTCTGTCTCGCATATCTTCCAGTTCCCGGGCCCGCTTATTTTCGAGGATGCGCTTCTTTTTCCGTGCTGTTTTTCTACAAATGTCCCGGGCTCTCTTATAAAGCAGTTTATTAGTGATTGTACCATTTTGCAGACACTGCAGTCTGGCTTCATTCTTTTTAAGCAGTAGTTGCGCGTATTCGTCGTCATACCATTCCTCTCTGCGACCTTTCCTTCGTTCTCCCAGCACGTTATTAGCTGCATTAACCACTCCTTGCTTAATGTCCTGCCACTCCTGTTCGATGTTCTCGGCTGGGACGGTGTTATGTAAGTATTTGGAAACTTCACATGCATAGGTGTTACGTATCATGTCATTATTAAGTTTTTCTGTGTCCCATTTCAGCCTTTTTTCTCCTTTTCCGTTTTGCACTACCGCGGTTTTATGCTTAAGGGAAGCTATAACAAGGAAATGGTCAGTGTCACAGTCAGCTCCTCTATAAGTTCTGACGTCTAATACATTAGATAGCCTTCTCCTGCGAATAAGTATGTGGTCTATTTGGTTATAGAGTTCCCGACCAGGGACTTTCCAGCTCGCTTTATGTATGTCCTTATGGGGGAATTTTGTTCCAGTGATAAAAAGGTCGTTAGCGGCAGTGAAATAGCATAGCTTTTCGCCATTTTCACTGGTGGTATCGTGGAGAGATTGCTTACCAATCACTCCGACATATGCATCCTCTTTACCAACCTTCGCGTTAAAATCCCCTAGAACGATCAGTTCATCGTATCTGGGTACAGAATCGCATGCTTTTTGGAGATCTTCTTTTGCCTCCTCACTGGCGTCATTGACTGGTGAATACGCGCAGATATAAGTGGTGTTGTAGATTTGGCCCTTGAGTCTCAGTTTACAGAGTCGCTCGTTGATATCTTGAAATCCCAGCACGCATTTATCGAGTTTCTTGCTGACGATGAAGCCCGTTCCATAGAGTCCCTGCTTGGTAGCGCCACTGTAGTAAATTGTGAATTCGGGTTTTATGATACAGCCAGATCCAGCCCATCTAATTTCCTGGAGTGCTATTAGGTCCAGTCTGTAGCTTTTCAGTGTATTGGCTATTTGAATCATTTTCCCCGCCTGTATCATTGTCTGCACATTCCAAGTTCCAATTCGTAAGCGAAATCGTGTGTCCTTTAATCCATGCCAAGGTCGTCGTGAATTAAGCGATCCGGTTTTCTTCGTTGTGGACTTCTCAACCAGCTTTCTTTTTACCATGATGAGTGGTTAGCCCATCGATGAACCCTCCTTCTTTGTCCGGGTTTAGAAGGATACCCTGTCTTTGGTGAGTTGATTCTGTTTTTAGGCGCAGAATACTCGCCTTTCGCCCTGCATCCGTTAGCTCAGCTGCAACTCGGGGTGGCGGACGCGCGGCGGCGCGGTTGCAGCAGGTCCCAGGGAGAACGACGGGGACGTGGATGACTCGGACTGGCTAGGGCTCTGCTTTATACGGTACTCCGCCAAAAGTACAGCAGAGGATTTCTGGGCACTTTTTAGGTAATGCTGCTCTCACCAACAGCGATTCCCACCCAGATCATACCCTAGCTTCTCTCCCCAATAGAAGAAGGAAGTATATAATGAATGTGAAAATCTGTATTATTGTATATTTGCTAATCAATTACGCTTCAACGGCTGAACGGATTTTGGTTGAAACAGGGATAGACCAGGGTCAGGCCCGGTAGAACTTCCCGTTTCCCAGTTTTCGACTTGCTCACTGGCAGAATTTATGACTATATGAATAGGTACCTACATGTGTATAATACTTCATAGATATTCATAGAGTTCTATTTGAAGTGAATAAGGTACACCTCTAAGGTATGCAATATACAGAAAGTTTTGCTTCCAACACGCCTATATGACGAATATTAATTATCTGTCGCCGGAATTTGACATCTGACGTCCTACTGTCTCAGTATTTAAGACAGTGTGTGATTATGTCCCGGTTTACTGCCAGAATTTAAGTAGGTGGGTACCGTCTGTGAGAGATTATGGGCTTTGGAAATTGGAGCTAAGTATTTAATATACATAGAGCAATAAAGTCCTAGAATCATCATTATACTAGGCTCTTTAACAAACTATCTTGTGGTAGTTAAAATATTTTGATAGCAAATGCCCGTTTCCTTAATTCTTTATTGTACACCAAAACAATACATTTACACAAAGTGAAATGAATATTCATGTACAAAGGAAATAATAACCAAATTAATAAATTAAATAAATAATAAATTTAATTAAAAATATATTAATTTAATTTTAAATTTTTCTTTATATCAACCAAATTGTCGTCTCAATGATCGCTTTTTTGAATTTTAAACTGTCAGCGCTGAGGCTAACGTTGGCAATCAAGAAGTGCGCTTTTATACGTCGTATAGTGTCAGTAAAAAGAGACATAATTCATTCAAATAATACTACTACCTCTCCCACCTACTTAAAACTAAACCAAAGACAAATCTTATTAAACAAAGACGTAACATTCAAAGAAATTGAGGGAAATAATGTAAAATGTCAGAAAGTTCGCGCCATTAGTATTGAAGGCGGGATCCTGATTAGCTAGTAGTTAGAACATCATCTATATTCATGTGGCGTTAACAAAGCAAGACTTACTCCAACACCAATGAACCCTGCCCGACTATTCTGTTAGAAAGTTAGGTCAGAAGGTCTTCACTGAACGGTTACAAGAATATCGCTACCTTCACTTTGTTGCAGCGGATTATTTAAACGCCGAATGCGATCATTCTTTTTCTAAAATGATCCTTTGACCTCCCATTTCCTCTCTTTTTAGGGTTCCGTACCCTAAGGGTAAAAGCGGGACCCTATTACTGAGACTCCGCGATCCGTCTGTCTGTCTGTCTGTCCGTCTGTCACCAGGCTGTATCTCATGAACCATGATAGCTAGACAGTTGAAATTTTCACAGATGATGTATTTCTGTTGCCGCGATAACAACAAATACTAAAAACAGAATAAAATAAATATTTAAGGGGGAATTTTTGCCGTTTTTTGCGATAATGGTACGGAACCCTTCGTGTGTGAGTCCGATTCGCACTTGTTTTCCTTTGTAGTTGGCTACAGGATCTTTATCCTATAGCCAACGTTTAGATATAACCCATACATGGATAATACCCATGAATTTTCCTCTGAAGAATATGACAGGACTGAGGTACACAAATTTTCATATTGAAGGATTTCGTTGGCAACTGTAAATTAAACCTTCTGTATAACATTTCTCAATTTTCTTCTCTGTATTTACATAACTTCCCGTTTAGAATATCTCAACTTGTCTCCCATGAAACTGGAAAGAGAATTCTCAACAACTATTGCTCTGTGGAAATGCAACGAGTAAAAAATTATATTAGTAAAATTGTACCTTTGACTTTGTTCTCATTTAACGTGACTATATAATAAAGTATAATTTAGCCAGTCGAGTTTTTTGTGCTTTATGGTATATTCACGCTTCTCGAGTCGTCTCTCGATTTTCACCTCGTTAAAGAAATTCAAATGTAAAAATACCGGACGACACGCTCTTGGCCGGTATTTTTCGCACATTTAGGGTTCCGTACCAAACCGCAAAATCAAGTTGGATGCAATAGCAAAAAAATGAGGGAATTTCAAAGAAAAAAACAGATTCATTAATATTTTGGTATTTGTTAGTAAAATATACGTAATAAAAACATTATCACCAAATTTCAAGTTCAATATTTTTCTACGATATGACGATTTATGTCTCAACGAGCTCTAAATAACGACATCACAATCGATGGGGTAGGTCATTGCTTGTGTGTTGTTGTTTTTTTTTCGCTCCCTCCCTTTAGCTCTATGGGACGCCAGCTTAAAAAATAAAAAAAACATGACAATTTGTATGGCTTTGGGCCAACAAGACGCTTATACTGTGAACATTTGAAAACTGTAGCTCCAACCGCTTGGCTGTAAAACCTGTGTTACAGACGACAGACAGACACGTGAGTGACAGCTATAGGCCTCTGTCTGTACGGATCTCTAAAAAAGTGGTTCTAAATCAGATTGTACTATCCTTGCATAAAAAATCTTACCCATAAAGAAAAAAAAGTTAGACAGGTACTTTAGCATATTTATCTTTATAATTACTGTTCAAATGTTATCTGACGAAGAACTGAATTTCATATTTTGTCGTATTTGGTTTGTACTTATCAGCAGCAGGTTTAATCGCACACAATTATGAAAGGAAATCAATATTGACTGCACTCATAATTTCCCTAAGGAGTTGGTCCACTTTCAGTTTCAGGAATTAGAATTTTAGCGGACAGTATACACTGCACCGTATGCAATTTATCTACTGATTATTGAGTAAATCCATGGCTTACCAGAAATTCCCAGCGTACACCAATCTGTTACCCCTTTTTCCTCTTAATCTTCTTCTTAGTATCATACAATTCCCAGAAAGATAAACAACTTTGTTGTTTTTGTTCAATTTCTTTTCAACTTTGGAATTGGGAGAAAGAAAACTTTGTCCCCCCTGAACCGTTTTAATTTCTTTTTAGTTGTTGTCTTTTAACTTTGGACGTTTTTTCCTTGTGGTATCATTCGGCTAATCGCTTGCGGTTCGGTAATTTTTTTCGTGGCTTTAGGAACCAAACTTATCTATTAAATTTAAAGTAGTAAGATGTCGTCTCACTTTTGTATAGGTACAAGTTGAGACTTCAAGTAGTCACGTTATTATGAAGATAAATCATGAAACCCTTTAAATCTATAGCAGCCGGTTTCTTCAGATATATAAGTTACTCAACTCCCTTTACACTCATCCAAGAACATCCTTGTCTTCTCACAACGAGTGAACGTTCTCGTTGGTATTGCAAGTGACCATATACTACTAAGCAAATGACTCTAACAGTAAGATTTGTACTCTCGACGTTCATTTATTTTATCAATCTTTTCCTATGCATGCATGGAATTAAAAAGTACTAAGGTCTTTTGTGTCTATAACCCAACTCAGGGCAGTCTTGTTTTAGAACAGAAATATATTTATTTAAAATAACATAACTCGTTGTCAGATCACGAAAGAGTTCATTTGTGTTTAATTTGCGGCGGCTGGCGGGACAGGGGGCGATAAAATCCGAATCATTGAACGATTAGTGCCGTGCCTCTAATATATCGTACTACGATGTATCGCTGCTGTTACAATGAACGAGGGAGTAATGAACTGTTGTAACTGTCTGTGAGCTGGGGTTTTATATTTTAACTCCTCTTTTTTCCGTTCTCGCACATTAAGAGGGAATTACCTAAGTAAAAAGTCATAATTCGAGGTTTATCTCACGCCTATTTCCTCCTCAAATATTTGACCAATTTAAAATATATTCCGAAAACTGAAAAAGAAGGTTATATTTATTTTTCTTTTTATATGATATCTTTAGAAGCACTAGAACCCTCAAAAAATGCTCAAAATTACGCTGGCAACGAAGGCTTATTGTACAAATTTGGCAACTATAAATGAAAAAAGAAAAACATAGGCGTAATATATATCTTTCTTTCCAGTTTATGGAATATCTTTTAAATTGGTCTAATATTGAAGGAGATAAGCGAGAGCCAAATCTTCAATTATGACTTTTACTAAGGAAATTCAGTCGAAGCTCTCTGCCCACATTTTTCTTAAGCAATTATTTCCGGCTCTCATTTGTAGATACAGTTGTAGAATAGTTAGAAGTTTGGCAAGATTGTGTCAAAAATCTGACATTACTGTGTCATGTTTTCTACCTGGTAAATTGATATTCAGCTGCATCTGGATAGACTTCAAGACGATCCCAAAAAAATTGGGGAAAGGCTAGGTACATCAAATATTTTTGAACAATGAAATATGAGTACAGTTCATATCCTGCTTTACTGTTTTTGTGAAATACAAGTAATGTTATATTAACTCTGGAAAACATGTCATACTTATTAAGTTTCTCAAACGAGGATGAGTACCTATATTTTACTGCAGAAGTTTTCATTTTATTTTTCGACAGAGAGAGTCTGATTGAGAAAAAGTTCATTTACTTTTAATCGAATGCAAGCTACATTGGTAGGTACTATTATTTTTTACCAAGAATCGAGCATATAATCACATTTTTTGGGCCATTATAGGATGATTCTGAACTCAATATTTTGACATTTATATTGTAACCCTATTTTTTGAAAGAAGAAAACTAAGGGCAGGAAGGTGATGTTATTAATATCAGGAATAATAGATCATATTATCTTTCTCATGAAACCATCATAAACCAGAGAGCAGTGGTGGCTCAGTGGTATTGGCCGCGACTTACACGTTGTAGGTCGTGGGTTCGAACCCAGGCAGGCGCTTTACTTTGTGTAAATAATTTCTCTCAAAAACGGTGAAGGAAATCATTGTGAAGAAACCGGCATGTCCTAGAACCAAAAATTCTAAGACATGTGACATCCACCAACCCGCACTGGGCCCGCGTGGTGGATTACGGCCCATCCCCTCTCATAGAGAGGAGGCCTGTGTCCCAGCAGTGGGAACATTAATAGGCTGATGATGAAACCAGACATTGCCCCTGTCCTCAGTCAGGGTGAACTATAAATATAAAAGAGTCACACAAAAGGTTAAACGGTCCGGTGCAATATAATGCGATTTAGTTCCGGATATACAGTTAGATTAGCTTCGGATTAGGGCTTCTCCGGCGCTGTGTGCCGGTCAGGCGTGCTGGTGACACGGACCGGTGAAGTCCGGCAAACAGTGCATTGTGAGGCAAAATTACGTGCATGCTTGTTAGATACACATGTAGCAATCTGATTGGATTGTAGTGTGAGATTGGGCACGTAATTAGAGAGCGATGTGCACGTGGTTTGGTCCTGTTGTTTCTTATGTACAGTTTTTGATTAGAATGTTAGGACGTACTTCAGTTTGGCACTTGTGTGGGCAGAGCAAACATGACATTTACATCCAAGCTTCGCATTCTGAAAGTGGTAAATTTTGAGATACTCATCGGGTCGGTAAAGATTTTCGAGTTGACTACGACATCAGCGTATAATGATATTTGTGCATTCTTGCATTTTGATTAGGTACATGAATCTTGTACTGAAACAGACAAATACTTTGATACTCTCAATAATTTTTTGAAAATATTTTATAATATTTCACAGTGAAACAGACAATATTGCTGTTCCTGAAATAAACATTTTCAAATTTTATTTTCTGTATTGAGTACAATGCACTATGCAGGTATCATTAGCGATTACGATTCGTCTGCTCCTGAACACTCAAAATACTTAAATTAGCATTTGCCAGCATTTTGCTGCATTCAGGCTATTGTCAAGCTCAACCGTTTGGGTTTGGCTATTTGGATAATTGACGTTAAGCGTTGTTTTACTTTTGCACGACTTTTTTGGGATCATCTGAATATTGAATGTCTGTTTTTGTACCTTTCGGAAAAACTTTTTGAGTTAAATGAGGTTCGATTGTTTTTTACACAATGATACAATTTTAAAGAAGAAGGAGAAGAAATATAATTTATTCTGGTAGAATTGACGCTAAAATTTAACAATATAAAATAAAACAATAACAATTTTACAGTATAAAAATAAAATAAACTAGGTTAAACATTATAAGCCAGCCCGATTTAAATTTAATAGATAATACAATAAAACTAAGCTGTAACTCTTTTAATTATCGAGAAGACTCCAGAAATATTAATTAAATACTTAGTTTCATAACTTAATTGAAAAGCCGCCATTTTTGTTTACCTAATTCTGTCAAGTGTCAAGCCTGAACAAAGTCCAACGACTCTTCACTTGAACATCTTAATTAATTACTAAGACACACAATCCAACATAAATAGAGACGTTTTAGCAACTTGCAGGAATATTTTACAGAGCCAATTTTACAGTTTTATGTCGTTGTGCCCCAGTGGCTAAGACCCCATTTCTCGTGCTTAAGGTTATTGGTTCAAATCCGAGAAAGTACCAATGTGACTTTTCAACTTCGTATGTACTTTCTAAGTTTATCTTGGAAATCACAGAAACGGTGAAGAAAACATCGTGAGTAAACCTGGACTTATATTGTTAACGTAAGTCTGTAATAGCCAAGTCAGAGGCCTGTGGTGTTCCCAGGGGTGGCAGTAACTCTGACACCAGAGGTGGCCACATCCTCGCACGAAAAGGAAGAAAGAAGACAGTTTTAGGTATAAAACGTTAGGTACGAGTCTATTTTAGGCTCTAGAGCGTAAATAAATGACATTATGTCAATGAAAGCGTGGTAATAGCGATTGGAAAAGGTAAAAAAATCTTGGATTATTTCGGAAACGATTAGAATGCAACTATTCCAATATACTGCACTTTCAAAACTATTGAAATTTTGCACCTCTAAGTCAATATTCACTGTCAATATTCAAATTCCGAACGGAAATTCGTTGAAAACACTGATGAAAAGCATTAAAGCTACGAGTTATCAATGATGTCCTACCGTTGTTATTTTAGGTAGCTTTTCAGTTTATTTAAGGCTTGGAACCGTGAGAGTACTTTAATAATTTTGTCTCTGTTCTATTATTAATTACGGAATACTCTGAAGCTTTTAGTAATTGCTAACCTATTTAAGACCTTTTAAGTACAATAAACAACTTGACTTCTTTGTGATGATCACTACAAGTTTCGACGTAAACCTTTAAAGGCAGGCACCCATAAAAGTGAAGTGGATGAAAATTAACAATTAAGGATTATCTTTTAATTAGAACAAGAAGAGCTCCTTCTTATCTCAGCTCATAATTCCACTCTGCTTTTTTTAAATGTTAGATATTTTTGGACAGATTCAGTTGATTTCAGATATATCATTTATAGCTGTTGCCCGCAGCTTCGCTCCCGTGGACCACCCCACAGGACGCATTTTCGGGATTAAAAAATAGCCTATGTCACTCAAGAATGAAAAACTACTAATGTCTTTATATGATTACCTAATATAAGGTTAGATTTCGATTATTCTCACTACGCTGTGAAATAAATTGGTCATAGGTAGTAGAATTTTAAATCGTACTGAAATTTAGGACACGTTGAATCTTACTATTTTCCATTAAGCTTGTCTTTTTTTTTGAATTCCTTGGTTTTGAGATTCCGCGATCCGTCTGTCTGTCTGCCTGTTTGACTATCTGTCTGTCCGTCTGTCACCAGGCTGTATCTCATGAACCGTGATAGCTAGACAATCACAGACAGACAGACAGTGACAGATGATGTATTTCTGTTGCCGCTATAACAACATATACTAAAAACGGAATAAAATCAATATTTACGTGATTTTTTGGCCGTTTTTTGCGATAATGGTAGGGAACCCTACGTGCGCGAGTCCGCCTCGCACTTGGTCGGTTTTTACTAGTTTAGGACAGAAAATATTATAATATTATTAATGTTTTTTCTACCATCTATCATCGAATGCAAAGTCTTAGTGGGTAGTTACATCCTAGTTTCTAGTAGGTACTCGTAGGTAGGTACTAGAGGAATCCATTACCATCAGTCATGTTTTACGGCCTTTGAATGAGTCGTGAAGGCTTTCATGGGCAGATGACACGTTACTTCTCTCGTAGATGAAGCATTAGGTACTAACTACAGAATAACGTGGGATGTGATTTTTTGCCTTTGGTTATGAAAAATGTGTTTCAACTATTATACTTTCATGACTTTACAGAGATTATAAGGGTGTATCTAACAATAAACATTGCCTCGTTTTCCGGTTAAATAAGTCTTTTCTTCCAAAACTTGCCATAGCATTATGATCAAGTTACTTTGACATATCTTTCAAATGATTTCGAGATATCGTCTCTTGAACGGTAGCTATACTGTTTTTTCATTGCCTCGTTTTCCGGTTAAATAAGTCTTTTCTTCCAAAACTTGCCATAGCATTATGATCAAGTTACTTTGACATATCTTTCAAATGATTTCGAGATATCGTCTCTTGAACGGTAGCTATACTGTTTTTTCATTGCCTCGTTTTTCGGTTAAATAAGTCTTTTCTTCTAAAACTTGCCATAGCAGTATGATCAAGTTACTTTGACATATCTTTCAAACGATGTCCGTCTGTCTGTCACCAGGCTGTATCTAATGACCCGTGATAGCTAGACAGTTGAAAGTTTCACAGATGATGTATTTCTGTTGCCGCTATAACAACAAATACTAAAAACAGAATAAAATAAGTATTTAAGTGGAGCTCCCATAAAACATACATAATTTTTTTGCCGTTTTTTGCGATAATGGTACGGAACCCTTTGTGCGCGAGTCTGACTCGCACTTGGCTGGTTTTTATATGTGCTTTTAACGGTAGCGTGATAAGTTAAGTATTTGCTTGTTAGGACTCGTAAATAAAAACAGCTCCACCATTATATCTAGATCTACAGCAACACCAGCAAGATCTACTAATTTTTTCTACGCCACAGCTTCTCATCGGCCATCTTGAGCTCTAGACATTCTATCAATAAAGATTCTTAAAAGTCCAAAATGTTTGGGAATAACCGAGGACATTTCTGTTGCAAACGGTATCGCTGATAATGGCCACTTTATTTGGGTCCTGTTGTCGTCTCCAAAACCTAACAACCCTGTCTCTTTGTCCCCAGCAATGAATTTCTCAATGCAACTGGCAGTAGCGGTGGCAGCGGCAGCTTGCCTCTGCGTGGTGGCTGCAGCTCCCGAGGGCAGACTCACTCGCACCAAGCAGCAGCGTCCCACCCGCGGCTTCAAGAACGTCGAGATGATGACCGCCAGGGGCTTCGGCAAGCGTGACAGGCCACACACCAGGGCTGAGCGTGAGTGTTTGGTTGAAATGAACAGTTCTGGGTCTCGGTCTTTTGGGCTACGCAAAGTCTTGTCTCAGTAATTTACCCCGGTGCTACACATAGAGCTTCAAATACGAAAAATTGCGATTAGTGGCAAGAGCAAATTGGTTACTTCTAGGCAAGCGTATGACGACCATATTGGTCAAAAGCGAGCCTATTAATAATAAAAAAACGAGTGTTTGGGAAAATCGATGGCTTAATTATTATTAAGGACATACTATTTGTTTATTTGATTCCTCAAGAATTGAATCTATGCAACTCTACTCTAACATAAGAGGTTGGATAAATTCTTAAAATATTATTTACTTCAATTCTTTCCTTATCCCTGGTGGAATGCTGAGCCAGAACAGCCTGGAGTCCAGAGTACCAAGACCCTGAATGATGTACATATTTTGCATATTTAGGTCTTGATTTTTTCTGTTAGTAACTTTATTTATCAAAAATTAAGCCTGGTGTTCACGACATCTAATTAGGAGTTGTCGTAACCTTATGAACCGTTCAAAATTAAATAGTTGGTTTTAAATTGTTTTGTAAGAGGTCGTGAAATCCTAAGGCCAGTTTGTATAATAATCTAATTTTACTTTTGTACTCACTTATAGATAACTAGTTATTATATTATTTCTTAATATGTTTTTTTTCTAACTCAAAATAATGCTCCTTTATCAAGCAACAGTTTTTTTTTTCTTGAATCCCACACTCATCTAGATGTTGATACTTATTGTATTTTTAATGCACTTTTATTTCAGGTTGTTGTAAATACACGTTTGATTCGCACAATTTGTAGAATAGTAATGTTATATATCTTAACTGCACTTAATAATATAGATTGTAGATAGTCGGTAGACACTTTTAGCATTTTCCTAAGTCGTGACGGACAGCCGCGGTTGGTTCACGGACGAGTGCTAACGCGTGCCCGTGTTCCCGCCATAAGCCACACAGGAGGACACCGTGGAGTTTTAGTGGGTTGGAGACCCACATAACTGCGCTATCTCCTCGTGGCAGCGCAGTATGCATGAGCATTTCTCCACTCTAAAAAATATTTAAAAAATTGTTAGGGAATACACTCGTTTAGTTGATGCAAAGCTTAAATTGCCAGGGTGTTAAAGGATAACCAAAAGAACCCATTTCCAGCATTTTTGTATTTTTTTTCTGTTTAATTGTGCACGCATCACGTAAAAAATACATGAAAGTTGTGCGTAACTTGAAATATTACTTAAGAAAACTTTGTAGGTAAGTAGGGTAGATAGACAGGGCTGGTAGGCAGGCTGGGTAGGTGGGTGGATAGGTAGGTAGGTAGAGTCGCACAGGCAGTCGATGGCAGCGAAGCCGCGGGCACAGCCAGCTATGAATAAATAGAACACTAAGAGAGGCCTACTTTGAAGTTGGGTTCACAATTTGTCATGTTGATAAAATAATTTAAAGTTATCCATCTTTTCCTGTCTCTTTACTTACCTATTAGTTAATGCATTTTGTAATCGAACAATAATATTGCTGTCTAGCAAAACGTAACATCAGTCGAATTGTAAGAGATTAATGACCTTTTCTACCTTACCCGCTATGTCATTTGAGTAAGTAAAGGAAAAATAGTGAATGTGTACAATTTTCATCAGTAAATGTATCGTAATGTGTATGTATTTGTGTATATTTACCTATTTCCCTAACTTTTTGTGTAGTTAGTTGTGTATTTTTGTGAGAGTCGAAAATGTAATTAAGTAATTACATCATAATTATGTACACCTATTAAGTTGTAATAAGTGTCACCAAGTCACTGGATGTGGAGGTCAGATAGGCATTCGTTTCATGTAAAATATTCCGGTTATACTGAAAGGGGAACCCAACTTAGTTGTAACAAGGCAGATTGATTATTTTTGTTTGAAACACATTGTTTTCTCAATTTTTCTATTTCCACCCAAACTTTTACCAGGATAACATATCCATCAGAAAGTGTTGTATACTAATAAGATTACAATGCATTTTATGAAGTAATTATGAACTTGATGTATGTAAGTTGGAAGGTTGGTACACAATGGTGGGCATCCATCTTCCTTGCCCGCCAACTTATAAGTTGCGCCCGTTGATCGCTAATGGAGCGCATAATTCTTACAGAATAATATATTAGGAACACAGCCCTTTTACCTTAAGATTAGCTTTTATTGGTATTCAAATAACGCGACATCAGTAAGACAAGTTTCCGCAACTTTTCACTTCTCATTGTTCAGTATGTAAAGTTCATCTCTCAGTATTCTATCGCGATATTTGCGATTACCATAATCTTTTGACAATGAAATTGTGCCATTCAAACGTACAATACATGTTCATATTATTTGTTATCGAAGGGTAAATAAGTTTACTTTAAGGGTCGATTGTGGGCGTCCCAGTGCGCCCGCGGTAGACCTTTTCGGCAAACAGTAAACGGTAACGAAGCTAAGAATAGTAACATTATTCCTGAAGGGGACGTAGAGCACCAAGCACCGACCACACGCTCGCACCGCGGCACGCCCACCTTTAAGAGTCCCACTGTTGGGATCGCAAGAGATTTCGGTAAAAGAGCTCCGGAGTTAGAAGGCGAAGGTACAACAACGAACCTGATTAAGTTTCCGGCCTCGCATCACTGTGAATGGCAAAAATTACGCCCAAGCCAACGGAATGCCGGACAGTGGAATAGACTTAACACAGTCCAACCGTGTGTAAGGAAATAAAAGCTCAAATCCATTTAGGAATGGTCCGCGAAACCTTTAGACAGGCTTTTTCCGACGTGACGCTTTGCAGGTGTTTGTGAGAGGATTGAAACCTTGTTACTGCTCGATTATGTACTTGTAGGTTCTCTGCGAAGAACCGACTCGTAACTCCTTTACTCAGAGAGAAGTCACGAATAGTATTTCGACTGAGATCTCACTCAAATAAAGTGCATTTTCCATTAAAACAAAGTTAGATCTGCATACAAAAACAAAAATATGGAATTTTTCGTTTCTCTCTGAATAAAAGCGCAAGTTTTCAATTTTAGATGAATGTCCTAACTAAAAGAATTTAAAATGGTACTAAAACATTAAAGTTGAATGCTTTCCATTGTACTCTGTGACTGGAGAATGGAGAATGTTGTCTGTCGTTCTGTTCCGTCGAAACAAAAAGAACTCTGCACCACGTGGACCGGTGTTAGAATTTTGTTTTGTTATTTGCTTTATACTGTTTATACACATACACATACTAACATTTTGAACATTGTCTTACTCCCAATCATACATCAGCAGACCAGGACAGCTACGTACCACACGCCACCAGGAGATTTAACCCCAAGAGCAACCTCTTGATCGCCCACGACTTTGGCAAAAGGAGTGGTAACGATGACGTTAATGACGAAGGTAAAACATGACGAAACTCTCTCAACGCATCGCTAAAAGAGCTTTCAATAAAAAAAAAAGAAAATTGTGGATATCGATAAAGATATGATTGAGGACAAAAATAGTCGCTTGCAGTAAATAAAAATGATAACGCTTCTAATCGCTTTCAATCGGTGATCAAAAATAATATACCACCATGACTTGGCATTTCAACAGAGGAAGAAATTAGAGTGACCAGGGGAACTTTTAGGCCCAACTCAAACGTACTTATCGCGAGGGGTTACGGGAAAAGGGCCCCTATGCCAAAGAACGATCGAGGTATTAGTCCGAGATAATCTCTGATCCAATATTATAGAAATCACACACTATCGGTGACTTTTGGGTGTCGTCCGTGGAAAACCGGCTTTAAGCCGCAAAAATGTTATTTATACAACAAATATTCGTATCGATCGAATTAAAGCCTTAGGGGACGGGCCAGACGGCGTATTGGGCCAACATAAACATGCCATACGCTTATTAAAACATGCAAACTTTGACAGAAGTGAAAACATTGAAATAAACAACACACTGGTGCTTCTGTGAGCTTTTTCAAGGGATGTGTCATGTGAATTTGTGAGCGCAAAAATACGGCATTGTTACGGATAACAAGTACGATCAGTTTTTTTTAGTTTTCCTATTTTTATCATCCTTACTCGTATGGCCTAAAGGGACGAAAATGTGTTCCTTTTATTCATGATGTCGGTCAATGCTGTATTTATGTGCGTTTGTGGCGCTGATAGGGACACGAATGTGCTTTGTCTCATGTCTCATTTCTGAGAAAACTGAGAGGTCTCATTTGCTGAGATTTACTCTCAGCTTCGTATTTGTGAGCTTTTATTGTAACGGTGTTAATGGGCTTATTACGTCATGTGAGTATGTATTGTAAGGTTAACAGAGACTAACAGGTATTTGCTCTCTTCATATTAATGAGTTAATTACTGGACAGTTTTGTTGACGAAACTAGTTCTGTGCTTGAGTGCATTTTCGTGAAATCTCATAATACATGTTATTTGATTTCTGCTGAAATTTCTTATACGAATGAAATAAGCTGATATTGTGAACAATCGAATGGACTATTTACTAATTTCGATTGTTTGCTTGTGACAGTGTTGATGTGACAGATATATTTTTCGGGATGTTCATATGGTTTTGTTTCCAGCAGTGTACGGTCTGGACAACTTCTGGGAGATGCTGGAGGCTGCCCCTGAGAGGGAAGGACAGGAAGCTAACGACGATAAGACTTTGGAAAGGTAAAAATAGTTTTTTACCCTACAATAATTTTTTACACGTTTTTACCATGTGAGGTTGCGGGCAGGGGTAGCGTTTCAAGTACTTATTGCCCAGCCTTACAAAAAAATTGTTTGTTTGGGCAAACATCACTGAAGTGAAGGTTTTCCCAACAAGCCAAACTTCTCGAAGCTGAAGCTTTTGAAAAGTTTATATCGATATCCACACTTTTAAATGAAAACAAAATTATATACATATTAACGTGTGGACGATGCATTTTATTATTATAACGACTTAATTCCCTGTAATTTTATTAATATTCACATCTAATTGATTGCTCTATTTAACTCTTAATTAAGCATGTCAGAATAAAGAAATAAAATCTAGTTCATTTATATTCACTACCAAGTTTCATATAAAATACCTAGTAAAGTCAATAAATTGAGTAACCTTATGTCATTCGGACTCCAAATATTTATTGTGTAGAAGGAATGTATTGGAACCACTAACAAGATCTCATTACTGGAACCGGCCAAATACGAATAAATGATAACAGGGAACGCTATGTTTTATCCAGTAATGTTATAACGTAATACTTATGTCACAAGGTTGTGTAATGGAATATTTCTGCTTAGTTTTTTTTTTGCTTGTGACCAGTATTTTATTTTAACATTAAACGGCCATGTTTGGGTCTATGTTCACAGATACTAAGCTGTAGCTCTTTACACAAACAATTTTGAGATATTTAAGCTACTTCAATCTATAATAAAACATCAGCACCACCAAACCAGAACATATAGTAATTTCAAAGTAGTTCCATATTTTACGCACCTCTGAAAAAACAAAAAACATTCCATTTTAAAATCAAATAAAGAACGAATGAAAGTTGAACGAATGACAACTGAACGAATGAAAATAGAACTGGAACGATATCGAGTTCTATTTATATTAAACAAAAAGAGGTTTCGTGTTAACACCGAGTCGTGTAAAAAGACAATATGTAGGCAGTATAAGAAAAGGTAGAAATTGGAAGCTAGGTTCAAGTTGCTGTAAGGATTTTGCTATCTAATCCCGTGGCAAGATAGAACGAATAAATGGTATTAGAACGAAGTTTCTACGAGTGCCAGAGAAATTGTTAAAAGCTTTAACGTGTGTTGGTTTTTCGATTATAACAATTCTGAGTAACTCTTAACTTTAATAGTTAAAATAAAACATAAAAAACATACTGTACATCCTGAAGGGTTAAGAGAAGGTGTAACAAAAAAAAATGGTAATAAAAAACATTATTCGTATCTATAGAGATTTGCTGAAAATAATACTAAGGAAGATGCAGTACTTAAGGTTTTCACCATTATTTTCCATGTTAGATCTGCACCTACCTAAAATATAGTGAAAAGGAAAATAGTGATATTATGTGACAGAAATCATATTCTGCTCTCGCGAAAACTAATTTCGGTAAAGCAAAAATTTTGTGACGACAAAACACTTTATTATTATTTAGTCAAATTAAATTCTCATTATTTTATGAAACCTTGCAAATCGGGCATTTATTACCGATTGCAACACAGATTAATTATCCCGAAAACCAATTATGAAACTACGAAATTTGCATTAGTGTAACGAAATTAATTTCTAACACTACAATTTAGTCATTTATGGAGGTAACTAGTTATTACGAATCCATAGGTTGTCTTTTGAATCCGTGTTCTGGAACGCTCGAGCGATAATCTCGATTTGAAAAGAGAATAGTTTGAAACCTGTCAGATTTTAATCAAGAATTGTACTTGTTCTCATTTTGAATTTCATACCATTCAGAGATATTTAAAGATCTTTTTTAACGTTACGTCATATTTTATAATATGTCAAGTCTTGGTGCTATTTTTGTTTTGTAAACAATGCCGTATTAACCTTTATTTAGAGGCACCTTTACCTTTGTTTACCTTTTTGTGGGTCACGGTGTTTGTACGATAATGCCACTTCATGTTGTCTTTATATTTATAACATATTTTCATTGATAAAATAAGTAAATTTATTTTCATTACCGGGCAAATTTAATTATTTTTTGTGTTATTGAACCTTCAAGCAGCTTTTGAGCCACAAAGTTATACGTTATAACTACTGAAAATGGTAAAAATACAACACACATAATATTTTTCTACACTTAGTTAATCTGGAATTCAGTTGAATCTGAACTGAACGCTCTGAGCTAATCTGAGCTCTCGTAATTTGAAGAATCCAATAAAATCTGTAGAGGTACGAGGTGTAAGGTTTACCGAAATAGGGATCAACTCACATAGAAAATCTTTTGCTCTCTTCAAATCTGTAGTGATATCGGGTTTTCAAGAGTTTCAAGTGGGCATAGTGGATTTAACACGCATATTATAGGTCATTAGATGAGGCTTTTAGATAAGCCTTTGAAGAGCTGATTTGAAGTTTGAAAATGACGAGACTTTACTGTTATCGAAAAACGTTTTAGGTTACTTCGAGGGGTTTACTGGCAAAGAACATTTTGCCTAATAGCCATAAAATTAAAAAAACTATTATGTACGATCTTTGACAGTAGTTACTGGTAGTCAGAAGCCAGATAATGTTACAACAGTCTTGCCTAGGCATATTACCCAGTATGCTTCATCAGGCATAATTACAGTCTGTGTTGCCCGATAGCTAAAATCTAGGGATCTTCAAGTCAAGAGTGAATAGGCTTTATCTTTTAGGCAAGCGTGCTTCACCGTAGACCACATCATCACTTACCATCAGGTGAGATAGTGGTCAAGCGCGAGTCGGGCTCACGCACCGAGGGTTCCGTACAAACCTCAGCTTAAAGATATTGTAGACCTGAGTGTTTGATATGAATTTCAATTGAATACCTCTACGCGTTCATGAGGTAAGGGGTAGTACGAGTAAGTTTAATTTTTCTGAAAATATTTTTATTTTATGATGTAGCTAAAAATTTACGGATTACGCAATTTTTCCTTAATCTGTGCTATAAGACGTTGCTTCGTACCAAATTTCAAGATTCTGAGTTCACGGGAAGTACCCTGTAGGTTTTGATTCCCTTGCGAGTATCGAAAATTTGCGGCATAAACGGCTGTATCTTTTGATTGCGTTGGCTTAGAAATTTTTTCACAGCTTTAAGGAACAATATACCTGAGTATTTGATATAAAAGCTTGATACCACCACGCGTTCCTGAGAAAAAGGGTCTTGACAGACAGACGGACAACACAATGATCCTATAAGGATTCCGTTTAATCCTTTCGAGGTACGGAAACCTAAAAACAGATAGACTGTCGGCCCGTGCAAAATATCGACCTACCTACTCAACTGCACCCAGCATCTTTAACATAATTAGGTGAAGGTTTGACAGATTGATTTCGATAAAATAAGTACAATCGTACCCATAGAAAAAGCGGTAAGCCAATAAAACCTCAGACGAAGTCATAAATAAATAATAGGAATGATAATCCCGTTCAATCGGTCGTGGGCCCAAGAATTTAATTTACCTAACATTATTTACGAAGCGAATTGTGTTGAAATAAGGCATTTACATTGAGATCTCTCAGCAAACAATTGGTCTAATCGGTATAATGACAGAATTTTATACAAAAAATTTAAAGACGATTTCGTAAATCTGCCCACTTAAGTTGTTACTTTCATTTGAATTAAGAACCTTGCCTTCCTTTTTTGAATTCTGCCATAAGATGAAAGAATGTGGTAGGTGGAAAAAGGTCGAATAACAAAAAAACTTTAAACTGGCTACTGTTTAGGCTTAGACAAGAATGTATTTTTATTTAATCCTAAAAAGATTTCAGAATAAGCGGTTATAATGGTTACCAGACAAAGGGCTACAGTTTTGCAGCTTTTCAAAAATTTAAGTCAATTTCAGTTGCCTGATAGCTAAAACCTTGGGGTCTTAAAGTCAAGATTGAATAGGTTACTTCTACGCTAGCGTGCTTCATCATCGCTTAACATCAGGTGAGATAGTGGGTGGATAGTTAATACAAAAATTCTACGTAACTACATAATATCTTGTTGATGAAAATTAATACACTTCTGTCCGATAATGAGTAATTACCAACCAGATGCTGAATAAGTAAGTGATAAAATTTATTCGTACGCACACAATTTGTTCGTGTCATAATATAATTTTCAGTTAATTGTTTTTGTTAACATAGTTATGTCACATCACATCACATCATCAGCCTATTAATGTGCCCACTGCTGGGACACAGGCCTCCTCTCTGTGAGAGGGAATGGGCCGTTATCCACCACGCGGGCCCATTGCGGGTTGGTGGATGTCACATGTCTTCGAATTATTGGTTCTAGGACATGCCGGTTTCCTCACGATGTTTTCCTTCACCGTTTTGAGAGCAGTGGTGATGAAATAATTTACACAAAGTAAAGCGCCTGCCTGGGCTGGAACCCACGACCTACATTACTTGTAAGTCGCGGCCGATACCACTGGGCCACCACTGCTCTCCTGCTACATAGTTATGTAGTTGTAAGATAATCACAAAAAAAACACGTTTTAATAATTTCTTCCCTAGTACTGATAGAGAGCAAATAGGTACAATAATGTCATGCCGGTACTCCCGATGGGGTAATAAGAGGTGCATTATACACCTGGTTATCTGATAGTAGCTGGTCAGACAAACTACAAAACTACCTTTTATAATGGACAGCTATGATTTCAATCTTTCCTGTTTATAACACGAGAAGTACTCTGTACTTGCGCCAACCACAATTAAAAATTACGGTCATCACATAACCGCCTTCTTCAATGTCCCACTCACCGTACTGACTTCATTCACTGTTCTTTCTTCGTTCAGTCTATTTCTCTGTGGAATGCGCTCCCCCAGGAATTCAGGATGACAACCAACCGAACCTTCAAAGTTAAAGTTCGCGAGCATATTAGTTGACAGTAGTATCGTCACAGCGCTAATGTTTTTAATTATTTATTTATTACTAGTTATTGTATATGTATATTTATGTATTTAGTTTACTATTTGAGTATATATTGTATGAATAGTATAGGTATACGTTTTAAATAAACGCGATTTACTTAACTCAAAATATTGCACCTACCACTATTTGTCTCTGCATCACCCAAAGGTCGACTGGTAGAAAAGGCCTGAGGTATTAAGTCCACCTCTGTACGTTTGTGTGCATGAAATATTAAATAAATAAATAAGTATATTTTATGAAGTAATTGATAGTAATAATTTGCCTTTGATTTCGGCGAAGGATCCCCTTAAAGAGGGCCTACGTCAGCAGTCAACAGATTTTAGGAGTCCATCATCTTTAGATGATATTGGTGATCTGGCAACCCAATTTCAATGTATTGTCAGATATTTGTTTCCTCAGTTACCTATAATCGTTATGACCCATGCTCGATTCTCCGTAGGCGTATCAATTCTCAAACTCAGCACCTCTTAGTATTGGGTATGTGGTTACGAGACACGTCTCAGGAATGGTACTGAAACTTCCTTTAGTTTGATTTGTGGTACATCGCGGTACATATGACAAAGGTTCGGTTTGAAGCACTTTTGAGCTTGATGGAGCAATAATAGGCTTTAACTCAATTGAGCTGCAGGTATTGAATTTTGTATCGGTTATTTGCCTGTTCATTGTCACTGGATAAGAAATTCTGGAAGCTCAGAGTAGAATAATAAATCGAAAAGCAGGAAAAAGTAGAAAGTATTTTTTTATTGGACAGAGTTAATGACATTGTGTAACAAACACAAAAATTGTGAGTAAAACATATTTAAAAAATATATGCTAGTTACTTGATAAGCCAAAACGAGGTTTTAACCAAAATTATAACATAGTTATTATTTTCAGTTCATTTAATTTCTGTACATACATAGTTTTAGAACCTAGAGTCTCTAATCGCACTTTTAGATGTTGAGTTGAATTACTACAAATTTTGAGACTAAAATTGGGTTTCTAAAACATGACGCCAAAATGCCTCTAGAGTAACATTAAAAATGGACCTTCCTCAAAAATAATCTTAAGGTCCTCCAACTACCTTAGAAAAACACAATAAACATAAAGTACTGGTCAGAGATTCGAAGTTTTCTCTTTAACCTAAAAAGGGGAGGTTGATTTACAGACATAGAGAAATGGAGTGAGCCTTTCCTATTCATCTGTGAAGTGAACAACTGAACGCGGTCAGAAAAAAAGTGAGAACGGTCGTGCGAAATCGTGAATGTGAAAACAGATAGCTATTAGCTGCAAAGCCGCTTTGTCATTTTCTACAGAATATTGTGCTGATATCTCTCAGTCCATACCTCTATGTCTATGGGTTCGTTCAAGTCCGGGGAGAGACAAAGAGGGCGGAGGGGTACAAACAAATCGCCTACGCTCGAGGCCGTTATTCCGTTTCACAGATAAGGCTTGACATTTAGCAGATCCGATCTGCCATCCGAGCCACCTTTCTGTTATTCCGATAAACTAAGAACCTATTTGATTTTATAAGTACATCGTACACATTACAGAAGTAAAGTAATAAAGATATTGAATTCACATTACAGACAGTACTAGATTACGATATTTTTATGGATTGAACCGTCATTAAGATAATAAATGAAACAACTTGGATGTTACTGTAATTTTTTTTGTCGAAAATTAACATAAAATCATCATATTTTAATAATATATAAATTAATTTAAGTATGTACATTTTAGTTGACATCTAAATGCCACCCAAAATGACACAGGCAAGCTCTATTGCACGCTTTAGTAAATTACATCTGTGCTACGAGCGTAACTGCTACGCGCTACGATTCGTAGACCGTGATCTACAATTCGTAGCAAGCGCTACGAGAAGTAAAGTCTGTTTAAACGCAAGTCAAGTGATGCGATTGGCTAAGGATTTATTATGAATTTATTCAACCAATCACAGTGGTTTACGCGCTTGACAATTTATTTGCAAATTTCTATGTTGAGCACGGTGTCTGGAAAGGAAACTGTGCTTGCAACGATAATTTCTTGTAATAGTTTAAATTCACAGAATAAGCAGCAGTCAAACTGAATTTTATTTAATACTAGTAGTACGCCCTGGTTTTGCCTGCCTTATGTATATAAAATATAGAACTAGTATTCACCTGAAATAGTGTACCTTTCACATATATCTCTAATTAAATATATTCTCTTTTCATTCTTCTCCTAGAATATATATTAGAGAATGAACGCCATATTAACTAGTAATAGTTGCTATTTACAAGTTATTTAATACAGTCTAAAGTCTCCTGACTAGTTAAGTACTAAGATAAAAATAAAGCTTCCAAACAGACGAGCTTACATACTTTTCTACTTTGTTCTTATTTCCTGTATTACAAAATATACGCGAGAGATTCATAATATAAAGGAATATGAAACTTAACATACGGCTCAGTGATAATAAATCGCCTTTGAACATTATTAAGGGTTACGATCAGAAAAATTGTCTCAAGATACGAGTAGCTGTGTCCTTTTCCGCATCTTTTGTGAAAAAGAAAGGAACTCTTCTTTGCTTACGGGAAAATCTTCTTTAAACTACCCTCATATTGGATATAAGTACGGCGAACATGTTGTGAGTGAGTACTTCTAGAGTACTCACTCACAACATGTTCACCGTAACGAGTAATTCTAACAGCGATAATATGTAAGAGGTTGATCACGTGACGTCTCGATATAGTTTGATATTCCCATCCATTTTTGACATTTTTCCATTCGCTATCGCCACGCTTTCGATAATAGAATGTCACTTAATTGTCTAGGGCCTCTATATTCAATTTGAGATAACATTACACGTTCAAAAAAATAATCATTGTAAAATCTTTTTTTCAAACAAGCTTTTTTCGCATTTTTCTCATAAAACCCTTTCATTTGATATCCATATTATAGCAGTGCACAAAAAATAACTAGTCCGCCATCTTGGGCCGTCCGCCAAATTGGATTTAGAATGACGATACTTAGCTAACCATGCATTGTCATCCAAACTTAACGTGTACGCAAAATTTCATCTTAATCGGTGAAAGATCACTGCTTTAAAATTCAGTTGCAAGATTTAACCCGAACACACTTACATTACATACATTCATTGCAAGTTAAATAAAAGCTTGAAATAGTCCCATTTTACAGCCCGTTCAACCGATTTTGACTTCTATTGCGTTAGTCATATGACAAGTGGCAGCTATATTAAACAGTTAGTTTTGGTAACAGGTTTATGCTTTTTATGCCATCCTTATATTTACGGGATAGAACTCCAAATCGGTTGACCGGACTGTAAAAAGGGGTTGTAAAAATTTCTAATATTATTTTAAATGGAGTATAGACAACTGATATTCTTTCATCAAAAGCGTGGCGATAGCGATTGTCAAAAAGGCAAAATTGTATGGGATTGACAAGCGATATCGAAAAAACACCTGATCAATCCCTAAAATTTTGAAATTTTGACTATCGCCTTCGCTGACATCGAATACCATTTGTCTAGAGCCTCAAAGCCTCTGGTTCAATCCAAAGGAAAATAAGATGGCTTTTCCAGGTTAAAACGGCAATCTGGAAACGGTTGTAAATTATTCCTCGAAAATAATATTGCGCTGTCCTATCATTTAAATCAAATCCCGACATGGAGACGTAACTGTCTGCATGTCGGGATCCAAAAAATCTATTCAGTTTATGTGTATCTACTCTTTAGGAAATGCAGGCTTAAAGTTACAATATTAAAATATACTTTTCTTCAACAGCATTCCCCTGGACTGGTTTGTAAACGAGATGCTGAATAACCCCGACTTCGCACGATCTGTGGTTCGCAAGTTCATCGACCTCAATCAGGTAACTAGTCATCATCATCATCTCTCTTTAGCTTTTCATTACCAACCTTTAAATAATATTATGGTCAGCAACGAGTTCTATCCCATCACTATTCGAAATGGTGTTAGATCTGACGCCCATATTCGAAGTCAGTTTGAAGGACCTCCACTCGTAGTGGTCTAGACCCTCGATGAATGTCAAGAAATAACAAGCTCAAATCTGAAATATACAACTCGATTTGGAACACATAACTTTGAATATGAGTATTAGTCGAATACTGCCTTTAATCTTCTTTAATCAAGAAAAATCCATCTGTGACCCACTCTCTTATCATTCACACTGGTAACAGATTTTATTCTGACAGCACAAGAATATTCATTGTATTTAGACCATTTCGATACCACAGTATCTACGTATGATTCTGACACCACACAATAGAAAATAATGTTGTAATATCAACAAAATGGTACTTCTAGACTGGATGACTGACGGTGTTTGTTTTAACACCTTATATAAATACATAAACCCAGTCAAAGTTATCATTATTATACAGACAAACAATAGGGCTACCGTAATTATAACTGTGTGTTATCGTCTAACAATAAAATTCGTCTAAGTATTATTTACACAAAAAAAAACTTGGTCGTAAATATTAATTTTCCAATTGATTATCTAACTAAAATAAAAAATATGGTTTAGTGATTCAGTAGAGATGTTGATGTCACATAAAATGAAAAATTAATACCACTTTTGCGATAACACATCAAAATGCTGTAAATAAAGTGACTTTTTATCAGTGATTACGGTTTTTAAAAGTTCAAAATGTCAAGCACTAGCGAAATGCAAAATAAAAAAATAAAAATGAAAATGCATATCATTTTTGAATTTCGATCATCGCCATCGCAGAGATCGAATAGCCTCTCGATTTGAATATATTCGAATTTCGAATACTGATTCTGATATATTAAAGGAGCCGCTTCCTTCATTGTGAAACGATATAAATAGCAACGCGTATATTAAACCTTTTAACCTCTGTCTTCATGTTAATAAAACACTCATTTTACCCAACATTTTGGGAGCTTTTGTAAGGAAGGAATACATTATGAATATTCGACGATGTAACGAAATGTAATGAAGAAAATTTCATGAAAATGCGTGATGATATAAATTACCACAGAGATATATGAATTCGGTTTATAATTTAGTCAGTGAAATTCCGTTTCTATTATTCTGAGTCAAGCCTAAATTAAAAAGTAGATACCTAAAGGACGTAAACGGACCCGAGTAAATCTGTTCTTTTATGGTTTGGCTGATTTTTCTATTCTATTCCATAATAAAATATTGCATTTGTAGAAATAATATTCTGTAGATTCTAAGAAGCCTAGCTGTGAACATCTTTGGCTAATACCATGACACATTACACTTAAACTTAGTTTACAAAACTTAAGTCATCAAACTTATTTAGGTAACACCTAAGTTCGTAAGGTGAAATTATTATGCACAGCGCGGTTTCCAAAGTAAATAAGTCTGTGTGAGAGGCTTACTACCGGTTAATACAACTTAAAATAAACTGTACTTAGGCCATATAGGTTCCTCTGTATTTTACTCGTCTATCCGCCTAAATACCTAGAAGGTTCTATGTAAATGTAGGAGAATGTAGTTAGTGTGTGGTTTGGGCCACTATGGCCCATCGTGGGGACGTCAAATACGTCGTGAATTTTGGGTCGAATTGGGTTTGTGGACGGTGGCCTTTTACTGTTTATCTGGACTGACTGCAGTCTATCTAAATGTAGCTATAAGGTCATCATCATTGTCTAATCCTAATTTACTCGGTCGGTAACACATGACTTCTTCGACTAGTTAGTCCTTATCTCAGAATTAACCCCTTTTCTAGCCATATCAGCTTTCAAAGTAAGGTGGTTTGAAAATACTACACAGATCTTAAAGTCACCGCCAAATAACAAAATAATAAAAGTCGTTAACATCTGTCTACCAATGTATTCTAATATTTCAAAACAATTCGATAAAAATGTGAAGGCAGTGTCGCTAACATGATGCAAACAAACATATCGCGGTAAGGGGCGTTCTTGACCGTTTCACTTGGCATTCAGTTATAAGTTAATATCTCATAAACACGATGACCAAATTACATGATTAAAACGGATGAAATGGTTCTACGCCTATACCTTTCATTTGAGGCCAACATTAACAAAAAATATCTCCATAAAACAAAAATCATGATGGTTATTATATTTTTGGTACAAGTCGTTTTTTTTTTTTTTTTGTTTTCTTTCGGAGACTTTAGGTACGTCGTGTGTTCTTCAAAAACGCTAAACAAAAAGTATAAACTTCTTTTCACATTTGGAAGAGTAGTAATTGGTGCACCTAATGTTAAATGAAAGTTTCTGGGTCTGTAAGTAACAAACGAATAATAAAAAGTTTCCTTGTCGCCATGTTGAATTTTATGTAATTTCCCTAATGATTTTAATTAGCAATGTAATAACAAACTTTGCCGTACATACTTAGACTTGTAGGTACTTGCGTGACCTTTGCGTCACTTGCGTAACCATTTTAAACTTTTATGCCTTTATTGTGTGAAAATTGTTACTGAGCAAGAATTATGTCATAGGATTTTTTTTATTGTGACTAGAACCTTGACACCGCAGAGAGGGGAATACAGTTATTACCGGTTCAAACTTCAAGCCCGAAGGCTGGTCTAGTCACTTGGTTATTACATGGGACTGATACTATACTGGTATTGTAGCTGCACCTTTGAACAAAACAGGCGTGATGTTAAGTGTTCTAATTTATATTTCTGTTCACAGGACGGCATGCTATCATCGGAGGAACTACTAAGGAACATCGTGTAAACATCCATTTATTTAACTTATAACTGGAGAGCTCTATTATTTGGAATCTGTTACTGCATGCAAAATATTTATATAATTATAATAATGTATTATTACGTATACTTGTATAGTCTATTTATTATTATTATTATTCAGTTACAGAACTTGTAACGTTACTGTGATATCAAATTATTATCTTCGCAATTCAAAAATGGAAAAAAAACTATTTTAGTTCTTTTAAAAGATAATTTTAAGAACGGTATTGTTGTTTGGATTTTATGATTGTTGTAAATAATTTAAATTGTAATGTCGATGGCATAAGAATTGTCTGTCCATAGAGATACTCTTTATATCTAAAAATGTAGATTAATATTCGTTTTTATAACTGAAATTTTCCTTTCCTGAGTGTGCCGCGTTCAGAAATGATACATACATGTATTGGTATAGTTGTTTAATTCCTGGTATTGTCTTGGTTTGCACGATACGTGAGACGATTTGTCAGTTATTATGATAAAATAGTTTGACTACCAAGTTATACTAGGAAGTAAGAACTATCTGAAACACACAGTAACCAATCACGATGTTGTAAGATCAGAGTATTTTAAGAGGTACAAGACTAAAATGTATTTTAATATTAGAGATTATTTAAACTCTCCGATTGCATGTTTCAATATTGTCTCGTTTTAAATGTGATTTTCAATTTAAATAAGGGGAAAGGCAAATCTAACGATCTATTAATGTATGTTCTACGATAACTTAGGCTGGGTCATACCGTATCCTATTCATGTCAATTTCATAGATGAAATTATAGGAAGAATTATCTAGTGGAGTCTATCCTTTACTAGTCACTCTACATACATACATGTAATTTATATTGTAATGGATATAATAAAAATATTTTTAGGCGGTAATACTATTCGAAAACTGAATGTTTGGATACCCATTATTTGATTAGTTCGTTGTTAATTACCACTGTCGACGTTATGGATGAAATAAAATAAATATATCGGGTATCGAAAGTTTGTCTTTTTATTACAGAAACTCAAATCCCAACAAAAACAATCCCACACACCACACAACACAAATACAACAAAACACAACAACAACACTAAACCATTTAAATACATGACATAAGGCAAATAAAAAAGTAATGTATTTAAAGTATCTTCAAATTAACTAATCACCATATTTTTACACACCTTTAATTTTTTAATAATGCATTACTATTTTTTTTTTTCGGTTTGAAAAATCCTCATTGGTTCCGCCCTGGGGGGGAGGCGGAGGGGTCTGTTAGACTCCTACTACCCCGGTGTTCCATCTTACACCTACGCCGGGGGTCGCGAGAACAACGATACTTCCGCAACCCCCGGCTAGTGCCGGCCCGCCGACCTCGGGTTGGGGGGGAGTGAGGTGTTTGACTTTCCCTGCGACGTCTAAGAAGGGTGCGCGTGGAACACTACGCGCCGCCACATCGGGTCCTGATGTGTGGGGGCGACGGACGTCCCCGAGTCCGTCGCCACTGGACTCATTTATTGGGGCTGGAAGAGGGCATTGTCCGCCCTCCGCCGACACCAGGCGCGTCTGCTGCGGATCGGGTGAGCGGATGAAATCTCCCTCTCCCTTTCCGCAGCCTCCTTCTGCGAGACAATCTGGTCAAGTTCAATGCCGCAAAAACACAGGCGTGTCTCTTCTCCGCGAAAAAGAGCCAATTTCACCAGGCTCCATCTTTCCGAGGTGTAACCGTACCGATAACGGACCATCTTGAGCTTCTTGGCGTAACGTTGACATCGACACTCAATTTTGGCCCATACATTGAAGCAAAGGCTCAACTAGCTGCCAAAAAGTTGGGGATCCTTGCGAAGGTGAGACGGTACTTCACGCCAGAGCAGCTGCTTAAGTTGTATCAAGCGCAAGTTCGATCTTGCATGGAATACTGTTCTAATCTCTGGGACGGATCGGCCAAATACCAGCTTGATGCACTAGAGTCGATCGAAAAACGGGCCAAGAGGCTGATCGGCAATGAGGCATTGGTCGAGTCAAAGCTCCAAAGCCTTGAACATCGTCGTCGAGTTGCCAGCTTGTCGGTTTTTTATCGGTTGCATTTCGGGGAGTGTGCGATGGAATTGCATAATCTAATTTCGCCCAGCCCGTTTCATCATCGGACTACCAGAAGTACGGCGATGCGCCATCGGTACATGGTGGACATCCCACCCATACGCACTAAACGTTTTGGAAATACTTTAATTATGCGTACAGCTAAGGAGTGGAATTCCCTGCCGGAGTCTGTGTTTCCAGATAGCTACAACCTCGGGGTCTTTAAGTCAAGAGTGAATAGCTTACTTCTAGGCAAGCGTGTAACACCGTCGACCACATCATCACTTACCATCAGGTGAGATAGTGGTCAAGCGCGAGCTTATCTATAATAAAAAAAAAAAGCAGAAGGATACCACCATGTCCCAGGACTCCTCGCTGCCGACCATAAACTCGACTACGGCTAGCAGCGACAGGTCACTGCGTAATTCAGAGATGAGGGCACGGCGTGGCTCACTCTGCCAGCGTATGCCACGCCGTGTCCTCCCGGCAGTCGACGCAGTGGTGACACCGGGCGTCCAGCTCCCTTTTTATGCGACACAGGTACTTCCCGAACACAGGAACTTACTAACCTAACCTAACAAAGTTATATCAGAAACAACTTAACAACTTCATACAACAATGAAAACAAAACTGACGCATACTACCCACTATTAAAAACATGCAAAAGTTACAACTCAAAGTGGGTGAAGCCACGGGCACTTATCGTTATTCATAACTAGCTTTGCCCGTGGCTACGTTTGTAAATTATATTGTAAATTTTCATATTTGATTTTTGGAACAAAAAATTCTATGTGCCGATTTGGCAAAAACTTAACATCTGTACAAAATGTTTATTCATATCGGGAGTGAAAAAGAAATTAAAAAAATACACAGACAAATTAAAACTCTCCTCTTTTTGAAGACAGATACATCAAACGTATGTAACGATTTAAAAAGTTAATATAATCACACTAATTGTGAATGTGTTTGTTACTTCTTCACGCCAGAACGGCTGAACGGATCTGGATGAAATTTGGTACAGAGATAGATGATAGCCTGGAATAGCCCATATGATATTTTGATTCCGGGAATATGTTCCCTTAGGATAGTTTTCCATATTCACGCGGGCGAAGTCGCTGGCAGAAGCTTGTACGTAATAAAACAATAACCTCAAGTCTCCATTTTTCTCGAAGGGATAAGCAGAGGCAGAATAATTTTAATATTGTACTAGCATCTGCCAGAGGTGTTGCCTGCGTGAAAGTCTGAGATTATCCTTATGAAACGGATAACACACAGAAGAAAATGTATCCTGTATCCTTCTCCATTATCAACTCCACACATCACATCAACAGCCTATTAATTTTCCCACTGCTGAAAACGGCCGAATGGGATTGGGCCGTAATCCACCACGCGGACATGTGACATCCACCAACACGCCCAGTGCGGGTTGGTGGATGTCACATGTCTTCGAATTTTTGGTTCTAGAACATGCCGGTTTCCTCACTATGTTTTCCTTCACCGTTTTGAGAACAACTCCATCTCGGTACAATTATTCATCAAATCAATTCATTTGTTTGTTAAATATGGATAGTTTCTTAGGGTGACATTTTTATAAAAAGCCAACGATTATGGTTCAGCGTTTTAGACGTGAAGACGTATCAATCGATCAGGCACACAGAGTTACTTTCGCATTTGAAATACTATTCTTATTCTTTATTATACACAAGACATAAAAACATACAAATACAAAAAGAAAGTTTATGAACAAAGGCGAGTTTAACCCATAGTTGGGTTCTCTAACAGCAAACCTCAGTTGCGTAGAGAAATATGCATATGAGGATAGTACATCCGTGTGCACAACAAAAGCTTATTAAAAATATAAAACAATTTTAAATACTTACTCACTAATAAACTAAACAAATACGTGTGCAATACACAATGCATAAACATAATACATACAGCATACTATAATTACACAACTAAAATATTACAATTGTAAAATAATAATATATAAATTGCAAAACTAAAATACTAAAATAAATACATAAATTAATGTGTCATGTTGATAGGAAATATTCCTTAATTCTTCTCTTGAAAACCTCCAAAGATGGACTATCCCGTAAAGAGTGTGGATGAGCATTCCAGAGGCTATACTAGCTTCTGCCTAAGTCTATTCCAGACTATAATCTATCACTGTGCCAAATTTCATCCTGATCCGTTTGGCCGTTATGGCGTAATTGATTGAATAAGAAACATACATCCATCCGTCTAAACTTTCAGATTTATAATATTAAGTATTAGCTGTGGTATTAGTTTGTTTCGTACAACAAAAAAAAGTTAATAAAATCAAAAAGCCGACTGCTTCAAATGCGAACTAAAAAGATGTAAACAAGAAGAAAACTATATTAACTTTTTTTATTTACAACTTTTTAGTTATACTTTTTTTTTTCGAATGACTTTAAACATATAAGTGGTATGTATTTTCGTAATCACCTCTAAAAACCCTTCATTTTGATACCCCACTCGATGAGTTTCGAAGAAAAAAAATTGCAACCCCTACAGTATGGCGCCCAAAAGCCGCCATATTTCTTTTTTTTCAACGGCACTTATTTAAGAACACTTGGGCGGCCATGACCTATCTAACGATGTCTTAATTTTAAAAATCCGTCAATTGGTTTCAAAGATACGAGGTAATAAAGAATATTACATAAATACAAACATACAAGATTCGCGCAAAAAACATAACCCTTTCCCTGCAGCCGGGTAAAAAAAGAGTGCCTGTTTCAGAGTTCCCAAAAATTGTATTATCATAAAAACCACACCACAGCCACTAAAAGTAAGTAAAAAGGTAATTTACATTATAAATTATAGGTCCCTTGCACTGCGGCTTATGAAATTGCCAAAACACTTTTTTGTGTCCTAAGTAGGTACCTTAAGTGTTATTTTTGCTGTTAAACATGGAAGGTTGGCAGTTCAACTATTACTCATATTAATAATAACGAGTATTATATAAATGAAAAACTTTTTTCAAAAAAATACTATCGGCTTCCAAATAAAAACACAAAAAAAGTGAAAACAAACTTTCTTTTTGGAAGTCGGAGTCTTTGATTTTTCAACCATTTTTTTTCGTTATGGACACCGACTTCCACAATGAAAGTTATTTTTCATTTTGTAGTGTTTTTATTTGGCAGTCGGTAGTTTTTTTTTGTAAAAAAGTTTTTTTTTTGTAAAAAAACTTTCAATAAAAATAATGGCAAGTTCTTTAGTAAGGTACCTATAATGCCAGAACAGATTACTCGAATATTATCATGAAACTTGAACATAACCGGTGAAATGAGAGGGTACCAATGTGAACTGTACACATCTGCGTACCCCTTTAGAGCGTACTGGCGTGATGTTATGTATCAAATGGTATAAACGATAAACAGACATTCGATTGCAACAATCTCGAGAGATTTTCTGTCATTTATAGAAGAGTTCGGTTGTATATCTGCGAAGTTCTTCATCAGATCTTCACCAAATTAAAATCGGACCAATTTGGGAACATACTCTATCAAACAAAAGAATTTTCAAAATCGATCCACAATTGACGGAGTAATCGGTGAAAACAAAAAGTCGAACATAAAAATACTTTTTTGAAAGTCGGTTAAAAAGGAGCTCGTGGCTAAATAATAACAGCCGCACGGGTCGATTATCAAGGTTAAGCAACGCTTGACGAGGTCGGTCAGTGGATGGATGACCATTTCAACATACCGAGTTTCCTCCATGCTTCGGAAAGCACGTTAAGCCGTTGGTCCCGGCTGTCATTTGAAGATCTTTGACAGTCGTTACAGGTAGTCAGAAGCTTGAGATCTGACGCCAGTCTTGCCAAGGGGCACCGTGTTACCCAGTTACTGGGTTGTGGAGGTCAGATAGGCAGTCGCTCCATGTAAAATACTGGTACTTAGCTGAATCCAGTAAGACTGGAAGCCGACCCCAATATAGTTGGGAAAAAGGCTAGGCAGATGATGGTTAAAAAAAGTAACTCTGTCTGTCTAATATGTCTGTTTTTTACCTTGAATGGAAAACGGTTTTGTATGAAACTTAACACACGGATAGACCATAAATAAGCATACACAAGTTGCTTTTTTATGGAGTATGTTCCCTGGAAATAATTTTCGACTTTTCGCTTTTTGAAGCCGCTGGCAGAAGTTTGTTAAGTATTAAGAGGAAAAATTGATCTTTGAAAAAGATAGGTAAACCTCTGGACTGTTCAATCAATCTGCCTAGCCTTTTCCCAACTATATTGGGGTCGGCTTCCAGTCTTACCGGATTCAGCTGAGTACCAGTGTTTTACATAGAGCGACTGCCTATCTGACCTCCACAACCCAGTAACTGGGTAACACGGTACCTCTTGGCAAGACTGGTCTTAGATCTCAAGCTTCTGACTACCCGAAACGACTGTCAAAGATCTTCAACTTACAGCCGGGACCAACGGCTTAACGTGCTTTCCGAGGCACAGAGGAAACTCGGTATGTTTAAATGGTCACCCATCCACGGACCAACCTCGTTAAGTGTTGCTTAACCTTGATGATCGACCAGTGTGGCTGGAAGCACTGATCAGATTACAAAAATTCTTTCAACTGTAAAAAGCAATTACACTATCTCTGCGAGTCCGTAGGTTATTTTGAAAACCCGGCGTGGGCCTGTGAGCGGCAAGTCTTAGTCGCCAGGATCGGGCGAGACCTACAGCATGGCCCCCACAGTTGCTGGCAGAGACAGAATATTGGAGGGAAATGGCATCCTTTTGTGAGACTGTGTTGGCTCAGAAGGAGGCTGGCGATTTGTTCGTTCAAATCGAATAAAAAAACCATACAATTAATGAACCTGCGTACAAAATTTTACTAAAATCGGTTGAGAAATGCGACCTGTTGACGAGAACAGCCGGTCATCCACCGGATATAAGAAATAATTTTTGCCCAAGTTTCAGCTTGGACAAAATTTCGCTGAAAAAGACGCTTCGCTCGCGCTTCACACAGTCTCGTTCAAATGTATTATTATAATAAATCCTTTAAATTCAAGTAGGTACTTATGTTTCTAAAAGAGTGTTATTTGTTTACACTAAGCACAAGTCCACTCGGATAAAGGGACAATAAACAGTATCCACTCCCAGAAAGTTACCCAAAAAGGACCATTTACCCATATTACTTTGTTAAATGAAAAAGCTTGTAGGCAGGTAATAATTATGTAAGTAATGTGTAGGAGCTCAAGAAGCAAATGTATATATAATATAATGCGAAGAAGTAAAATAATTAAAAATAATGTGCGTCTTTCAGGCCATACAAGGATTCCGCGAGAGATCCAATATCAAACTCGTATGTAGGTAATCCTTATGAAATTCTCGGTTTTATTTTTTAATAATGCACTTATATGTATTCTACGTTCTGCGAAAATTTACGTCTTTACTATGGTAAATATAATTACCCTCGTGTTTAATAGATTTTTTTAGTAGAAACGTTGATAATTTTATAGATTAATTACTCGTAAGTTGTTATTTCTGTTGCGACATGCGGCAGATGTGGCCTGCCCAATTCCACTTTAGTTTGGCGACTGTTTTGCCTACGTCTGCGATTTGTGTTTTGGAACGAAGTATACTGTTCCGAATGCGATCTATGATTTTGACTCCGAGAAAACTTCGTTCCATCGCTCGCTGGCAGACCCTGAGTGCGGACTTTTGACGTTTCGTTAACGACCACGTTTGCGCTCCATAGGTGAGGGTAGGAAGGATGCACATATCCATGAGTTTCCTTTTTAGGGAAAGTGGAAGTGATCCTTTCATTAGGTGTTTCATCGACCAATAGCTCTTCCATGCGTTTTCGGTGCGTCGAGCAACTTCTTTATCTTGCCTCGCCTGGAAAGAGACTATTTGGCCGAGGTATATGTACTCATGGACATATTCAACCTCCACACCCCCAATGTCTACTTTGCGTTTCGTGCTGTTCGTCATTAATTTCGTTTTCGTCATATTCATTTGAAAAGAGATGGCGTGACGAATTAGACGTTTATTTGAAGGATTGGCCAGATGTAGCAAGAGACAGGGAAAAATGGAAAGACGGAAGGGAGGCCTTTGCCCTGCAGTGGGACGTAACGGGCTCATAATAATAATAAAATAAGTTGTTTTAGTACCTAAAGTCATCATAATTGACGTTCGTTCGTCCGTTGACGTTTTTCATTTTACATGCCGCGATAACTGTATACGTAAAAATCAAATTCATTATACTAATAAATTACTATGTTCCCCATACACTTTAACAACGAGTATCATTCGCAAGCATCAAGTTTAATTATTATTAAGTACTTTTATTTTTTGACAACTTTAGTGATGAAGCGATTGTAGATTAACGGTCATGAAGCAAAAGGAGTATGTCAGGATCGTTGCAGGTGGCGTTCTGTAGTTTCTGCCTACTCCACCACAAGACTTTTCAATGAAGCATTTTTTTAATGTCACAATCTGGTCGGTTATATGTCATATGCGTATGTGATGCTAATGGGCTAACCATACTCTCGAACGAGTTAAAAACCTTTCTTAAAATAAATAAAATTGACATAATGCTAATATCGGCAACTCACTTCACATCTAAGAGTTATTTCAAAATTCCCGAGTATAACTTATATCATACCATGCATCCTTATCAAAGCTTATATCAAACATCAAACATCACCAATGTCAGTCATCTTGTAAGGACTACATCCAAGCAACCAACGTAGTAGTGTACGATTGGATTTGCAACATCACAGTGTCAGCTCTTTACTGTCCCCCAAGACATAAAATTAAAGAAAGTCAATTTTGTGACTACTTCAATATCCTAGGCAATAGATTTATAGTCGCAGGCGATTACAATGCCAAACACACTTTTTGGGGGTCTAGGCTCGTTGTGCCTAGGGGTCGCGAGCTTTTAAAATGTATTCAAACAAATATAAAGGATGTGGTCTCTACAGGACATCCAATATACTGGCCTTCAGACAGAAGTAAAATACCAGATCTCATTGATTTCTGTATCACATTACGGCATTACGAAATAATAATATATCGTGCAATAGCTACTGGGATGTACCATCAGATCACTCATCCATAATTACCAATATCGAATCTAAGGTAAAAGTGACCTTAAAAAAGTGAACTTTGCACAATAAGAAAACTAACTGGATTATTTTTCGATACTTCCTAGATTAAGCATTTAAAGTACCTCCACCCAAAATAGAAGATGGCATTACAAATGCTGTTGAATTCTTAAATACAAACATACTAATGCAGCATGGAACTCGACTCCATTAGATCAATACAAGTCTGATGTCCTATCGGTCGCCCTAAACACACTGGGCTTAATGAAGGAAAAAAGAGAGGCCAGAAAATTATGGCAACAAAATAGATGTCCTGATACGAAAAAAAGATTCAGCCACTAAGTAAGAGAGCTAAAATAAGCTCTGAAACGAGATCGGAACGTTACCTTCCAAGCATACCTAGAGCGCCTTGATGCAACAGTAGCTACAGACTACTCTCTTTGGAAAGCTACTAATAAAATTAAAAGACCATCACTTATATACTATCACCGAAAAGTACATCACTTAGGAAACCTGCTGGGCACGTAGCGACCACCTAATAAAAAGCAGCTACATTTGTGGAGCATCTGGAAAAGGTTTTTCAACCCCACCAGTACGACGGTTCACCCGAGCTTAAAAAAGAAGTTATCGAATTTATTTATACCCCCGACCAGGATGATAACGAACCTGACTACTTCACTAAATGTAAAGTGGAAAAAAATAAGAAAAAACCAAACTCCAAGAAAGCTACTGGCCTGGATATGACCTAATTACCAACAAAGTCTTACAGGAACTACCAGACTCTGGGATAATACTATTCACAGCAATCTATAATGCAATCACCAAACAAAAACTCATCCCACCGCAATGGAAAGTCGCACAAATGATTATGCTGTTGAAACCTAAACAAGCAATCAGAGCACCCAAAAGCATACAGGCCGATTAGTGTATTACCCATACTCGCGAAAATATACGAATCTCGTATATTGCGCCGACTGATACCACTGATAGAGCAGCGCAAACTGATTCCCAAACACAAACTTGGAGTTCCTCGTAAGCACGCCACCGTCAAACAGGTCCACAGGCTAATAAGCGAAAATGACAAGACCTTTGAAACTAAAAAGTACTGTACAAGTACTTTTTGAGACATATAACAAGCCTTTGAAACGGCGAAGCGCTCTCAAGTCTCCACCCTGTTAAAGCAGGAGTCGCACAAGGCAGTGTGCTGGGCCCGACTTTGTACCTTATCTACATATCTGATCTACCAACTATCACCACCGGTACTTCTGCTGACGACACCGCGATCTTAGCAGCTCACCCAGACTCAGTTAAAGCGGCGGAACTCTTACAGTGTGGGCTTAATAATATATCCATCTGGTTTAAAAAAAGGAGAATCAAGGCTGACGAAACAAAATCTGTAAATGTTACCTTTACTCTAAGAAGAGGCACTTGTCCACCTGTCAAACTCAACAACTTAGAAGTCCCACAATCAGACTATGTCCGGTATTTAGGATTACACCTTGATAAGCGACTCACCTGGCAAAAACATATTTTCACAAAAAGGAATCAATTGGGATTACAACTACGTAAGCTGTATTGGTTAATGGGTCATCGGTCACAACTGAGCAAGATTCTACTTTACAAAACGATCCTTAAGGTTCCCCTAGTCGATGGCACTAACTATTTTGTGCGCGGGGTTGAAATGCATGCTATCTCATCCGACAACACGTGCGAAAGAGATAGATGCTGTGATGAGCAGTAAGAAGCTAGTTCGTGTACGAATTACCACTTTTGCAAGTTTGTAGCAAAATGGATGATGATTTAGGACGAAAGCGAGCGCGCGTAATTTTATAAACAGACCTTTGGGAGTCTAGATATCATGATAAAACGACTAAATGTATATTTTCAAAATAAAATTATTTGCATTCTTGAGCTATGTACTAATCTATCCCTGTATGGTGGCCGTTTTGCAATTTTCCTTTTTCTTGTGGTATTTATTTCCGCCCAAAGATGCGTTAAAATTAGTGTTGAAATATGGAACTTTCGACGCTCATAACATATTTTTTTTTTTTTTACTTTTTTGTATCCATACAGGACTAGATAATGATGAAACAAATTGATATAATTTTTTTATTTTAGACTACGTTAGACTCCCCTAGACTACGTTTGTATGGAAGAATTATCGACTAGTGTAACCTTAAGCCGATTTGGACTTACGGAATACAACTCGCCCATTCCAACATCGAAATCAAAAGCAAAGATTCCAGAACAAAATCTTGAGGATGATAACCGGTGCCCCGTGGTTCGTCACAAATGAACAACTACATCAAGACCTGCAAGACCATCCGAACAGCTTGGCCAACGTCTTGGTGGAAGTCAACATTCGCAGATTGAAACGGAAAATGCCCCAAGACACACATAAATTGCAACAGTGAAGTTAAGTAGGATGCAAGACAGCTCGCATACCGAGCATGCCATCCTTTTGAGTGCTAATTAGCAGACACAATAGAAAAACAATTGACTTTCGCCGATTTGGTGCTACCGATACATCGAAACGTTGAAGTGTTTGTACAAAAACGCCACTATGTCAGTTCGACTTCAGGATCAGACCTCGGCACCTATCCTTCTGCAGCGAGATATGAGACAGGGAGACGTCATATCTCCGAAACTGTTCACCGCTGCACTGGAGAATGTCTTCAAGGTTTTGGACTGGAGAGGGTTTAGGCATCAACGTCAATGGAGAGTTGTCGAATGTCGGTTTGCCGACGATATAGTGGTCATGGCTGAGACCATGGAGGCCCAATGCTCGATGACCTCAGTAAGGCTTTCGAGAGAGTGGGTCTAAACATGAACATGGACAAAACCCAGGTGATGTTGAATGCCCCACGCTTATCAAGTTTGGAGGCTCTACACTCGAAGTTGTGGATGATTATGTCTACCTGGGACAAACGGTCCAGTTAGATAGATCCAACTTTGTGAAGGGCTGGGCACCGTTTGGGAAGTTTCGCGGTATCTTCTCGTCCAACTTACCTGTGTCTCAAGACGAAAGACTAACCGGTGTGTGTTGCCAGCGACTACTTACGGGACAGAGACGTGGTCGCTCACAATGGGCCTCATCAGAAGGCTTAAAGTCACCCAAAGGGCAATGGAGAGAGCTATGCTCGGCAATTCCTTGCGTGATCGAATCAGATATGAAGACATCCGCAAGAGAACCAAGGTTACCGAAATAGTTCAAAGAATGTCCAAACTTAAGTGGCAGTGGGCAGGGCACATTGCACGCAGGACGAATTGCCTTGGAGCTGAAACGTTCTGGAGTGGCGACCGCGTACCGGAAGACGCAGCGTTGGCAAGCCTCCCTCTAGATGGAGCGACGACCAGGTCAAGACCGTGGGAGTCCGGTGGATGCAAAACGCACAGGACCAATCAGTGTGGCGACGCTTGGGGGAGGCCTATGTCCAGCAGTGGACGTCTTTAGGCTGAAATGATGAATGAAGGCTGATGATGATGATGGGTTCGGCCTGTCGCGTAAAGGAAGCTGTGGACGGCCGAGGGTTACTATATGTGTCGCATCAAGGGTGGCCGAGAGATGCAAACCATGGGGAAGTCGGGATGTATTCCCTTAGGTTTAGACCTCGTGTGTGGGCAGGTCGGTGGGTATAATCGTGAAAATGAAATCAAACAAATTCGATACTCTGGGTTTATTCAAATAATTACAACTCACAGTTACAATCCTGCTTACTAATATTACGACTCGACAGTGCTGCTACGACGTCTTAGCTTTAAGGTGGTCAGTACTCAACTGCCATATTCTGCTGTCCCCACCACTTGCATAGTGGTAAGAAAAGCGCGTCAATGCGTAGTTTATCTTGATTTGCCGCCACGGGGCGTGCTTGTGATTTGTCTTGACGTCTGTACTATTAACTAAACCCGACACGGCCATCCTACGAGACAGATGTCCTCATCTGTTCCTCATTGTCAGGTTTTAACAGTGTATTGAATCATGTGGAAATCCTCAATGGATGTCCTCTGCCCTTGGGGAAAGCTGATGTTGTCTATAGAGGTATGTCAGACTCCTACTGACTAAAACCACATGGTGTTATGTAGGCCGTAGTTCCTCTTAAGACGCCAGCGTGGTACACACGTCATCTTGTCGGGCCTTTCTCAGGTGACAGACTACCCAAATGCATTATCTTCACCCGCAGGCATCATCTTCTTGTCCTTGCTCCATGCCACCTCATGTCATGTTGCGCCACACGTCCTCTTAGTCTTTTCCGTCCTTCCAATCTCCTATCATACGAGGGATGTTTTTCTGAAATACACAAACAATCATGATCATTTAAATATCTCTCTTCACTATTGCAAGGAAATAATAATTCTAATTCAAACATAAAGAAGACGGCAACTTATCAACGATTTGGTACCTATAAGAACCCAATCATTGTGATTACAAAGTCCAAGTACCACTGATAGTCATTAATCTCACATTAAGTCAAACAAATGAAACAAAACACCAGGTATCTTATGCACGATCTTTAGCCATTACGCTCTCCTGGCTATGTCATAGCTCTCTTAGCTGGCTCATAACTCTCTTAGCAATCAAATTGCTCTACTCGCACATCCCCACGATGTCGAGTCAACTTAACTCTCTGAACTCAGAACCTGTTCACAAAAACACTAAGTCTGTCCTATGTTACGTCAATTAATTAAATTCTTCATCTACAATCTTAATTGGTACTTGAGCTATGTGTATCTTCCTAACACAACCTACGCAAAGTAGTCAAAATTAGAAAAGCCAAGATTATTTCAATTTTCGTAATGAGGGCTTGAAGATTCAAACGTCATCGACAATAACATGGTGATCTCACCACTTGCGTACCGGTGCGAGTTTACTTTCTTTTATAACCCTTTAACTCCACAGGATTTTTATGTAAGGTTCCTTAAACAAACGTGAATTTTCACACCAGACAAAGTATCACACAGACTTACAGGTGCCTTACAGGCCTGCAGTTGCTACAAAGACCTACAGTTGCCACACAGGCTCACAGTTGCCACAAAGACCTACAGTTGCCACACAGGCTCACAGTTGCCACAAAGACCTACAGTTGCCACACAGGCTCACAGTTGCCACAAAGTTCAACAGTTTCCACACAACGCTCGGCTACTCCTGACCAAACTAGATTGTGAAGTTCTTTAAAATAGGGTAAAACTCTATAGTTTTGATGCCACCAAATCTTACTCTATAACCAAATCTTACCCTGGGTCATGTACCATAGTCGTCAACGACCTTGGTCCCGGGTAGACTGGTGTCTCGGTGTACTGGCTCCGTTGGGACAGAAAATTCTTCCTCTACCCTCACATTTCTACACACAACACTGACCGTGTCCTTATTCTGTAAGTTCGCCGACTGCACAAAACGAGGTACCTAATGTTTTTTGAATCACTGGATTCCACGCCACGGATAATTTGTAAGCGTCATGCCGATTGAACGTTTTGTGTTTTTTAATTTCAATCGCTTCACGCACAATTTTTGAATAGAAGTGGCGTTCCGTGGAGGAACTTGTGGACGACGAAATTCGATCCAGTAATTGCTGCTGCCTTCTATAAGGTATTCTGCAATCACCGACTTATTGAACTGCCGGTTTTTTACAGCGGCGATATGTTCTTTGACCCTTTCAGCTAAAATCTGCTTAGTCTGGCCTATGTAGGAACTACCGCAGCTGCAGTTGATTTTATATATACCCGGTGATTGAAACGGCAGTACATCCTTTGGTGGGCCCACTATGCTGTTTACCTTTTGTCCTGGCGCGAATACAGTGTTAATGGAGTACTTCTTCAATATCGAGCCGATCTTGTCCGTTACTCCTCTGACGTAAAGCAGGTAGGCAGATAAGGTAGGCCTACCTGCCTGCTGTAGGCTGTCTATTTACTTCAGGATGTTTGCATCTTGGAATGGGCCGTTTCATTCGCCGACTGACCATGTACCCGTTATGTTTAAGTACCTCCTGAATATAGTCCAACTCCCCTTCCAGGTGTTCAGGGTCACAAAAGTCATGAGCTCTGTTTTTAGGGACGTCATAACAGTTTGTAAGTAGCGTGGGTGGTGATGCGATGTTGCGTGCAGGTATTTTTCAGTGTGTGTGGGTTTCCGGTAAACGCAGTGAGACAGTGATCCATCAGGTCTCGCAGTGACTCTGACATCCTGAACGCCAACGACTGTCTCCACCATGTATGTGAACCTCATGTGTGGGTGAATGGAGTCGAGGTGACCTTTCTTCTACTTCCCGTTTACTTTCTTTTATTATACAAAAGATGTCATCGACGTATCTCTTCCACAGTCTGTTGGTTTTCGGTCCTAGGCTCAATGCCTTTTCTTCAAAATGTTCCATCCAGAAATTGGCTAGTACCGTGACAACAGACACCATCAATCTGGAGGTATGTTGACCTTGGAATAGGAAGTAATTACCATCTAAACAGTTTCTAAGTAGATCGACATAGTTTAACGGCATCTCCTTGTCCTCCAGTTTGCCTTTACTGACGTCCAGACATTCCCCAATTGGAACATAGATGAAAAGTTACTCCACGTCAAAACTCACCATCATGTCATCCGGTTCCAATGTTAGGGACTGTATAATCTGCACGAAATGGCGCGAGTCCTTTACAAAAGACGATGTTTTTCCAACCAGTGGCTGTAACACAGACGCAACGTGCTTGGCAAGGTCGTAAGTGGGAGAAGCAATTTGACTTACGATTGGACGCACCGGCACGTTAAACTTATGTATTTTAGGCAGCCCATATTATTTTTGTGGTTGATGCGGTTTCGGGGCGTATAGTTTTTTGAACTCGTCTTCTGTAAAAAGGTCTTCATTTTCACTGATCACAGTTCGTATACGTCGCGTTACTCTGGCCGTAGGGTTGTATGATACCGGTTTATATACCTTATCATCACACAACAACTCCCGTACTTTGCTTTGGTAATCAGTAGTGTTCATCACAACCATGGCTTTCCCCTTGTCGGCCTTGAGCACTATAATATCCTGGTTTGCCCGAATATTCCTCAATGCTTGACGCTCTTCCTTCGTAATGTTGCGGGAGTTTCGACTTCCGTAACATAATCGCGACATCTTGCCGCAGTGCGTCGGCATCGTTTGTCGGTATCTTGTTACGTTGAATCGATTCCTCAAAACCACTGATTATAATTTCGTACGGTATTCGCTTAGGTGTTAACGCGAAATTCATACCTTTAGCCAAGATGCTGATGGTTTCTTCGTCTAAACTCGCATTTGATAAATTTATAAGGTACTTTCCCTGTTTATCGCACTCCGTGGGCACTTTTTCATCAAAATACCGTCGACTTAACAACTTCGAGAATTTTCGCTCATGTTGGGCACTGCATAGATTATACGTGCGACTAGCTTGTTCATAAGTTATCCGATCACAAATTTAATGTCGTAGTATTCGCGAGATAAACTAACACTGAAAATGCAATATCACTACGCGGTTTTATTCGAACACATGTAGGTAATTAGTCCCAATCGCGACACTTAATTAAAAATATGAACGATGATTCAAGATCACGCACTTGTCGGTGAGTGGTCTAGGTCTAGACGTTGTCAGTTAAAATAAAATAAGTTGTAAAAACTTATTTCATTTTAACTGACACCGTCTTTTTTTTTTGCAACAATGTAACCGCCCGTTTTCACTGGCATTGTTTTTCCGTGTGATCTTATTAGCACGAATGAATCCCAATTCTGATGTCGCATCAAGGGTGGCCGAGATACGCAAACCATCGCGAAGTCAAGGTGACCCCTTAGGTTAAGATAATAAAATCACACAAATTACAATCCTGTTCACAGTTACAATCCTGCTTACTATTAACATAACGGATCGACAGTAATTTTAAAACGTCTTAGCTTTAAGGCGGTTAGTACTCAACAGATTCAACTGCCGTATTCTGCTGTCCCCACCACGCAAGTGGTTAGAAAAGCGCGCCAATGCGTAGTTGTTCTTGATTTGCCGCTAGAGGGCTTGGGTGGTTACTTGTGACTTGTTTTGACGTCCGGACTAAACCCGACAATATGGAAATTGGTATCTTTCTAATTTTTCTTTTGAGTGTCACTTTTGCGGGTAATTTTAGACGCCTTTTTCGTCATAATTTTTATGTGTTGTTTTTTAAATCAGTTGACAGAAGACGACAACTGCGAGCTAAGAGCGTGAGCCTTTCTGTGTCTGCCGAGTCCGAAGATACCAAACATCACCTCTTTTTGAATTTTGCGTCGAGTTTTGCTGATTCGTTTATAGCCGTATTCCAGCATCAAAGCGATGCCACTGACAGTGGTTCGTTTTGTCGGACGCGAAGCTCCGACGAACGACTGACGTGTCAACTTTTATTTACGTTCATTTTTGTGTTAGAATTAACCTAGTATAGTTATTGTTTAGTTGTTAGTATAGCTTTGTAGAGCAGTGGTGGCCCAGTGGTATCAGCTGTGACTTACAAGTTGTAGGTCGTGGGTTCGAGCCCAGGCAGGCGCTTTACTTTGTGTAAATTATTTCATCACCACTGCTCTCAAAACTTTGAAGGAAAATATCGTGAGGAAACCGGCATATCCTATAAACCAAAAATTCGGAGACATGTGACTTCCACCAACCCACACTGGGCCCGCGTGGTGGATTACGGCCCATTCCCTCTCACGGAGAGGAGGCCTATGTCCCAGCAGTGGGAACATTAAAAGGCTGATGATGATGATGATAGCTTTAGCTATTAAATTTCTGCGGTTGAAAAATAGCTTTATTTCGTTAAGGATTCGTTTTCTACCTGAATACTTGAGCCAGAATTTAATATATTCAGCTTAATACCTTCAAACCTTGCCAAAATTTCACTCCTAAGTTTTTATCGTACTAAATATTTTAAATATATTATGCGGTTTTAACGCTACAGTATGTTCTTGATGTTATAGCAAAAATACAAACACCGTTTTGCTTATCCATTCAAAAACTCAGAACAAGACAAAGTATTCCTGACTTCCTTGACTGTTCTCAAAGTATTTTTCATTAAAAGATATAAGAATCTTTCGCTGCTGTATTGGCTGTGAAAGAAAGAAAAAAACATCGCTTTGAATCCCACGCCGTTCAAGAAAGTCAAGTTTAGCCCAGATTAGGTTGACACTCACAATAATAGAATCTGTCAAGTGTATGAAAGAGTTTTTCCAAGAATTTGGAAATTTATACGTCATGTTTATTTAGGAATTTAACCTTAGTTTCTGCCAGCGGTTTCACCCGCGTAAAAGTCGAAACTTAAAGTTATACCAAGGGAACTTACTCAATCAATCTACCTCATCTTTCCCCAACTTTATCCGGATACAGCTGGATACCAGAATGTACATGGAGCGACTGTCTATCAGATCTCCATAACCCATTAAGACGGCGACAATCGCCAACGACTTTGAGGGAACAAAATGCGCACTGTTTTTACACCCGCGTGATCCAAAATTCAGTAGTTATTTGTACTTTGCTTATTATTCTATGACACACCTATGTTAATTATTAAATTCTCTTTCTGATGTTGAATTTTCTTTGAAATGTACGTGTAATTTTCGTTTTTTTGACATAACTTTACAAATTAAGGCGCCGATTCCCGTGAGTAGCTGATTTTAAAATGAGAATCACGTCTAAATGGCTAGTCGTAATTCTTAGAAAAAAATATATGTTATAAGACTATTTTCTTAATAATTTGATCTACGCTAATTTTGAGTTTTATTTGTATAACATAGTGTAATTAATTTGTAAAGTTATGTCTAAAACGGGCAAAAACACGACAATCACACCAAAACCGCTAGGCGTATTTTAATGAAATCAACACCATCTCAAAGATAATGTCTACATATCTACATTTTGATCTGAGGTTTTTTTTTTATAGTCATAGAATAATAAGGAAAGTACAAAAAGCTACTAAATTTTGGGTCGCGCGGGTGTGAAACGAGTGCGCCCTTTGTTCCCTCAAGGTCGTTGGCGTTAGTCGTCGTCTTAAATACACTGTGTTAAACGAATAAAATTCAAAAAGTTTTTTCGTGGGTAGGTGAATAAAAATAACGCACATACGCTCTGAATAATTTTATTTTTTAATTAGTATTTTATACAATTTTAATCAAAATTCCTACGGATTATTAATAATTTGCTTACCATTAAGCATATATTGTGTGGGCAGTAGCATTCATATGTCCTAAGTGCAAGTTGCATACACTTGTCGGCTGGAGCTGTCACTTTTTAACTAGGCTCAGACTTTTGAACACAAGACTGATACCATGACCACTATTGCCGAGATTGCGGAGACCCAGCGAATGGCTATCACTTCACTGAACCAGGGGATGGCTGACTTTGAGGCGCACTTGAAAGCATCACCACCTGGAGCTGACTTGAGCGGCCTCCACAAAGACTTTTCCGCCTTCAAGGAGCATGTTTGGAGTGTTCTCAGTGCCTTACAGTTGCAGATTACAGAGTTGAACAGGAGTGTGGACATCATAGAGATGCGTCACAGAAAAAAGTTTCTGTTGCTTGGCGGCGTTCCTGAAAATCCAGGTGAGAAAGTTTCTGAAACCGTGGCAAGCATTCTGCAGACTAAGCTCGGCTTAACAGATGTGGTCCACTCGTCGCTGACTGTATGCCACAGATTAGGCGCTGCTTCGGAAGGCCATGCTAGACCAATCCTGCTTCGGTGCGCGGACTCCGCTGTCAGAAGCGAGATCTGGAGAACCAAAACGAAACTGAAGGGTTCTCCTTATGTGGTGTCTGAATTCCTTACACGACAGCGGCAGTCTACTTTTATAACAGCTCGCAAGCTCTTCGGTGTGACGAATGCGTGGACCAGGGACGGCAACATCAACGTCAAGCTTCCGGACGGCAAGCGGCGCCGGGTGATCAGCGTGGAGGAGGTTGTTGCACTTGGAGCGGAGCATGGTAAATCGCTGGAACAGGAGGTTTCTCTGGCTGCCAATGCTGGCTCTAAACTCACGTCGGCACAGTCTTCATCTCGCTCAAGGCGGATAACAAAGAAGAAATAATGTTTATTGTACGATTTATGTATTGGATGTTTACAGTCTTTATTTCGTCCACTTTGTTTTCTGTCTGTGCTTGTTATCTACTTGCTTGTTACCCATTCGATTCGTATATATACGCTAAGCACGCACATAAACACATTACAGTTTTTTGTTCGGTGTACCGCCACTCAATTTAAGAATTTAATGTATTTTGGGTATTTTGTTTTTTTTTGACGAGTGCTGTCAGTGTCACCTGTCACTGTCATAGTTCTTTTTATTTTCTTTTTAAATCTTGCGTTTGCGTTCGGTTGCACGCATAAGTAATTGTGTATTAATTTGTTTGTGAACAGTCTGCCGGCAGGTTATGCAACTAATATGTGAATTTTACCTTCACATTCCTATTATCTAAATATTTTTATTTTATCTATTATATATCTATTTATTTACGCTTTACAATGACTATGACTGACGACGACTCGTTTCATTCTTGCCGTAATTCCTCTACATCTTTTTCTTCTTTAGACGATTCTCTCTCAGTTAACAGTGTCTTAAGTGGTGAGTGCCAGCGTTTTAACAAGTGTTTTAATGTATGTCATGTGAACGCTCAGAGTATACCTCAACACCACTCTGAGATGCTGGATTTATTTTGTGATGTGGCGTTACACGCTGTCCTGGTGTCAGAAAGTTGGCTCAAGCCCGAACTTCCCTCTTTACACTATAGCTTACCCGGTTTTATCTTAATTCGCAATGATCGCACGGGAAAAAGGGGCGGTGGTGTTGCCATATACTTGCGCAGTGACATCCCCTTTAAAATTCTTTCATCTTCTCCGACAACTTATAGCGGTAATCTCGAATTCTTAGTCCTTGAAATTGATGTCAAAGGGGTTAAGGCCGTTCTTGGAGTAGTTTACTGCCCACCTACTATTGATTATTTCTCTATTCTCGAATCTCTCTTTGAATCTGTTTCCTCGGAGTACAAACATCTCATAGTCATGGGCGATTTCAACACCGACCTCTCGAAGGATAACTCAAGATCGCGTAGATTGAGAGCAATCCTGGAATCGTCGTGTCTGTCACTTCTCACGCTCAATCCGACTCATCTTAATCCTGACTCAAGCGATACCTGGCTTGATCTCATGCTTGCATCTTCCGTGAATCTGGTTGCTAACCATGGCCAGATTGCGGCCCCTGGGCTATCTAGACACGATTTGATTTACCTGTCGTACAAAATTAAGCCACCTAAACAGCGGCCTGCCATTATGTTTCTCCGGAATTTTGCGAGGTTGAACAGGAACAAACTCAATAGTGATTCCAAAGCTATTGATTGGGTCGATGTTGCTCAGGCATCAACTGTGGATGAGAAAGTGGATATGTTCAACAGGTCCGTGCTCCAGCTTTTCGATGCGCATGCGCCACTCAGGGCTGTCCGTGTTAAGCGCCCTCCGGCTCCATGGATTAGTCCTGGAGTTCGTTTGGCGATGAGACGGCGGGACAGGGCTTTTCGGAGATATAGAAGGGATCGCAGTGAGGAGAACTGGAGCCTGTACAAGTTGGCTAGAAACCGCTGTAATCAGATGGTAAGAGCTTCTAAACGCCGATACATTTGTGAAAATGTCCTTAATTCTTCACCGGCTGACATATGGAAGTTTCTCAAATCAATTGGAATCACGCAATCATCCTCTCATACTGTATCATCTCATATGTCTCTGAATGATTTGAATAATCACTTTTCATCGTCTACTATGCTCACGGCTGCTGTTAAGTATAATACTATACGTGACATTACTTCCATGCCAATTGTACCTCCCGAATCTTTTTCTTTTTCCCCGGTGACCGACGCTGAGATCCTCAAAACGTTCAATGCAATTAAGTCCAAGGCTGTCGGCTGTGATGGAGTGACCAGATCCATGTTATCCCTCATTTTTAAAAGTATCCTTCCTATTATCACACACATCATCAACTTCTCTCTGCATGCTGGTGAGTTTCCTATAACCTGGCGTAAGGCATTCATTATCCCTCTTCCAAAAATTTCCAACCCCACCTTACCTAATCACTACAGACCAATCTCCATTCTCCCTTTCCTATCAAAGATCTTGGAAGCAGTTGCTCTGAACCAAATATCCTCCTTCGTGTCCCGCAATAACCTATTGTCCCCTTTCCAATCTGGTTTTCGGCCCGGCCATAGTACAGCCACAGCCTTGCTTAAAGTTACTGAAGACGTCAGGACCGGCTTGGAGGGTTCGAGGTTGACGGTGTTGGTTTTAATAGATTTCTCCAATGCATTTAATACCGTCGATCACGACATTCTCCTGGCCATCCTGTCTCAAATTGGGGTTTCTTCGTTGACACGGGATTGGTTTTCATCATATCTTCGTGGTCGCCAGCAGGCGGTACGTGCTGATCAGAAATTCTCCGATTGGTGCGCTCTGGAAACAGGCGTTCCACAAGGCGGTATACTCTCTCCACTCTTATTTTCTTTATTTATTAACTCTATTATTACTATCCTCAAATGCTCCTACCATCTGTATGCTGATGATCTGCAGCTCTACGCGCAATCTGACATTCGCAATCTGGATAGCTGCATCTCACTATTGAATGCTGACCTTCAAGCAATCGCTGACTGGTCTAACAGATTTGGGGTTACTGTCAATGTCAGTAAATGTCAGGCTATCCTTATTGGTAGTTCGTATTTTCTACGAACCTTGGACACTGGCCTTCTGAAGCCGCTTATTTTCGGCAATACCGTTATCCCTCTCTCGCCTCACGTTAAAGACTTAGGCCTATTCATTGATGACAAGTTAAGCTGGAATAAGCAGGTCGCTCAGATAAGCCAGAGAGTTACATTCTCACTGCGGTCTCTCTATAGATTCAAACATTTTCTTCCGTCTAGCACTAAAACTACCTTGGTTCAAGCTCTTGTTTTGCCTATAATCGACTATGCTGATGTTTGTTACTCTGATCTATCCCAAGAACTTCTTAACAAAATGGATCGACTTCTTAACAACTGTATTCGCTTTATTTTCGGGCTTCGAAAATATGATCACATTTCTTCCTTCCGTTCTCAGCTTAAATGGCTGCCTATCCGTCAGAGGAGATCCCTAAGATCCCTCTGCATGCTCTTTAACATCATGAACGATCCTTGTACTCCTGATTATTTAAAACAATATTTTAAAGTGTTGGGCAGTTCTCACGATCTTAACCTTCGAGCTTCCAAAAACTTACTTCTCCATATTCCTTCTCACCGCACTGGGTTTCTATCTAATTCTTACACTGTCTCTACTATAAAACTCTGGAACGTCCTTCCCCTTGACATAAAAAAGGCTGAGAGTAAATTTTCATTCAAGCGTAGGTTACGGAACTATTACTTATCCTCTCTTACATAGCTCGGTCTTCGTCATAGTTATTATATTTAAATTTCTGTTTCATTTAGAATAGAATATTTATTATAATATTTATTAGTCTATTGTTTTAAAAATTATTTATGTTTTTTATTAGTTAGATAGTTTATTAATATCCGCCTTAATTATTGTTCATATATATATTTTTTGTACCCCTACCACTGTTGTGTTCTTTTTTAACCCAAAGGTTGACTGGTAGAGAATGCCTTGCTGCATTAAGTCCGCCTATGTATCACCATTGTACATGAAGTTTAAATAAATAAATAAATTTCGCGGTCGTCACTCCAGAACTTTTCAGCCCCATCAGTCATCCGTTCTGCGAAAAATATACCCACTGCCACTAAGTTTGGCAATTCTTGATTGATTTTACTTTTTAATTATTTAACAAATTTTTAAGTAAATCGATAAAATGCTTTATATTTTGCAATAAAATGCACACGTGTTGTATAGTCGTGCATGTCTTTCTTTTCTATGCATTACCACAGTGATCGCACTTAAAGCAATGACACGGCCTTAATATGGAGGTACGGCAACAAAGGAGCTACAGTATAGCGTATAATGGACCCAATAACAATAGCAAATCCTTGCGAACTTTTTCTTATTAGCAGCGAAACTACGAGTATTATTTTTTAAAGTTTATTTTCTAATAGATAAAGTTTGTTTAAAAGTTTTTGGTTTGGTAACAAAACTAAAAAGAGAAAAATAAAAACAAATAACCAAAAAAATTCAACCGAAAAATAAAAGATAAAAAAAGTAAAAAAAGTAATTTTTCGCTTTGTAGTGTTTTGTTTTGGAAGTCGATGTAATTTATTTGGTAAATAGTATTTAAAGAAATAAAAAGGAAACTTGTTAAATTAAATCCTTATAAAAAATCTATTGGAAATCACTAAATATTTAGAGCATTAGCAGGGAAACTTCTATAATATATTGTCTGTGAACACAGCAGTACAGACAAATGTCGGTGTATCAGAAAGGGAGTCTGTGTAAAAGCCTGTGTAGTGTGAACCTACCATAAGATAGGAAATGGTCAAATTAAATCCTTATAAGCTGTCAACAGAATGTTACAATACTAAAAATAAAAACAGAAACATTTAATCACCCGCTCCCATATTTATGTATATCCAACACTATTTTTAGGCTGGAGAAAAATAAATAGGAGGTCTTGGCCTTGCCCATGACTTAAATTCGACCAAAAACAACATCCTTTAATAATTCTTATTTTTTTTTCAATAAAATATAAATTTTTAATAAAAAAAAAGTTTAAATATGTACATACTTAAACACTTAACAAAAGTAAACTTTACAAAATTATACTTAAACTACTTACACTATTTTTTTTTTTTTTTTTTTTCTTCTTTGGCAACTGAGCCGATGCCGACTATTCTGCCAGTGTCATGTAGAGACGACAGCGCAGTGAGGCGAGTCGTCGAACTGTGCTTATTCTTTCGGTGTCATGTAGAGAAGACAGCGCGATGAGGCGAGCCGTCAAACTTTGTCTATTCTTCCAGTTTCATGTAGAGGCGACAGCGCGGTGAGATGAGCTGACGATTTGACGAACTTTGTCCTTTGTGGTAGATAACAAAGATAGATACAGATAAAAAAAAAAAAAAAAATATGTTACATTTTGATGTCATTGTCATTTATAAATTTTGAAAGGAGTTTGATAACTTTAGGAGAGAAATTGGACAAAAGGGAATGGAAGTTGATTGGGAGGGGGATTTTAATGTTGGGAAGCATATGATACAAGTCAAAGGAGTGGGAATACGAAGGGCATGAAAAAAAGATATGGTCTAATGTACCATCATCAAGGCCGCACTCGCACAAGGAAGTGTCACGAACACGGATCTTATTAAGGAATACTGGACTACAGCAGTGACCGAGTCTCAGCCTACACAAGGATGAAACAGCTCTTCTAGACAGTTTAGTTAGGGCATTTGAAAAACCAAGGTTTCCGCTGGATGTCAGGTTGAATATTGGCATAATACGCCCCTTTGAGTTTTGAGCTTGCTTGCCACTCAGCTGACCACGAGCTGAATAACTTAAGTTTGGTGTCTGAGCGCAAGTCGTAACTATGAAGCAGATAGTGTTTTCTATCCACAGGTTTGGATGTAGCATATTTTGCCAGAGAGTCAGCACACTCGTTGCCACATATACCCGAATGGCTGGGAACCCAAACTATTTCAATGTTTAAACCTTTGTTGTGACAAGAGAAGAGTAAATTATGTATATCTACGATAATCTTGCTGTGAATTTTAGATTTTAATTGATTTTGACCTAGCGCCTGGATGCTACTACGCGAATCTGAAAAAATTACCGAATTTTGGATATTGTGCGTTATTATAAAATTTATGGCTTCTAGGATACCGATGCATTCCCCTGTAAAAACTGAAGACTCTGGCGGACATTGAAATAAAAGAGCGATTTTAGAGTTCTGGAAGTATGTTGAAACGCCTGTACATCCCGATGACGATAATTTGGATGCATCAGTATAGAACAAATTCCAACCCTTCCAGAATCTCTCAATAGCCCGATCAAACTCCGCTTTTATGTCCTGGGAGTTTTTAGTGATACCAAGGCCTAAGACGATATTTGGCTTAAAATGGACCAACTCATATGCGGAAGCAAATACTGGAAGAGAAGGGTATTGACAAACACGCGAAGAGAGTTGTTTAAGTTCCCTGTACCTATTCATCAATGGATTACATTTATTATTCCAGTAAGAAGAGACATTAAAAGAAAGGTTGATTAGCTCCAAAATGGGAAGTAAGGGATGGGATGAGAGAGAGAAAACTTTTGACAAGAAACGATCTGCTAAGTATTGTCTACGAAGGGTAAGGGGAGGATCTGCACATTCAACCTGGAGAGCGTTAATGGGGGAAGATTTCATGGCGCCAATTACGATTCTAAGGCATTTGGCCTGGACAGAATCAAGTTTACGTAGGGCTTCTTTGTTACATGGCTCAATTAAGTAACTACAGTAATCCAACACACTTCTGACCAGAGCATTGTAGACCAGTTTTAAGGTGAATGGGTGAGCCCCCCACCAGACACCTGCCAGAGCCTTAAGAATCGAGACTGAGCGCTCACATTTTTTAACAGTATTATTAATGTGATCCACACCCGACAATTTAGAATCCAGGATCACACCCAGAAATCTAGCCTTTTCCTTGACTGGTATAGCTTGGCCGTCAATATTAATGTCAACTTGCGGGATAATACGTCTGCGAGTAAAAACAACTGATGTACTTTTTGGAGCACTTAAAGATAACCCATGATCTAACAGCCATTGGTTTAATGAGGACAAAGAAACATTCATAGATTGAGCAGCATCCACGATGGAATTGCCACAGACCAATAAAGCAATATCATCAGCATACTGGAGGACTTTACAATTAAAATTTAAACAGGAAGGTAGATCGCTGGTATAAATATTGTATAAAGGGGGACTAAGAACGGAACCCTGAGGAAGGCCCCGCCAAGCTAACCTTGGTGTAGACTCCTCCCCAGGAATTCTCAATTTAAGACTACGGTCTGAAAAGATACTGGATATGATCTGACATATTTTTGGCGGGATTCCCAGCTCTTTCATTTTCTGTCTGAGAACTGGGATGAGGACAGAATCATATGCAGCTGAAATGTCTAAGAAAACGGCTACCACAGACTCATTCCTACTAAGGGCTAGCCGGATCTCTGATGTTAGGGTACCCACACTATCAGCAGTACCCAGACTTTTCCTAAAACCAAATTGAGTCGTTGGGAGCAATTTCCTGCTCTCCACAAACCATTCCAGACGGTTTTTAATAAGGTGTTCCAAGAGTTTAATGAGTATGGACGATAGAGCAATTGGTCTGTAGGAACAATGATCACTAGGATCTTTACCAGGTTTTAATATTGGAATAATAATTTGAACCTTCCAATCAGGAGGAATATATCCAGAGTAAAAGCAGTAATTGGCCAAGTCCAGGTAATACTGATGGGTCTTATCCCCAGCTTTGGTTATGAAGGAATACGGGAATCCATCCACCCCAGGGGCAGAGTCCCTTACATGGGCGAGGACAGATTTAAGTTCCTCCAATGTAAATGGTCTGTCCAAAGGATCATCCGATGCTGTTTGGTGGTTCATAGAGACGCATTCATATTTACCAGGAACATAAGCTGGGGCCAACTTAGAAAAAACTAAGCTCCCCAGACATTATGTTCCCAGAGGGTGGCCTCAAATTATTCCTAAAGGATTTCAACCTACGCCATACTACTGAAACTGGAGTGGATGGACTCAGTGAATCACAATATCGATGCCAACCTTCTCTTTTTTTTTTCTTAAGTAATTTTCTGGACTTAGCCAATATATGCTGAAAAGCTATGATGTTCTCCAGGTTCATATCCAAGTTAAAATTCATTTCGGCCTCATTCCTAGCTTTGATCACAGCAGAGCATTCCCTATCCCACCATGGCGGAGATGGGATTTTGCCCGTTGGCAGTTTTTTGGAAGGGAAGGAATCATCCGCTGTAGCAGATATTATGTTGGAGAATGACAAAAAGCATTCCTGAGCATTCTCATCATTAATGGAAGGTAGAGAGGAGACGCGTAAATCTAGAATTTTTGAGTAAAGGTCCCAATCAACTGAGTTCAGTTGGTATTTTAAAAGAGGAGCAGAGGTTCTATCAGGGATAATTTTGGAAGGGATTTCCACCATGATGGGGTAGTGATCACTCCCATAGGTCATATTCAAGCGACTCCAATTAAAAAGGCTGGCTATATTAGATGAACAAAATGTCAAATCAACACAACTGTTATTTTGCCCTGGCACAGCCCGACGTGTGGCAGACCCATCATTTATCACACATAAATTAAGTTCATCTAATATATCCACTAGGCCTATACCAAAATTGTCGCAGGTTTCTGACCCCCATCTATAGTGGTGACCATTAAAATCACCCATGACAAATAATGGCCCTTGTACATTACTTAACAAACTTTTTATGATATCAAGATCATCAATTTGTGGGTAAGCAATATAAAAACTAAAAAAGTTTATAGCCTCAGCCTTCACAGCAACAACATTGATGTTGTCACCTACAAAGGGTAGAGGAATCGGGGAGAATGTTACTTTGTTATTGATGAACAAAGCACATCCCCCATATCCATCTGATCTATCATGTCGAACACCATTGAAACATGGGATTCTGAAATTACTATCAGAACGAAGCCATGTCTCAGCAATGCTGCAGATCGATGGTTTAAATTTATAAATGAGGAAAAGTAAATCATGTTTCCTGGGAGTAATACTCCTGACGTTCCACTGAAGAAGGTGTAGGGGGAGCATTGTGAATATAATTCATGATAGATGTCAATTTGTTGGCAACGTGGTCAGGTAGTGAATGAGCAGGGTTTGCTAATATAGCCATTAGCATACTGGATATAATATTTAAAATACTTTCTGAGGAAATAGGACCGCTAGTACTTTCCCGAGGGTAAGCACCACCATTTTGGACAGGAGTGAATGAGTAATTTTGAATAAGGGCTTGGTGAGCTTGCTTATCATAACTAGGTGACAGGGGGGCATGGGATTTTGGTTTGATTAATACAGTTTTGCGGTGTGATTTCGGAGTTTGGGGAGTAGATCTGGGGAACAGAAGAGGGCTGGCTATAGGTTTTATTTTTGGAGATGATCTAAATACTTCAGCATAAGGTCTAGAAACTTGTGGGAATACCTGGCTTGCTTCCGCATACGAGATTGATTTTTCAGCCATCAGTGCTTTTATTCCCTTTTGCCGACCCAACTCCGGGCAAGACTTGTCGGAGGCATAGTGACTTCCAGAGCAGGAAACACAAAAGGCACATTCAGTGGGGACTTGACAGCCATCACCTGGGTGGTCTTCACCGCATTTAAAACAACGTGGTTGTGAGCGACATACAGTGCGTGTGTGACCGAAACGACAACAGTTGAAGAATTGGATAGTTGGATACATATATTTTTCCACTGGGAGAGTTGAGTAAAAACAATAAACACGACTTGGCAAAACTTGGCCATCAAAGGTAAGAATGACAGTTTGAGTGGGCTTCCACTCCGTAACGCCCAGAGAACTCACCTTTCGGTTCATTCTCCTGGTCTTAATTACTGGGCCGCATCCAGTGGGAACCCTGATGTTTTGAATTACTTCTTCTTCTGTCCACTCAGTGGGTACGTCTCTGACGAGACCCATGCGCGTAACGTTATATTGAGGGACAGAAGTAATGTATCCATGGGATGTCAGTATTGGGCTAATTAGGAAACTGTTCGCATCCAGGTGAGTCTTAAAACTAACTGCGAGTCTATTTCTCCCCAAGCGTTTCAAACTTCCGAGTATGACGTTGGCAAAGTTGTTATAGGTGAGAAACATTCCAAACTTAACAGGATGCAGAACAGTGCCAGAGGTCTGTCCATCTTTTAGGCTGACGTGAACTACATACGGCGCGTTATCTTTAGAATTGTAGGTGTGTCTACCTATCGTTTGCTTCGATTGTTTGGCAGGATTGATTGGAGTAGCGGGGGGAGATCCAGCGGGTCTTTTTCTTTGCGCAGATTCGGAGTCCATAGCGTTATCTATTTTATCGTCGGGGAGAGTAATGGTTAGAATCGGAGAGTAATCAAATGGATCGGGAGGGTCAAGGGGTTTCTTTTTATCCATGGCGGATATCGGTTAGCAAAAAATTAAATCTATAAAAGGAATAGGTTAATACAAACCCTGGATGTTGGAACACAAACACCACGAAAAATCTCGTTTGGAATTCACACTAATAAAAACACTCAAATCAAGAAAACTAGTAATACCAATAAAACTATTTGCTATCCCAACAAAACTACCAAAGAAAGTCTAAAATTATCAAATCTATAGTGAAAAACTCATAAAATTTAAATGAGACCAAAAAAATTTGCCGCCTTTTAGTTGACTTGACAATGACATCTCGCTATGAGAGTAATAATAGTGGTGGCTCGGCTAAATGTCCAGTCAGTGTCCTACTTACACTATATACAAAAGAAAGGTACACTTAGGCGTCGAAGTACTCATCCACATCGCTGTCATCCGGTAACGTGCCCAGAAGACTGGCAGCATTGCCACGTTAAATGGCATGTTCTGATTCTTTGCGCAAACAAAGAGCCAGCCCTCTGGTCACGCACAGTGTCAATCAGTCGGAGAGATCTCCTTAAAAAGGAGACGTGCACTCGGGCCCCATGACCCAAGCGTTTCGACCCCAAACGGGTCAAAACTGTAATTGCCAATTAGGTTACAGTATTTTTATTTGGTTAATTCTTAGTTTTTTATTAATAGGGTTTTCAGTGGCGTTAATTTTATCTTCAAATGTGCAGGCTTATAACACTTGGGGCACATTAGAACGTGGGTAAAGGTTCTTCTTTTTATGTGGCCCTGAAATGGGACTATGACTCTGAAACGTTTGGGTTTCCCATCGTGGCGAAATGATTAGTCAGTTAACTCTGCGTTACGAATTTGTGCAATTCCAAAAATATTTTATTTATAGGAAAACATCGTGAGGAAACCGCCATGTCCTAGAAACAAAAATTCCAATATATGTGACATCCATCAACATGCATTGGGTCCGCGTGGTGGATTACGGTACATTCCCTCTCACAGTGAGCAGGCCTGTGTCCCAGCAGTGGGAACTTTAAAAAAGCTGATGATGATGATGATGTGTATGATGGTCATCTGTTTAATTTATATCGATACCGGAAATATCAATTGTCGTAAAGGACAAAACACAAGTTTTCAGTAGTGCCAAAAAACAAAAAAATAATGTTTATGTCTAATATCTTTTTCAAACAAAGTACTATATTCATGATGTCAAAAGATACCCTAACTATTTTTTCGTGTTCTATCCATATAAATTAACAAAATAAACCAAACTTCATGAATGACAAAAATGAGAGTCCTTTACAGCCCAAAAAAAAATACTGAAGTACTTTACAGCCACGAAAAATTGGTAAAGTCAGATGTGTCGTAAAGGACTAATCTTGATCATCAATAGATGGTACAAGTGAATTAAATCAGAGACTAAGGGGGTAAAAGGAACAAAAAAAATAAGTTCTAAATAGAAATTCCTACAATAGGTAGTAAAACTAAGTGAAATATAATATTTTATTTTATTTTATATTTAATATTCAAAATATTCAGTAAAAAACGTGCCATAAATGTTATTCTAATAGGAACACAACTCAAAATTTAAACAAAATGTGATGCCATTTTTTTATTCAAATCGCAAAAAAAAAACCCTTTATTTCACTTAGTTTTACTACCGATTATACTGAAAACTCGCGTATATTTGTCCTTTACGACAATTGAAATTTCCGATATCGATATTGTTTAAAATATCGTATAGCAAATTTCAATGCAAAAATGAGATTTACGACCTCATAAATAATTAAAACATGACATTACGCACACTATTAAAAAAAAATTAGGATACATCCCAAAAAGTAAAAAATCGAGCTAGAGTTGTTGTTATGTTAATCCAGGTCGTAAAGGGCTTTTTTTAAAAGATAGAATTATTTTAAATATACCAATCGATAGAGATCGCGCCGCGCCGCTGATTCCAAATATATTAAAAAAGTAAACATTAATTTCAGGTCTTAAACCAATATCAGACTACAACATTTAATTATTCAATAATAAATACAAAATCACACATAGATAAATACAACATCAAATAAATTCAAATTCATATTCCATAATAATCATATTAATTACAGTAGTCTCTTACGTGCGACACTATATGTAACTTGTCTGTCACAACAGTGTCGCACATGGCAGTCCAACCTATTTGCTATCAAACTCAGAACGGTATTGGAGCTGCCCCGCACCCTGCGCACAAGAGACGCGCAGCACTGCAGTAGCGAGGCAAACCCAAAACCGCTCTGAAAGCATTGTTAAATTGAATGCGGAGGGCGCTGTAGCTTTTCTGCGTGTAATTAGCCCATAGGCTGCAGGTGTACAGGGACGTGCAATATGCTCGGAAAAGAGTGACTTTCACGCCAGCCGAACCAGCGGGCCAGCATTTTAGCTCTTTTAGATAACGCCCTCCGTTCCCGTTCTATGTCAGCATGGTCCCTGCGGTCAGACGTGACTATATTTCCTAGGTATTTAAACGGTTTCACCCTGTCTAAAGGTACACTATTTAGACGTATAGGTGGTACATAGTCGGGACATATAGCACCACCAGCCTCAAAGACCATGTACTGACTTTTATTAATATTATAAACAAGTCCATGTTTAACAGCGTAATCCTCACATGTCGCAATCAACCTTCTTAGGCCACAAATCGACGCGCGCAGCAAAACCATGTCGTCTGCAAAGCTTAAATTGTTGAGACACACGTCGTATACATAACAGCCGACATGTTGACTGTTCAGCGCGACGATCAGCGCGTCCAAGTAAAGGTTGAATAACGAGGGCGAGGTCAGTCCGCCCTGCCTTACACCACACTGTAACCGATATGGCTCCGACACTGCCCCCGACCACCTGACGCTGTTGACCTGGTGCGTATACCAATACTTGAAGATAGTAACAAGTTTTGGTGGTAGGTTGATACTCTCAAGATTTTTCCACAAGAGATCATACGCCACCAAATCAAAGGCCCTGGACAGGTCGATAAAACACGCGTATACCGGGTTTTTGCGGTCATTATAGTATCTGACGGTATGCTTAAGGTTACACTAGTCGAAAATTGTTCCATACAAACGTAGTCTAGGGATTATTTCACTGTTTGACGATGTACGTTAAAAATAAAAAGTGATATCAATTTATCTCATCATTATCTAACCCTGTATGGAAGCAAAAAAGTAAAAAAAGAAAATATTTGAAAGTTATGAGCGTCGAAAGTTCCACATTTCGACACTAATTTTAACGCATTTTTGGGCGCGAATAAATACCATAAGAAGACGGAAAATTGCAAAACGGCCTCCATACAGGGATAGATTAGTAGTTCAAACAATGCAAATAATTTTATTTTGAATAGATAGATTTAGTCGTCTTTTCATGATATCTAGACTGCCAAAGGTCTGTTTATAAAATTTCGCGCGCTCGATTTCGTCCTAAATCATTATCCATTTCGCTAAAAATTTGCAAAAGAGTGTATTCGTACGCGAACTAGCTTCCTACTGCTCATCACAGCATCTATCTCTTCAGCAAGTGTTGTCGGTTGATATAAAATGCATTTTAACCCCGCGCACAAAATAGCGAGTAGAACATTGCTAATACTCTATTTATATATGGGTCAGCGTGAACCAGGTGTTCAATGGATAGAGAATCATGAGGGAAGAGTCCATTGCCTCATGATCGATTCTCTTAAGGGTTACGGCCACATCCTTGGCACTAAACCCCACCCCTACCATCCCTTCAGGTAACTCACCATTGTAAACCTCGCACGCCGGACCCAAAGGAGACTGAACAGAAAATTTACTCTTAAAGATTTCAGCAATGCCTTGACAATCACTCACCCCCTCGACACTTACCGGAAGTCCAGGTTTGGCATTACCTTTGTTGGTGTTTTTCCAAAAGCCCCTAAAATCACCTTTAGCGTGTTTTTCCGCAAGACTGTCCATTTTAATCTGAACTTGATGATCTTGACACCACTTCAAATGTGATTTAAAAATTCTTCTGCTGGCACACATTTCATCGTACATAAGGCCAGCGTTAGGTTTACCACACGATACCCACTCCGTAAACTTTAATCTAGCCTTCCGGTGAGCCTCGCTGACGTGCCTATTCCAACCCAGTATGCGTGACCCACCCTTTTTCCTCATAATGCCCTCTCGACCAGCCAAGGACGCAGCACGAAGTGCGGTCACAATGTCAGAGTACATCACATCAAGAATACGATGGTGACAGAGTTCATTACAGTAAAAATCAGCACAATTTATACACTCGGTAGGAAAGTTAACCAACCCTAAACGTTTATGACACTCTGTTCCTTATTTCTGGTTCCCCACGATACAGTGTTATCGTTCAATGATATTTGATTCAGTAATTTAGGAGTAAGTAAATCAAGGTCACATTCTATGATTAGATCAGATCAGACCACAGCGGATCATAATAAACGTAAACATTAGTGACAGATCGTTTTGCCGATTGCGTAACTATACAATGATCTAACCAGCTGCATGTACCGTGAGCGTCACAAATGAATGTGTATGTACCAGAGTCCACACTGAGAATGTCAACATCAATAAATGACCAATATTGTTCACTACAAAAACTACAAAGCTCGTTATAAAATAATTTATACACTTCTTTTTTTTTTTAAACAACCTTTTTTCGTATTCTTCTCAGGAAGCCCTTTCATTTGATACCCATATCATGGCAGCACACAAAAAATCGTCCGCCATATTGTATTTAGAATGACGTCACTTAGCTAACCATGCATTGTCTTCCAAACAAAACGTGTACCCAGAATTTCATCTTAATCGGTGGAGGATAACTGCTTTAAAATTCAGCTGCAAGATTTGACCCGAACACTCTTACATACATACATACAAACATACAGTGCAAGTTAATTAAAAGCTTGTAATAACTCGTATCGGTCAGCATTGTAATCACCTAACATAAAAACCGATTGAATATTATGTTCGTCCGGTAGGTTATCCGCACAATTAGTTGGCATATATATACTCATCACAAGCACAGGTCGGTCTCTTGTTGTCACTTTTAATGCGCTAATACGAGCGTTATCACACTGTAACACTGATACTTGTTGGAAAACACTGCGTCTCCATAGAAAGACGACGTCGCCAAACGGCCTCCCGCCTCCCGCGCAATATGCATGCGGACGTGTCCACCGCCGACGTTCCTGTGTATCCGAAGCCGCTGTCGATCGTGCCTGGATAAGTTATTTCTTCAGGCAATAACCATGTTTCTTGCAGTGCAATTAGGTCACAGGTGCGACACAACTCCCGATCACCATCTACTGATCGCTTGACGTTCTTGCAGTTGAAGTTAGCAAATTGGTAGCCAAATCTAGTCATTATAATGTTGCTTTAAATCAAATTTGCCATTTTACGATATCTTGTTTACTGAACTAAATAAGTGCAGCATTTAAAAAAAGGCTTGGTTCAAGTCCAATTATTACTTTTAATAATACGATGCAGTACGAAGCTTGCAAAAGAGAGCTGGAAATTTCGTAAATGTCGTAAAGGACATTTTGTCGAAAATGAGTTATATATAGTCCCCGCAACATCTGGGACGGTCGCGCTTATCGATAGCGCTAATTTTGTAAAAATGACGAACGTTAGCAAGTGTAATATTGTGATAGACGAGATGTTATCGTACATCCAAAACAAGGTGTCTGTTATTGAGGTGTCCGCCCGCGGTTCCGCAGAAGCAATATCACTGTAAAGTTTCATCAAAATCCGTAAAATATTTTTCTTTTCACAATGATCCATCCATCCTCACAAATTTTGACATTTATTATATTAATAGGTTTTAAATAGCTGCTTGTTTTAACCTTTTATGTCGGTTTAAATGATTTGGAAGAGGTTTACTTATTGAGCAGCAAATACGTATATACTTATTTATATACGTAGATAGACATTTTTTGATTTAGTGTTTCCGAAGTGTTTGTTTCATTCAGTTGCTCCTTAATTTCCTTTTACTTTTATCTGTTTAGGACTAACAAAGGATGTTAAAATTCTGTTATATGGATTGCTAAATACCCTTTAGAATGCTATTAAAATATCAATGTATTAATGATAGTTATTTATATAACCTGCCACAATAAAACCAATCATCATTTCCAGATTAATATACAAAACATCCCATACGATTAAACAAATAGGAACTATCGGACATTATTAAACATGTCACATATCCATTGAAATTAATATCACTCGCAGCCTCCACAAAACAGACCTAACAAAGGGTCCTAACTTGCAGAGTTCCGGGCTTCTCTGCAAGTTTGGTCAACTTGCGCAAGTAACTAAATTAGGTGTTCCTCGATCAAGTACGGGCATAACTTTAACTGAATTTTCGGGACACAAACTATTGGAAACAATATGATTGGCTGTTGGGACTATCATATTAGAATACATTATTATTAGTTCAAATTGGTTTATTAGTCAAACAGAACCTTATTCAAAGCTTGTGTTATACAGCGGCTTTGTACCCATGGCCTATCTCTATCTATTCTGGAATAAAAAAGTCAATACTAATTTTGTTCTGCGGCTTTGCTCCAGACAGGAACCGTGCATTTTGTTGTGTACTTATGTTTTGTGTATATGTAACATACGTATATGTTTCTCCGAAACTGTTCACTGCTGCGCTGCAGGATGTCTTCAACGTTCAGGACTGGAGGCGTTTGGCATCAACGTTAATGGCGAGTACATCACTCACCTTCGGCTTGCCTATGACATAGTGGTCATGGCTGAGACTGCAGATCCTCAGTAAAATGCTCGATGACCTCAGTAGAGCTTCCGAAAGAGTAGGTCCTAAAATGAACATGGACAAAACCAAAGTCATGGTGAATGTCCATGTAAAACCCACTTCTATCAAGTTCGGGGACTCTACACTCGAAGTTGTAGACGATTATGTCTACCTGGGATAAACGGTCCAGTTGGGTAGGTCCAACTTCGAGAAAGAGGTCAACCGTCGAATCCGATTCGGCTGGGTGGCGTTCGGGAAGTTGCGAGGTATCTTCTCGTCCAATTTACCGCAGTGTCCCAAGACAAAAGTCAGTGTGCCTTATAAGAAAGCTTAAAGTCACCCAAAGGGCAATGGAGAAGGCTATGCTCGGCATTTCTTTGTGTGATCACGTCAGAAATTATATCCGCAGGAGAACCAAAGTTACCGACATAGCCCGAATAATTGCCAAACTTAAGTGGCAGTGGGCAGGGCACATTGCTCGCAGAACAGATGGCCGATGGGGCCGAAAAATTCTGGAATGGCGACCGCGAACCAGAAGACCAAGCGTTGGAAGGCCTCCCACTAGGTGGACTGATGACCTGGTTAAGGTTGCGGGAAGACGCTGGATGCGAGACGCACGGGATCGGTCAATGGCGACGCCTGGGGGAGGCCTATGTCCAGCAGAGAACGTCTTTCGGCTGAAATGATGATGATGATGATATGTAATTTGAATGACAAACATAGTTTATAAGTTTACCTATGTACTGACTTACAAAAATTATAGATTTTATCGAATACAAATAAATAACACGTATTTTTTTTTGGAATGAAAAAAGTAGCCTAGCTAGGGCATTAAGAGAGTGGCTTTTTTTCAGTGAATAAAATTCGCAATCGTATAAGTGCTTTGAAGGTCGAATCAACAAACAAATAATTTTACTGAATCACAAAATTTATTTAGATTTTGATAAAACATCCAACAGCACAAAAGTGCTCATTTATTTTTATCAGTTTTCGTTACTATCCTCTCAACCTTAAGCAAGCCGAAAAAACGGTTAACGTTAATACGTTGGAGATCCACGGTTGATGCAACTAGTTTATGATTCAACGCCCATCGCTAGTGGCCAGGTTGCATATAACATATGCATAAACATAAAACCACAGTGTAGGTACGGTACTGTACGAGTAATAATGCTTTTTAACTTTTAAATTTTTAGAGTTTCTTTTACGAGAGCAGTGTTATGCGGAAGTAGTGCATAAAAATTATTTTGATGGTTTTACTTTATATGTACGTGAGTATTTGGACAATGTTATCTAAAAGTTGACTTGTTATAGTTTAAAAAAAAGAAAACTTGATGCCTTTGCATTTGCATTAGATTTTGTAAAACATCTAATCGTTGTTCATTGTGTGTCTTTTTGAAAGAAAGTCTCTCACTCAATTGTTGGTTGGCAATGATTTAAATTAGATTTAATCGTATATTCAACCTTACACCTGATACCGAATATTCCGCGAGCGTCCAAGTCGAATATCCGGATATTAGACAAACATTTTTCGGTCGGAGTGTGGTGGAAAAACGTGTTTGTTTCTCGACTTTTTGTCGTTTGTTCAAATATTATTGGAACGAAGTTCCTTCTCGCGCGTTGCGAAAGGGGGCTAGACGGAAAAAAATCTCACGAATAGTTGTAACGACACTTTTTGCTATAGTTGTGTGCGTGCGGCGTGCGCGTGTTTCGTGCGTGTTCTAACCTATACGCTGTTGTGTTTACGAAGTCGAGAGAGTATATATACATATATATATGTGTGTGTATATATATGTATATATATACATATACATATGTATATATATTTAGTTTCTTAACGCCAGACGTACAAAACCCTCCACCACAGGCGGAACTGTTCACCTTCCCCCCCGCAATTTTTTTTTACCCCATTCTAAAATTTCAATATGAAAAGTCTATAAAATCGTGCAACAAACCCCAACTGGTTTCGTGCTCCGTGATATATACTAAAGGAACTTCGTACCATCCGGGTGTCCCTTGACACCTCTCAAGTTTTTCTTTTTTTTTACGCCTTATTATCATATATTTTTGTCACTGTCTCTTATTCTTAGCTCGAAGTTAAATTACCTAGAAAATATTAGTGAAAAGAAATATCACCGTCACTCATTAGAATAGCTGCTTACACGGCATATTATTATTATAAGAGCACCCTTTCTGAGCACGGAGGAGAATAGGATTCAATATGGTTTAAAGATTAATATGTATAGAAATATATTATACAAGAATAACTAACGATTTCTTAACAGTAGACGACCACAGTAGTATAAATGAATGCCTAAATAAAAGTGTGTTCCAGTTTAGGGTTCCGTAGCCAAAGAGTCCAAACGGAGCCTTATTGCTGTCGCTCACATGTCCGTCCGCCTGACTGTCTATCCGTCGTCTGTCACACAGGTTTAAAGCCAGACGATTGTAGCTATATATCATTTTCAAATTTTTACCGTAAAGCCATACAAATTGTCAAAAAATATTTTAAAAATATTTTTAGCTGTATAGGGAGCCATACAGCTAAAGAGAAAAACAATTTTGACCTGCCCCATCGAGCAGGGGTATCGTTGTTTAGAGCTCGTTGAGTAGATAAATACTCTATTTTTTTTGTTTTAAAATATTGGAAAACAAAGGCATTAGAAGACAACAAAGTCAGCATTTAAAAAAAATTGTGGCTAGGAGATTGTTTACTTCCCATTGACCTATTATATGAACTTGTAATTTGGTTTATATTTAATAATAAACATAAACTTCTATTTTTCTAAAAAATACCAATAAATTGATGAGTCAGATTTTTTACTTCCCATTGACCTATATGAACTTGAGAAATTTGGTTTATATTTAATAATAAACATTAACGTCTATTTTACTAACAAATACCAATAAATTGATGAGTCAGATTTTTTACTTCCCATTGACCTATATGAACTTGAGAAATTTGGTTTATATTTAATAATAAACATTAACGTCTATTTTACTAACAAATACCAATAAATTGATGAGTCAGATTTTTACATCGAAATTCTCAATTTTTTCTATTACACCCAACTTGATTTTGCGGTTTGGTACGCAACCTTAAATGCGCAAAGTCCGACTCGCACTTGGCCGGTTTTTTCCAAATTGACCTGAGTGTTTTAAATCGAACAACGCATTCATTTAGGTGAGGTCTAGTGCAATTAAAAACTGGCATAAAAAAAAATGCTCATATGTCTTGTCTATGATTAATCCTCTTGACTGAATTACGGTTGTGGTTGTGGCGGCCAGTCTCCGCGGAGAGAATAGTGCACAAGTGTGAGTGCAAATACTGTTGCATTGTCTAGTAGTAGTAGACACGAAAGGTGAGAGAACAGGCCCGGGACCACCGTCGTAAAAGGTGTTTTTTGAGGCCCAAGAGTCGTATCTCCAACTTCTCTTACTGCGAATATTTACAATTTGCACATCATATCTAATGGGAGCGTATTCTTTGGCAGAATTAACGCAATATTACATTGAATAATGTACAGGCTGCATCAGGAGTTGTTTACTATACGGCAGGCTTATTACGTATCTTTTCCAAGAGCAAAAGGATAGCGATTTTTGCGCAATAATTTATTTATTTATTTATTATATTCTTTATTGTACACCACAAAAATATGTATACAGGACAAACAAGTATAAAAGCAAGTGTACAATGGGCGGCCTTCCATACAGAATAATTTCTCTTCCATACAGAAGTTTTACAGTTGTTGGCAGTTTTTTTTTAAATAATGATGTATTTGACAAACAGCGAGCGATTAGCAAACGATTGTGTAGGACCTATCATACCTACTGCAGGTAATGCCGACTTTTATGACATAAAGCATTTGAAGGCTATCGTTTTGCTCTTGCAAAAGATACGTAATAAGCCTGCGGACCTTGTGGAAACTAGAACAAACTTTCGTGTGTTCAAGCATTTTTGCCATACCTATTATTGGAATCAAATATTCAGCTCACAATGTTAGGACCCATTAATATTAATGCTAATTATTATCCGTGGTGCTAGGCAACTGGGCTTATCCCAGTTGTAAACGACCCTTTGTGCCTATTGGCCTTGGTATGGTGGGAAGTAGAAATTTGTATTTTTCCTACTACTCCGTTATTCTTTTCTAATTAATTGCGTTGCGGGATCCAAGACAGTTAAATTCATTCACTGGGACTTCGTCGAGCTTCGTTGCCTTGGCGCTTGTCTGGTGGTCACCACTGTTGATTCTGGCTTTCAGGAGTTGCAGTGGTTTGGGAATAGTGCGGTGGGAATGTCCCATAAAAAAAAAACATAGAACTACTACTGAGATGTTCCTAATGGCAATACCACATAACACATTTCCCGACTTGAGAATCGAACCCAGGACCCTAAAGTCGATTTGTATTAGGTATACACATAACCAACATATTTTCCAAGATTTTTTATTAACCTGCTTCGTTCGTATGTATGTCTGATTACAAATTAGTCATTCATTTACCAAGCTCTTCATATGTGACTTCGGAGACAATTCAGTAATATGGAGACAGAGTTGGAGTGACGACAGATCTGGTGTGACGACGTAGGTTTTATTATCCGTACAGCTAAGGATTGGAATTCCCTGCCGGAGTCTGTTTCCTGATAGCTACAATCTAGAGATGGCAATGAATTTAAAAAAAAACCTGGATGGTGGCTTATAAGCTTATTTAAGTAACTTACCGCCGACCAACCATGAATTTAAATTTTGGTGTCATAATTAAAATATTCTCCTTGTTTTCCTTAGCCTTGTCCAATTATTTGGGGTCGGCTCTCCTTGTTTAACTTCTTGACTTAATTTTTTACCGCGTGGTAGCCGGCAGATATTTCTATTATTATAAAGTTACAACTGTTTGCCCGCGGCTTTGTTCCTGTGAGCTATCTCACAGGAGCCGTTCTGATATAAAAAGCATGGCTTTCAGCGATAGTGTACATATTTGTGACTAAACAAAAATTTCGTATAGTCGATAAGTACTTCCAAAATGTATCTTTTTTATCTTATTTATGCTCGCGCTTGACCACCATCTCACCTGATGGTAAGCGATGATGTGGTCGATGATCGAGCACGCTTGCCTAGAAGAAACCTATTCACTCTTGACTTAAAGACCCCTAGGTTGTAGCTATCGGGAAACACAGACTCCGGCAGGGAATTCAACTCCTTAGCTGTACGCATAATAAAAGTATTCTTAAAACGTTTAGTAACCTATTTGTAATAATATAGTTCATAAAAGATAGCTTGATCTCTGCGACAGCTGTCAGTATCAATGCAGTAACAATAGCGCTTGTCAGGCTAACAATAACGTATACGTTAGTTTGACATATGTAGAAGATACAATAGACACACACATTCACTACATTTTTATTTTTTATCGTTTTTTACTCATGGAATATGTTAAAACATTGTTTTTAACATATTCCATTCCATTCCACGCCTACGTTGGCAATGGCCAACGTAGGCGTACCAATTAGTACAGTGAGTGGTGACCAATTACTAGGCTTACTGCAGTAGGCAAAGGTCATGGGAATTCCTCGTACAGAGCGCACCTTTATGTCGAAATCGTATGGTTTGCGGGGATCAATAAAACATACCGTGGCTGAATACTTGACCAGGGAGGTGACCATAAGCTAAATTTGCGTTTGTTCTGTTACAAGTTTTAACTTTATCGCCCATGTATAAAGCCCAAACACAAATAATTAGTACAGTGAGTACTAATTATTTGTAGCGCCAACACTGCCGTGGTGAAACAATTCCACATACCAAAAACGACGGGCGCCTGTGTTTCGGTCTATGCAACCCAAACATACATCCGTCATGACGATTATTTTAAGTTCATGTTTTGGATGCTTCGTCCTTGTGCGCATGGGCTGTTGCTAAACTAAATACTTTGAAACCCATCGTCATGTTCCTGCCCTTGTCCCATGTTACTTGGGGTCAGCATAACACTTTTTCTTTTGTCGTACTGCCCTGTCCACCACGCTATCACTAACTCCCTCTTCTTTCAAATCATTCCTCACTCAGTCCAACCTTCGTTTCTTTGGCCCTCCGCTCCATACATTCCCAGAAACGCTATTGAAATAAAAAGAGTGTGTTTTTCATCGACACGCTAAGAAGAAGAACACAATTAAGAAATTACTGCATCTTTGATCTATTGGTTTGATTTCTGGATCGGGCCTTTCCATCTGGCATTTTAGTAGCACCCTAAGACTTTTGAGCGGTAGATGGCAAGGCTTGCCCCCTATTACAAGGGGCTCGTGGGTGTATTATAAGTGCACCTTGGTCTTACCCTTCGGGGAATACTGTACAGGCGAGGTGTAATGTTATAGGAAACTAGATTTTGCAAGAAGCTTCACCTACATGAATGTCGATTAGCCCACGGGAACGTTAAAGTATCATCATCATCAATTCAGCCGAACGACGTTTACTGCTGAACATTAACCTCCCCCAAGTGTCGCCACATCGAACAGTTCTGTGTGATCCTCAACCAGCAGATTTCCGCAGCCTTAACTAGGTTATCGGTCCACCTAGTGGTAGGATTTCTAACGATATGTCATTCAAAAGAAGTATTCTGTAATATAAATCCAGGTTCCAAGTCATGGCCTCTCGAATTTAATCCAAATCTGTTCAGACGTGATTGATAAAAAAAACATACAGATTTTCACGTTTGTAATAGTATCTAATAGTAGGAATAATAAAAAAAAACTTTTACGCATTGGGTTTCCAACTTTGAGCTGTGAAAAAGACAGATGAAAAGAGATTGCATATAGCAGAAGATTGAAAATGGCGCCAGCCAGTGACAGAAAAGTTGAAAGAGAATATAAAAGTTGAAATAAAAATGTCCTGGTATGGTCATGTGATGAGAAGGGATGAACCGCATGTTACTAAAAGAGTTATTAATAAAAATGTGGATGGATGGAGAGGAGGGCCAAAGAAACGAAAGTTGGACTGTGTGAGGAATGATTTGAAAGAAGAGGGAGTTAGTGATAGCGTGGTGGACAGGGCAGTACGGCAAAAGAAAAAGTGTTATGCTGACCTCAAGTAACATGGGACAAGGGTAGGAACATGACGATGGGTTTCACAGTATTTAGTTTAGCAAACAGCCCATGCGCACAAGGACGAAGCATCCAAAACATGAACTTAAAAAAATCGTCATGACGGATGTATGTTTGGGTTGCATAGACCGAAACCCAAGCGCCCGTCGTTTTTGGTATGTGGAATTGTTTCACCACGGCAGTGTTGGCGCTAGTGAGTACTAATTATTTGTGTTTGGGCTTTATTTTATACCGGGAGATAAAGGTACAACTTGTAACAGAACAAACGCAAATTTTATTTTAAATACTGATAAGATGTCAAACAATCAGCTGCCTCATGTTTGCATAACTCAACTAAATGTAGAGAACAGTAGATTCTTTTTCGGCATTTCAGGGTTGATCCGATATTAAAAGTTGTTAATGATGTAGCATTTTACACATCATTATGGACAACTGATCAACAACAACAACAACAAGGTATCATTACACCGTGAAGGTGAAAAAGTTTAGAGACAAGAATCCTGAGTGCAGCGTGCGATTCAAGGTCGCCCTCAACGAAGGCACCTTTATCTTCGAGGAGAATACTCTACTTTTCACATCATCTACGAGACAATAAAAAAATAGTACTAGAATGCGAAGGTTTTGCGTTTATTTTGTTAAAAGTTTTTTATACTCGTATTTGGACTGCAATTACACTGCTGTCGAAATCGTATTTGTTAAAAGCCGTATTACCGGTGGGATTTGAAAAAAAAAAAAATTACGAACTTCCAAGCAAACTTTTATCGCCTATGAGTGAAAAACATTACAAAATTACATCCTTCGTTGCAAAATTAACTCTTTGCCAAAATGCCATTGTACTAGACCCAATGGTTCAAATTCATATTCATTTTGTGAACATAGGGTAAAATTACAGATGTTATAAATAAAAAAATGTTGGTCCATACTTACTATGTCCCGCCAGAAGGCATACAAAATATTGGGCTTATAAAGGTAATCGAATTAGGGATTGCAATCCGGAAAAACGGATCCGGTAATCCGGCGGATCCGGCATCATACCGGATCCGGCGACCGGATCCAGTGCTAGCAATTTTTTGGCAAAATAATAGAGCTGTTGCAACTCACCAACACTAAAGAAAGATTTTACATTTTTTTTTTTTTTTACATTACAGAAAGAATTTGAAAGTTTGAAAGTGACGGAGTTCGAGGAGAATACTTGTCTGCTATTCATGATTATTTGCTGATGTGACTGTACCTTGCCGACCCTGGACTGATAAAAAATTAGTTTTTCCTAAATGCCTAGATTTAGAGTTAAAGGACGGCTACTTCTGAAGAAGTAGAATCTGTGCCCCAACCAGCCGCACAGATTTGTAAGGTTCGTCTTCCTGACTTGGGCGCCTTTCCACCGTGTACACGTGAATTCCAAATTATGGTTTTGTTTTGTTTTGGAATTCACAGTTATAAATTATTACTTGGAAGTGGTTTAGAAGGATAAAAATATAACTAAAGGGATATATACGCTAAATTGTTGCAATTAACTAAAGCTTGTGAGAAACTCTTTACACTAATGTATAGAGTATTTAAATCAAAGACCGAATAAAGGTCGCATATAGTGAATATACATTCAAGTATTAATACAAATATAAGTAACTAATTTGGCAGAGAGTTTTAACTCTAGAAGTAACTGGTTGATCTAATCAACTCACTTACAGACAGCCCATAGATCGCCCACCCGTCATCATTTCCTAGTGTAATTGCCGGTAAGAAGAAATGATGAAACAAACTTCCCAGCACACTTTTATGTCTGTTAGTCATAAGGACTATATTAGTAAAGCAATAGTGATGTATGAAGTTACTTAGACAAAGGGATTGCAAAGTGCATTATATAATGACAGGGTTAGGATAGGAACGTTACGCTCGGGCTTTTGTACATTCAATTTTCACTTTACTCTACGTTATTTATTCAACGTTTGAATACCCCATTTAGTGACATGGACTGTTGCCTCGTCATACATGTATTACTAGGTCTACTCGCACAGAACCACTACTTGGACACTGCTACGATTCTAGCAATTCATGTTCCCTAAACTCTTTACAACTGTCTCACACAATCCTAAGTCAGAGAACTCCGATGTTCATCTGAAATTGTGTAAGACCAGTTAAGTTTAAATAACTGAAACGCGTAAAGCTCTGAATAGCACCCTTTACGGCATCCTATCCCATTACGACGATAACAAAGAATAACGCAAGCGTTCCGTAGACTCAGTCTGTAGCAGAACCACCTGTGTTCGGTATTGCTGCACGCCGAAATGGATTAAATCGTCATTTCACATTTCATTTAATCTGCCCACTTCGTGGATATACGGGGCGGCTCGGAGCGGCTCCCATCCAATATCGTGTCTCGCTAAATAATTTCGATTCAGTATTGCCTACAATTGGCTTGGTGTGGTTTTAACGAGACACGTTCCGTACTTAGACGATTTAGTTTGTGGTTCTTTGTGGAGCCTACCGTGTGAAGCCTACCCCTCTCCCGAAATGTGCGACAGCAATCCCTACACAAGTTGCTCTGAGCTAGACCTTATAGGAAACAGTAACAATCAACTGCGTTTGGTCAACCTACTATTCCTTTCGGATCGGCCATAGCCTGTTTTACATTTGGTGAATATCAACGGGTCCGCTTTCCATGAGTGTGTTATGACAGTTAAAAGATCATAGTCACTTAGTCCATAGTCAAATGAGTTGTTTGCATAGTTGTAAGTAAGGCAGGAGGGTGAGTATAGTGTATCGGAAAGCTTCGCCGTGTCCCTATAACCAACCGCAATTGACAATTAACTGCCAAGGTGTGGATTAGGAAGTAGTTACAAGGTCACGCCATATTAAACAAAAGGTAAATTAGTGATTGGCCCTACCTATGTAATAAAACAATTAAATTAAAACTTACCCATCCATACTGTCACGCACTCACCATCTATCACTCGTACGCCCTCCTTCGATCCTCACAACACGTCCGTTCTATCTCTCTGCCTAGCGTCAAGTCCCTCTCCTGTCCGCGCCTCAACCTCCTCTTCATACGAAATTATAATAAATTATAACAAGCTCAATAATTAAACTCTTTACCACGATTACTACCACGACACGACTTTTGATTGTTGATTCCATAGCTCGCTTTAACACGTGATTCTAAATATTCCCGTAACCTATCGTTCTTCACCAACGGTCTTTCCTATGTCCCTGCCTAGAGTCAAGTGCCCTGTGTCATCCACAACACAACCGACCGCCCTTTCTTTCACCAACCTTTTTCCTGTTCCCATAGCCCAATGCTACCTGCAGCGACGCTACAAGACCCTTTCGACTTCGTCGCCTAAGTGTTGTGTTTGTAAGTGTTTTCAGCTTGTTAACACATGATAAAGATAAATCTAAAACTAAAGAGTTTTTGTAGTGAGTCTCGGTTCTTGAGTCCCTCTGCTTGTACTTTCGGCCACTTTGTTTTTGATAACAGGTCCAATGTTGCATCACCATTTTAAAATGAATAGATTGTTTCGTAATTTATTGGGGTACATGTCACACCGTACTTATAGCCGAATGTTTATGTCTCAAAATGGTTTGCACATGTGCGCGATAGTTAAATAATATTCGATGATGAAATAAGATAAATGACGTGTAGTCACATTCCCCCCTCTGAAAATCAGACGCGTGACGCAGTACAGCGGATGAGCTTTCACAATAGGATGATCTCTGTTATCTCATAAAACATTCATAGATTATAAAATGGCACTTATCCATTTCATTATCAAATAACTAATTTCAATAGACCTGTAGGTATATTTTTCGCTTACCTCAGTCTTCTTAGCTTTCAATCATTACAATACATTTGTATTTTAATTTATATTTCATTGAAATATTTTAATCTCGTTAGAAAAGATCTTATAAGACCTGTGCATGCTTATTATTTAATTTGACATACCAGAGTCACTCCTACTAGTACTACCTACTGTACTCTCTCGTTCTGAACTCAGCCTATCGCAGTTGCGCTGGTCGGCGATCTGCGCTGTACAACGGTCTCTGCTTAAGCACCTTAATGCTGAGTCAGCCACCGAATTCATTTTCAGGAGTAGCTGAAATAGTTCGCACATGTGCTTATTAGAATTTTATACCAATAAGATGGAAAAACCCCCCTCTGACCTTAGAGGAAAGCATTACTGAAACCGAACAAGTATTAGGAGGTTAGGTACATCAAACTTTAAAATTAAACAAAGTTTTTAGAATTCTAGATTCTCTTTTTAGAATTCTAGATTCTCTTCTAAATTATCTAAGAACACTTGGGCGGCCAAGACCTATCTAACGATGTCTTTATTATAAAAAGCCGTCAAGTGGTTTGTAAGATACGAGGTAATAAAGAATATTACATACATACAAGATACGCGCGAAAAACATAACCCTTTCCTTGCAGCCGGGAAATAAAACGAACGGATTCATGAAAGTCACATTTCCAAAACTTAAAAATATTGACTGAACCATCACTTTATGTCTATGAAGCCTGTATATTTTGTGGAAAACAACATGATTAATCTGTTAAAGAATATCTTAATGATAAATTAAAATTATTTTTAAATGTTTTTATTTTATTTAGTATTTGTATTTAGTTTTTATTTTTTTATAAGCTAATATTTAAAAATGTAAAAAAATTGTACATATATTGAATAAAGGAATTAAAATTATATTGAAATTATTTATATTATGTATAATTAAAATGTTCCTCCTATATGATAATGATATTCTGATTTGACATTTTTATTTCAATTAATATTGTATAACGAAATTGTGACTACTAGTGATAGAGTCTAGACTACTAGTGATAGAGGTAGTGATCTATTTGTTTATGTGCCGTCTTAATTTATTGACACATTATTATTAACCAGTTATTTTTTGACATGAAATTGTGACATCTACTTACCTATTGCTTTTTTTATTTTGTTAATGTGACATACGATTTAGAGATTGCAGTCCGGCGTCATTTTCAGTTCGGCCGGATCTGACCGGATTCTCATAATTTCGGCCGGATTGATCAAATCAGGATGATTTTCGCTTTTCGGTTCAAAATTAACTGTTAGTAAGTTAATCAAGTGTCATTGAACTTAATATGGGTAGTTTATAAAAAATAAAACATATTCATATAAATAAAATCAACTTTATTTCCAATCCAATGTTAAGATTAGACAACGAGCAAACAAATAAAATCTAGTAGTGTAGGTAACTAGTAAAATGTTAACGATGTAACGAAGAGCTGTCTTTCTAGATTTCACTTTCACAGATAGATCAATTATTATAGTAAGTAACTTTACAAAATCTAATATAATTAACCTTACGTAATTTACTGAGATGAGATCACAATAATTATTAAAGTATTTGAGAATGCTAACTATTGCTAACAAACAAGGCTTATATTTATGACAGACACCACAAGATTTGATGAAGCTGTCTAATGAATGACACAATTATCACAATAATGAGTTTTTCTTATAATTACAACTATTTAGTTTAATCACCTTACGATAAAATTATTATTTTAAGTACAATTTCAAGTAATAAATGTCTTAGTATTAATTATATATTATAATAAAATCAATTTTGATTTAGAAAAAAGGGTCGTAGAAAACAAAGTGTTAATTGAGTCATCTGCTAGTCGACTTCTAATAGAGCTGCAAATAAAGCCTGCGGCCGAAAGGGCTCTTTCAGCTTCAACACTTTCAGCTTTATTGTCAGTGTGACTACACGTCATTTATCTTATTTAATCATCGAATATTATTTAACTATCGCGCACATGTGCAAACCATTTTGAGACATAAACATTCGGCTATAAGTACGGTGTGACATGTACCCCAATAAATTACGAAACAATCTATTCATTTTAAAATGGTGATGCAACATTGGACCTGTTAACAAAAACAAAGTGGCCGAAAGTACAAGCAGAGGGACTCAAGAACCGAGACTCACTACAAAAACTCTTTAGTTTTAGATTTATCTTTATCATGTGTTAACAAGCTGAAAACACTTACAAACACAACACTTAGGCGACGAAGTCGAAAGGGTCTTGTAGCGTCGCTGCAGGTAGCATTGGGCTATGGGAACAGGAAAAAGGTTGGTGAAAGAAAGGGCGGTCGGTTGTGTTGTGGATGACACAGGGCACTTGACTCTAGGCAGGGACATAGGAAAGACCGTTGGTGAAGAACGATAGGTTACGGGAATATTTAGAATCACGTGTTAAAGCGAGCTATGGAATCAACAATCAAAAGTCGTGTCGTGGTAGTAATCGTGGTAAAGAGTTTAATTATTGAGCTTGTTATAATTTATTATAATTTCGTATGAAGAGGAGGTTGAGGCGCGGACAGGAGAGGGACTTGACGCTAGGCAGAGAGATAGAACGGACGTGTTGTGAGGATCGAAGGAGGGCGTACGAGTGATAGATGGTGAGTGCGTGACAGTATGGATGGGTAAGTTTTAATTTAATTGTTTTATTACATAGGTAGGGCCAATCACTAATTTACCTTTTGTTTAATATGGCGTGACCTTGTAACTACTTCCTAATCCACACCTTGGCAGTTAATTGTCAATTGCGGTTGGTTATAGGGACACCCTTAGTTTCTTGTGCATTCTTCTCCATTACAAGCTACTTTCCGAATGCACGGTAGAATCAACTATTATTATTTGTAAAATGTAACGTTCAAAAGTGCCGCTTGGTGGCCTACTTGAAATAAAATATCTTTGGCTTGTCTTGTCGTTGAAAAAAATAAACATGGCGGATTTTGGGCGCCATGTTGTAGGGGTTTACATTTTTTTTCTTCGAAACCCATCGAGTGGGGTATCAAAATGAAGGGTTTTTACAGGTGATTACGAAAATATATACCACTTATATATTTAAAGTCATTTGAAAAAAAAAAGTATAACTAAAAAGTTGTAAAAAAAAATTTTTTTGAAGAAAATCTTGCCGTGCAGTCGGAGGATACATCTGGTTTTGGTCAGCCAGCTCGCGAATATGTACCCTCCGACTGCACAGCAAGATTTTATTCTTGTTTACATCTTTTTAGTTCGCTTTTGAAGCAGTCAGGGTTTTTTGATTTTTTTACATCTCGAATACATTTCTGTGCTATTAATACCTGCTCAACCTTTGTCGCATTACCCCAAAATATAAGGCCATATCTCAAAGTAGAGGCTACACAACCATGATAAGTTGCTGCTAGGAGCGCTGTCTTATTCACAATTTTGCCTAGCATATACAGAGGATAGGAAAACTTACCTCAGTAAGTTTAAAACTCACTTTCCACATACATTATCGATTTGAGTCCTCCATTACATAATTATAGTTATCAATATGCAGTTCGAGAAAATTTGGAACATTAGTATCAAGTATTCGGTCACCTTTGTAGTTTATCTGATAGTGTGACAGATTTTTTTCTTTTTTAAAGTTCATAATTTATTTTTAGTTAGGTTAATTTTAAGGTTATTGGTTCGAGCAGTTGTGGCCCAGTGGTAACGGCCGTGACTCACAAGTTGTAGGTCATGGTTCCAAACCCAGGCAGGTTCTTTACTTTGTGTAATATATTTCATCACCACTGCTCTCAAAACGGTGAAGAAAAACATCGTGAGGAAGCATGTCTTAGAACCGAAAATTCGAAGACATGAGACATCCACAAACCCGCACTGGGCGCGCATGGGTTACGGCCCATTCCTTCTCACAGAGAGCCCTCCTGCACGCAAAACTGTCGAAATGGCAGTCTTAGAGGGCTCAGCTGTTCTATCCTATCCTAGACCAAATGGCTTAAGCTGTACGTCTGATCATTTAAGATTCGTATTAAATCGATAACGACTATAGATACTACAAAATATGCAAATGAAACGGTGTTTTTTTACCCGACTGCCGAAGGAGGGTAATGTGTTTATCAGTCTATGTATGTATGTTTATTTCTATGTGGCGTTCTAGAGATCAAACGCATTAGCCAATTTTGATGATTCATACGTCAATCGATGCGTCTTAACCTTGCGAGTGTCACTGGATACATACAAATTCGAAAATAGACAAATGTGGGCTTTTGGGCGCCATATTGTGGGGTGCATTTTATTTTTTCTTCCAAACTCATCGTGTGGGGTATTAAAATAAAGGTTTTCAAGAGGTGATTTCAAAAATATGAAACACTTATGTGTTTAAATGCACCTAATTCGGAAAAATTGTTAACTAAAAAGTTATAAATAAAAAAAGTTAATTCAAGAAGTCAAAAAACCCGACTGCTTAAAAAGCGCCTTTTAAGCAGTCGGGTTTTTTGATTTCTTGAATTAATTTTTTTTTACCGAAATTTCGACACAGATATACTCGTATGTATAAGTATCTTTTCAAAAGCGCGTCTGTATCAAATTGAGTGAAACTGCTACTTCGCGGTTGAATTTTCACGGTGAAACACATAACCCAATTATCGGTTTGCTCCAAGTCGATAAAATTCACTGAAATATGTTAGGTTCTATCTTCGTAAAATTATTAATTGAATTATCAGCGAATCAGAGCTTTAGAATTTCTTCGGCTTCAGTTACATTTTGTTAGCATTTATTAACATTTTTGATATAGTTTTCAATAGCCCGGGGCGCCTTTGAAACTTTATGAAGTTAGTTCCAGTTTGTTTTAGCTCTAGTCTTTAAGTCTATGCTTAAACTAAAAATTAAGACCTTTATTACTACCCCCGACGGATAAAGAGGGGTTTTCTAAGTTTGACGTGTGTAGATTTGTGTTTGTATAAATTATTATGTGTATTTGTGTATCTGTCTATGGGATCAAAGTTTCTAAACGGATGAACCGATTTTGGTAGGTAAGGATGGTAACTATCGATAGTGTTCTTAGCTATGTTTTATGAAAATCGGTTGAGCCGTTCTAAAGTTATTGGCGATTTACTGTTTGAATGGGGGTGTTTTCACAAGATATCGTGTCATAACTACGTGTTCAATAGATTGAGGATCGAAAGCGTATCTTCTTCTAGATAAATTATGTAGCATGAAATAAAAATGAGGCAAGGGTTTTTAAAATATTACTTGTTCTTAAAAGCCTAACTGAGAAAGGCTAATTTTAGTTTTCAATCATGTTTACTGTTTGTTGCGAAATATCGGTAACTCGCAACAAACAGTAAACATGGTAAATATCCCGCTTTTAATGTTAATGTTAGTGACCATGACAGTTTCAAAACTTGTGTTAATACTGTCTATACTCCATATGAAATAATTTTCTGGTATCTTTAACACAGGTTACTCTGTAATCTAGCTAAGATGCCAGTTGCGATACGTACTGTGACTATAAAACCACGATCACTGTTAATCTGTAACATTCTAGTCTTAAGGTTTTATACTGTGAGAACCAATAAAGCTTATTATTATAATTAGAAATTTTTACAACCCCTTTTTACAGTCCGTTCAACCGATTTTGAGTTCTTTCCCGTAAATATAAGGATGTTACCAAAACTAAAAACCCGACTGCTTAAAAAGCGCTTTTTAAGCAGTTTTGACTTCTTGAATTGACTTTTTTTATTCATAACTTTTTAGTTAACAATTTTTCCGAATTAGGTGCATTTAAACACATAAGTGTTTGATATTTTTGAAATCACCTCTTTAAAACCTTTATTTTGATACCCCACACGATGAGTTTGGAAGAAAAAATAAAATTAGTCCCCCACAATATGGCGCCCAAAAGCCCACATTTTTCTATTTTCCAATTTTTATGTATCCAGTGACACTCGCAAGGTTAAGACGCATCGATTGACGTATGAATCATCAAAATTGGCTAACGCGTTTGGTCTCTAGAACGCCACATAGGAATAAACATACATACATAGACTGATAAACACATTACCCTCGGCAGTCGGGTAAAAAACACCGTTTCATTTGCATATTTTGTAGTATCTATTGTCGTTATCGATTTAATACGAACCTTAAATGATCAGACGTACAGCTTAAGCCATTTGGTCTAGGATAGCATAGGACAGCTGAGCCCTCTTAGACTGTCATTTAGTAAGTTTTGCGTGCAGGCCCTCTCTCTGTGAGAGGGTATGGGCCGTAACCCATGCGCGCCCAGTGCGGGTTTGTGGATGTCTCATGTCTTCGAATTTTCGGCTCTAAGACATGTTTCCTCACGATGTTTTTCTTCACCGTTTTGAGAGCAGTGGTGATGAAATAATTTACACAAAGTAAAGCACCTGCCTGGGTTCGGATCCATGACCTACAACTTGTAAGTCCGTTACCACTGGGCCACAACTGCTCGAACCAATAACCTTAAAATGAACCTAACTAAAATTATATATATATATAATCCCGAGAGTTTTACCGTTATTTTTTTGAAGAGTTCTGTTGTATATCTCCAAAGATCTGCATCAGATCTACACCAAATTAAAATGGGACCAATTTCGGAACATAGTCTTTCAAACACAAAAAGAATTTTCAAAATCGGTCCACAATTGACGTAGTTATCGGTGAACATAAACAAAAAAAAAACATACATGAAGTCGAACATAGAACCTCCTCCGTTTTGGTAAGTCGGTTAAAAATAGAAAAAATTCTGTCACACTATCAGATAAACTACAAAGATGACCAAATACTTGATACTAATGTTACAAAATTTCTTGAACTGCATATTGATAACTATAATTATGTAATGGAGGACTCAAATCGATAATGTATGTGAAAGCTCAGTAATTTTTCCTGTCCTCTGTATATGCTAGGCAAAATTGTGAACAAGACAGCGCTCCTAGCAGCAACTTATCATGGGTCGGGGATAAATTTGAAAGAGAGTTACCGCGGCCCTGGCACAAGCAACTGTAGGAACACGGGTGGGTTTTAGTCAGTAAATTCTGACATGCCCAGAAGTCATTGGATGATATCCCACCAAAAAACAAAAAAAAAGCAGCAGCTTATCATGGGTCGGGGATAAATTTGAAAGAGAGTTACCGCGGCCCTGGCACAAGCAACTGAAGGAACACGGGTGGGTTTTAGTCAGTAAATTCTGACATGCCCAGAAGTCATTGGATGATATCCCACCCAAAAAACAAAAAAAGCAGCAACTTATCATGGGTCGGGGATAAATTTGAAAGAGAGTTACCGCGGCCCTGGCACAAGCAACTGAAGGAACACGGGTGGGTTTTAGTCAGTAAATTCTGACATGCCCAGAAGTCATTGGATGATATCCCACCCAAAAAACAAAAAAAGCAGCAACTTATCATGGGTCGGGGATAAATTTGAAAGAGAGTTACCGCGGCCCTGGCACAAGCAACTGAAGGAACACGGGTGGGTTTTAGTCAGTAAATTCTGACATGCCCAGAAGTCATTGGATGATATCCCACCCAAAAAAAAAAAAAAGCAGCAACTTATCATGGTTGTGTAGCCTCTACTTTGTGATATGGCCTTACATTTTGGGGTAATGCTACAAAGGTTGAGCAGGTATTAATAGCACCGAAAAAATGAATCTATGTAACGGAATCTTTGAACGTGATTTTCACCCCCTTCAAAACGTCGGATTAGTTTGAATCTTTGCACACTTATCAAGGACCGATTACAATGCAATAATTTAAATAATTTGTCCAATTACCCTTACCAGGATCTTCCGGATTAGCGATTGAACTAAAAAGTAAAAGATTAATAGAAGTTTAAAATAACTAAAAAACACAAAAAACCAAATTAAAAAGTAGAAAATAATTTTCAATAACTTTAAATTAATAATAGAGTGATCATCAAAAAAAAAAATATTGTAAAAAAGCTTGGTGTGCTTTCTAAGACAATTTCAAAATGACTACATTTTTCCAATATCTACCAATAAAATCAAGTTATAACAATTGACATCAAGCACCTCAGGCTTTATTACATGTTTTTTTTTTTTTGTAAACGCCCATTTTATTCACAGTTACTATAATGACATACTTTATTAATATAACCTAACATCACGCCTGTGTACCCGAAGCGTTAGGCAGATGTATAGCTGAACATAGATAACATTAGACATTTAAATAATACCATTTTATAGCCCGTTCAACCGACTTTAACTACTATTGCGTTGGTGATATGACAAATAGCAGCGGTATTAAACAGTTAGTTTTGGTAACATCCTTATACTAACGGGATAGAACTCAAAATCGGCTGAACGGACTGTAAAAAGGGGTTGTAAAAATTTCTAATGTTATTTCATATGGAGTATAGACAGTATTAATACAAGTTTTGAAGCTGTCATGGTCACTAACACTAACATTAAAAGCGGGATATTTACCATGTTTACTGTTTGTTGCGAAATATCGGGAACTCGCAACAAACAGTAAACATGGTAAATATCCCGCTTTTAATGTTAATGTTAGAGTATTAATAAACTTTGTACAAAGAGGCAGTATTAAATAGTTATTTATGCTACAAGTGCGGGAAGTAGGTGATTTCCGATGAGTGGCATTTTTATTCACGAGCGAGCGAAGCGAGTGAGTGGATAAATCGACATGAGTCGGAAATCATCTTACGCACGTGTATCATACAACATTTTACTATGCATTGTGCGAGGAAATAAAAAAATATATCTGAACCAAGCAAGAAATTAATAAAATGGCGCTTATTCAAGGGCGCTCAGCATATCCACAGATTAACTAATAGTTCATAGTTCTACTGCGCATGTGCAATAGCTGTCACGTCATAACGCAAAAAGGCACGAGCAAAATATTAATTCTGCCAAACATATTTAATGAATAATTAAAATTAATTTATTGAGCAAAATCTAAATCTAGAGTAATTAAAAACGCCTTATATGACGTATTAGTTTTGTTTTACTTTTTATATGAATGATAATCTGTACTTAACTAATTTTAAAACTTTTCTCAAATAATAAAAACTCTATGCGGCGGGTTGACGTTGGAGTTAAAAATTTAAAAAGTACAGGAAAGTAAAAAGCACTAGTAAAAAAAAGTGACACTTTCCGCACAGTTTGGCTGCTTGGAAAACGCTCTTTTCGAGGACATGCATTGTAAACACCTTTTGTGAATACCTCGATTACAAGTTATACGAATAGTAACAAATGATTTTCATGCCGTTACTATTTTCACTCCTTTTCATGACGGAATAAATCATTTTAAAATAAACTTGATTGTATATTGATGAAAAGGCTGGATTAAAAAGTGAGTAAATAGTCAAAAGACGCTTTTCGAGGAAAAGTGGACCGAAATTAACGTTAAAGTATAAAACTGGTTTAGTTAATGAAGTTTACATGTGTAGAGCCTTAAATAGAAACCGGAAATTGGATCTAATGTGATTGAATTCTATTTTTAACCGACTCGAAAAAAAGGAGGTTCTTAATTCGTCGGTATCTTTTTTACTTGACTACATACAATGTCATTGTCTTGTACCTACAGGGTTTCGGCTATAGTTTTTCGTTTCTAAAGAAATTTATTTTAAAAATAGATTTGTAAAACTTTGTGACGTAATAAATAATCAGGTATTGGTTTGTAATATTTTGACTACAAATATCTGTTGGTGTATTTATGAAAACTAAATGGTTTCTTCGAATTATTTTGATAAAATCATAAAAAATATAATTTTAACTAGGTAGTTAAGACAAGTTTGACTCACTTTCAAGCACTAACAGGTAAATTCATTAATTAGATAAATAGGAACATGGTTCTCACATACTTACAAATATTGCAAACAAATTACAATTAATTCATCACGTCTTCCGGTTCGCGGTCGCCACTCCAGAAACTTTCTGCCCCAAAGGCTATCCATTCTGCGAGCAATGTGCCTTGCCCACTGCCACTTAAGTTTGACAATTCTTCGGGCTATGTCGGTAACCCTGGTTCTCTTGCGGATCTCTACATTTCTGATTCGATCACGCAACGAAACGCCGAGCATAGCCGCTTCAGCATCAGAAAGCTTACAGTCACCCAAAGGGCAATGGAAAAATAATTTATAGATTAAGAAATATAATTTTAGAAACCGTACAAAAGTAAATACTACAGGAACTTATTAATCCTAGTTATTAAGAATGTGTACTCAGCTTATAAAATATTCCCGAATCAATTTTTTTGTTTGTAAATTGCTTACATATCATATAGGTAGGTATCTACGCATCCCATAATACAAATAGATTATATTTTATTTCCAATTTCATAATGTTAGTAATTTATACAAAAAATTCCACCGGACCACAAAGCTTATTTACTAGAGTTACACAAAAAAATACAATGCCATCAAGTTACAGATATGATAATCACGCATATATATTCAGGCTCTGTGTTATTTTTATTGTTATTTATTCATAACTGTCCTGTCTGTTATTAGATTTGTACGAACATTCTGATTATGTAGTTTAAAAATTCTGGAAATCAATTTTGAGTTGTAACCACAAAAATAAATGTTCTTGATTTACCTATAATATAGGTAATTTTGATTTTAAAAGATTACCATTCCAGATTCAAATGAAAATTTTACCGCCATTAAAGCCCGATTGCACTGAATAGTAAATCCTTAATCAAAGAATAATTATCCCGATAAAATTGACCGTCGATTTTCGATTGTTCGATGGCACCACATTATTAACTTCAGCAATTGCAGGCTCTGATTAGAGGTGCGCTGGCCAGCTTCCAGGGTTCCCCTCTGATTTGAGTCTGTGACCGCATAATCAGTCCTTCTCCGATGACATTTAGTCTGTCCACCTACGACTTTGATGTGGTAACATAGCTTTGGTTTGTGTGACCGGTGTGTTGTTGGTTTCAAAATCTTATTGCCAGGCAAATTGCGGCACTAGAACGTTGTGAATTTCCCCCTGTTATTGGACAAATTGGAATCGTTTTTCGTATGCAATTTCATTCGGGTTAGATGTTAGATTTAGCCGGTGTTGACACAAGACTATGCTTGATTGCAGTATCTAAATCACTAGCTAGTTTCTAATATTAGAACATATTTTTTGTGTTATATAATATGGAAGGACTTGGGCCCAGTAATGGGACAGCAAGGGCTAGAAAAAAAAACATGATTATTTATTAAAATAATACGACTTACATTACATTAATTTCTTACTAACATTTATTTTTGTACAAAACATGTTTTTTTTTTGAAAAATCATGACTTCTTTTTGGGTTAATCATAATAAGATATTTTTTTTACATCCAAATCTTTGTTTTTTTAAACAATTCAATTGTTTTTTCTTACTAATGAAGATTCAGTTACGTTAAAAATAAAAACAAATATCTGTTTTGAGCCGTTTGTTTCCTGTTTCCAATTTACTATTTCTCGTGAATTGGAGGCGTTTGAAACACAGTGATTGAGCTGCAGAAACTAAGTGTGTATCGATATCATGATGGAGAAAATCATAAGAATGGTAAAGTTAGAGACAAATACAAGAAAGAAGGAAATGAGCTCGAAGAGTCATTAGCACCTTCATGTACTTTAAAATATCTATAATACTTTTATCAATTCTTTTCTTTAAGTGGAGTCTTTTAATCCACTTTGAGCGATTTTTGGTAAGGGCAAAACTTATGAGTTTGCATCACCGACATGCTAATGTGGCGTGTTGCGCCAACTACTGTTAGCAGTCCCCATGACTACCTATATTTTTTCTTCTATTTGTTTTATGAACCAGAACCATTGGTTAACTTCGTGGACAAAGGAACTGTTCATAATAATTACCAAAATTGTGCAAGTGCCATGAAGTAAAATACCGCTCGCTCGTTTGCAGAGCTCATCTACGAGTATTAAGCTAGATCGAAGTCCAGAGTAACCTCATCATAACCACAAAAAAATAAAAAGTACTTTTTATTTTACTACTGGCTTTGATTACATACCTGAATGACATTAGTATGTTCCGCCTTGATAACTAGACTTAGACCAGAATTCCTGTTGAAAAATACGTTTTTAATTTATCTAATACACACATAGTAAGTTATCGATGGCATTACAATATAATAAGGCCGCAAGTAACAGTCACAATACCTTGTGCTAGATGATAATGATTTTTTTAAGTAAGCTTACACTGTCTCACAGCTGGGCAAAGGCCTTCATCAGTATCTACCAGGTATTCTTTTTCTGAGCCTCCTGGAACCAGATTTGCAGTAGGCGTCTAGGTCTTCTCGTCACCTCTTTTTGGACCCAATTTGTGGACACTATTGCCCAGCGGTCACTATGCATGCGGCTGACACATGCATAGTGCCTGTCAGCCTACTGTATTATAGTGGTTATTATTCCTAATTTCTGTGACTCAAATACAATAAACACAGGGATGTTTCAAAATGAGCTTCTTAGGAAAAAAAAAACGAAGTTATTAAGTTGCTATGTTTAACAATATTTTGTCCTCCTTATCGGCTAATTTGACCTACTGATCGGCAGTATCACCCGATACCTAATATATTTCTGCTGTGCCGTGTTTATTTTCACACAAAACTGAACAGCACCCTCTTATTTATTTATCTTTGGAAGTAATAATGACGAACCAAAAGGTCGGTCCGATACATAACAAATAAACGGAGGATCACCGCCGTCACCTTAATTACAGGTGACCTTTACGACCTCATTATGAGAATTACGACGATGCTCACCTCGCCTATTTGACGGTAAATTATCCTTTTTATGTAGAAGATCATGACTGTATTAATATTATGAGTAACGTTATGGGAAAAGAATACTTATATTATGTTGCACCATGAGAATGTTAGAAGGTGAAAATAGTCAGGTAATCTTGATACGAACGTAAACGTACTATAATAATAACAGCCTGTAACTGTCCCACTGCAGGGTAAAGGCCTCTTCTCATACTGAGAAGGCACGACCATTGATCGATCATCACGCTTGCTCAAGATGGTTTGGCGATTTCAAACTTATTTTAACTATATTTATTTTTATTTATTTATTTATTTTAAGGAAAGCTTACAGACTAATGACAAACATAAAAAAGAAATTGTAGGTAAGAAAATGGCTAATTACAAGCTTCCACATGCATACATCGCGCTATAAATCATTTGCGTTGACATGTCGTATAATACAGCGATACATAAAACAAAAAAAAAAATGATAGGTAGACAAATATTAAATTATAAGTAATAAAATAAATTGTAGTTCTAAAAACTAAAAAACACGCTTTAATGGTAAGGATAATGGGACAAACTGTTTAAATTATTGCATTGTCATCGGTCCTTGATAAGTGTGCAAAGTTTCAAATCAATCCAACGTTTTGAAGTGGGTGAAAATCACGTTCAAAGATTCCGTTACATTGATACATTGTTACATTGATACATTGTTACATTGATACATAGATACATACATACCAAGCTAATAAAAGCGTGTTAATATGTCGAGTCGTGCAACATCAAATTAATACAATTAATGTGACGCACAACATTTACATCAAAGAAACTAAACTATTTTACTCATTGCCGACTGCCGCCAAAATATTCTCTGCTTAAGGTCTTTCTTATCTTATGATCGCTGGTGCAAAAGAGATTGACTTCCAAGTGTGTTGGAAAGGCATTGAAAGCTGCTACACTACGTATACAGAAGGTGTTACGCCTGTAATTTGTAGATGCGCATGGTGTCTGCAGCAATGGCCGTGTTCGTAGGCTGCCTTGGTTAGTGCGAAGAAGTATTTTGCTAAGTAGTCCGGGACAATCTACCGAGCCGTTTGCTATTTTTGCCGAAAAACATATGTCACTAATGTCACGTCGGCAACGGTAAAAAATGGTATCGCATTCATATAAGTCGAGGTTTCCTCACTATATTTTCCTTTACTGTTTGTTGTCAGTGATGTCCAAGATAAACTTAGAAAGTACATAAATGAATTTGAAAATGTCACATTGGTACTTGCCCGGATTTGAACCGAGGCGATGTCTTAGCTACTGGGGCCACCACGACTTTTGTACTGCCAAAGATCAAATGTAGGTAGCTGTTCATCAACATCATTATGGTCTTGCCTTTATTCTAATTTATTTGTGGTCGGCACAACTTGTTTCCTTCATCGATATTTTTTCATCAGTCGCCATTTTAAACAGTCAGACATACATCCTTTGTTTACTTGGTCTTATTATCCTCAATACTCCGACTCAATACTTTCCTCACGATATTTTCGGCAGTGTTGTTAAAACTGTAATTATTATCCCACGAAAATAAAGGTGGAGGTTCTCAATTAGGCATGTATATTTTATTTTTAATGCATGACCACGCATAACCGTACCGTATCTCAAAATTGGTCCGATTTAAATTTGAAATAAAATCCATCCTTATAGGTAGGAAAAAAGGATTTATTGATAATTTACCCATTTTCAGGGTTCCGTACCCAAAGGGTAAAAACGGGACTCTATTTCTAAGACTCCACGATCCGTCTGTCTGTCTGTCTGTCACCAGGCTGTATCTCATGAACCGTGATAGCTAGACAGTTAAAAATTTTATTGTATTTCTGTTGCCGCTATTGCAAAAATACTAAAAACAGAATAAAATAGATATTAGTGGTGCTCACATACAACACACGAGATTTTGGTGGCGTTTTTTGCGATAATGGTACGGAACCCTTCGTGCGCGAGCACGAATCGCACTTGGCCGGTTTCTTTTTTAGTTTTTGCTTTTCATTTAGTTATTTTCATCGTTTCAATTTTAATTTTTTAGTGTCTTGAGATGAAATTTTAGATTTCCTGTGTAGATATGTACGTACGAGTATACATAACTAATGCAAGTTACCAATCCGTTTGCGTATATTCCGTCTTGTTAATTTCTAAAGAGACTATACAATTGTTACTGTAAAAGCCCGAACTACGGTAAAACCAAAGGTTTGCCGGTATGATCTAAAGTTTATCAAGTCATATAGGTAAAAGTCATTGTCTGTGATAATCGCTAATTTCGGTATTTTACTATCACTCACAGGTTTCACTGATTAATGTTAGGATGTACCGTACTCGTAGTTCGTAATATCTATTAACTTAAATATGTTAGAGCAAATAAATTGCACTTGCGCAATACCGTTATTTTTCAAAATCCCAAAGTCTCAAAATAGTCAAAGTGTAGCTATAACATCATTTTAATGTAGACAATAAGAGCCACCAAGTTAGATGCATATAAATAGTGTACATCCCAGTCTAGGATTGGCCAATTAACCTTAAGGCCGTACCCTGACCAAAAAATCAGCATGAGATATGAGCATTCCTATTGGCCTAGCGGCACTGGTGGCGAATGAATTACAGTAGTGAATACGCCAAGATTTTAGAATAAAATCTTTATAAAATCTAATATTGGTCTTTTGAAAAAAATAAAACTTACAAAATGTTCGTTATGAAATTGTTTATCCATTAGTGTTAGTACAAAAAATTATTAATGAATACTTTACGAGAAGATGCATGTTATCAATAATTATTTCTCTATTTTATGGTTTTGTTGGAAGGAGATTAGTGATCACTTCAGTTCTCTGTCTCTTTAAAAAAAAAGTGTGCTACCATTTTAGAATCAACATTATGTAGAAATTTAATGTATTTTTATTAATTGATATTTCTTTTTAAATAAAGAGGAGATAGCTCTTAAAAACTGCACAGAAACGACTGGCGCGGCGTTTTGCTCGGGTAGGTGCCTTAAATATAAACAATTTCTGAGGTATATCTTTGTGTAACCAATCAAAATCACCACTAAAAACTGGTGGGACGCTGACTATATAATAGACGTACCGTTATTAAACCCAAACCCTACAATGATCACAAGGGTGTCGGTCATATTAAGGAATTACGTTAAAACCCTTTTTATACGTGGGCGTTCAAAAATAGGGTAGGCACTTACCGTAGTCGAGTCAATGGCACTCATTAGGTTAGGATGAAAATATTATAATGTTACCCTAAAACTATCCTAGCCAGATAAGGGTACATGTCAGACACAGGTGGTGTAAAAAGATTCACAGCTCATAATTTACACTTGTAAGTAGATAATTAACTTATAATGTGGGTGGCGCCACCTGCTGTTAAAACATGGTGAACTTTAGATACATGTTTGTGTAGATACTCATTGTAAAACCAATGGGATAAACTGTAGTTTGTAAGTTTAATAGATTGGTTTGTATGTAATTGGTGGAAAGTTATTTATTACCTTGTTACTTTGTTGGTGGAGCGGGCAGAAATGTGTGGACAAGGGTGAGCGAGGACTTTAGTATCGCTGGGGCAACAAAAGCTAGCTATATTACTATTTAATATATTAATAATGAAATTTTAATTAAATTGTCACAAAAATGTTTAATTGAATTAACTAGCTTCTGCCAGCGGTTTCGCCCGCGTGAATGTCGAAAATTATCACAAGGGAACATATACCCTGGATATAAATACCCTGGATATAATATTCTATGTGCTATTCCAGACAATAATCTATATATGTGCCAAATTTATTTCAGATCCGTCTAGCCGTTTGAACGTAAAGAAGTAACAAACATACAAACACACTCCAAACTTTCGCGTTTATAATATTAGTGTGAAATGTGATTTATATTTTTTTTTTTATAATTTAACATGCCTAATAACTAATATATAAATCTATACCCATCCATACACATATACTCATACTAATATATATCCTACTACTATTATAAATGTGAAAGTTTGTGAAGATGTAAGGATGGATGGATGGATGGATGTTTGTTACTCTTTCACGCAATAACTGCTGAACGGATTTTGACGAAGCTGTACAGATATATAGCTTAAACATCAGAATAACACAGGCTATCTATACTATAATATTATAAAGAGGAAAGATTTTTTTGTTTGTTTGTTTGTACCGAATAGGCTCCGAAACTAAAGAACCTATTAAAAAAATCTTTTACCTATGGAAAGCTACATTATTCCCAAGTAACATAGGCTATTTTTAACCGACTTCGCAAAAAGGAGGAGGTTATCAATTCGACTGTATTTTTTTTTATGTGTGTTACCTCAGAACTTTTTATTGGGTCAACCGATTTTTATGATTCTTTTTTTATTCGAAAGCTGGTGTTTGTCATGTGGCCCCATTTAATTTTCATCAAGATTTGATTAATAACTTCGGAGCTGTACATCAGAACTCTTCAATAAAAGACGGCAAATGACTCGGGATAGCTGCAATCGCATATCTGTTTATTGTTTATACCATTTCATGACATAACATCACACTGGTACGCTTTAAAGGGGTACGCAGGTGTGAACAGTTCACCCTGGTATAATAATAATGGTTTATTTCTCACCAGCATAGCAACAAGGAATTACATAGTAAAAGTACTTAATACTAGGTAAGTATGCTAATATCATGCACATTATATAATAATAATCCAGCAGCATTTGTGGTGGTAAAGAGAGGTTTACAGGTATTTATTTACTCTATCTTCTGAACTAGGCGAGGCCTGTATCTCAGAAGATAGTACTATATATATATATATACTCTCATGCCACCGGTTTTGTTTATTTTAGTTTCATGTTTTTGGGTTAATTTATTCTGGCTTCACTTTGGGCGTTTGGGCGGGCTTTTTAGTTGTGGTTCCATTATGTACCACAACTAAAAAGTGAAAAATAAAAATCTTTTTTCAAAAATTACAACCGATTTCCATACAAAAACACTACAAAGTGAAAAATAACTTCAATTTCGGAAGTCGGTGTCAAAAAACGAAGAAACGAAAATAGGAACACCGACTTCCGAAATTGAAGTTATTTTTCACTTTGTAGTGTTTTGTATGGAAGTCGGTTGTAATTTTTGTAAAAAAGTTTTTTAATCCTGGAAACGGTTCTTGCGGGTGGTCCACGGGAGCGAAGCCGCGGACAACAGCTAGTAATTTATAAAGATATTGGGAGAAGTACACCCACGTGGGCGGCAGCTAGAAAAACCGGGGCTGGAATCATGAGTGGTGTCTCTCTAACTACCAGTAGAACACAAACATAAAGAAAAGAAGTATATCCGGGGATGGAGTCATGTGTGGTAAAGACTCGAACTACCAGGAAATCAGAATCATGAAGAAGTAGAAAATCACAAAACGTATATTAACCAGAGCGAAGCGGGCAACTAGTAATATTATAAATGTGAAAGTAACTGTGTGTCTGTTACGTTTTCACGCTTATACCGCTGTACTAATTTAGATGAAATTTGGTTTGGAGAGAGTTTCAGACCCTGGCAAGGACATAGGAGGGTTTTTATCCCGACAATTATCCTTAAGGAGGTGGAAATGGATTTTCTCATGTACCAATGCTATAAAGACGAAGTCGCGGGCAATCGCTAGTAAATAAATATAACTAAAGATAGCTTTATTCAATAGTAAATATGTATGAACTTATGGGTATTGATAAATGCTGCCGGGTGTTTAGAGTTGCTTCACTTTGTTTTGATAGGATTGGTTCCCACGAACAATCTGCTTATATATCTTGCCTATTCGAATAGTCTTCGTTGCTAACGCCGAGTAATATGGGACAAGGGCCAGGTAGAAGATGAAATGATACTCTGGATACATGCTGGTTATAATTATATATTAAAACGCATTTTAGAAAATCATTTCATAAAAGTAATAACCAATTGGTTTTCTCTTTCCTTTTAAGAGACAACCTTAGAATTGAACAATACTGTATATAAATACATAAGAAGACCGATGAAACAGATTACTACAAAATTCCGAAGCTAGCCGACGTTATCGAAATCAGAATCCTTTATTCAATTTCCGATCTATCAAGGTATAAAGGTAAAAGATTTACCTTCACAAAAATGGTCACGAAAGGTAACTTGTGAAGTTTAAAAGTTTTTTTTAGGGGCATGTTGATCGGGGACTTTCTATTGGTCGACGAATGATTTCTGAAGCCATAGAAATGTAGCATTTATAAGCTAAAGAAATAATAAGTTGGGAAATGTTTACACGTTGTTTTCTCATGTTTCGGTTTCTTAATCAGTGTTTTGAAATTATCGTGATAGCCCAGATGGCCTCACTTGTTGTCACGAAATTGTGGCTTAAAATTTGTGCGAGTAGATCTACCAATGAGACTTCTCAATTATTATAAGTAGGTACTCTCTAAGTTTATCTTTAACCTCACTGACATTTGTCAAGGAAAAAAATTGTGAGGAAACCTAGACTTCGGGTAAAAACTAGCTCCTGCCAGCGGCTTCGCCTGCGTGAATGTCGAAAATTATCCCGAGGGAACATAACATACCCGGGATGAATCCTATGTGCAATTTCTGACTATAATCTATCTCTGTGCCAAAATTTCATACAGATCCGTCCAGCCGTTTGAGCGTGAAGATGTAAATCAAATCAAATCAAATCAAATGTTTATTTGTAGAGCATAGGTAATATACAAGGTGAACATAATAAAATATAAGTTCGCCATGTCTAGCCGATAGCGGCATACAAATATTAATTATATATAATGTCCTTACAACTAAATTCAAGAATAAGTATCACAATGTTAAATGATTTACATGCACATAATTACATTATTATTAAATCGAAAATGTTAAAATATTACTAATATTTGATGGGTAGATGGCGCCACTGCCACGATACATGTCACCTCTGAGTATATTTATTTCGTAAAAATAGTAATTACGCTCGTTTAAACCTAAAATCACCACTAATCGAACAGTTAAGTGCTTAAGACCCAGTGATAATGTTATCTTCAAGAACATTTGGCAAATAGTGACGAAATTGTGATGTGAACCCAGTGATCCAACTTTGACAACTTTGACAATAAACTGAGCTTTAGAAAAGGAAACAATTTTAATCGTTTAATAAAGCTGAACTATGAACAGAACAAGTGATCGGGTAACAACATTACTTTGAAACCCTTCGTAAAAGTGCTTTGAAAACGATTTTTACCATATTGTGAACGGTTACTCATCAAAATTTTAAAACTCTGCTATGTAATCAATGCCTCTGTGGCGACATCTAGTTAAAATACTATACACTAACATCACCCAGAACATCGGTCGATAAAACAGTACTGTTCTAGACAAGAGCTCAAGTATTACACTCAGGTCATTTGAGAACCGAATAGCCGAAGTCGGAGTGTACGTGACTGACGATACGGTAGCCGCGAGTTCGATTCCGCCACAGAAAATATTTCACTTTTTGTGAGGAATCTAAATTTGTTTTCATCATTTATAATGGATGACTACAAGAACATTACCCAAAGAAGGCAAAATGCGCAGAATAAAAACATAACATCTAGCGACAGTGAATTTGATATGGATGTGTCGTACCAAAGTCTACCTAACCACGGAAATAGTAATGATCTTGCAATAATGAAGGAGGAGATCGAACAACTAAAATTGCAGTTGCAAACTGCCAACACAGAAATTGACAACTTAAACTATGAAAATCACACACTCAAAAATAATTTATTGAACTGTGATAAAAAGATAAAAGTTTTAAAATCAATAGGAATCCAAGACTGCTCAAACAATAAAAACCAACCCCGGCAGTTCTACTCACCCCAATATCAACGGAGAGTACGAACTCTATTCATGAAAACTGGTTTACCTAGGACTTCTTCAAGAGAATACTCAATACAGGCATTAAACTTGATAAGCCCTAAAGCAGGTGTATTGAACAATCCAGTGGCTGACAAAAATATGTTTCAGGGGGCTGATGAGCGTCAAACAACAACACGTATAGCTGAAAACCTGCAGGATAGTATTTTAAATAAAAGCTTCCTAGATGCTTCCATTGGACACAGTTGTGAAAATGATGAAAGTGTTAACATATTGCACACACCTATTGAACAACTAACTGACGTCGCTCCATGCAATAGAAACACTTATTCACACGATTGCAAAGTAAACAAAACCAAAAATCGTGTAATAATACTATGTAATGAACAGGGGATTGGTCTACGTCAATCACTCACCGAGCTACTGGGATCAAAATATTCAGTATTCTCGTTTATAAAATCTGGCGCTACATTGAGACACCTCATCAATTCCTCGAAGAACGAAATAGCTAAATTAGATATGTATGACTATGTTATTGTTGTTGGAGGCCGCTATGAACGCAACCCATATGATACGGAGATGTACTTACATACATGGCTGTCATCTGTTAAGAACACAAATATAATTATAAGCGAAGTCCCGTTAAATAGATATCTTAATGAATCAAAACTCAATTACATGCTAAGGTTTATTTGTGGAAAGTATGACAATGTAACTTTTATGGATATGGACTACTCTAGATATCGGCCTCGTAAAACCACTTTCATGATTAATTTATCAAGGTCTTTACTTAGGGAACTCTTGCAATTGGACTATAGACTCAAATCGAAAGAATATCAAAACTTATCAATTTTAAAAAGTACCTAAAAGAATATATGTAGATAAAGCTGTACAAACTGAAATAACATACAATTATCAAAATAAATTAGATACCCAAAATGTCCAAATATGTGATATGATGTCATCTAGTGTTAATAATCAGCAGCTCGAAAATAATACTGCTTGTAGTGATTTTTTTCGTGAATAAACATTTATACGTTCTGCACCAAAATATAGCGGGTCTACTTAACAAAGCAGACACCCTATCTATATGTATAAACGAACTGTCAGAAAAAGACCAGTCTGTTGCTGTACTATGCATAACAGAGCATTTTATGATGTCTGGTCATGAAGACCGCCTTGTGGTACCGAATTATACATTGGCTGCATGTTTCAGTAGACAAAATAGCAAAAGAGGTGGAGCTTGTATTCTGGTCCGATCTGGTCATTTGTGGAAGGAGTTGCTAGAGGTTTCAGAGCTTTCAATATCGAATGTTGTAGAATGCTGTGCAATTGAATTGACAAGTTATAGGGTAGTTATAGTATGTATTTATAGAGTACCAAAAACAGGGCATTTAAATGTATTTTTTAGTAAATTAGAGCAACTTTTAAGGAGACTGACAAGAAGAAATTGTAGGAATATTGTCATAGCAGGCGATATAAATATTGACGTTTTAAAAAATAATAATATGACTTCCGAACTAAAATATCTCTTAACAAGTTTTAATATGACATTAGCAATAGAAAAACCAACTAGGATGCAAAGCCAGACCTGCATTGATAATTTTGCTCACAATTTTGAGAAAAAATGCAGGACGGAGGTGATAGAATTTGGCCTTTCGGATCACACTGCGCAACTTCTGAAATGTCCCGTACGTTTGAACTGTGTTCTGAAATATTGGTATACATCACAACGGGATTATTGCCCAGAAAATATTATTAGATTTAGAACCTGCCTGGAAAAACTAACTTTCTCTGAAATCTATAATAATGATGATCCAAATAATGCATTCAACTTGTTTTTTGAACAATTTAAATTATTTTATGACCTGTGCTTCCCCCGTAGACGTATTAAAATACCAACAACCCAAAAACCAAAATGGATATCGCGAGGACTTAAACTATGTAGCCTAAAAAAAAGGCAATTATTGTGGACGTCTAGACATAAACCTACTCAAATAAATAAAGCAAAATATTCGAAGTATACAAAGATATTTAAAAAAATTATTAACCTGACTAAACGATCTCAAAATAATCACAATATTAAAACTTCTGACAATAAAAGCAGAATGACATGGAAAATTATAAAGAACTCTAAATTAAATCTACCTAATGACTCAATAAATGCTATAAAAATTGACAATAAAACGATTGACAAACCACAATTAATTGCTGAAAAGTTCAACGATTATTTCATAGAAAAAATTGTGCCAATTCCTGGAGCAGGTAAAAGAACGAACGCGTACATCACAAATAAACAAAAATCAATGTTCATGCCTCCATGTCAGCCGATACAAATTTTCAACATTATAAGATGTATTAAAAGCACCAATAGTGCAGGGTATGACGAAATTTCTACAAAAATTATAAAACAGGTTGCCGACTTAATCGCACAACATTTGTGTCATATTCTTAACCTTTGTATAAGCCACGGTGTTTTTCCAGACCGCCTTAAGGTATCCATTGTGAAACCTATATATAAAAAAGGTAATAAGCAACTAATGCAGAATTATAGACCTATTGCGCTTCTGCCAATTTTTTCCAAAATATTCGAGAAATATATTTATAATGAGCTTTATAGTTACTTAGAAAAACAAAAGATTCTCTGTAACGAACAAAAAGGTTTCCGAAAGAACATGACTATAAACATGGCAATTTATGACTTTTTAAATAAAATTATGACTAATATTGATAATAAAACACCGGTCTGTTCTGTGTACTGTGATATGACGCAAGCTTTTGATTATGTTGACCATTCAATTCTATTAAACAAACTTGACTCCTATGGTATAAGAGGTAACGTTCTTAGCTTATTAAGCACGTACCTATCAAAAAGAAAACAGTATACCGCTATAACAAACTTAAACTTAAAGACTAAAGAAGAAGTGACATACCTGTCTAAAGAACGCACTGTATACTTTGGTGTGCCACAGGGTAGTGTTTTGGGACCGCCATTATTTCTAATTTATATTAACGACCTGCCCAAAGCTATAGACTTCCCAATGACACTCTTTGCTGACGATAGCACGATTACAATAGCATGTGATAAACCTAATTCGTATGAAGCTGATGTTAACAATGCGGTAACTTCAATCATCTCTTGGCTGGATAATAATAACCTAAAAATAAACCTTGAAAAAACACAAACAATGCACTTTGCTCAAAAAAAAACCTAGTTCAAAGATGGAGGTTCAATACCAGAATATCAAAATTCAAGATGTCAATAGTGCAAAATTTCTAGGTTTGGTAATTGACAGGCACCTCAATTGGAAGGATCATATTGAAGCGCTTTGTAAGAAAATTAGTAGCTCATCTTATGCATTATATAAACTTGCCCCCACAGTTAACATTGATACACTACTTACAGCGTACCATGGTATTGTAGCGTCTGTGCTAAGATATGGTCTTATATTTTGGGGTAACTCCACAAATAGGGAAACCGCTTTTAAAGCGCAAAAGCGATCCATAAGAGCCATGTTCAGGCTACAAGTAACGGACAGTTGTGAACCGTTTTTTAAGAAATACAAAATTTTAACACTGCCGTCTATGTATATTTATGAAACTGCCTTATTTGTCAAGCTGAATTCACACCTTTTTCCCAACCTATCAGATACAGTAAAACGTAACAGGCGAAATGATATGTTGCGCGGACGTAGAGCAAAAACAGCGTTAATGTGGAAAAGCATGTTTTGTTTAGCTCCGCAAGTTTTTAACAAAATCCCAAAGCAAATTAAACAGTTAAATTTAAATGGGTTTAAAAAGGAGCTTAAAGAGTTACTATGTAAAAAGTGTTATTACAATTTAAACGACTTTTTAAATGATACTTTGACATTATAATCTAATTGTAATCTCTTTTTTATAACAGATAGCTTGACATTCCATTTTGAAATTGACATTTTTTTAATTATTATTTATTTTGACATAATAATATTTACTGACTCTGACATGCCTTTTATTGTAACATTAATATTTTCATCTAATTGTATCAACTCTAGCCTGATATTTCTATTTTTGCATTGTAATAATTTATTTTGTGTACCTGAAATTTGCACGCCCCATGTGGCAGAATGTGATGAGACCTTTATGTTATTTGAGACCTTGTATTGTACCATGTTCGGACAAATAAATGAATTTGAATTTGAATTTGAATTTAATATTATTAATATTGTGTAACAAAAAAACTCACAAACATTCCCCTTTATAATATTAGTATGATTAGTGTGATAGGTCCGAATTCGTCAATCCGACTTAAGGGCCTACATCCGCTTTAGTGCCGTAAAACGGTAAATTTCTAAAGCATTCTCCTAAGTAACGGCTAGGTTAAAAGGTTTGAAAAAAATATACATTTATTATTGATTTATGTATATTATTTTGAACTCAAGGTTTTTTCATGTAACTAATAGTTTTGCTTTAAAAAGTAAGTAACAATACGATATTTTTTCGCAACTTTTGGAAACTCCTCCAAAACGACTTGGATGTTTAAACATATTTTTACACAGAAAAAATTATGGATGGAATTTCTTCATAACTAACATAGCATATGTAAATCAAATAATATTTTGCAAACAAAACTGTTCAAAAGGATGTTCCATATTGATATTTTGACATCGAGCGGGCGCACGGCCAGTACTGCGTTAACATTGGGGCGTATATAGCGCTTTAAGCAAGCGTGTTGAAAATTCTCATGCCTTCTCTCTATCAGAAGAGGCCCTGCAGTAAGAAAGTTGGAGATTAGTAGATCGCTTTTTGTTTTAAGCACTTGCTTGCGTATTTTATTACGTATGCAAGCAACTAGGGATAGGATAGGATAGATGAACCCCCACCGCACCACAACGGACAAAATGGGAGTCTAAAGGCCCATTTGGTCCGTTGTGCGTGCCGGCCTCTTCTCTGTGAGAGGGAATGAGCCGTAATCCACCATGCCGGTTTCCTCACGATATTTTCCTTCACTGTTTTGAGAGCAGTAGTGAAATAATTTACACAAAGTAAAGCGCCTGCCTGGGTTCGAACTCACGACCTACAACTTGTAAGTCGCGGCCATTGCCACTGGGCCACCACTGCCCCTTGCAACTAGGGATTAGAGCTATCCTATTCCATTCCTGATTTTTAGACCAAAAGATGCCTTAAAATTGGGCATGTGCCAGTGCGCTGCAAAAAACGATCACTGCTTCTATACTCTCTTTTTTAACTTCTCTTGACAGAAACAGAACGTTGTTTAAAACATTTTTTTTTTAATCCTGCTGCTACTCGTACCTATTGCTTCATTAGCAGTAAGTATTTTTTAAGGTAAGTTGCGCAAGCAGTACGTACTTATTAAATGGTATAGCCCAGTGGTCACCAATTACTTTCTTTTGGTGTCCGCTTTTTATAATAATACTAGCTGTTGCCCGCGGCTTCGCTCCCGTGGACCACCCCACAGGACCCGTTTTCGGGATAAAAAAATAGCCTATGTCACTCAGGAATAATGTAGCTTTCTATTGGTGAAAGAATTTTTTAAATCGGTCCAGTAGTTTCGGAGCCTATTCGGTACAAACAAACAAATAAACAAAAAAATCTTTCCACTTTATAATATTATATTATTAAGTATAGATGACTGTCGCGGTCCGTAAGATTTATAGCCAACAACTCCCCCCCTCTCTTCCCCGCCTTTACATCGTCACGTGTATTTACTTTGTTAAAATTAAATATACAAATTTAGATAACATTGAAGAATTTGATGAGATGATTCTTCCTTTGTCGAATCGACGGCAGTAAAGACTTTATGTACTTAAGTAACACAAGTAAATTATATTGTAATGTTTACTTAAGGTCTACACAAAATAGGACGGCACGGCGGGCTACATCCGCGGACCGCGGTCTGCCATTTGGTGACCCCTGGTCTAGATAAATAAGTGACATTATATCGATAAAGATTGTCATTGGCATTATCATTAAGTGAAGGTTGCGGGGATCCGCTGGATACGAGACGCACGGGACCGGTCATTGTGGCGACGCTTGGGAGAGGACTATGTCCAGCAGTGGACGTCTTTCGGCTGATATGATGACGATGATCATGATTGTCATAAAGCCAAAAGCAAAAAGAATTCATCATCACATCACATCATCAGCCTATTAGTGTTCCCATTGCTGGGACACAAGCCTCCTCTCTATGAGAGGGGATGGACCGTAATCCACCACGCGGGCCCAGTGCGAGTTGGTGGATGTCACATGTCTTCGAATTTTGGGGTCTAAGACTTGCCGGTTTCCTCACGATGTTTTCCTTCACCGTTAATAATTTACACAAAGTAAAGCGCCTGCCTCGGTTCGAACCCACGACCTACAACTTGTAAGTCGCGGACTCGCGGCCGATACTACTGGGCCACCACTGCTCTAAAGAATTCATGTGCTGCATAAATTACACTACATGAATCTCATCCCAAATATAATTATTCAGTCTTATTTGTAAAAAAACATCTAATCACATGATTAGGTTAAATACTGATAATCAGATTCTTAATTCAAATTCTCTATTCAAAATTCCAATCAAGAATCTGAAAATCAGTGCCTAAATTAAATAATAAAATCCCTTTGTCTGTTTGACCAGATAGAAAGTATTTTTTTTTAGACCCTCTTGTTTTGCTTATTCTCATCGATAAGCCGTATATATGAGGCAAAAATCTGCCAATAATTTTTATAACTGTTAGGCGAGGCATTAGTTGATTATGATTTCGCTAATAAAACTAATTCTGTTTTGTTTACAATCAGTTATTTTTCAGTAAAAGAAACATTAAAACAGTTGTATGTGTTCACAACAAATACTTATTTGTGTAATAGTACATTATTGCAAAGGCCGGGAAATAGACAATTGCAGGTCGAGTATGAGTTTGACGGCCGAGCCGTAGGCGAGGCACTAATACGAGACAGGCAATTGCCATTTCCGCCGAGGTATATATAATGCTTTTCTCAAAAGAATGCAGGGAAATAAAAAAGTAGTTAAATTTCCTTAATTTTTAAAGTTAATGCCATTTTTAACATGAACTGTACAAATCGGCATGGAATAAATTGCCCATAATGTAGATGGCTTTTTCGTTTTAGAAATCTCATTAAAATACGCCAAAAATACTGTTTCGGAGAAAATTTTCATATTTTTATCGTTTTTCCAAATCATAAAATGTTCATATACCTACTTTCATGTATTTTTCTTTTGACTTCGCTGGAAGCAGGTTTTCCATTGCCAATTTGGCTTCTGATCTTAAATCTGATGGACAGTGAACCGTTGGAACAGATTTTAATTATTAAATTTATATTTATTAAATATTTAAATAACAAATCAAGACGAATTTTCAGCTTTGCCGCCGATTTGATATTTATCATCTGTGCCGAAACTGCCGAAAGGCAAACGCATTTATGGCTATACAGCCACGTGAACGGAATTTGTACTAAGCAAAGAGACTTACTTTGGTATGCCAAGAATGATAAAAGAGATTCAATCAAAGAGTATCTAATAACCCCAGCACGCCGTTTCATACAACATTGCTGGAGCGTTGAAATGTTCCAAATTAAAAAAACGCTCCAGCAATGGATTTGATTTTCATTGTCCGTAAATTCGGTACTTCGCGTGTTCTTTTTTCTAAAATAATGACAATATTTCCATGCATGTTTGAGAAATAGTACATTATTGCAAAGGCCGGGAAATAGACAATTGCAGGTCGAGTATGAGTTTGACGGCCGAGCCGTAGGCGAGGCACTAATACGAGACAGGCAATTGCCATTTCCGCCGAGGCATATATAGTGCTTTTCTCAAAAGAATGCAGGGAAATAAAAAAGTAGTTAAATTTCCTAATTTTTTAAGTTATTGTCATTTTTAACATGAACTGTACATTTCAGCATAGAATAAATAGCCCATAATGTAGATGGCTTTTTAGTTTTAGAAATCTCATTAAAATACGCCAAAAATACTGTTTCGGAGAAAATGTTCATTCTTTTATCGTTTTTCCAAATCATAAAATGTTCATACACTTTCATGTATTTTTCTTTTGACTTCGCTGGAAGCAGGTTTTCCATTGCCATTTTGGCTTCTGGTCTTAAATCTGGTGGACCGTGAACCGTTGGAACTCATTTTAATTATTAAATTTACATTTATTAAATATTTAAATAATAAATCAAAACGAATTTTCAGCTTTGCCGCCGATTTTCTATTTATCATCTGTGCCGAAAGACAAACGCATTTATGGTTATAAAGCCACGTGAATGCAATTTGTACTAAGCAAAGAGACTTACTTTGGTATGCCAAGAATGATAAAAGAGATCCAATCAAAAGGTATCTAATAACCCCAGCACGCCGTTACATACAACATTGCTGGAGCGTTGAAATAATCCAAATTCAAAAAACGCTCCAGCAATGGATTTGAATTTCATTGTCCGTAAATTCGGTACTTCGCGTGTTCTTTTTTCTAAAATAATGACAATATTTCCATGCATGTTTGAGAAAAGGATATTTTCCATAGCCGTTCTCAAACAATGATCGCGAAGAAGGTTTTAATTAATTTCTTGGTAATGACTTGGGATTATGTGGGACGTAATAACGAACTCTTTATGTATACAGATGTAATTACATAGCTTGTTATGACGTATTAGCTAAATAAAAGTTAGCACATAACTAGTCTTAGTTAGCGTGTTCGTTTATTTATTAGGTAGGTACTGTAGTCGTTTAAATACTTACGGGTTTTATTAAGACTTGGCATTAAAATATTCTTCGATTTGTAATGAAATTCTAATATATTATAATATACATAAATGTTGCATGACTAACCGAAAATAGTATGGACTAGGTGCCTACTCATGTTTAATATCGAATACTAATAAATAATGTCAGTCTGTAACCGTTCCACTGCAGGGCAAAGGCCTCTTCTCGTACAGAGAAGGCAGGAATTCTTCAATTTTAAACATATATGAACTAAAGTCCTCACGATGTTTTCCTTTACAGTTGTCGGCGATGTCCAAGATAAACTTAGAAAGTACATAATTATGTATTGAAAAAGCCAAGTTGGTACATGCCGCGGTAACTCTATTTCAAATTTATCCGCGACCCAGACAGGCATCGGCCCTATCGGACCCCGTCACTTTGCTGACATCTCTTTGAGGCGCGCGTGGAACACTACGCGCCGTAAACTCGGGCTTGGTCCTTATCGGACGGCGAGCTACCCATTACTCTCCGTCCGCAAGCCCGCGCCTACGGTGGCCGGGAATCGGCTCGCGACTCCCGACGCCCGGGGCGTCTCCTGCGGTGCCTAGGGGCGTGAGGGCGTCTCCTTTGCGTCTCCCTCACGCGTTCCGCCTCCTCCTTAGCGAGCATTACTGCTTCGCAGAAGGAGGAGACAGCTTCCCATGCCCTCTCGCTCCGTACCATGGCCTGGACCAGGGCCGGACGCGAGGGGTCGTCACCGCCGATCGCCTCCATGAGGACACGGCGGTGCTCCGCCCAGGCAGGGCAGATCTCCACCGTATGCTCTACCGTGTCTTCCGAGCGGTCCACACAATGGTGACACCCGGGCGTTTCCTCCCGCCCTATCTTGAACAGGAACCTCCCGAAACAGCCGTGTCCGGTGAGGACCTGTGTCAGGCGGAAGGTGAGGACGCCGTGACGCCTCTCAAGCCACTCCTCAAAGAGGGGCCTTACCGCCGCAATTGTGGCGTGCCCAGCACTGGGTTGCGACGATCGCCCCCTCCATGTCGCCATGAGATCCTGCCGGAGCTCTGTCCGCCTAGCCGCGATTTGTCGCGGCAACGGTGTTTCGCCCCGGCATTTCGCCTCCTCGCGCCACTCCCATATTTGCGCGAGGACTTTTGCTTCTAGATCCCATGGCGGCAATCCGGCAAGGAGGCTCGCCGCCTTACCGGAGACCGTGCGGTATCCCCGGACCAGCCGGATGGCCATGACCCTTTGGGACGCGTTCAACCGGCGGGCTGGTCGCCGCCTCAGGGAACGCGCCCATACTGGTGCCCCGTAAAGGGCCATGGGAGCTTAACCCACCTGGGTTCTCTTACAGCAAACCTCAGTTGCATTAAGAAATTTGCATATGAGGATAATTCTTTGTGGCGCCAGTACTTATTTTACGTATTTTTAACTCTCCTCGTTCATTGCTATTCCTGTTAAACCTAATTTTTTGCCCTAAATAAATGTATTTTTATACGTATTCCAACAGTTCGCTATCTACTGTTATATTTGTCTTTGCGTAGTTTGACATACCTTTTGTCTTTGTTATGTTCATTTCGAGGCCTACTTGTTTACTAGCTTTGTGGAGAGTATAGATCATAAATTATAGCTAAGAGGTCGTTTCTGATAACAGTGCCAGGTCGTCAGCAAATCTAAGGTGGTTTACATATTTGCCTTGAATCAATAAGTCTAGGTTTTTCCAGTCTAGTTTACTAATAATGGATTCCAATACTGAAATTAATATTTTTGGGGATAGGGGGTCGCTTTGGCGCACACCTCGTTTCACTGGAAAGCTTGGATCAATAGTTTCTAATTTGACTCTGCTAGTGCTCTTCGTGCACAAGTTTTCTTAATATAAATATGTACTCGGTCTCAACATTTTGAGCTTTTAAAGTTTGCCATATACTTTAGTGTGGATCAGTGTATAAGGCTTTTTGGTAGTCAATTAGTGCGATATGTAATGGTCTTTGGTATCCCTGGTATTTTTCGATTTTGAGCTCTAAGATAGTAGAGAATCCCTTTTTTTATATTTTTTTTTTGATGGGTTTGCTCTTGACTCTAGTCTAGGTCAAAGGTGACAGAGACAGAGTCGACGACGGAGTGAGCTTACCCAGAAGAAGCCTGTTCACTCTAACTTTGAAGAGATTCGGGTTGAATGCGTTCGGAAACCTTTCTAAATCCTGCTTGTTCGATGGTTTGTTTTTGTTCCAGTGATATGCTTATTCTCTGATTTATGATCGTAGAAAAGAGTACTTAGGCGGCAATAGGCTAATAGGCCTATTGTTGCCGATATATTTAGGATCTCCTTTTTTGTTTATATTGGATCAGAAACACTTTTAAGATAAGAGTATCTTAAAAGTGTTTCTGAGGACTTTATTATTTGATTGAAAAGATTCGCTTATGGCGCGTCTCTGGTATGATGTGGTGAACCCACTTTTTGGTTTCATTTGTGATATTGTCAGAACCTGGCCCCTTGTCCAATTTTAGCTTCCGTATTGCCTCTATAATTGCAACGCAGTCTATTGTCTCTAGGTGGTGGTTACAGCTTTTGCATTCCAATAATTGGTATGAAGAAAATTTGTTAATTCGTAGTTCTTCGGGCCTTTTTTCAGACTTCCTTTTTATTCCAAAGGTTTTTTTAAATAAATTCCGCTCTGTGTTTCTTTTAATCCATTTTATATATTTACTTGTAAGTTTGTATATAGCTTTTAGTTCGTTTTCATGGATTTTTTACTGGTTTTTTTGTAGTTTTTGTGTTATTTTCTTTTGCGCTTTGTTAGACTGCTGCGGCCTGTTGTTAAATTATTTGTTCTTGTTGCTCTTTTTTAAACTAATTTGGATAAAATTTATTATTTTATCTTTTTTTTTTTTTAGTTTTGCCCCACAATCAAATCAATCAAACGAAGTCGCATTGTTTAGGTTCCGATTTTACAATTATACTAAGGAACTCTAAAATGACACAGTGTTTACGTGACCCCTTTAAGTCGCCGAATTATCTGCGTATTAATGAGAAGTATTAGTTATCAAACTCTGTCTTATCGCCAGTACCTATGTCTTAAAGACATAAGTAGTATATATGCAGCAAAAATCCAGCGTATTGTATTAATATTCCAAGAGTGATCACCAGCTGTGGTCGCACCATCTACCTTTGTAGAAACAACTTTGTACTGTGAACAATAACATGTGCAGAGTGCAGTACGTGTTGGCGCTGATGACGTGGTTCGTGGGAGTGGCGCATCCATGGGGTGAGTACATCCTGCATTATCTGATTTTTTCTATGTGAAGTAAAGGCATAGGATCCTTTATTTTAAATCGACCAATATATTTTTTGCAACCAATGGCTACATTACGCCTATTCCGCCTCGGCTTGTATCAATATGTACAAATTGTGGACGAATTTTTTGACGCCCTATGACCCCTGCCCTTTTATACGCGTTCTAGGTAGTTATTGTTAATTAAGTATTTTATATTATGTAAATTTTAGATTATTAATAAAATATTACAACAATATAATATATGTACAAAAGGTGATATTAACGTTTTTAAATATTTTTATAAACTGTTGTGTAGACATATTTTTTTAATTCGGCTTGGTTTTTATGAAAAATTCACTTTATGCTTTGGATTTGAAAACCTGAATAACTAATTAGTGAATATACAATGTCTAATTCTAATTTTAGTGGTGAAACGCCAGCCTATAACATAGAGTTAAATTAAAAACTGTAACCAGACTAAGGATTTTTTCTAGCCTATGTTACCCGGGTCATAAAAATGAACCGATTGACACCATATTTATCAAATTCGGATGAATAGTTTAGACACATACGTAAATACAAACATATTTATATATAGAATGCTAAAATTTAGGGTAACAAAAAAAGTTGGGTAAAAATAAAACGGGTACACAATTGTGTTGAATTTAAGTAAGTCTGCAAGGACTTGCAGACTTACTTAGATTGACGACTAGGGCATTTTTGAATAAAATTGAATAAGCTATTTACTCACTATCATTTGTAAGGTATAATTTTCACCCTACTCACCAGCGAACTCAGGGGTAGGTGATTAGCATGAGACATTTATAGAGATGGTTTCGCATGAAGTTGAGAGAAGTAAAAGTTAAACAGTTTGGTCAACTAATTTAATCTTCCAACATACAGTCCGTCATCACAGCTTCTTGAGTTTTATAAATTACACAAAACTTACTTTTAAATGGGATACATTTTACCCTTAGTTCTCAATACTAGAGATATGGTATCTCAAACAGTACCGTTAGCCTGTGTAGCTGCCATCCAGCATCTTGCAGGTCAAGATATCATATGTATTCGGAGCCTTTTTTTTTGCGTTGAGAAATGGTCATGCATACTGCACTACCACGGGGAGATAGTGCAGTTATGTGGGACTTTAACAAACTAAAACTCCACGGTGACCAAGCACATGGGTGCCAGACGACCCCGTGTATGGCACCCTAGGTCCCACTGTGACGGGTCAAGGTCAATGGCCCCACCACCTACCATTTTGCGGCCGCAGGGGATAGGGAGAGCGGCTAACGCAATACCGACACTCCTCTTCCCCTGCGGCCCTACCGCGTCCGCCATCAGACGCTGGCGACCCCGTCTAGGCCGCGGAAGGTAAGGAGAGCGGCGCTTGGAAATTTAGACAAATCAAAAAAATACTTGAAGAGCCTATAAAAAAATAAAAAATAAACGTACGTACCGCGAGTCCAGCCTATCCGCTATAACGGCCAGGACGCTGTTGCTGCTGGCGCGCAGTCTGCAGAACGCTGCGGCGTATCATTTGCGAAGCACGGAAAAACCGTCTACGTGAAAGCCGTCTACGTGCGCGTCCGCGAACATGCCCGACGCACTGCACCAGCGCGGCAGCCCCAACTACACCCTGAACGCGTTGTTGTACTGGACGCGCAGAGCGCTGAATAATCGTTGCGTATAACGAGGCTACACGTGTAAAGCGATGCACAGTGCGCTCTAAAGAGTGTTATTTTAACACTCGCAGCACAACGCTTGAACCTGTTAGCTATCATATTTGCTCTGATCGATAGCGCTCTACGCTCCCTGTCCACATCCTCGTCATCACGTAGGTGTTCTGTGACCATGTGCCCAAGATACTTAAAGTGGGTGACTACCTTCCGATTCCGTTTAAAGTAACGGGAGGGACCTGCTCCGGTGACTTTGTACCCGCCTTAAATATCATGAGCTTACTTTTTAAAACATCGTATTTGAAGCCATGCCTAGCCGCGTACATTTCACACACATTAACTAATTTCCTAAGGCCGCCGATCATTGGGCTCAGCAAAACCATGTCGTCCGCGTAACTAAGATTGTTTACACATATGTTGTCGACATGGCAGCCGACACGAATGCTAATATGCTATTTGATCGTATGGATCTATTAAATTTAGGCCTGGACCCTTGCTGCCTTCTAGTCATCTTTGTTATTTTATTTACACTGCTTTTTTATCGATTTTCAATTGCCTGTAATAAGTTTTTTTAAACGACAATATAATTTATGATATGTAAAGTTTCGACGTACATAAAAAAAATCGTATTGTTTTTTAAATTCAACATCCCATTTCCATTATAAGATTTAATATTTTCATTTATACATTGAATTGTGTGTTTACTGTATTATATTTATTACACACAGTTCATATTTTGCTTGTATGTAAATTAATTTAGTTTGTTTTAATGGACAAAAACGCCATCTGACAGAATTACATTAAAAGTAATTACATTTATATGTAAGAGATTCACACCTTCGGTACTAGATGTCGCTATTGTATGTAACTGTATTGTAGCGACACCAACGCCGCCACTTACGAACTAATGACATGACGTCACACAAATGCTGCATCGCGCAAGCAAAGTTTTCGGCGCGATTTGAACACATACAACAGTCCAACGATAACCGTTGGGCAGTTGCCGGGACCAGACACAACACCAGTCTGGTCGGTGGGTCCTCTCTTTTCTATCGAGGTTTGTGGGACTTTAAACCCTGTTCCACATACCCTAAACTGGTGACCCTCGAATATTTCACAATTAATGTTCATGTCGAATTGTTACAAATTTACAATCAATCCAAAACTTTTCAAGAATTAAGCAAAACGAAAAAGATTTTTTGGACCTTTAACAGCCAATATATATATTTTTTCAAACATAGGACTTATATATTATTTCACACAGCATTGTTGCTATCAAAATTAACATAATTCTGGTAAAAGTGGATGGACCTAAAATTTCATTTATTTTCCAATCATCATTTCTCACATTTCATTATGTTCGAATATAAATGTATTTAAAATATGTTAATATGTTGTAGCATAAAAAAATAATTTGACTCACCTAGACTATGTTATGCATATAATTTTGGCTTATATATCGAGCACTAGTGACATCTTTAAGTGAATCTTATGCAGGGTTTTAAAGTACTACTTACTTTTTGTAAACTAGGATTTTATTCTAAGCAAATGTCTTATTTTCCTGGGCTATATTTAGTTTACTGCAGCCGATGGAGGAGTGACGGAAGTGCAAAGAACAACTTCACCCAATTACATGTTGGAGCTCGTTGGGGATAACTGGCAATATTTGAAGTACTGAATCTCGAGACTTATTAGACTTTGAGAGCTGTAGTTGATTTAAGTCATAGCAAATTTTGTTTAGGTTAAAAGAGTGAAAGTGATATTGATATTTTCGAGTTTTTCTTGCACCACGCAGTCAACACAAGTCTTTGTTTTTCACAATAGATGCTTTTTGTGTAGATACCCAACTATAATTACAAAAATCAGTATCGTGCAATTTTGCGCGACCTTACGTGATTTTCATGTCTACACTGACTTGCCTATTTATAATAGGAAAACTGGCAAATCGTCCTTTTTATTCCAAGGACAAACATTTTCCTGTTTGAAAAAATGCAATTAAACTACAAGGTTGGGCAGGAATGACAATAATATAAGAGTTTATTAGTTAGAAGTACAGTCAACTAGCTAATAGCTCTCAATGGGACTCTAAAATGCTATTGTTTTGTTTCAGACTTCGCTGTAAGCGTAGAAGATCAATTAATATTTTATACTTATGACGGAAAAAAAACAGACACCGTGAATTTATGGTTCCGAAAACTTGCTGGATTAGCTTACGACGAAGTGCACAACTTGATGCTGTACGTCGACAAACAGGACAATAACGACGCTATATGTGGATATTACATATCATCCAAAGAAAACAAATGTTTTGTCGAGAGGAACGGTCGTAACATTAATAGTATCGCCTACGATCCGGCAACAGAAAAAATCTTCTTTACTGATACCATTGAAAATAGCATTAATTGGATTTCATTAAATCGACGATATTATGACAGTATTTACGGCAATCGTTTATTTAAATTGCAAGGTCAGACTCCCACTGATATTGCAGTGGACAGCTGTAGAGGGTAAGTTCCCATTGTTCCAAATGATTTATTTATTTATTAACACATACATTTATTTTTACAGGTAAGACCCAAGCTAACAAACGTAGTCAAACATTGCCAGTTGGCTAGTCCCAGTAACGGAGCTAGGTAGAGGCACAAGTTATATAGTGGACAACTCACTAAGTGTCACCCTCTGGAATGCCGCCATAGAGCAAGAAAATATGTCCAAACGTAGAGAGACGCTATTCATAATTTTAACTTTCGAGTCACTGGTGCAAACTTTAACACGTTAGTGCGGGTTGATGGGACTTTAAACAGCCCCTGCCTCGGTCCTAACCGTAGCCTCCTGTTTGGAACGAGCAATCCCAACGATTCTAATATTTGTGGATTATTTAGCATACCATGAAAAACCATGAAAAAATATTTTACAAGGGCGAGGTTGCGCCTGACTTCCAACTTATAGTATCCAACCATCCCTATAACAAGAGGGTTGGATACATAAGCGGGTAGAAAGGGTAAATACCAAATTGCCTCATGTATAGGTACCGGGTAAATTCGTTTTGCATTTTTCCACCATCGTAGAATACTTCGTTTCATAAAGATTCCAGATAATAGCACTAGTTTCCAAGTTGCTTCGTACCAACGCATTATAAAGCGATTTCACTGCAGCCATGTTGTGGTGAAATCACGGGTTTCACGTATGACAAACCCAAGATTTTTGAAGGCTTTTCTACATACCTGCACCACATGAGTGCGAAACGACAGATCCTCGGAAAAGGTAACACCATGATCTCGCACTAACCCCACCCGTGGTATGACGTGACCGCCCATGCAATAATCGTGACGTCGGGGTATCACGGTCCGCGTGAAGGACATTACGTTACACTTCGTCACATTGAAGATTAATTTGTTCTCTTCACTCTATGCTACTACCCGATCGATGTCTCGCTCCGCATGAATAACTTGAGACCGTCAGCAAATAACAAATAACCAGCGTCTTTAATGACTTCTGGCAGATCGTTAATCATAAAAATAAATTCTAAGGGTCCTAAATTTGTCCCCCGTAAGGGTGAAATACGAGTCCGATGTGTAACCTGCGTATTCCACAATTTGCTTACGGTTACCCAAGTATCTAGCAAAGAACTCTAGGAGGGCTGGGTTACAACCAACCCTCGCAAATTTATTTAAAAGGATGTCATTTTCCACACTATCAAATGCCTTCAGTTCTCCACCTATCTCCGAGACCAGCACTGTGGCGGCCTGGTTTAAAAACACATTGAGTGAGAACACGGAAATTATGCTGTGCGTCGTTGAGCTGTGATGCTACTTGCGAGTGGATGCAAGAGCACAACGCGGACTCGAAGACTTTAGCAAACACTGAAAGTACAGCTACAGGTCTATCTGCTGACATCCGAGCTTGGAGTGCCCTTCGGTACCGGAGTAACCCTAGTCAATTTCCAGCCGTCGGGATACGAGCATTCTCGTAAAAATATATTAACTAAATGCATGAGCGGCCGGGTCAATACTGTCCTGCAATCCCTAACAAGGAAGGGTGGCACCCCGTCCAGCCCAACCAAACGCTTGGGCTAGAGGCGTGCGAGCGCGGCACCCACCTCATCACCCACGTGAACCCGGGCGCCGCGCTCGGGCGCCACCTGTCCAGCGGCAGCCGCGTCTAATCGCGGCGCCAGCGCCCCATAGACCGAGTGGAAGTAAGCTCTGGCAACGGCTCACCATTCCCAGCTATCTTCGGTTTACTACGTTTCGAACGCTTGTTTCCAACATAACCCCAATACGACCTCGGTTCCTTCACAAATTGTTGCTCAGTACGGCTTTGATAATCATGCTATGCGGTACTGATTTTAACTTTGACAATAGAGCGGTATTGAGAAAAGTTAACATAATCGCTGACCGAACGAGTCTTCTTAAAAGATTTGTGCCGAAAAACCTTCTGTTTAATATAACCAATTATGTCAGCAGTGAACCATTCAGGGTAGTGATAATGAAAGCAATCACGCTTGGAGCTCTTTCTTGGAGTGCTATCATCCAAAATCCTGTAAACTATGTCATAAAATATCCTATATACTTCGTTGGCAGTACTCGTTTCATACAGGGCGCTCCAGTCTGCCTCTGCAAGTCCCAAATACAAAGAATGGAAGTCCGCCTTAATAAAATTCCACCTCGGTTCCTCCCACCAGGGCCACTAGGGTTAGAAGTAACTCACGACCTCAGATCTCGTGACCTACTTATACTGACTCGTAGCGGCGGATGCTGCGGGTCTATGCATGACAGCACTCCCCACGTTCCTCGCTTACGAACATTTCTTCTTCGGGCAAAGTAGTTAGGACTACATCGAGCGTGCGGCTGTTGCAATTAAGCATATTGTAACATTGGCGAAACCCACAGAAACTGACAAAGTATTCATAATAACATTGTACATCTTGGTTTGTTGAATACATATTTAAATCAGCTACTATAATAACATTGTCGTAGCGAACACATAACCGCTCCAGTAAATGGAACTTATACATATATTCCCGGTTTATAGTTTTAGGTGGAATGTAGGCAACACAACATTATAACAATAAAATATTTTGACGGTATACCGTCGCACACACGATTTCGAACGGGTTCAAGCTAGCGTTATCAGGCAATGGTACTCTCAGTAAGTCGAGCGCGCCGCGTGGAGTTGCGGCCAGCATGACCCCTCCGTGTTTACGGCCATCCTCGCGGTGATATCTTAGTATTGTGTATCCACTCGGAGCTAGTTCAACATCATGTCATCATCATCATTTCAGCCTAAAGACGTCAACTGCTGGACATAGGCCTCCCCCAGGCGTCGCCACATTGACCAATCCCATGCGTCTCGCATCCAGCGCCTTCCCGCAACCTTAACCAGGTCATCGGTCCACCTAGTGGAAGGCCTTCCAACGTATCGTCTTCCGGTTCGCGGTCGCCATTCCAGAACTTTTCGGCCCCATCGGCCATCCGTTCTGCGAGCAATGTGCCCTGCCCACTGCCACTTAAGTTTGGCAATTCTTCGGGCTATGTCGGTAACCCTGGTTCTCTTGCGGATCTCCACATTCCTGATTCGATCACGCAAGGAAACTCCGAGCATAGCCCTCTCCATTGCCCTTTGAGTGACTGTAAGCTTTCTGATAAGGCCCATTGTAAGCGACCACGTCATGTATCGAGTCATTAATACCAGTCTCGGTTATGGCTATTAAATCAACCATACAACCTAAAATATTATTATAAAACGACTTTAACTTAGTGCGTAGTCCTCTAACGTTTTGGTAAAATAGTTCTAACGAGCACTTGTGTTTCTTGCCACTAGCTTGAACCACATTCACACCATTTAAGCACACTGGTCTCAACGTTTGCGAGTGGGAACTATTAGTATTAGCATACCGACACTGTAACTCATTCCTGTTTCGTCGTTTCGTACCGTGTTCACTAAGAAGAGCGGCCGACGAATGCGCCTGCACTGGCGTCGGTGCGAATTTCGGAGCTTGTGTCTCCGCGATGCTCGCGGGGACGCCCCGGCAACCAGTCTGACAACTTCACTCCCGTGGGCCACGCCACCGTTGTGTTTATCCGCTCATTTAAGCTCTCAGGAAATGCAATTACGAAAGCAGCGTGCCTTGAAGTCTTAATTACGAGTAAACGTTTTTCAACAAGACATTGGTCACAATCTTGAAGCTTGTTCAAATAGGTGAGCACGTTTTGCTCCGTAGTTTCCGGCTTAAAAGACCAAGCCTGCAAATATTTTAGGTTTTCTACGGTTTTGAGGTCATCCTCTTGTCCGCTGCCAGTTACCACTCGCCGTTTAGAATGCCGTGATTTGCGCGCCGGTTGCCACCCATCATCGGCGGTAACGTTTTCCTAGCGATCATGCATTGTGTCGTCTGTGCGCGTTGCCGCTAATTTTATGGCCTGACACTCCAATGATGATAAGCTAGTTTTTGTGGGTAGATTGTTATTTGCACTCGTGGGTGTCTTATTTTTAGGCAAGTTATTTTTCTCACCTACGCCACCATCGGTCCCTGGTTTTGCAGCGGCTGACTTTTTGCAGCGGCTGCGTATCCACTTTTGCTTTTAGCGCTAGACCCATCAGTCAAGCGTGAGTATTAACTCACGCTTGACGGACGCTTCACGCTGCGTAGTCGCTGAAATCGCTGGCTACTCTTGATCACCGTCAGCGTCCAATAGTTTTAGAGGGACTAATTTTGTTGTACCCTCATCAGCTAATGTTAACAAGATCAACCATTGCGCTTGCTTAATAATTATAGCAGTTTGCTCATCAATTATGCTCTCGAGAGCACTGACTTTTGTCGCAAGATCAGTCACTACTTTATGTAGACTCGCGCACTATACCTTCAAGGGCCTTTTGGGCCATTATTATATATTTTTAAAACACTGGGTGCTGTACCGCACTGCCCGAAGTACCCACAGTAACGATAGTTTCTTAAAACAAAAATGAAACAAATTCACTTAAGAAGCAGACAGATGCAGTTAGGGTTGTCCGGCATCCGGATATAGCTGGACATATAAAGTTAGCCAGCCTATCTGGATGCGTTCTCGGACAATGAAACGGAGGTCAGTTGGTTGACTTTGGCAGGCTTTCAACATTGTCTACCAATCGCTTTGTTTATCACTGAGAATCGTCTAATAAAGAAGACTGATCTGTTAATACCGTTGTACTTGTATTTAATAAGAAGTTAAAACCCAATGCACGCCATAAGTCTGTAATTTTGTTTTATTTAACCAGTCGCCAGTGTCACTCGCGGCCAGCTAGCAGAACCGGTGCAGTTCCTAATATTTTGAATTCCGTTACTGGGTTTTTTATTAAGTTTCCGTAGTCAATAATAGACCCTTATAGTTTCACCATGTTCGTCTGTCTGTCCGTCCGTCCGTCCGCAGCTTAGCTCAAAGACTCTTAGTACTAGAAAGCTATAATTTGGCATGGATATACATATTAATGAGATGCGGGTTACACGGTATCGGTCAATGTAGCGACGCCTGGAGGAGGCCTATGTCCAGCAGTGGACGCCTTTCAGCTGAAATGATGATGATACACGTAAACTTGGGATGCTTTTATTCTCGTCAATCTCATGGTGTGGGGTATCGTTGGATAGGCCATTCAAAAATATTAAACGTCTGTGAAAGCCATTATCCGATTCAGGAATTCGTTTGCGTAAAATTAAGCGTGAAATGGCTAATTTTTGTTAGAGTCAAGTGACCCCCTCTCCTGCCAGTTAAATGGTTGCTTTTGGATATGTGTAACAATTCACGGCAGTAGTAATATAACGAAATTAAAAGAAAAACTATCACAGCTAAGTAGGCTTTTCATGTTTGCGAGTGATAGTCGACCAACTTATACTTGGAAAAGTAAAATTATGTATATTGATATATGGGGACAACAGTTTTGGAACGGCAAAGTTAATTTAGTCCCTTCGTTAGAGAAATGTTCGGTGCTTTAATTGATAATGAACGTTAGTAATGCTACCTATTTATTTTGGTGAATGTAACTGTTTATACGGAACCGGTCAATCCGGTGCACGAGTCAGACTCGCACTTGGCAAGTTTTTTATGATAAGCTCTCGTTTGACCACTTGCCGGTTTTTAGAGTTCCGTAACCAAAGGGTAAAAACAGGACCCTATTACTAAGACTTCACTGTCCGTGTGTTTGTCTGTCAGCAGGCTGTATCTTATGAACCGTTATAGCTAGAGAGTTGAATTTCACAGATTATGTATCTCAGTTGCCGCTATAACAACAAATACTAAAAACAGAATTAAATAAGTATTTATGTGGGGCTCCCATACAACAAACGTAATTTTTTTTGCTGTTTTTGCGATAATGGTACGGAGTACCTTTCGTACGCGAGTCCGACTCGAACTTGGTCGGTTTTTTAAAAAAGGCCTTTTATCTAATATAAGTAACAGTAACCCTAATCATACTACAATAAAACATAATTATTAATCTCGTTTCTACTGGAGTTTTTAACAGGATAGTAAAATAGTGTTTGTTTGATTCAAGTAGCGGGCGGAAGACGCTGCTTCCTACCTTTGGGCAAGACTATAGTAATTGCTGCCCCAAATTTAGGTTGTTTTTTTTAATCTTATATAATTAAGAAAAATATCGATTTAATAAAATACTAAAATCTTGTGAATGTATAAACAGCCAGAGTGAATTAAAAGAAATCCTTTTTAGCGGGACGGCACACGCCGGTGACGCGGTGTATTTCTTATCCAAATTTTAAAAAATAACCTGTCAATAACGAGACGGATTCGCGCACCGAGGGTTCCGTACCATCATATATAAATATTTTGGATGTGTTACTATACGGTGGACATTACTTTACTATTGTAATTGCCTTTATTTAACTACTTTCTTATTAATTACATTTTTAATTATTTATAAAAAAAAAAACAAATAAAAATAGTAGCCCACCGGTATCGGGAACAGGTTCCAAGCCAACGGTGGTCAGGACTCCTGAGAGACGAACCCTCTCTCAGGAGTCCTGGAGGAGCCCTGACCCCTAAAGATACGCGCCGTATCCAGGAGTACCACTTTCTGGATCAAGCCCTTGATCCAGCTGCCCAACGAGAGCCTCCTCAGATATTCGTCGAGGCTCTTGGCTATTATGCGATTGGCCGTAACGACTATAGGCACAATGACTGCTGTATTCACATCCCACATGTCGACAACCACGCGAGCCAGATCAAGATACTTACTTTTCTTATCTCTCTCCGCCTTCACGAGGTTCTCGTCATGGGGACCGCTATATCAACAATCATTGCGCGACGCTCTGGTCGGTCTATTTAGTGATGATAGACCGACCAGAGCGTCGCTCAATGATTGCCAGGCTTATCGGCAACAATAGTCCTGTCAGTGATGATAGACCGATCCCAATTGGGCGCACGGTTGGCGTAGTGGTTGAGCGGTTGACTGCTGCGCAGTGTGTCGCGGGTTCGATTCCCGCACGGAACAAATATTTGTATGACCTACAGATAGTTGTTCCGGCTCTGGGTGTTTGTGTATGTGAGTTTATATGTTTGTAAACGCACCCACGATACAGGAGAAATTCCTAGTGTGGGGCACCGTATTTTATAAAAAAAAAATACAACGTCACATTGCCATTTTCGAGAACTGAGTCGGGCTCATACTTATAGTAAGGCACTTCCAATTCCACAAGATTGTATTTATGAGCAAGTTGATAATCCTGGCTACAAGGTTGTGTCTATGCAAATAGTCTCCGTTAGCTAGACTAGAACAACCGGAGATAATGTGACGGATGGATTCCCCAGGCCGGTGACATGCCCCGACAGATGTTAACCCTGCCGTCTTTCACAATGTATTTCCGGTAGTTGTTCGTCATCATAACTTCGTCCATAATTGCAAAGACAAAACCTTCGGTTGCCCCAAAAAGGTCACCAAATCGAAGCCCATGTAAGACCCAGTAGAAGCGTCCGTGAAGCTCCTTGCTCTGCCATACCTCCCTGCGGTCATTAGTATCTAATACTATAAGTTTGCGCCAGTTCTCGTTAGCCAAGGAGAGCGCGGTAAGGCCCTTGTCCATCGCTACCACATCTCGATGCATACCCATGTCAACGGACTGGAAGTATATTTATTTATGTCTCCATAAAATTGTACAATTTTGAACATTATGATTAAATTATTAAAGCTATTACATATATGTCAAAAATAAAAATGAGCAACTGCGCCTGAGCCAGGCTGGCTGGCTATTCCCAAAGACTGCATACCCCGCGGTTGTGCAGGGTCTTAGCATTTAAAAAGCCACGTCCCCTGCATTTCCGACGGATATACAGTCTCATGATCGATGACCATGGGTGATGCATACGATTTGCGGTAAGCAATGTGCGGACTCTCCTATCCAGGGCATCAAGTTCTGTCTGAGTCCATTTGTGTATGCCGAAAGAGTACATGAAGACCGGCATGACCCAGCCGTTGAAGGCGCGCACCTTGTTCCCGCCTGATAAAAGACTATTAAGTACATTTTTCAGGCGGCCAAAAAAGCGTTCCTTTAACGACTGTTTCACGTCAGTAACATTGATGCCTATTGCTTTCGACATACCCAAATACTTGTAAGTTTCGGTTGAGGAAAAGGATCTAAGGTGTATGGAATCCGAGAGTTGTATTCCCACGGATTCCATAATCTCCCCTCGCTTTACATGCATGACTGCACATTTGTCCACACAAAATTCCATCATGATGGCGTCACTGAAGTTTTCTGTTATGTTCAGTAGCTTCATCAGTTGCAAGTTGTTGGGCGCAAAGAGCTTCAGATCATCCATGTAAAGGAGGTGTGATATAACCTGACCACCTGTCTTCAACCGATAGCCCAGGCCTGAACCCTCCAGCAGTGTACTGAGAGGGTTCAGGGCTAAACAAAACCACAGAGGACACAGACTGTCGCCCTGAAATATTCCGCGCTCGATCCTTATAGGTTCGCTGTTTTCCTGAATCTGTCAACATTCTGGCTAGTGACCGTCCTCTACTGCCCCATACAAGACGTCTGGAAGGCGCGCAGAGTTGTATCAATTTTATACAACTCCAGCACCCTCATGAGCCATGTATCTGGCACTGAGTCATAGGCCTTCTTGTAATCTAGCCAGATCCTTGCGGGAACGGAGATCCTGTTGGCAAATGGCAATGTCTATGAGGAGCAGCTCCTTAGTACTGCGGGACCCGTTTCTATATCCATTCTGAAAAGCAGACATGATGGCGTTATTGACAATATGTTCATTAATTTTCGCTCTCACAATGGATGTATGAACTTTATAGACCGTCGGTAAACACGTCATCGGTCTATAATTTTTAAGATTAGCAGTACTACCCGATTTATAGAGCAGGTGGTGGTGGTGGTTATTCCTGTTGTTAGGAATTGGGGCAGCAACCCTGACTCTAAGTCAGACTGGAACTGAGATGCCAAACGAGCGTGCTACCGTTGGAACTATTTAATCCAAAAGTTTTTGTGGAAGGACTGCACGAGCCACATCTTGGGGGCCGATAATAATTGCCCCCATTTGTAGTATTATAATTATTGTTATTATTGATTTTGAAAGCCAGTACAGTTGCTGAAGGATACATTAAGGATTCTGTCCAAAATAATTCTAAAATTTCAAACAAATTAACTGAGGCTATAAATTTACGCCACAATTCACCTCAACCAACTACTTCAAGGGATTATCTGCCATGGATTCCACAGTCACCTACTTTTACATAATATATCAAACAGCGTAAATATACCAAACAAAACTTACACCTTAAATTTCACATATTGTTCGAACTTCTCAACTAATTTCAATTAGATTTTTTTTCCTCGTTATTGTATCAAGAAATATTTTGGATTAACAACTATTTTTAATTTCCTTATATTCGAAATGATAAGTAGAGTGTTTAACACGGGTGAAAGCCAACAATTCCTACTCGCACTATACGCCCTCGGTGGTCTAAATATGGGAACTGCTGCTTTTCGACCCTTGTATAATAATCTACTATTTCACATTCTTGGTAAATCTTAGTTCCGTTTTGTTCTATTAAGATTCTATAAACGCGGAACCGGGATTGGCCGCCCCAGCCACCCCTGTGAGCGACCCCTATTCTTGCCATGAAGCCTCTCTCCACTTGATTGGAAAAAATCGGTACATTCATGTGAGCCTTTAGAAAGGAACATAGATATGAGACATACATACTGACGGATACATTCATAGATATTTCCAAATAAACCTCCTTTTGGACTCCGCACCAGTGTACGTAACAACGTACAAGTACTATCTTTCTTCTATCCCGTGATCTTATATATTATAGGTATTTATTAATTTTATAGTAGTTATGTATATTTTATATATATATATATAATATTTTTGAGGTACTTATTGCTATTTTATATATTATAGTTTAGTTTTATTATCTTTCCTTTTACTTATACACACTGTGTCTATGTTTCTTAATTAATTTTCCTGTCGTAGGTCTGCTGGAAGAAATTTCTTTAGAAATAAGCAGCACCTTTATGCTATTCTATCTTGATATGTACTTTCTCTTTAAAGTGTTTTGTGTGTACATAAATAAATAAATAATAAATAACAACATATCACGAAATGTGTTTATTTCGTTATATTCAAAAAGTGGTATTTATTTTACAGGTACATAATTATACTGGTCAAACGGAAAAAATATCGAGAGGGCTCGTCTTAATGGTATCGGGAGAGAGTCCACAATCTACCAACACATAGTTTTTGACATTAACAGCTTGGCCATTGAGCCAAAAACTCAGAGACTTTACTATATTGATAGTCTGAGAAATAAAAACAATGGCTACATTAATTCTGCAGATCTGGATGGTAAAAATGAAAAGCCCAAAAAAATAAAAGATATAGGAAATGACATGGCTGTCTCAAAAGATTACGTCTACTGGATCACTTGGTACAAAACTATTTTGCGATTACGAAACTATGACTATATTTTTGAAGAACCCACAGAGCTCTATATTTTTTCTGCACTCGGTATAGCGGTGAACTATAAAATAGTTGACCAAATCAAGGGAATTAACGATTGCGATTCACTATCGAGTCTGATACCAACCCTCACTGTTGCGTGTAAGAACTATTGCTTCCAGGGCACCTGCAGCGTCAATGATGAGAGGCTTCCTGAATGCAGGTAAAACATATTCTAGATTTCTACCCCTTCTGTTGAGCCTTGTTTAAATAAGTGTTATGTTCACTTTATCGTTATTTCAGTTGTAATGCCGGTTATTCTGGTAAAAGATGTGAAGTCGACGCGTGTCATGGTTATTGTATGCACGGCAACTGTAAGCTTGGTTACGATGGACATCCTACATGCAGGTACAACATATTCTATATTTCTACCCCTTGTGTTAATCTCCTTTTTTAAAAAACAATATATCACGGGAATTTAACGCGATTATTTAGATTATTTATTATGATCTCCTTTTTTTTAAGATAAGTTTTATGGAATATTATTGTTATTTCAGTTGTAATGCCGGTTATTCTGGTAAAACATGTGAAGTCGACGCATGTCATGGTTATTGTATGCACGGCAACTGTAAGCTTGGTTACGATGGACATCCTACATGCAGGTACAACATATTCTATATTTCTACCCCTTGTGTTAATCTCCTTTTTTAAAAAACAATATATCACGGGAATTTAACGCGATTATTTAGATTATTTATTATGGTCTCCTTTTTTTTAAGATAAGTTTTATGGAATATTATTGTTATTTCAGTTGTAATGCCGGTTATTCTGGTAAAAAATGTGAAGTCGACGCATGTCATGGTTTCTGTATGCACGGCAGCTGTAGTCATGGTTACGATGGACATCCTACATGCAGGTACAACATATTATATATTTCTACCCCTTGTGTTAATCTCCTTTTTTTTTAAAAAAAGATATCACGGGATTTTAACGCGATTATTTAGATGATTTATTATGATCTCCTTTTTTTTAAGATAAGTTTTATGGAATATTATTGTTATTTCAGTTGTAATGCCGGTTATTCTGGTAAAACATGTGAAGTCGACGCATGTCATGGTTATTGTATGCACGGCAACTGTAAGCTTGGTTACGATGGACATCCTACATGCAGGTACAACATATTCTATATTTCTACCCCTTGTGTTAATCTCCTTTTTTAAAAAACAATATATCACGGGAATTTAACGCGATTATTTAGATTATTTATTATGGTCTCCTTTTTTTAAGATAAGTTTTATGGAATATTATTGTTATTTCAGTTGTAATGCCGGTTATTCTGGTAAGGAATGTGAAGTCGACGCATGTCATGGTTTCTGTATGCACGGCAGCTGTAGTCATGGTTACGATGGACATCCTACATGCAGGTACAACATATTATATATTTCTACCCCTTGTGTTAATCTCCTTTTTTTTAAAAAAAAAATATCACGGGAATTTAACGCGATTATTTAGATGATTTATTATGATCTCCTTTTTTTAAGATAAGTTTTATGGAATATTATTGTTATTTCAGTTGTAATGCCGGTTATTCTGGTAAAACATGTGAAGTCGACGCATGTCATGGTTATTGTATGCACGGCAACTGTAAGCTTGGTTACGATGGACATCCTACATGCAGGTACAACATATTCTATATTTCTACCCCTTGTGTTAATCTCCTTTTTTAAAAAACAATATATCACGGGAATTTAACGCGATTATTTAGATTATTTATTATGGTCTCCTTTTTTTAAGATACGTTCTATGGAATATTATTGTTATTTCAGTTGTAATGCCGGTTATTTTGGTAAAACATGTGAAATCGACGCGTGTCACGGTTTCTGTATGCACGGCAGCTGTAGTCATGGTGATGATGGACATCCTTCATGCAGGTACAACATGTTCTACATTTCTGCCCCTTGTATTCATCTCCGTTTTTAGATAAGTTTTATGAAAATTATTGTTATTTCATTTGTGATGCCGGTAATTCTGGTAAAACATGTGAAGTCGACGCGTGTAACGATTACTGTATGCACGGCAGCTGTAGTCATGGTGATGATAGACATCCTTCATGCAGGTACAACATGCTCAACATTTCTGCCCCTTGTGTTTATCTCCGTTTTTAGATAAGTTTTATGGAAAATATTGTTATTTCAGTTGTAATGCCGGTTATTCTGGTAAAACATGTGAAGTCGACGCATGTCATGGTTATTGTATGCACGGCAATTGTAAGCTTGGTTACGATGGACATCCTACATGCAGGTACAAGATATTCTATAATTCTACCCCTTGTGTTCATCTCCGTTTTTATTATTGTTATTTTAGTTGTAATACCGGGTATTCCGGTAAAACATGTGAAGTCGAAGCATGTCGTGGTTATTGTATGCACGGCAACTGTAGTCTTGGTGATAACTGCCACTTTTACATGTCGATCATATTTTTAAAACTAGATGAGGTCGGCGTTTTCTATCTGACTACTCTGAGAAGAAAGGCCGAAACAAACTCAGAGGTCACAGTCTCTTTTAAAGTCCAGACAAAACAAAAATCTTGGTTAGATCATGTGAAGACCATGTAGATTGATGTCTGAAATGGTCTTTTGAGGAAAGAACCAGCCAGATTAAGTGGACCTGTCCAGTCAGTGCACGCATTTGTCAATAACCGAGCAGCTCAACACAGAATTTAAGGAGCTCAACTATTCGACGAACAATACCAAAGAAAGGACAGTCGGGTAGGCCGCATAAACTACTCAAACTGTCAGACAACGATTAAAAACTAAGATAAATTAAAAATAAAAACAAAAAAAAAATGGTCCACATAGTCTTCACATTCACAATAATTAAATTAAAGTCAAAGTCAAAGTCAAAGTCAAAGTCAAAGCACTTTATTTCAAGTAGGCCAGTTACAGGCACTTTTGAATTGTCAAAAGACAAAATAAAATATTACAAAATTATGGTGCTACAGTCCCAGTCACAAGACATAATAACTGTGAAAGTACCGTAGATGCCCATTCCAAGGCGTAGATCTCTATGGAGAAGAACGGGCAAGAAACTCCATGGACACTCTTTTTCAATTAGGTAATTATTACAAATCATTTGTTACATCATTCATGTTGAGATTACACATTATGTGAGAACGATGTAGAAAGTTAAAAGTGTCCATAGTAAATATAAAAAGACAATTCAGAAATAAAATTAGAATCAATTAAAATAAACCATGGCAGCTAAGAGATGACCAGTCCCAACCGACAGCGCCCGTTCACGAACATGACACATGTATCAGCACCATTCAGCTCAACCATTTTGAAGGGAGCTAAATGATCCGACACACGCGCCACCATCGGCGAGACATTTGAGTGGGCATGACATACTCTCAACCACCGGAGTCATTCAAGTCAATAGAAGACGTAGGTATCTAGACAATGATAGCTCTGAAGTACATGGTACTCACACAATGCTGGCTATGCTGCTATATAATACTAGAAAGATTAACTCTATATAATGCAAAGATAGTAGCAATCTTCATCAGCTCCGACAATAACAGTAAACGATACCTACGACAGTCTTACCAAAAAATAAAATTTAAAAATACACATAAAAACGAAATTAAAAATAATAATATTTAACCTGACAGCAAGCTAATTTTGGTAAAAGAACACGAACATTGTCTTGAGTTCAACACAGCGACCAACTATGCTTATCATCTAAATAATCATTAATAGAATAGTATGCCTTAGAACAGAGATTAGCTTTTACCTTTGCTTTAAATGCGTTAAATGGCAAATCTAGAAATGAAGACGGTAACTTGTTGTAAAAAGTTATACCAACCCCAACGAATGAACTATGCACCTTATGAAGTCGATGAAAGGGAGCTCGTAATTTGTCCTTGTTTCTGGTGTTAAAGTTGTGAATATCACTATTGTTACTGTACAAATGAATGTTCTGCCTAATATATAAAATGTTGGCGAATATGTACTGTGAAGCCGCTGTGAGAATACCAATATCTTTAAAAAAATCTCTTAGAGAAACACGCGCACCTAATTGGTAAATGGCACGAACAGCTCGTTTTTGAAGCACAAATATATTTTGAATATCAGCGGCTCTGCCCCACAGTAGAATACCGTAGGACATGATACTGTGAAAATAACTAAAGTAGACCAACCTTGCTGTATCAACGTCAGTGTATTGTCTAACCTTTCTAACGGCGTAGGCGGCCGAGCTAAGCCTACCCGCTAGGCTTGATATATGTGGCCCCCATTGAATTTTTGAGTCTACTGTTATACCCAGAAACACAGCTGAATCAACAGTTTCGAGCTTCTCATTGCCGAGCACAATGTTGGGACCCAGATTTCTAACATTGGGCAAAGCGAACTTTATGCATTTAGTCTTCTTGGCATTAAGAACAAGATTATTTGTTGTGAACCAATCTGTGACCATTGATAGTGCGTTATTCACGTCATCAAAAACTTGTCTATTCCTATCTACTTTAAAGATCAGAGAAGTATCATCTGCAAACAGTACAACGTCGCAAATATCCTTTAAATAGAATGGCAGATCGTTAATATAAACCAGGAATAAAAACGGACCCAGTATTGAGCCTTGAGGTACACCCAGCTCAACAGGTAACCTGGAAGATTTAGCGCCATTAACGTCTACGCACTGGTATCTATTAAGTAAATATGACTCAATTACATTTAGGGCTTCGTTTTGAACACCGTAATGGCGTAGTTTACGCAAAAGCGTATCATGGTGAACGCAATCGAAGGCTTTAGAAAGATCGCAGAAAACACCAATTGCATTTCGCGACTTCTCCCATGCGTCAAATATGTGCTTCAACAAAGCAACACCCGCATCTGTAGTCGAGCGACCCTTCGTAAACCCATATTGGTCATTGTGAAGGAGGCTATGTAAGTTAAAATGTCGGAGTAACTGCTTAAGAATTAACTTTTCAAATATTTTGCTGAATGCAGGCAAAATAGAGATTGGTCTGAAATTACCAATATCATTTTTGCTACCGGATTTAAATAGAGGGATGACTTTACTGCACTTCATGAGATCAGGAAAAGTACCCAAATCAATGCATTTGTTAAACGTAACAGCAAGATAGGGGGCCACAATGTCTATTATATTGCCCAGAAGTTTGGTAGATATGCCCCAGTAATCACCCGTGTTTTTAGATTTAAGAGAATTAAAAACATTAACTACATCACGAGGCGCTACATGCTCGAATCTCAATACATAACTACATTTAGGGACGCTACTATGCAATAGGTTTTCAGCCTTAGACGGCGACGAACTTAAGGAGCAAGTCGTCGTTGCAGGTATGCTCGTAAAAAACTCATTAAACGCCTCAGCTACGTCAGCTGGTTTATTAACTAATTTGTTATCAACCATGATCTCGAGTTGATTTTCTTTTTTAACCGATTTACCCGTTTCGTTGTTTATGATTTTCCAAGTGGCTTTTACTTTGTTATTAGAATTTTTAATAGTCTCACTTAGAAATTTTGATTTTGCAACACGACAAATCTTTTTAAATAATTTTGAATAATTTTTAACATATTCTAAAAAAATGTTATCAAACTTGTACTGTCTCAGACCATACAACTCATACAATCTCGCTCGGCTTTTATAAATGCCTGGTGTAGCCCATTGGTTGAAACCAGCGGAAGTCCCAGCAATGTTGATAGTTTTAGTTTTAAAAACGGATTTGTACTCATTTTGCACAACATCAAAAAGGGCCTCGTACATTTCATTTGGGTTCTCGTACTCTATTATTGACGGTATAACTTTAAGAGCTATATTATTTTTAAACTTACTGCAACGACTAACAGTATAAGGCCTGCATTCTACTTTGCGCGGCTTTTTACTTAATGGCATAGGGAAGCTAGCCATTAATCCACAGTGATCTGATGATAAATCACTTAACACCAATTTATTGTCGGCATCAAAATCACAAAATATATTATCAAGGCAAGTCGACGAAGACGCCGTGATCCTAGTTGGTTCGAAAAACAAATTAACTAAATTAAAAGATTTAAATAAGTTCAGAAGCCTAGTACTTAGTGGAGTAACATCTAAAATATTAACATTAAAATCTCCACATAAAATTATATTTTTACTACTGCATTTAATCTTATTAAGTGCATCCTCCATTGCAGATTCGAAACTAGTAAAGTCCCCTGAAGGGGGTCTGTAGACACAAATTATTATGTACCGCTCAAGTTCAACACAAGACAACTCGATAGTGCGCTCAATGGAAAGATTAACTAGGTCTAACCGTTGTTTACATTTTAACTTGTTTGAAACAAGAATTAAAGATCCACCGCGAATAGCAGTTTTTCTCACAAATGCACTCTGTACAGAAAATAAATCATCATTGATAAACACTACTTCATGCTCTTTCAGCCAATGTTCAGTTAAACATAACACATGAACATCATAATTCTCCATAAACAAGCTTAACTCTAATTCCTTGCCGGACAAACCCTGCATATTTTGATGTACAACATTCAACATATGCGACTCACCCGTTGTCGAACCTAACAGTTTAAACTACTAGGTGTGTGTATAGCAATGTTAGTATCACTACCAACAGAATCAAAAGTGATATTAGTATCTATACTAATAGTATCAATAGAGATGTTAGTGTCACCACTAACAGTAAACGTAGGTACAGTATAAGTACCGGTGTAAACGTGTAAAGTATATGCTAAAAGATTAGCAATCCGTCTCCTACAACTAGCTGGCAAAAACATGGAACAATCAGTGAGTCTGTAATCTGTAATAAAACTATTACAATCAAAATATATAATCGCGTCCCTGTGACGACAAGTCCTGTTATACATCAGCAGATTCAGATTATAAATATGCCTATTTTGCTCATCCGACAAACAATCAGAGTAAGGCAAAGCAGAAAAAATAAATTTACAATTATAAGACTCATGGAGCTTTAGCATTAAATTAAAACATGCAACTAAATCCTTTTTTCTTACAGCTAAGCTATCCCCAAATAACAATATTACAGTTGAATTGGGATTTATTTTAGTCAATTTAAGACTATTAATTAACTGGCTAAAACTGGCACCGGGTAAACAATGATTTACAATATACTGTTGAGAACACTGACTAAGAATACTACCAAAACCTTGACCAAATTTATCTGAAAAAACATAAGCTGAATTATTTAAAATATTATTATTATTAACTACTGGTTGAGCCATTAAGGGTGTGACATGCTGAGGATCTGGTGTCTGAGAGCAGGCACAGCTACAAGAGAAGTTATTGGTCAGGGACTCATACCTCTCTGCATTGCACCTGACCAAGTCTACCAGCTCGTTGGCCTCCAGCATGCGCTTACTCAGATCTTGTTGAGAAGCCTCATATTTGCTAAAGATATCTTTTAGAGCACATTCCCTCACAAACAACTCATCCTGAAGGTTCTGACAGTCAGCATCATACCTGATCCTACATAATTCTAAATCAGTATTACATTTTTTTAATTCTTGCATTATATTTACATTTTTTTGTCTTAGTTTTAAATTTAATTTGTTCAGTTTTTGTCCCTTCAGTGACTTTTTAATTTTTCTAATTAACTTGTTAATCTTAATATATTTTTTAATTTTTTTATGACTAGTAAATAAACTGCATTTATTAAGAGTGTCATTAGTTAAGTCTATGGTCACTATTGGTTCAACACATGTGGGTCCGGACCGGCTATCAACCAACTCATGATAAAGATTGCAGGTGTTCGCAGACTCTTCACTGGCCTTAAGCTTTTCCAGGCGTGTTACGGTGTTGTGTGCCTTGCTTAATTTTTATATTAATTAATTAATTAATTAAATTAAAAAAATATAATACTTTAAAAAGTAAATATTCTTGTCTTAATTAATTAAAAAAATATAATACTTTAAAAAGTAAATATTCTTGTCATTGCAAGAAAACCAAAAAAAAAGTAATAAAACAAAATTCACGGTGGAAAATATAAAAAATCTAAATTAATTTTTAATTGGAGCAGCTCAATCCCAAGCCTTTTTGTCCTCAACGTAATCTTTAATGGTATAAAAAGCTTTGTGGTACAACTAACGTTTAATGAATGATTTGAATTTATTATGACTTAGAACTTGTACGTGGCTTGGAAGCTTATAAAAGCGCACACATTGACATCTAAACGAGCCACCTGTTTTCTTGATATCACTGTATTTTTTAAACAATTTTATATTTTTATGGGCATACAAAAGATTTTCATAAATATACTGAGAAGGCACAATCATTACATTAATCTCCTTAAATTTCTTTCTGAGAGAGTGTCTCGGGCTTAATTTATAAATTGAACGAACAGCTTTTTTCTGCAAAACAAAGATAGTCTGGATGTCGGCGGCGTATCCCCACAACAGAATACCGTACGACATTACACTATAAAAATAGCTAAAGTATACTAAACGGGCTGTCTCTATATCAGTTAAATTACGAATTTTTCTAACAGCATATGATGCGGAGCTTAGCTTTTTTGACAATTTATCTATATGTGTGCCCCACTGAAGCTTAGCATCCAAAGTTCGCCCTTTATCAACACATCAGTTTTCACCTGCCTGACGTGAGGCAGGGTAAACTTAATGCATTTGGTTTTTTTTCATTAAGAAGTAAATTGTTAACTTTGAACCAGTAAACTAGTTTTGAGATCGCGCTATTTACATCGTCAGTAACCAGCTGCTGACGTTTAAGTTTAAACAAAAGTGAAATATCATGTTTATCCTTTATGAGGTAAGGCAAGTCATTAATATAAATAAGAAACAAGGACCAAGAATTGAGCCCTGCGGGACTCCCATTGTTACTGTAGATCCGGGAGATCTTTTTCCATTAACGTCAACGCTCTGAATTCTATTACTCAAGTTTGAAGTAAGAAGATCCAGAGCGCTGTCCCGGATCCCGTAGTGGCGGAGTTACCTGATGAGCGTTTCATGAAGAACACAATCAGATGCTTTGGACAAATCACAAAAGATTCCCAAGGCATCGCACCTATCTTCCCATGCATTATAATATATCAGTAGTTGAACGACCCCTTGTAAAACCAAACTGTTTGTTATGTAACAATTTATGTTTATTAAAAAATCTTTGCAATTGCTCTAACATTAATTTCTCAAATATTTTACTAAACGTAGGTAGTACTGAAATAGGTCTATAATTTGTAAGGTCTGATGTACTACCTGATTTAAACAAAGGTATTATTTTACTATTTTTTATTAGGTCAGGAAACTCCCCACAGTCGATACAATTATTAAAGATAATAGCTAAACTAGGTGCGACAATGTCAATAATAGACCTAGCAACTTCTACAGAATGAACCCACAGATCTACAGTCTTTTTAACATTTAAAGTGTGAAAGGTTTTAATTACGTCTCTACAAGTAATATGTTCAAAAATAAATTCCGAATCGCAAACATTAACATTTTCTTTTAGCAAAGACTCAGCAACAGAAGGTGATGAGTTTAGGGATTTAGTAGTTGAAATGGGAATATCTGAAAATAATTTTTCAAGGGCCACTGCGACTTGTGAGTCTGATTTTATGATGCTGTCATTAATAAACAGGCTGTAGTCAATATTTCGGTTACCAAATCTTCCCGTTTCACTATTAATAATATTCCAAGTCGTTTTAATAACATTACTACTATTTTTAATCTTAGAACTCAAATAACGCGACTTGGCCAACCAACAAACTTTTTTAAATAATTTTGAATAAATTCTAACATATAAATTAACTTCAGCAGTGTTTACATAAGTCCTTTCATCGTACAGCTCATAAAGCCGTGTTCTACTTTTATGAATACCTACGGTAGCCCAATCACTGAATGATGCGTTACTATTAACGGAGATAGTCTTGGGAATTAATGTGGAATTAAATTGTTTACAGTATATACTAAAAAACTCATCATATAGATGATTAGGAGCAGCATGAATTGACAAAATTGGTAATTTATTAATGAGTTTACCTTTAAAAGCTGCCAAGCGACTTGCAGTTTTGGGGTTAACAGTGATATCCTTTTTAGCCACTTTGTTGTTTTGGTTAGGTACAGTAATCCTCTGCACGCAAAGATCAGAATCTAGCAAATTTATAATTTCTTTGTGGACCGGTATTGTAAGGTAGAATTTTCACCCTTACTCACCAGCGTGCTCAGGGATAGGTATTCTGCATGAGACTAAAGCAGGGATAATTTCACATGAAGTTGATTAAAGTAAAATCCTCACACTTTGGTCAACTAATTTAATTCTTCGAGCATACAGTCCATTATCACAATTTGTAGATGTTCCAAAATATAGGTATAAACAACTCACTTTCAGAAGGAATACATTTTACCATCAATTCCCAATACTGGAAATATGATTTCTCAATCAGTACCGTTATCCTGTGTAGCTGTCTTCAAACTTTGGTAAACTAAATCATCAGGAGTGTTCGAAACCTGCTGTAGCTGTGGCTAGTTGACCATTATTTTCTTAAGTTATAATAATTAAATGTAAAATACTCATAAGGAGACATTTGGAGCCCTGCCAAGGAAAAGAAAATTTCATGATAAAATCAAACGCACGTATGTCACGAATATGGAAATTCAGACAAATTCAAACTAATACTCACAGCGCCTACTGAACGATTGTTCCTTTCATTTTGACGCTAGCCAGCCTTGTCCTTCCCATCATCAAGGATATTTATTTGTCGGTTTCTTAGGTTATAAAGTTCACAAGTGCCAGTGACCTCAAGTCCCTCTTGTAAAAAGAATTGACAGTCATGTCAACCACAGACCTTGAACGTTTTATTTTAAACCATAGACGCATTTTCTAAAGTATCCTTTATGTAACTTATTTGAAAAGAATTTAATAATTTATTATTTTGTATGTTGAATTTGTGTGTTTATTGAATTAAATTATTTCACACAAATAGGATATATTTTATTGATACGTTTATCAATGCCATACATATGTCAGCGCCATCTAGTACCTAAATGACCAAACAATCAAGTAGTGATAGTGATCAATATTGGGTTTGTCTCAAGGACACCGGATGTCGCTAACATACATAGTAACATATTAATAATTGTTACAATATAACACTAGTATAAATATTATCTAAGTATGTGGCCTAGTAGGGGTTATTCTTGTGGGCTCTAAAAATAGGTAATGCCGGTTATTCTGGTAAAACATGTGAAATCGACGCGTGTCATGGTTATTGTATGCACGGCACTGTAGTCATGGTGATGATGGACATCCTTCATGCAGGTACAACATGTTCTACATTTCTGCCCCTTGTATTCATCTCCGTTTTTAGATAAGTTTTTATAAAAATGATTGTTTTTTCAGTTGTAATGCCGGTTATTCTGGTAAAACATGTGAAGTCGACGCGTGTAACGGTTACTGTATGCACGGCAGCTGTAGTTATGGTGATGATGGACATCCTTCATGCAGGTACAGCATGCTTAACATTTCTGTCCCTTGTGTTCATCTCCGTTTTTAGATAAATTTTATGGAAAATATTGTTATTTCAGTTGTAATGCCGGTTATTCTGGTAAAACATGTGAAATCGACGCGTGTCATGGTTATTGTATGCACGGCAACTGTAGTCATGGTGACGATGGACATCCTACATGCAGGTACAACATGCTCTATATTTGTACCCCTTGTGTTAATCTCCTTTTTTTAGATAAGTTTTATGGAAAATAATTGTTATTTCAGTTGTAATGCCGGTTATTCTGGTAAATCATGTGAAGTCGACGCGTGTAACGGTTACTGTATGCACGGCAGCTGTAGTCATGGTGATGATGGACATCCTTCATGCAGGTACAACATGCTCATCATTTCTGCCCCTTGTGTTCATCTCCGTTTTTAGATAAGTTTTATTGAAAATAATTGTTATTTCAGTTGTAATGCCGGTTATTCTGGTAAAACATGTGAAATCGACGCGTGTCATGGTTATTGTATGCACGGTAACTGTAGACATGGTGATGATGGATATCCTTCATGCAGGTAAAATATGTTCTACATTTCTGCCCCTTGTATTCATCTCCGTTTTTAGATAAGTTTTATGCTAAAATTATCGTTAAACCGGTTGTAATGCCGGTTATTCTGGTAAAACATGTGAAGTCGACGCGTGTCATGGTTATTGTATGTACGGCGACTGTAATCTTGGTGATGATGGACATCCTACATGCAGGTACTACATATTCTATTCTGCTTTTTTTGGTGTTCCTCTTTAACTGACTTTCTATAAAATAAACTTTTTGATGTTACAAACTTTTAAGTCGGTTTAATAAAAATAAAAATATAACTCTTTTCTGTTTTGGTACCACATGTTATCATGAAAATCATTTATAGCCAGAGCACATCTCATGAATATACCAATAAGCCCAAATATGACTAGGAAACACTTTATTATAAAGGAGTTCCAGCGCTTACCTTCCGGTTTCATCATCAGTTCGATGGTGCCATTTTTATAAATACCATTTATTTATATGTATTTGTTTCATCATAGTCAGTTAGTCGAGATATCTGTTACATATGACATACTTATCAGAGGAGCTCGTGGCTAAATAATAACAGCCGCACGGGACGATCATCAAGGTTAAGCAACGCTTGACGAGGTCGATCCGTGGATGGGTGACCATTTCAACATACCGAGTTTCCTCCGTGCCTCGGAAAGCACGTTAAGCTGTTGGTCCCGGCTGTCATTTGAAGATCTTTGGCAGTCGTTACGGGTAGTCAGAAGCTTGAGATCTGACACCAGTCTTGCCAAGAGGTACCGTGTTACCCAGTTACTGGGTTGTGGAGGTCAGATAGGCAGTCGCTCCATGTAAAACACTGGTACTTAGCTGAATCCGGTAAGACTGGAAGCCGACCCCAATATAGTTGGGAAAAGGCTAGGCAGATGATGATGACATACTTATCATTAAAGAGTTATAGTGGCCATCTATTGACTTCTTTATGAGTTCAACTTCACCAACTGATACTTTCTGAGTGCAAATGCTGTCCATGTTTATGAAATACCAGATCCGTTCAGCCGTTCTGGCATGTTTTTTTTTTACTATCTATAGGCTTGCGCTTGACCACTATCTCACCTGATGGTAAGGGATGATGTGGTCGACGGTGAAGCACGCTTGCCTAGAAAAAACCCATTCACTCTTGACTTAAAGACCCCTAGATTGTAGCTATCGGGAAACACAGACTCGGGCAAGGAATTCAATTCCACTCCTTAGCTGTGCGCATAATAAAAGTGTCCCCAAAACGTTTTCCATGTAGCGATGACGCATCGCCGTATGTCTGGTAGTCCGATGATGGAACGGGCTGGGCGGAATCAAGTCATGCAATTCCACTCCCCGAAATGTAATCGATAAAAAACCGACAAACTGGCAACTGAGCGTACGGTTGGCGCAGTGGTTGAGCGATTGACTGCTGCGCTGCGTGTCGCGGGTTCGATTCCCGCACGGAACAAATATTTGTATGACCTGCAGATAGTTGTTCCGGCTCTGGGTGTTGTGTATGTGAGTTTATATGTTTGTAAACGCACCCACGATACAGGAAGAAATTCCTAGTGTGGGTCAACGTTTTAAAAAAATAAAAAACTCGGTGACGATGTTCAAGGCTCTGGAGCTTTGACTTGACCAGTGCCTCATTGCCGATGAGTCTCTTGGCCCGCTTTTCAATCGACTCTAGTGCATCAAGCTGGTATTTGGCAGATCCGTCCCAGAGATGAGAACAGTACTCCATTCACGATCGAACTTGCGCTTGATACAATTTGAGCAGCTGTTCCGGCGTGAAGTACCTTCTCACCTTCGCAAGGATCCCCAACTTTTTGGCAGCCAGCTGAGCCTTTGCCTCTATGTATGGCCCAAAATTGAGAGTCGATGTCAACGTAACGCCAAGAAGCTCAAGATGGTCCGTTATTGGCACGGTCACATCACGGAAAGTTGGAGCCGGGTGAAATTGGCTCCTTTCAGCGGGAAAAAGACACGCCTGGGTTTTAGCAGCATTAAACTTGACCAGATTGGCATCGCCCCATTCGGAGACTGCCTGCAAGGACAGGTTCAAACGCTCCACCATGGCCTCACGGACAGACTGGATCTGCGGCCCGGGGGCCCGTGCGTTGGACAAGTATCTCTCATGACAACAAGTATCTCTCTGGACAAGTATTTAGTAACAAACATACATCCATACCCACATCCATCCATCCAAACTTTCACATTTATAATTATCTTACTATATTATAAAATATAGTAAGATAATTAAAGTGAACATATTTGTTTACTATAGTCCGTGGTGTCTCATCCCGTACAAAGAAACCGTGCCGACGTACTGTACTGATTATACCGATATTCCGTTCCACGGATATAAAGGTGATCTATCCATCGCCGTGGAACGGAACCAAACGCGATCGATTTACAAAAGTAATCGGTTTCTTTGTATGGGATGAGGCATCTGTATGCTAGTATTATCTGTGGTAAAGTGTACATATGACAATAGGGGTAGATAATTAAAAAAAAAAAAATGTACAAAGGGGGTTTGGGTTGTAAAAATAAGATGTAGAAATTCTCTTCATGAAGCTGAAATTTGGCAGGTACTAGTTTACAGATAGTAAACGTTAGACTAGAAAGGATTTGAGTAAATTCCCATTTTAAGGGCAGAAATGGGGAAAGCAGAACTCTGTATGTAACTTTTTATTGTGTCTGTATGAAACTTTTTATTGTGTGGAATCCGATTTAGTTGGAACTTTGTAGGAATGTTTTTGTTAACAAATGATTGAGGTCTGCATACTTATTTTTTCAAACAACTCCTAAAAGGGCGTGAAGTGGGGTTTGTATATTTTTATTTTATAAATGGGGAAATAAGGAGTACCAGTTATGTTTATGCGAAATATTGATGCACCCCGGTAATGTAATGGGATGAGGCTTCGTATTGCACAATAAGCGCAAAATATTATATGTGCCACTATATTAAGAGGTATGGCAAAAGGGAAAAACGTAATTCATACGTCGAATTCCAATAATCTCCACTAACCTACCATTTCAATTCAAGACTATAGTTTCCAATTAAACTAAGTTTTGTTATTACTATTAACAAAGCTCAAGGATAGCAGGGGTGCATTTGGAAAAGCCATTTATTATTTACCCATTGCCAGCTATAAGTAGCATGTTCGCGTATGTCAAGGGCCTAGACTGTGTATATATTAGCGCCAAATGGAAGGACTTACAACATAGTTTATAACAGTGACCTAAAATGAAATACTATGAATAACGGCTTTAATGGCGCAATTAAGGAATGTCAATTAATTTAAGATAGAGTGGTATCTTCAATTCGCGGCAAAGCAGAACCAATGACTCTGTAGTTTATTTGTTTTCATTTGAAACAATTTGATGATACCTAAAAAAGCATCATTAGATTTTTCTTATCCTGTATATCGACAACTAGAATTGATTGGCAAAATCTATATAAACGCGAGTGAAGCCGCGGGCAACAGCTAATTAACTATAATTTCAGGTCTCCTCACGATGGTTTCCTTTACCTTTGTCAGTCCTGCCAAGATAAACTAAGAAAGTACATGAATTGAAAAAGTCACAGCCTGGATTTGAGCCCACGACTTTAAGCACGAGAGGCGAGGTCTTCGCCACTGGGCCACCATGACATGGCATTAATACAGTCGATGTACCAATGCTTCGCATTTTAATTACCTGTTTCAGTTGTAATGCCGGTTACACCGGGTTAAGCTGTGAAGTCTCCGCGTGTCATGGTTATTGTTTAAACAACGGTGACTGTTCCTTGAATGAGAACAGTGAGCCAGTCTGCCAGTGCAAAGAAGATTATTCAGGGGTCAGATGCGAGGTATCGCACTGTCTGAACTATTGCCTACATGGCAACTGTAGCATTAGTGAAGAAGGACATCCTACATGCAGGTACAACATATTCTATACTACATTTTCTGATGTTTTTTGTTGTTTAATAGAGACATTGTACCCATGTTTCACATTTTAATTCCCTGTTTTAGTTGTAATGCCGGTTACACCGGGTTAAGGTGTGAAGTCTCCGCGTGTCATGGTTACTGCTTAAACAATGATGATTTTTCCCTGAACGAAAACAGTGAGCCAATCTGTCAGTGTGAAGGAAATTATTCAGGAGACAGATGTGAGGTATCACCCTGTCTGAACTATTGTATGTACGGCAACTGTAGTCTTAGTGGTGAGGGGCATCCTGCATGCAGGTACGTCATATTCTATACTACTTTTCTGATGTTTTTGGGGTTGTGTTCCTCAAACGGGAAAAAAAGAACCCCTATAGGACAACATCGTTGTCTGTCTGTCTATCTGTCCATGTGACCTTTTTCTCTGGAACGCCTGGACGTATCAAGTAGAAATTAATATCATGTACTCAAGTCTCCAAACCCTTGGAGCTGTGCAAAATTTAATCTCCAAAATTAACGCACTCAAAAGATGCGGCCGTTTCCGTCACATAATTGACTAATAAAAAAATTAACGCGAGGGAATCAAAACCTATAGAGTACTTCACGTTGATCTAGTAACCATTCAAAGAAAAATACCGAAAACTGTAAATTAGTAGCTTGGCTGGTTATTAAGGTTCTGTACCCAAAGGGTAAAAAAAAAGTTAGTAAAATCAAAAAACTCGCCTACTTAAAAAGCGAACTAGAAGGATGTAAACAAGAAGAAAATCTTATTTTTTTTTTTTGTAATGGGTTTACCTAGACTAGAGTCAACTCTAGTCTAGGTCATAGGTGACAGAGACAGAGTCTACGATGGAGTGAGCTTACCCAGAAGAAGCCTGTTCATTCAAACTTTGAAGAGATTCGGGTTGAATGCGTTCGGAAACACAGACGCAGGTAGTGAGTTCCATTCATTCGCTGTGCGCATTATAAAGGATGTTTGGAAGCGCTTGGTTCGAATTGGTGGAATGGCAACAAGGTAAGGATGATAACTTGCAGTGCGTCTAGATGAAAAAAAAGAAGAAGGTAGAAGGGGGCTGGTGGGATGAGGTCGTGGAGTTCTTGAGCACACTCACCGAAGTACAGTCTGTAGAAGACCGACAAGCAGGCAACTTTGCGGCGATGAGCCAAGCTGTGAAGCTTGGCGTCCACAAGTTTAACGTCGCCAATGAGCCTCTTGGCTCTGCGTTCCACTGAGTCAAACGCGGCAAGCTGATACTTAGCTGAGCCATCCCAAAGGTGGCTGCAATACTCCATGCAGGATCGGACTTGCGCTTTGTATATGGTTAAAAACTGTCCAGGCGTAAAGTATCGCTTCACTCTATTTAGGATGCCCAGTTTTTTGGCCGCGATTTGGGCTTTGTACTCAATGGAGGAGCCGAAGTTGAGACTGAAGGTCAACTCCATGCCTAGGAGCTCGAGCCAATCAGTCTCAGGAACAGACGCACCCCGAAAAGTAAGCGTTTGATCGAACAGACTCCTTTTAGCGGTAAACAGACACGCCTGTGTTTTCACTCTGCACTCCGCCTGGGTTTAATCTTGCTGTGCAGTCGCTTGATATTCGCGAGCCGGCTGACCAAAACCAGATGTATCCTCCGACTGCACAGCAAGATTTTCTTCTTGTTTACATCCTTTTAGTTCGCTTTTTAAGCAGTCGGGTTTTTTGATTTTATTAACTTTTTTTATTTACAACTTTTTAGTTATACTTTTTTTTTCCAATGACTTTAAACATATAAGTGGTATATATTTTTGTGATCACCTCTAAAAACCCTTCATTAAGATACCCGACTCGATGGGTATCAAAGAAAAAATTGAATCTCCTACAATATGGCGTCCAAAATCCGCCATGTTTATTTTTTTTCAACAGCTCTTATCTAAGAACACTTGGGCGGCCAAGACCTAACTAACAATGTCTTAATTATAAAAATCCGTCAAGTGGTTTGATAGATACGAGGTAATATAGAATATTACATACATACAAACTTACAAGAGACGCGTGAAAAACATAACCCTTTCCTTGCAGCCGGGTAAAAACGGGACGCTATTACTAGGACTCCTCTGTCCGTCTGTATGTCTGTCTGTCACCAAGCTGTATCTCATGAACCGTGAAAGCCAGACAGTTAAAATTTTCACAAATTAATGTATTTCTGCTGCCTCTATAACAACAAATACTTTTGGGGGCTGAGTCACAAGCGTCCGTAGGAGAGTTACCCCTATTGTTGTTACCCTACACGTGGTCCCTGGGTGGTGCTAATCAATTGACACTAACTGGTGGTAGGCTTCGGCTGAAGGCTTGTGACCACCCACCGGGCAAAGACGTACCGCCAAGCGGCCTAGCCGTGTTCCGGTAAGATGCTCGGTGTAGCCACTAGAGGTGTTGGGTAGAGATAGTTGTTCCACTGCCAGTCTGACTCGCGCTGTTTTGGGCGTATCGGGAGACTGGTTGCGGAGGTTAGCGGGATCCGAGGCACGGTGCGCCGCTGGCCGACCGCAGGTACTTGGGGGCCCAAGTAGTGTTCCAGCCACACACGAAAAGCTGCCCCGCCAACTGTCGAAAAATCCCAGAATGCACCATCGTGCTGGTTGGCGACCAGATAGGAGGGCCCGATGGACATCTCTGGGGGGGCTCGGGCGTCCCCGCAGTCTACGGACTAGTGCCCCAATGATGGCATCCATTCAGTGCGTATCTGTAGGTTAGTAGCGTGGAACCTCATCTCACTTTCTTCTCCTCTCCTTTCACTCTTTTAATAAAATGGCAGGTTTTTTTTTATTTTTTTTTTTATCTTATATAGGCTCGCGCTTGACCACCATCTCACCTGATGGTAAGCGATGATGTGGTCGATGATGGAGCACGCTTGCCTAGAAGTAACCTAATCACTCTTGACTTAAAGACCCCCAGGTTGTAGCTATCGGGAAACACAGACTCCGGCAGGGAATTCCACTCCTTAGCTGTACGCATAATAAAAGTATTTTCAAAACGTTTAGTGCGTATGGGTGGGATGTCCACCATGTACCGATGGCGCATCGCCGTACGTCTGGTAGTCCGATGATGAAATGGGCTGGGCGGAATTAGATTATGCAATTCCATCGCACATTCCCCGAAATGTAATGGATAAAAAACCGACAAGCCGGCAACTCGGCGACGATGTTCAAGGCTCTGGAGCTTTGACTTAACCAATGCCTCATCGCCGATGAGCCTCTTGGCCCGCTTTTCGATCGACTCTAGTGCATCAAGTTGGTATTTGGCAGAGCCGTCCCAGAGATGAGAACAGTACTCCATGCATGATCGAACTTGCGCTTGATACAAGCTGAGCAGCTGTTCTGGCGTGAAGTACCTTCTCACCTTTGCAAGGATCCCCAGCTTCTTGGCAGCCAGCTGAGCCTTTGCCTCAATGTATGGGCCAAAATTGAGAGTCAATGTCAACGTAACGCCAAGCAGCTCAAGATGGTCAGTTATTGGCACGGTCACACTTCGGAAAGTTGGAGCCGGGTGAAATTGACTCTTTTTAGCGGAATAAAGACACGCCTGGGTAAGAAAAAGAAAACTGGAGTAAAATAGCGGCTGCACCCCCTCCCCCACAAAGTGTACCTCACTAATGTTAGTGGTCCGCACTTCAATCTCACCACAGCCCACCATCACCTGGAGACTGAAAAGCCAGCACTGTTTTTCCTTACGGAGACGCAGATAGGAAGTCCGTCAGACGTGTCGTACTTATGCTACCCAGGGTTTACCCTGGACCACAATTTCAAACCACGCGCGGGTGTATGCATGAATGCCCGAGACGACACTTGCTATCGGCGTCTCCGTAACCTTGAAGACTCCAGGTTCTCAGTGCTCTGGTGTGTGGGCTCTGATGGACACAGGGCTGGATAAGATCATCTGCGCTTGTGTCTACCGCCCGCACAGCGGAGATCAACCAGGCTCACAGAGTACCTCTGTGAGGCGGCTGATGTGGCACAGCAGCGGAACCCTTCCGCCCAATTAGTGCTACTGGGGGACTTTAATGCCCACCACCAGGAGTGGCTCTGCTCATACCAGTAGACTGATTATGCTGGACGAGAGACGCGCAAACATGCGCTAGCGCTAAATCTCACTCAGCCAGTCCAGGAGGCAGTCTGTGTCCGTCTACTCCCCGCCCGATCCCAGCCCAAGGGGCACCCGGCGGGTATGGTGGTACATGTCAGCAGATTGGGATCGATGCGATCTTTTTTTGCATGCTATCCTTGGCAGCCCACTTGCTTCTCTTCGGACGATTCATTGTCATGCGCTGACGCTGTGACATCAGTCACAGCGTCTGCGCACACACATCAGTGGTGTGGTGAATCGGGGGATGGAGTACTATATGCCATTCTCTGACGTAGCAATGTCTAACGTCGACCGACCATGGTTTGGAGCCGAGTGTAACCACACGAACGCGTTTAACACAAGGCCTACCAGGCATGGGTCGACGCTCGATCGCGCAAGGCAAACCGTGAGTCAGAAGAAGAGAGCCTTCAACACAACTGCCAAGTCCTGCAAAAAGGTGATGCGAAGTGCACGGTTTGACCACATTTGCAGAATTGGGAACAGACTTGCTTCATACCCAGCGGGTAGCAAAGTTTTTTGGTCCCTGGCTAAGTCGGTCGAATCAAATTTCTGTCGCCCCTCACTACCATCACTGCTAAAACCTGACGGATCACTGGCCCACTCCGCTGAGGAGAAGGAAAATTTGTTTGCTTCCCTTTTTGCGGAATCTTCACATCTGAAGTCTGATGGCGCGCAGCCTCCTCCTTCTCCTGATGGATGTGTGACGAGTAAGTCGGACATTCGCAACCAATTAAAAAGATGTCCGTAGGGTTCTGCGTAGCCTTGATGTGAACAAAGCGAGTGGCCCCGACGGGATACCAGCAATTGTACCTAAAACCTGTGCGCCTGAATTGTCTCCGATCTTGACACGCCTTTATCGCCTTTCGATAGAAACCGGAAAAGTGCCGAAGGTTTGGAAGCAAGCCAACGTACAAAGTTGTACTAGTCGATCATTCTTCCATGCAAACGTAGTCTGGCAATTACTCCACTGTTTGACCATGTACGCTCAAAATAAAAATAAATATAATATTGTCTCATCATTATCAAGCCCTATATGGAAACAAGAAAGGAAAAAAGAAAATTATTTGAAAGTTATGAGCTTCGAAAGTTTCATTTTTCAACACTAATTTTAACGCATATAAGAACACCATACAGGGATAGATTAGTAGTTCAACAATGAAAATAATTTTATTTGGTAAATATACATTTAGTCGTTTTTTCATGATATCCATACTCCCAAAGGTCTGTTAATATAATTTCGCGCGCTCGTTTTCGTTCTAAATCATCATCCATATCGCTATAAATTTGCAAAACTGCTAATTCGTGCACGAACTAACTTCTTACTGCTCATCACAGCATCTATCTCTTTCGCACGTATTGTCGGATGAGATATGATGCATTTTAACCCCACGCACAAAATAGCTCGTGCCTTCGACTAGGGGAACCTTAAGGAAAGCAATTACAGTCGTTGATTCTTATATTTACGAGACAAAGCTGTATTTCGGTGTACTAAGAAGTTCTATGAGCCAAATTGATTTAACGGAGGGACGATGTGTCACATCGGTTTTGATTGGTACTAGAAATAGATTTTGCAAGTGAGCCTTGAACACACATAATGGTCCGGTGTTGTATGGCTTCAGCTCTGTGGCTGTTGGCCATTTACACGTCCGTTAGACCCAATATAAAATTTTCTACACAAACAATAGGAGCGATAAGCTTAACTTAAACATTTGTTCTTAACCATGAACATATCTCATGAGTCCTTATTTTAATGCTGTCTTCTTTGAGCACTGTATTGTTAATAATATTCAAAACTTTTATGAAAAGGTAAAAATTCATCGCATAATGTTTCATTTAACTGTGTGTACTATTGTGCTCAGTCGGAGGGGGTACGTATTACAATACCGAAATTTAAAAGACAGGAAGAAATCCCGCTAAGGAGTGGAATTCCCTTCCGGAGTCTTTGTTCCCTGATAGCTACAACCTTGGGGTCTTTAAATCAAGAGTGAATAGGTTTTTTCTAGCAAGCGTGCTTTACTGTAGACCACGTCATCGCTTAACATCAGGCGAGATAGTGATCAAACGCGAGCCTATAGATTATAGACAAAAAAAAAAACAGAATATATGATTATATAATAAATTTATTATTAGTTAATTAATTTTCCATGTTAAACATTTTCGTCATTTCAGTTGTGAGACCGGCTACTCAGGAGAAAGATGCGAGGTCTCCGCGTGTCATAGTTACTGTCTGAATGACGGCGAATGTTCTCTAAATGAAGAAGATGAGCCAGTGTGCCAATGTGTTGATAACTACGAGGGATCAAGATGTGAAGCTGATTTAAGTTCCACTTGCTGATTTATCGTCGACTTGGCGAAAATCTTCTTTAGAAATGTATTTTGCTGTAGAAGTATAGGTAGTGTTATCCAATGTTCTTAGAACGAAAATAGGTGTGCATTACGAGTGTATGTAGTTTGTACCAGATATTAATTAAAATTATAATTAATTAATAATTATTATGTACTTGAATTTATATATATATATAAAGTTGCCCTCAGGGTTCCCATTTCCAAAGAAGTTGATGTAAATAGGTACCAACAAACGTACTTACATACACTCGAGCAGTCGGTAGTCTAATGCAAGTCTATCCAACTGCCTACTAATCCTTCCGACCAATCTTACTATACTTATTATTAATTATCACACTAATATTAACATTGAAACTTTCGCGTTTCATAATTGAAAAACAATATATCACGGGTAAGGTAAATAAATAATCGAAATCATCGCGTAAAATTCTCTTTTATATATTGTTTTTCAATCACACTAATATTATACAGGCGAAAGTTTGAACGGATCTGGATGAAATTTGGCCCAGCGGTGGATTATAGTCTGGAATAGCACTTAGGCTACTTTTCATCCCGGTATAATGTTCTCTAGGTATAAGAAAACACTTTCCACGAGGGAGAAGCCGCTGGCAGAAGCTAGTATAGTAATATAGCTTATCTAATAATATTAATATATATATCTTGGTGTACAATAATGTCTGTGTGAATCGAGTACACTTAAAACCGTTCGACCTGCGCCACCGTTAGTCTGAGTAGATATGTCTTAGCTTGGTTTTGAAAGCACGACGGATACTTCATGGTCTGCTTAAGATGGGGAGATATTACAAAAATACATTTTTATCGCCATCTATTGGTAGAAATGTAAGAAGATCAATTCAACCCGCAGGCTTATTATGTAAGAAACAGCAATCAGCAATCATCGCGCGATCAAACGATTTATGTCATAAAGGTCGGAATTGTCTACAGTGTAAGTATGGTAGGTCCTACACCCCACAATAATATGCTAATGCCTAGTTAGAAAAGTAAGAAAACACGTTTATTTGGCACAACGACGTCAGAAAGGCGCGCAGAGTTGCATCGGTGAACCTGTTGGCTAATGGCAATGTCTATGAGGAGCAGCTCCTAAGTACCGTGGTACCCGTTCCTACATCCATTCTGAGACGCAGACATGATGGAGTTATTGTCAATATGTTGATTATTTTCGATCTCAGAATGGATGTAAGAACTTTGAATTTGTAAAGTTTCACTAAGTGTTAAGATTAATCTAATGATACCTCTTTTTAAATCCAAAGAAGCTACTTGGTTCAGACATTTCCAGAAAAGTAGAGGTAAATATTTACCAACAAATTTACTTACTTACTTATACACTCGAGGAACATTCATTACCTCCTTTCTGGAGAAGTTGTATAGAAAGTTTCAAACAAGAGAGAAGTCGTCCCCATTGAACTAGGAGAAGTAACTGTCAGCGATTCTTCTCGACATCGTTTTGCGTGTATTTTATTATTTAATTAATAAATTAATTATGTTTTTAAATTTTGTTGCTTCATTTTCATAAAGGCCTTCGGCAAAAATTATGAACTTTCATAACTACATCTTTGGGGGATTTCTAATCTTTTAACAAATGTTTTGGGGATATTTGTATAAATATTAGTACGCTCTCTAACTGTCAGTTTATTGTGAAATGCACGTACGCTGATTTCAGCGTTAAGGTAGGTATACAGTCCAGAGTGAAAGCAGCCCAAGATTTTGGGAGTGATCCATGCATATAATCATAATAATAACTATTCTGGGATAACAGCGAGCGAAGTGAGCTTTAACATCCCGCCTCAGATTAGTTGGACTTTGTTTAGTCAACTATTCATATGAAAATAATATCTCAAAGCGTCACGACACGTTTGGTGCAGTGGGTGAGCGATCGGCTGCTGCACTGCGTGTCGCGGGTTCGATTCCCTATATAAGTTTAAATGATTATTTGTAAAAGCACTTACGATACAGGAGACATACCTAGTGTAGGGCAAAGTTTCTTAAAATTAAAAAATTAAGGTATTTTTTATGCATATATTATTTTTATTCTTATAATTATTATTTGGATACAACCTTAGCTCTGTAGTCCACATAGTTTTATCTACGGTGAGTAGCCTATACGAATTCAAGGGGTGAATTAGTTAAGCAAAGATAACATCTTTCATTAATGATGAAGTGATTCTTTGTTATTGCTCGTCATTAATCATTAATAAATCGCCAACAGACTTAGTAACATGAGAAATTTCAAAAGAGGGAACGCACTAGGCAGTTTCCCCGAAGCTGATATACTTCTATTAGTATCTAAACATGTACCTTCTGGAACGGTTAAGAAGGTACAAGTTCTAAGTCTGTTGGCTACGTCTAAACCGACCGATGACTTGACGAGGGCCGTAGGAGTCCTGTGGATGCGAGAAGTACAAGACCAGTCGATGAAACCTGATTCGTTGGGCAAAGAACGAGCCAGCCTTCTGGTCATGCGAAGTATCGATTGTCGGCGTTGTTCTTGAAAAAGAGACGCGCACTCGGGCCCCATGAGCCAAGCGTTTTTACCCCAAACGGCTCAAAACGGTAATTACCAATAAGGTTACAGTATTGGACAAAACTAAAAATATTTGTCTTATTGGTGACACCAATATAGAAATCATGCCATCAAATATAGCTGAACGTGCAGCTAACTACATAACCCTCAACGCTACTCATGGCATGCTGCCTGCACATTCCAATCCAACTAGAATAAACGCCTGTATTGATCATGTTATCGTTAAAACTAAAAAAACTACTACTGTTCTTATACTGGATTGTCACATCCTGAAATTTGGAAATCAGCTTTCATAACGCCTATCCACAAGAAAGGAGTCAAAACTGAAATTGTAAAGTACAGGCCGATATCTAAGCTCTGTATTGTGCCAAAAATCTTCAAAAGGATCATCTATAACCAGGTGTATAGTGCTCTTAGAAATTCGTTTAGTTCCTTTCAACATGGTTTTTTGAAGGGAAGGTCTACCGTCACCAACTTAATACTAGTCAATGATTTTAATACTGACGCCATGGATAACGGTGAGCAGGTTGATGTCGTTTATACTGATTACAGTAAAGCTTTTGATCGAATTGACCATGAGATCTTACTATCTAAGTTATATGGTATGGGAATACAAGGCAATTTACTCTGATGGTTTTTTTTCTTATCTGGAGAACAGGTCCCAAGCAGTAGTATTAAACAATTATATGTCTGGTTGGGTACCTCTCCCCAGTGGAGTCCCCCAGGGTTCATTGCTCGGCCCATTACTTTTCATTATCTACATAAAAGGCATAAAATCTTGCTTGCTTTCATCCAAACTGTTTTGAGTGTTTTGCTGACGATATGAAAATCTATGCCACAATATCATCACATGCTAACGTGATTGCACTTCAGGATGATTTACGTCGTCTGGAGGCTTATTGTCGTGAGAGTAAGCTTGATCTTAACCCTGCTAAATGTTCGGTTCTAACGTATTCTAGAAAGCACTCAATCATCGTATGTCTTAGGTGATCAAGTACTAGCAAGAACGAATTGCATCCGAGATCTGGGGGTTTATCATGATTCTAAGCTTACGTTTGAATTTCATATCAATGCCATAGTCGCTAAAGCATCTAAAGCACTAGGTTTCATAATGCGGCTATCCAAGTGCTTTACTCAAGCCAAAACTTTAAAAATTCTTTACTGTACTTTTGTTAGAAGTAACTTGGAATATGCATCTGGAATCCATGTTATCACAAGTACATTGATCGTATAGAGAGCATTCAGAAAAGGTTCATAAAGTATTTGTGTTATCATCAGAAAGTGCCCTACCGGTCTGAAGATTACCTCAATCTCTGCAAGAAGTACCATATACTCGTATTACCCCTAATTAATCGGCGAGCAGTCTCTGACTGTACTACATTATTTAAAATTTTCAATAATTCGATCAATAACTCTGATATTCTATCCAAATTTTATTTTAACATTCCCGGAAGGTCGAAGCGATGGTACGCACCGTTGCGTGTTCCATCTTCCTCTACGAATTACAGGCAAAATTCATTTATAGTGCGTGCAAGTAGAAGCTTTAATGACATTATGTAAGCGGCATGATTTTTGATCCTTTCATAACAGGTGTGTCCTCGGATTTTTTTTTGCCTGAGCCTAGGATTTTTTAATTAGGATTTTGTATGTTCAGGTTTTTATCAAATATGAAATGTTAATTTAGTTTAAGCTTGAATGTTATACTGTTTTGTTTTTCTTTTTTTGGTAGCTGTGTTATGTTGTTCACACTATTTCCAAACTATTTTTAGAAGTGATGACTTTTGATTGGCTGTCTGTCTCACGTACTATTTGTTATTCTGTTTATTTTAGCTGTAAGTCGTCCATAATTGATAAATAAATAAATAAGATAAAAAAAAAAAATGTTTTTAATTTAGAAATCGGCAATTAGTACCTAAATTAATTAAATTAACAGTCCCCCAGAATTTCGGTCACGGTGACTAATCTCAGCCAAGACTAAGTAACGACAAGGGACATATTACTGTGCACCAGCGCGTGCGCAAACTAAAGGGCATTCTCTATTTTCTCACTCCCATAATCTGATAGGACGATCATTCGAAGACTGGCCAGAAATTAAAGTAACAACATGTAGGCTTTAATGCCCAAATAAAACCTTTCTATGGACGTATTTTTCTGCTTGAGGTTATGAACATCTTTATTTATTTTTTATTTATTTATTTGGTTAACCAACAACTGCTTACACAATACGTCTACAGTTTCTTTGTACCTTCATTTGTAAGTGTAACAATTAATTATAGGCTAACACCACATGCTCACATTGTGGTTATACACATTATTACGTTATTTATACTTAAAATTTAAGAACAATTTTAAAAAAGAAATAAAAATACAGTTTTTTAAATTAAAATTAAAACAATACTAGATGAATTAAATTATAAAACAATATACAACATATACAATTAAAAGCATTCCATTAAATTCAAAACAATTGAAATAATATTAATAAATCAAATTAAGTACATCACAACACATCATTAATATATTTAATTATAACTCAAATCAAATAAAAACAATAATAATAAAAGCAAGGAATATAATTAAATTCTATTGGATTGGATGACAAAATATCACATTCCTAATTAATATCTTATTTAATTCAGTCATCATTGATTACTTGTATAGTACTCTCTAATTATTTTGTAAAATTTGTTCAATTTGTCGTGGTGTATATCTATTAGATCACTGCAACCATTAAGCATTTTACACAGGCGTGGAATCGCAGAGTTTGCACCCAGAACCGTTCTGCGTGAAGGTGGGTGCAACGGAGTGATGGGGTTTCGCGGATATCGGGATGGGGCACGAAACTTTAAAAGACTTAGTAGATTAGGGCGGTCAATTTTATTTCTTAGTAATTTATAAAGAAACAAGACATCGATGATATCTCTTCGAGTTGATAACGACTGCATCTTGAAGTATTTTAAACGAGTGTTGTAGGAGGGCAGCTGTTTGCTTTTCCCTTTCGAAAAAGCAAGATGCCAAAGAAACCGCTTTTGTACCCTCTCTAAGAGTAACTTATGCGTGGCGTAGTGTGGTCTCCATACAACACTGCAGTACTCCAAGACGCTTCGTACAAGACTATTGTATAGCATTATTTTAGAGCTTACCAGTTTGAAACCTTTTGTGTTTCTTTGTACGAACCCTAACATTTTAGAGGCCTTTTTTATAATATTCTCGATGTGAGGGATAAAAGTAATTTTCTTATCAAAAAGTACTCCTAGATCTGTGATGTTATCGACTTGTTGTATTTTTGTGTTGTCTATCAGGTACTCTGAGTGTATAGGATGAGCCTTCCTTGAAAATGAAAGGTGGTAACACTTTTTCAAATTTAATTCCATTTTGTTTTTTTTACACCATTCGACAACCCTATTTAAGTCATCCTGTAAGAGCGCGATATCACTAGATGAATCAACTGCTCTGGCAAACTTTAGGTCATCGGCGTACAAAAAGCACTCAGAGAAGTAAAAGCAGCTGGGGAGGTCATTGATGAATATAATAAATAATATGGGAGCAAGATGTGAACCCTGCGGAGCCCCGGAAGTCATACGATAATTGCCAGCAGATCGAAAACCGTTCACCACAACATAGAATTCCCGATCCAATAGGTAAGACGTCAGCCATTTAAGCAAGGGCCCAGTAATACCATACGTTGCTAGTTTATGTACTAGTATGGAGTGAGAAATTTTATCGAAGGCCTTGCTGAAATCTGTGTACAACACATCAAATTGTTTGTTTGAATCAATAGATTCTATGAGGGACTCCGAGAAGGACAACAAATTTGTGGCAGTCGACCTAGACGCAACAAAACCGTGCTGGTGATCACTCAGATAAAGTCTGAAATGACGTTGAATATAAGGACAGACTATAGACTCAAATATCTTGGCGAAGGTGGAGAGAATCGCAATAGGCCTATAGTTGGATATGGTGTCTTTTTTGTCCGACTTGTAGACAGGAACAACTTTAGCTTTTTTCCATTCCGCAGGGAAGGTTCCAGTAGCTAAAGACACCCTATATATTATTAGAAGCGGGGCAGCCAAAGCAGTAGCGCAGGCCGAAATAAATAATGGTGGGATTCCGTCTGGACCTGCACCTTTCCTGATATTAACAGATTGTAGCTTTTTGAGGAGGGTATCACTGTCTAGTTCAGGGATTGTAAGGCACTGGCTATTAACCTCTAGTGTTTCAAGAAAATTCGAGTCTCTCTTAAATTCTTCGTCATGATCAGGGGTGTATACCGATGCGAAATAGTTGCCAAACAGATCGCAGACAGTTGTTCCGTTTGATGAAATAGTCCGTCCGTCAGTCATTATTAGTGGATAGGCACTAGACCCACCACGCTTAGCCTTTACATAATTCCAGAATAATTTGGGATTTTCTTTAATTCCAGATTCTAGGCTTTCCATATAGTTGCTGTACAAAGTTTTAGCTAGGTTTTGACAACGTTTTGTAACCAACTTTAGCTCCAATCTATCCAACGGGTTTTTATATTTTTTAAAGCGCAACCTTAACTTATTTTTCTCTTTCAATGTCCTTATAATTTCTCTATTAAACCACGGGGGATAGCGAAAGATCGTTGACTTACAACTTGGGACAAAATGTTCGATTGCTGAGTTCAATATTTCAAAGAATTCTTTTACCATGACGTCTATATCATAACGAGATATTTGTAGCAAATTTTAATTATAAACACTTGTCAAAAAGAGATAATAATACAAAATAAAAAACTTTCAAACTTTATTTATTACAGTGCAGATGTCTGGCATGCAAATTCCAAGCGGCATTAATTATTTCAAATTTTCTAAGATATGCGATGAAAACTCACCTCACTCACAAATACTCGTAAAAGAGTAAAGAGCTCATTTAATTAGGCCAAGGTAAAATGTATACTTATAAATTAATCTTAGGCAACAGGTTGGCAAGATAAGACTGAGGTTATGAGACCTGATACACTGACTGCATTTATTTCTCTATGATTTCGAAAAATAAGCAAATATTTAATGAATAATAGGCACAGAGATAGTCAATAAATCCCTACTTTTAGGTGTTGACCTAACCTACCTAATATTTGTTTACAGAAAAATAAATAATATATTTTCAACAGTTTAAAATCTTATTTCTATTAATACAGTAAACAATTCCTTGAATCTCCACCAGATAAAATATCAGATCATAATTATTGGTCGGGCGTGAAATAAAAACCGGCCATGTGCGTTTCTGACTTCGCACATTTAGAGTTCCGTACCAAAGAAAAATCTGTTGTTTTTTATATTTGTTAATAAAACATACTAAATACTAAATAAATAAATGCAGATGACAGAGCTACACGACTGAAACCAACCGTACCGGTTTGGCAGTGCAGGATCGAGCGTCGTATTGGTGGGGCCAGAGAACTCATTGGTAAACTAATTTGTTTCAGGGAGGGAAATACTCGCCCAAGAATTATGCGTTTTGTGAGACGGCCATTTTCGGGGACTGATGTCAGCCCCCGATACTACATATCACATGTCACAGAGCGCATCGACTTCCTGAAACAAAACGTGTATGCATGGGCAAATCGAATTCGTAGGTATACGCGGTGAGTGGAGCGATACACCCAGAATCGCACATTCCAAAGAAATGAAAGTTGGGTTACCGGACTTGGGAGCGACCCGACCAAGGTGTGACTGATACGCGCCTGCCGGATGATGATAACATGTGCACATTTTGGCGCAGCATCTGGTCGGTGCCTGTCAGTCACACCGAAGGTGAATGGCGAGCGTGCGATCCAATACAAGAAATGGGAGTCGTTTCAGCCAATGGCTTAATAGCTACGAGCCTCGACCAACTTCTTAGGAGGCTCTCGTTAGGCGGCAGAGTCAAGGGCCTGATCCAGAAAGCAGTACTGCTGGACACGGCTCGTATTGTTTGGAGGTTCCTCTCTCTGGAGCCATGACCGCCGGTAGCTTGGACCCTGTTCCCGATACCGGTGGGGCTCTATATTTTATATATATATTTTTATTTTTATGTATTTAATAAGAAAAAAGAAATAAATAAATGAAAAAAGTAGTTAAGAATATAATAATTAAGTAGTAATAATATAAATTATCACCAAAGGAGATGTTTGATTTTGGGCCATCACTATTTACACTACATAGATAAAAATAGTAACAAATTAATTTGAAGATGTAGAAATGGTGCGTATATGCGTAGAAAAATGATATTTTAAAAGTTTTTAATATGATAACCCTATTTTTAGGGCAGTCATGACAGTTGTTTTTGACATGACGTTTGACGACTTTGACAGTTTTAATCTTTGAATCTTTCTTTGCTTTGAGTTTGAATTGCGCACTAAGGGTTCCATACCATTATCGCACAAAACGGCAAAAATATCACGTTTGTTGTATGGGAGCCTCACTAAAATATTGATTTTATTCTGTTTTTAGTATTTGTTGTTATAGTGGCAACAGAAATATATTATCTTTGAGAATTTCAACTGTCTAGCTATCACGGTTCATGAGATACTGCCTGGTGACAGACACACAGAAAGACGGACAGACAGTCTAAGTAACAGGGCCCCCTTTGGGTACGCAACCCTTAAAAAAGATCTCACCCACATATTCTTCAAATGTACAATAATTAAAATAAGATAATAATAAACGATAATGATAAAGTATTAACTTTCAAAAGTAAGTAATCTTAATCATTATTCAAAAATATAAATTGGAGCATCTCAATCCCAAGCCTTTTTGCCCTCAACGTAATATTTAACGGTAGAAAAACGCTTGTATTTCCAAGTCAAACCGTAGTTGCCGTCTGAAACGGTAATGAAACCATAGTTATCACAATCGAAAGTGATAAATATGATTTCATAATGTAAGGACATAATCTTATATCAGTTATGATTTACATAATAGATAGTTCTTTCATACCAGCTGGGTTTTTTTGTTTGGTATTCCCTAAGATTTTGTGTTGTTTTCATAAGAACAGCCTACTTTATCTACAACACAGTTTATCTGGCACGCGTACAAAATGAATCATTTCATAAACTTTCAGCCTGTTGTACTTAGAAACAAGCAGTTCAGTTTTGATAAAGTTTTATTGGTCTTCGCCATTATTAATACGAAAACTGTTCAACTGATGTACTTATTAATAACTAATTCAGAGAAGTAGTAGTACGCAGTAGGAAACTTTGCTAAATTTGAATATGAGTTAAATTAATCAAGTCTAAATTAGTCAAGAATATCTACTGGATAAACAGGAAGAATGGAAAAAGAAAACATGCTGCAGCGACGCCAAGTAATAGGATTGTATTTATTCAGTAGTGTTATAAATAAATGGGCTATTCTACAGAGACAGTTCTTGTGTCTTCAAATTGTGTTCGCTTGAAATATGTCCTAGCTCCTCAAGTTTTACTTCTTTCTAATAATTAATTTATAAATTTTGTGACCTAATCTAACAGTTTACATAGGAATACAACTGTTTTTTTTATGTTTCTTGATGTGGTTGCTCATGTCCTATCGAATGTTGGCAACGCAGGTTACAAGCATTAAGGGCTTGTACACATCACCACGTCACGACATCGGCGACGTGGGACGGTGCGGTGTCGCGTCGTGGTACATGGTCGTGACGTGTTAAGGCACGGTATAACAACGTCGTCGCGGAACGACGCGTCGTACGTCATTGGAAGCGGGACGTGGCGATGCACTCGCTCAGTCGATATTTTAATGTCTTAGCGATTAGTTGTGTAAATAAGATGTCAGAAATGCTGTAACGTCCCAAAATACTAGAAACGAAACTAAACGTTGTTTCGTTCTCAGAAATCTCAGAAATGCTGAAAAATGTACCGGATTTTTTCTAGGCACGACATCGTGTAACGTTGTGGCATCGTGGCTTGTACGAGTATTTTTACGACACGGTAACATAAATATGGACGTAACGCTAGCTTGCCGCGCTTCGACACCGCACCGTTCTACGTTGACGACGTCGTGACGTGGTGATGACGACAAGCCCATAGGTTTCTCTAAAAAAAAAATAACTATTCCATGCTCATATCGCATGAAGAACCAAATGAGGCATGTAATAAAAAAGCGGTAATTTAAATGTTAATAATTGTTAAACGATATTTTTATTTTTACTCAGCATTCTGCAATGTTCATAAAAAATAATCACTCTTGTAGAAATAAATTGCAAAAATGGTAATATTTTTAATTTTTAACTTTTTTTCTATCTCTGGCAACTCTTTAACGTGTTCTGTCACTGTCAGTATCAGCCTTAATTCGGCCACTGAATTCAAAGCTGAAAAAATTAAAGTTAAAGCGGCTTTCTACATCATTGTCAAAGTTGATACATCACCTCTGCACTCAAGTAAATAAAGCAATTAATTGATTTATGAATGTGATTGCCTTATAGCCTTATTAATTATTTGGTCAATTACTGAAGTAAAGTGAATTAAAATCTTATAATTGTTATGTACTCTGCTGTTATGTACAAAAATACACCGTTAGTGAACTCGAAATGAGTTGTCAATGCCTAGCATCGGTTGAAATTACAGTTCAATTCGATCACACTTCACCCAAGTCATCGAGAGGGCTCGTGCTTGACCACTATTAAGATATCATTACCTAATGCCAACTCGTTTACTATTATCATCATCATTGAAAAATTATTTAATTAACGTCATATAAGCCGGATGTCTCTCGACTAAGATGATGACTAATGGATGGGTATAACCCATCCTCTCCAAACGCCACCACTGCAGCCGGTCCTATGCTTCTCATTGAGAGCTTTCAGGAAAATTCAAGCCACTGGTTGGCACTACATTGACACGAGGTCGTATACGAAAGACGTGAAACCTATAAGTGGCGACTTCTAGTAACGAGTCATGTGACGGTAGCCACAAATTTTGACTAAGGTCAGAGTTTGATCTGATAACTTTTTCATAGTGGGAGCCATATTGTCTCATCTTGTCAACATTTTACATGAAAATGTTTTTGTTTGTATGTATTATAAAATAAAAGATTGCGACATTAATTCCGATTTCGGTTACGTACCAAAGAACGCCAAAACTATTCCTATATTGAAATCAGTCAAAGCTATGTTAATTGCTGTATAAAAAGCCAGAAGTGAATTATTTTTGTTTGGCAAATAAAAATTAGAACGAAGTACCTTAAAGACTTTTAGGACGCATAATTAACACAAACGAACGAGTTCTCGAGTAAAATTTATAGGGTTTGAAATAATTTCGAAAGGTACACTTTACTTTCTATCGGTATTAGCTAAACGGCGAAGAAAATACATCTTGTTCTTGAAGGTGACTTGGAAGTTTAAATATAGGTACCTAGCAAAGTTTTCGTAGAGTAAAGTTTGATTTACAAATTAATTTGTAAATTAGATACTTTGGTATAAGGGTGAACGCTAATTCAAATCCTCATAGCTTCTTTTCTTGTACAAGAACCCATCAAAGAGCTGTGATACATACAATCCATACAAATATTGCTGCAATTCATCATCAGCATCAGCCTTTTAATGTTCCCACTGCTGGGACACAGGCCTCCTCTCTGTGAGTGGGAATGGGCCGTAATCCGCCACGCGGGCCCAGTGCGGGTTGGTAGATGTCACATGGCTTCAATTTTTACTTCTAGCACACGCCGGTTTTCTCACGATGTTTTTCTTCACCGTTTTGAGAGCAGTGTTGATGAAATAATTTACACAAAGTAAAGCACCTGCCTGGGTTCGAACTCTCGAATACAATTCTGACAATTTATAAGTCGCGGCCGCTGCCATTGGGCCACCACTGCTCTCGACTGCAATTAAAATGTCAATAACTGAAGTGTCACGTTGCTGCAATCACTATTTACATCTATCAAAAAGTGAATAAACTTGTAAACAGAATATAGCATTTCATATTAACGAAAATTCATAAAAACCTCAGTGGTCATCAAATCACATCACAAGGTGCTACCATTTTAGTTTTACAGCTATAAAACGAAACCCACGAAATTGAATGCGCAAAATGACAATTGTAATAAAGTTAACATTTTCAGAACTCGTGCATAACATTGTCTCATTTATTTGATTCATTAAACCATTAGATATTTAGAATCATAAATCATTTGAAGTTCGCGTAACGCCTACGTTATTGTAAATGTAGTATTATTTGTATTTTATTCATCATTCATTTGTTGTAAAGGTCAGCGTTTGATCAAGATATACCGAATGAATTGTAATTGACAGATTACCTACTATAAGCTACGGTATGACTGTTTACAGTACGGCAGGCAGCGTGGTATTTTTATTAGTCAGTTTATACCAAATGCTGTTGCCTAATGTTCAATGATCAGCAATAGCGTCAGTCACAGCAGCCGCGGTGGTGAACAAATATACAACATTTCAAAGTCACCCTGGCCCTCGCCCTATAAAAATTGAGTGATTTCATATCGCAATAAACTTTGTAAGATGCTTCACGTCATTCTGCATCACATAAAAAGTTTTATGCGAAACTGGACGTATTTTCTCAGAGCCGGTTATTATACAATTTGTAAATTTGACAATAGGGTTTCTGACACAAAAGTGACATCAGTGATCATTGTACACAGCACAATATCTGAAAGAAGTCATAAATAAGGCCCACTTGCTTGAAAAACTTAACTCAGACTTAGTTGCTGATATTTTTTCATACAATATTGTCAATTTACGCACGCACGCAAGTTTTACGGGTGCGTCCGTTGGCGCAGTGGTTGAGCGATTGACTGCTGCGCTGCGTGTCGACCTACAGATAGTTGTTCCGGCTCTGAGTGTTGTGTATGTGAGTTTATATGTTTGTAAACGCACCCACGATACAGGCAGAAATTCCTAGTGTGGGGAAAGGAATAAAAAAAATTGTTGTTGCGTGTTAGCAACTAACTCCAAGTAAAGTTTTTCGTGCAAGTGGGCCTTATTTATGACTTCTTTCAGACATTATGTTGTAATAACAAACTTGACCTCTGTACAGTTGCAAACATCTATTAGCACTTATATTGTGTCCCTTAAGGTTGCACTAGTCGATTTTTCTTCCATACAAACGTAGTCTGGCGATTACTCCACTGTTTGACGATGTACTTCAAAATAAAAATGGTATCAATTTGTCTCATCATTATCTAGTCATGTATGGAAACAAACAGGTAAAAAAATACATAGTTGGAAAGTTATGAGCGTCGAAAGATCCATGTACTAACTAATTTTAACGCATCTTTGGGCGGAAATAAATACCATAAGAAGAAAAAAATTTGCAAAACAGTCACTATACAGGAATAGATTAGATTCAAAATGATTCGTGTCGTCGACTAGGGCAACCTTAAGGAGCGCGTCCACGGGTGATTTAGTTGCCAATTTAAATTACGCACTACCAAAATACCTACCAACTTTTCATACCGTAAATAAAATTCATTTTCTAGCAATTACAGGTACAGTTAGACTGTGAATATAATCACAACTTTTGGAACTGATCTTTTAAGAGAGAAGAAGCTATATCGATCTGCATTAGCGTTCACCTTTACACCAAACTGTTTGATTCACAAATTAATTTGTAAATCATACTTTACATTACCAAAACTTTGTTAGATACCTATATTTAAACTTCCAAGTCACCTTTAAGAACAAGATGTATTTTACGAAGTTTGTACGAAAACAGTCCGTTTTCTTCGCCGTTTAGCTAATACCGGTAAAAAGTAAAGTGTACCTTTCGAAATTATTTCAAATTCTATAAATTTTGCTCGAGAACTCGTTAGTTTTTGTTAATTATGCGTCCCAAAGGTACTTCGTTCAAATATTTATTTTTCAAACAAAAATACTTCAATACTGGTTTTATTTTACAGCAGTGAATAGCTATCAAAAAGTATAGTTATTTTTTTAATAACTTACTACAGTATAGGAATAGTATTGGCGTTCTTTGGTGCGTAGCCTAAATCGGAATTAATGGCGCAAACTTGTTTTTTTTTTAATTTATTTTCCACAGACTATTTCACAAATGTCAACAGTAACAATATCATGCAAGCGCGAACTACAAGGATCTTTCACTCACTCAGAGTTATTTTACTAACTCCAAGTTAGTAGCTAACCGGCCACTTATGTATGAAATATTTGTTATTTAACCTCGTGTTAACAAATAAATCTGAGTTAAGTTTTTAGCGTAAGTGATCCTTAGCACTGGTATTTTTACTGAATCCTGGGTGATGTCAATAAAACTAAGTGACCATTGATTTGCCTACAGAAGAATGTATCTATCCTAGTGAAGAACATAATTTTTCATTTGTAAATGATGTAAATGTAGAAGATAACTAAGGACCTGTGAAGTGCGTCTAATGAAATTATCCTGAATTCAAAAGGGCTAGAACTGGCGGTTTATTTTGTGAATAACTGTTGTTTGACCAGCCAGCCATTTGAAGCTTGTTGTTTATGCCGGCCGGAGCCCTAAGATCACTGGCGATGAACTTCGCTCTTCGGTTAGTTAAGTTTTTGCTTCGGTATGTAGGCTGTTCTGAGAATTAAAGGGTTTAATAAACTCGGAAAATAATTAGAAGCCTACGGCCCATTTTAGCGAAGTTGAAGAAAAGCTCGAGTATATAAGTTTTCTTTTTCCAAAAACTTTTATTTCTTAATATGTTTTCTATCTTCTTTTCATTCCTTCGTGGATGTGCAGAGTGACTTGAATGGATAAAGTGAGAAATGAATATATAAGGGGAAGTTTGAAAGTGGGGCCAGTGACAGTTGCATGGAAACCGTTTGTCCGTTTGTCCATGTGATGAGGAGGGATGAAATACATGTTACTAATAGAGTTACGAATATAAATATATGTCGCATCAAGGCTGGCCGATAGATGCAAACCATCGGGATGTCAGGATGTATTCCCTTAGGTTAAGACACATCGTGTGTGGGCAGGTAGGTGGGTCAATCGTGCAAAGGAAATCACATAAGTTATTCGATACACTGTGTATTTTCAAAAAAGACTCAAGTTACATTCTTGCTTACTAATATTACGGATCGACACTGATTCTACGACGTCTTAGCTCTACGGCTGTTAGTACTCAACTGACTCAACTGCTCTATTCTGCTGTCCCCCTACGCAAGCGCTTATAAAAGCGCGCCAATGCGTAGTTGCTCTTGATTGCCGCTAGGGGCTTGCTTGTGATTTGTTTTGACGTCCGTACTATTGACTAAACCCGACACGGCCATCCTGCGAGACAGGCGTCCTCGTCTGTTCCTAATTGTCAGGTTTTAACAGTGTATCGAATCATGTGGAAATCCTCAATAGATGTCCTCAGCCCTTGGGGAAAGCTGAGGGGTCTGTCAGACTCCTACTGACTAAAACCACATGGTGTTCTCTAGGCCGTAATTCCTCTTGAGAGGCGAACGTGGAACACACACGTCGCCTTCTCGGGCCTCTCTCAGGTGACAGATCCCCAAATCCATCACCCGCAGGCTTCATCATCTTGTCCTCGCTCCATGCCATCTCATGGTCACCTCGTGTTACACCACACGTCGTCTTAGTCCACTCCATCCTGGCAATCGCCCATCATACAAGGGATGTTTTTCTGAAACACAAAATTTTCAAAGAGTATTTGCTCGTCCAATCCTGACTCATACTCTAGAGTGAGGAAACATTTTTAAACAATCAAACATGATCATCTAAATCTCTCTATTTCCAATTTAAAGAAAATAGTAATTTACACATCGATTTGGCACCTAATCTTCGTGATTACAAAGTTCAAGTACCACTGATAGTCATTACTCTCACATTAAATCAAACAAAAGAAACAATAAACCAGGTTTCTTATTCACGATCTTTAGCCATCAGATAGCTTTAGTAGCTATCTCATAGCTCTCTCAGCTATCTCAATTGCTCTACTCGCACATCTCCATGATGTCGAGTCAACTCGACTCTCTGAACTCAGAACTTATTCACACAGAGATTTAGTACTTACTACTTTATCTACAATCTCAATTGGTACTTGAGCCTTGTGTGTCTTACCAACACGATCTTCGCATAGTAATAAAAATTTGAAAACCAAAACTATTTCAATTATCGTAATGAGGGCTTTACGATTCGAACGTCATCAACTTTAACATGATCTCTCCACACACGTGACTGCGAGTTTACTTTCCTTTAACCTCATGACTCAATAGGAACTTTCTGTAAGGTTCCTAACAAAAACATGAATTTTCACACCAGCCATAGTGTCAGATAGACTTACAGGTGCCATACAGTCCTACCGTTGCCACTCAGGCCAACAGTTGCCACTCAGGCCAACAGTTGCCACTCAGGCCAACAGTTGCCACCCAGGCCAACAGTTGCCACTCAGGCCAACAGTTGCCACTCAGGCCAACAGTTGCCACTCAGGCCAACAGTTGCCACTCAGGCCAACAGTTGCCACTCAGGCCAACAGATGCCACTCAGGCTCATAGTTTCCACTCAGGCTCTCAGTTGCCACACAACGCTCGGCTACTCCTGACCTAGATTATTGGGTTCGTGAACATAGGGAAATTTGAGAACTCTAATCTTTAACCAAATCATTACCCTGGGCCATGTACCACTAGTCGCTCCAAACAAACTTTAAAACTCTACTGCAGCAACAACTGCCAAGCTTATAGAAACCCTCGAGTAAAACCTCCAACGCCATGGCTCTCTAGCCGACCAGCAATTATATTGCTCTCACAACGGTCTCTCGGTCTCTCTCTAGACCCCGACCTCCACCAGAATCCACTGGTACGGTCAAACGTAAAACGTTCGATAGACTGAATTACTCGCTTGGCTTGCTCATTATCATCAAAATCCTTTTGACATCAACATCGACTGGTACATGACCCGCTGGCTTCTGCCCTAACCTACCTTGTGCATACTTGTAGGTTCTAAGCGTACCTATTTAAAGCTTTCGGTGTATAACGATCACCGTCCTGTCATAATCACCTATCGTGGACCTAATACAGGGCCTATTTAGTTTTAGAACTAGAACCTCCCACAAAAAACTATTCATTAGAAAAAGGTCCAACGATCAACAAGTTCAACAACTAAACAAAGTAATTGTAACAATGCTGTTACTCTTTACCATAATTCTTGCAATGCATATTCAACTCAAACCTCTTCGTAAACCCATCGCCACATGTTACTCATGAGGTGCGGTCCGGAGCTTCGAGTATGAGTAGACATGTCAATCATATTTGGTCTCACTACCAATGTCATCAACTATGACATCCAATTCCCGAGGAACTTGGTGATCCGGGATCCTTCTCACAAGATTCACGCTTTCTACTCAAAGATCTCGGAATATACCGACTGTTCATATCAGGGAAACAATTAAGCCCGATATTATTTGCGTCTTAATAGCTCGTGTGAAGGAGCTTTACGAATTAATTCGGATCAATATTCTTAAAATCTCATCAGTAACAGCAACCCTTTACTATCGTTCTCTTCACTCAGTCTTCATGTAAGGAAAACGATCGCGAGATCTACTGCTATCATAATATTACTTTGAAAATAAGCAAGTGAATTCAGATCTAAAGACGGTGGTTTTAAATCGTTACGTAACATAAGATCTGTTCCGAATACACGCAGATGACCAGTACCGTTACTAACTCGATACAATTGCCTTCGCCCAACGACTTTACTAACTCGCTTTGCCACTGAAAATGACTAGTTGTTAAGTCACTTTGGATAGCTCATTTTCTTATGGGATATCTCGTCCTAAAGTACGTACCGAATCAAATGTTGAAACTATTCTGCCTATAGGAAACTCATTAACTACTTGCTTTTTAGTAAGTGTGTCTTAATTAGCTAGTGATAGTGCTAGATGTAATCATGACCAACTCAGTGGTCAAACATGAACACTCTTAAATTTTGAAATAGCATCTCTTCACTAGAGAACATTTGACCTCACTATCGAAATAAAATAGAAGCGACTCACCGAGTATTCCATTCCAAACTTGCGAGCGCTCGTAAAGTTCGGCAAGTTTACAGGTGGTCCTGTAAACTGCTAGCCTGCTGTCAGTCTCAACCTCTCAGATGTTGACAGTCGACCTTCGCATTCCGCATTTGAACCGCTAGCCTGCAGCCGGGGCTCCACTTCGACGCAATATGGTATCTGAAACGTGAAAAACATTACGAGAGTATATGTTCAGTACCTTAACTATACACAGCTTTGATGGAAATTTACCAGTGCAGCGGTATAGTAAACTAAACCGGCACAGCTAAATGGGCTATTGTGGACATGAACCACACATTACGGTGTCCCATGTGCCCGGGTAGGTAGATATATGGGCTTTATAGAATCTAATGAATGCCATAGCATTTTAAGTCGCAATTTCTAGGCCTGGCAGGGTTTACCACCTTTTAGACATTCTGGCCCTCCGACGACCACAAAAGAAGAATACCATGCTTCTTCTTAGTTAAGTCTCACTACATAAAACTATCACACTACAAAAGTAATCAGAATATTTCATTTGGAATTATAATAATTTCCAGACTGAAATGTAAGGTAGGTACGTCACTGTCACCATATCGTTCTAAACAATGACAGTCAGCCAAGGCCAGCCAAGGGTTATTTTCAGTGATAGTAGAACAATAACTCTTCAATAATACCAAAACTTGACTATTGATTGTAACTAAAGTGAAATTATGACCTGACACGGGCCACCCCAACGATCCACTGACCGCCATACCCTACATAAAATCAGAATTTTGAATAATGAACACTTTTCCATAGTCATAACAAAATGAAAACGACTCACCAGATTGGCATAAAGATCAGTGTGTATGGATCTTTCCACTCGTCCACACGCTCCTCCTTGACCTGTCCAGCTCCTTGGTTGTTGCTAGCCTCCTTGCTGCTCCGTTACGGACTGGTTTTTCATTATTTTGTTTTCGAGGGTAGTCGCAACTGACACCGTATTTTTTTTTGCAAGAATGTAACCGACATTTTCACTAGCTTTGTTTTTACGTGTGATCTCATTAGCACGATCGAATCCCACTTCTGATGTCGCATCAAGGCTGGCCGATAGATGCAAACCATCGGGATGTCAGGATGTATTCCCTTAGGTTAAGACACATCGTGTGTGGGCAGGTAGGTGGGTCAATCGTGCAAATGAAATCACATAAGTTATTCGATACACTGTGTATTTTCAAAAAAGACTCAAGTTACATTCTTGCTTACTAATATTACGGATCGACACTGATTCTACGACGTCTTAGCTCTACGGCTGTTAGTACTCAACTGACTCAACTGCTCTATTCTGCTGTCCCCCTACGCAAGCGCTTATAAAAGCGCGCCAATGCGTAGTTGCTCTTGATTGCCGCTAGGGGCTTGCTTGTGATTTGTTTTGACGTCCGTACTATTGACTAAACCCGACATATAGATGGAAGGAGAGGGAGAGGAAGGCCAAAGAAAAGATGGATGGACTCTGTGTGGAGTGATACGAAAGAAAAGGGAGTCAGTGATAGCGTGACGGGGAACAGGACGGTATGGAAGAAGGAAACGTGTTGCGCCGACCCCAAGTAACATGGGCTAAGGATAGGTTGATGATGTTTTGATTTAAGTCGGTTAGATTTTTTGTTAAAAAGTTTTTCATATATATACTAGCTCACCCGGCAAACTTTGTTTTGCCATAAAAACACCAAACATTCATCTACCCTACCTACCCTACTCTACCTACCCAACCTACCCTACCCTACCCTACCTACCCTACATTACCTACCCTACCCTACCCTACCTACATACCTACCCTACCTATGTAAGGTACCAATTTTTTTCAATACTTTTTTTTCATAAGAACCGTTTCCTAACAATAACAAACACAACAAAAAAAGAATTAGCGAAATCGTGACTAAGGGAAATAGGGATTCATTTTGATATATCTATATATATAAAAGGCAATGTCCCGACTGACATATCAACGCCCAGCCTAAACCACTAACGATAGAAGTTTGAAATTTTTAAAGGATGTTGATTTTATACTGTAGGCGTCATTTAAGAAAGGATTTTTGTAAATTCATCCTCTAAAGGGGTGAAATAGGGGTTGAAATTTTGTATGAAACTGTGTCATTTTTAATTTGAAATGAATGAAATTTGGTATTTAGCCTCTAAATATAAAATAATAAAATACGTCTTTAAGCTATTTTTGAATTGCATCCCTTAAAGAGATAAAAAGGGATGTTAAAATTTGTATGAAAACTAAATTGTTTATTATCAAAATTACTTGGAATTCAGTATTCATGCTTTTCAATACAATTAAAGAAACACGTATTTGAGGATTTTTTGAATTTCATCCCTTAAAGGGGTAAAACGGGATGTTAAAGTTTGAATGAAAACTAAATTGTTTATTATCAAAATTATTTGGAATTTAGTATTTATGCTCTTTAATACAATTAAAGTAACATGAATTTAAGATATTTCTGAATTACTGCCCTTAAAGGGGTAAAAAGGGATGTTAAACTTTGAATAAATACTAAATTGTTTATTGCCAAAATTATTTGGTATTTAGTATTTATGCTTTTCAATACAATTAAAGAAACATGTATTTAAGAATTTTTTGAATTTCACCCCTTAAAGAAGTAAAAAGGGGTGTTTAAATTTAAATGAAAACTAAATTTTTATGAACAAAATTACTTGGAATTTAGTATTTATGCTCTTCAATATAATTAAAGAAACATGTGTTTAGGGTTTTTTGAATTTCATCCCTTAAAGGGTTAAAAAGGGGTTTTAAATTTTGTATGAAAACTAAATTGTTTATTATCAAAATTACTTGAAATTTAGCATTTCTGCTCTTCTATACAATTGAACACACTATAATTTAAGGATTATTTGAATTTCATCCCTTAAAGTGGTAAAAAGGGGTGTTTAAGTTTATGTGAATAATTACTGGTTGTGCTCGGGGGGCAACAGTTTTCATAACTCGAGTACCACTAATATTCTCTGACTATGTCTTTGAGTTTAAACGATTACAATTCCTCTTAAGGTCTGCTGCAATGACCATAAATAAATCTCAAGGTCAGTCAGTAGATAAAGGGTGGCAGGCAATAGTTAGATTTAAGGAAAGATTGCTTCCAACACGGGCAATATTACGTTGCCTGTCCCAAAGTCAGCACTAGCAGCCTGGTCATTTTGTCACCGAAAAAATGCCAATGTGATATACAAAGAAGAGCTTTATCAAATTCTAACTTCTTGATGTTTGTTAGTGTAAGCTAATTGGAGTATCGATATCTAGAATTTACAGGTTGGCGCAAAACTAATCACTCGATCGGAATTCTGCTTCGATATTTGTGAAGTAAACAGATGCAAAATATAGCTGGTCACCAAGCGGGTGTAAACAACGTCAAACCATTCTAAATCACGACCACGAGGAAGAAAACTTTTCATCGAAAATCATCATGAGCAAGCTCTGCCAATATGTGAATAAGCAAAATGATCACCTCTGTGGACCGAAAATCCGCGTATAATCCAGACGGAGTCATTACACCCGCTTGAGCGGGTGTAGTAACTCTGAAGTTACTGCATGGTGTGTTTTTACGCTGGAGGCGTCATCGGGCCGCTAAACGCAGTGGTTTAGCCGCCCGATGACGCCTCCGGTTTATATATTTGGTCGACGAGGTCACAGAGTCATGATTAACATATTTCTCTATCCTTAAAAGCAATATTTTTGAACTAGAGTACATAATGGTTCCGACAGGATAATGCAACGGCGCTTACTGCACGAGCCGAATGTTTATCAATTCTGGCGAAGCGACGGCCACTTAGCCGTATATTTTTTTCGACTAAATGGAAAATAAATTAAGACACTAAATAAATATTAACCAAAAGCAGAAACAAAGTTATTAATTCATAAAAAAAAATCACAGCCAAAGAACATCTGGTGATAACTTTTGCGCCCCCCTGTATTAATTTTCTATCGTGTCGGTAGTAGGATTCAGAAATTGAAAGCATAGTGGTCTTCCAATATTTGTATCTCCCCGTGGAAATCGATCCTACGAGACCTCCGGAATGAAAGTTTAAAATAGCTGCTATTAGAACAGGAAGGCATTGTAGTTTATGCTCATTTAATATCAATTTACACTTATTTTTATAATTCGATAAAATAATAATGGTTAGCAAATTTTGTGGTCTACGCGAACAAAGCCGCGGGTGTAAAACTATGTTTGGATAATAATATGCAATATCCTACCAGCACTGAAAAAAAATAAACAGCCAATATCGTGTAGTCCACGCAGGCGAAGCTGCGGGCGGAAAGCTAGTATAGATATATAATATATATAGATTAAGTGTTACGGTTTCCCTGCCCGGCTGGAGGCTACATATAGGCTCAGTCTCCCCAGGATCGCCTGGTTAAGCAGTAGCGAATCACTTGGATTGGCCTGCGAGACGCCCACAAAAAAAATGAAAATGAAAAGGTCGGTTTGCCCAAAATATTATGTGGTTTAAATTAGATTTATCATTCACCATTTGAGCAAAAGCAACACAGTTAGGAATCGTCATCCATAGAGAAAAGTTTAGCTATACCTACTAAACGATGTCTCCGTTTTTGGTACACCAGCACACCATTAAATTAATTCTGAAACTACCTACAAAACCGTCAAGTATTTAATATCGTCTCCTACAACTTTACCGCCTGACTGTCCGCACTAAACGCAGAGGAACTTAGTTTTTCTTTGTCATCCACACCCTTTGAGCAACTGATAAACTTGAGAACGCCTTCGAAGTCTGATCGATATGGCGGAATGATGAATGAAGAGCATCTTTATGGAAATTGTTCGTTCTATGCGTAATATTAAGTATAGTAGAAAACATTTGGATGGGATGTAGGCATCAACAGGATACCAGTATCAGATTTAAAGGCACAAATGTTTAGTCATACGACAATTTAGGAGCTATGTGCAATTAGACAATATGTTCGTCATTGCGACAGAATAGACACTGAGTTTTTATCGTTGTTTGTGTTCGACCTTTCCATCTGTCAAATTCAAATTATTACCAACTTTTTTAACACGCTTTTATTAGCTTTTTTTTTTTTTTTTTTTTTTATTTGTGATGGGTTTGCTCTTGACTCTAGTCTAGGTCAAAGGTGACAGAGACAGAGTCGACGATGGAGTGAGCTTACCCAGATGAAACCTGTTCACTCTAACTTTGAAGAGATTCGGGTTGAATGCGTTCGGAAACACTGACGCAGGTAGCGAGTTCCATTCATTCGCTGTGCGCATTATGAAGGATGTTTGGAAGCGTTTGGTGCGAATTGGTGGAATGGCAACAAGGTAAGGATGATAACTTGCAGTACGTCTAGATGTCCGATGGTAGAAGGGAGCTGGTGGGATGAGGTCGTGGAGTTCTTCAGCACACTCACCGAAGTACAGTCTGTAGAAGACCGACAAGCAGGCAACCTTGCGGCGATGAGCCAAGCTGTGAAGCCTGGCACCCGCCAGCTCAACGTCGCCAATGAGCCTCCTGGCTCTGCGTTCCACCGAGTCAAGCGCGGCAAGCTGATATTTAGCTGAGCCATCCCAAAGGTGACTGCAATACTCCATGCAGGATCGGACTTGCGCTTTGTATAGGGTTAAAAGCTGTCCAGGCGTAAAGTATCGCTTCACTTTATTTAGGATGCCTAGTTTTTTGGCCGCAATTTGGGCTTTGTACTCAATGGAGGCGCCAAAGTTGAGACTGGATGTCAACTCCATGCCTAGGAGCTTGGTATGTAAGTATCTATATATCAATGTAACGGAATATTAGAACGTGATTTTCACCCCCTTCAAAACGTGGGATTGATTTCAAACTTTGCACACTTATCAAGGACCGATGACAATGCAATAATTTATTCAAACTCAAAGTCAAATATATTTATTCAACTAGGCCGATAAGCGGCACTTTTGAACGTCAAACAAAAATTAAAATTAAAATTTACAAGTAATTAAAGTTGATTCTACCGTGCGCGTTTAAATAGTTTGTCCCATTAGCCTTACCAAGATCGTCAGGATTAGCGACTTATTAGTTAAATTTACCATTAAAGCGTATTTTTTAGTATTTAGAACTACAATTTATTAACACGCTTTTATTAACTTGTTATGTATGTATCTATGTAACGGAATCTTTGAATGTGATTTTCACCCACTTCAAAACGTCGGCTTGATTTGAAACTTTGCACACTTATCAAGGACCGATGACAATGCAATAATGAAAAATTAGTTTGTCCCATTATCCTTACCTGGGTCTTCAAGATGAGCGTTAGAAATAAAAGTAAACAATAAATAATAGTTTTAAAATACTAAAACACGCTTTAATAGAAAACCAAACTAAAAAATAGAAAAGAGTGTTATAAAAAAGTGTGGGGTTCTTGATGTCAATTGTTATAATATTTCATTGCCAGATATTGCTAAAAGTAGAGTTATCATTGCATCATTTTTTTTCAATTATACTATTCTTAATTTAAATTTATTGAACATTATTTTCTTCCTGATATATCGGTAACTCTGGTTCTCTTGTGGATCTCTACACTTCAGATTCGATCACGCAAGGAAACTCCGACAATAGCCCGCTCCATTGCCCTTTGGTTGCGACCACGTCTCAGTGTCATATGTCTTCACTGGCAACACACACTGGTCATAAACTTTCGACTTGAGACATTGTGGTAAGTCTGACGAGAAGATACCGCGCAACTTCCCGAGCGTTGCTCAGCCGAGTCAGATTCGACGGTTGACCTCTTTCTCAAAGTTGGCCGTACCCAACTGGATCGTTTGTCCCGGGTAGACATAGTCGCCCAAAATTTCGAGTGTAGATTCACCGAACTTGATAGGAGTGGGTGGCCGAAGAATTGTCTAACTTATGTGGCAGTGGGCAGGGCAGATTGCTCGCAGAACGGATGGCCGATGGGGCAGAAAGGTTCTGGAGTGGCGACCGCAAACCAGAAGACGTTGCGTTGTAAGGCCTCCCACCAGGTGAAGCCATGACCTGGTGAAGGTTGCGGGGAGCCACTGGATGCGAGATGCACGGGACCGATCAATGTGGCGGCGCTTGGGGGAGGCCTATGTCCATCAATCAGATAACGTCTTTCGGCTGATATGATGATGATGATGAACATTATTTTCTTCTTTTTAGTTTAATTTTCTATTAAAGCGTGTTTTTTTAGTTATTTAAAACTCTTTTTCTTTCATATTCTGTTTGCGTGTTAACAAAAATCGATTCTATTTATTTTTTATGTATTTTCTACTACTCATTTAGATTTTTATATGGCTGGCTGAAATGATGCAAATTTTAAAGTTGGACTCTTTTATAAAAAAGAGTTAACGGGAGCGACTAAGATGAAACGAAATTAAATTCACCGGCCATCATAATGGACCGTTTGGTTTTCCTCAACGTAAAATTGAGTTTAAAAAAAGAAGCCTTCTCCGTTCAAAAATACACCGTATTTTATTAAAATGCAATTTTGAAACAAGAGGATATTACATTATCTGTGCAAAGTCAGGTTTGTTTTTGAAGTTATTTTAGGAATCAGGAAGTGAATTCAGATACCTACTTTTTGAAGAGGTATTTTCAAGAAGTACTTCTAAATGTCGTTCAGCCATTAATTTTACTTTTAATTGATCACTAAATGATTGATAAGTTTTTGAGCTGTTAAATATACAATTAATGGCGAAATATAATTTAAATGTGCTATTGAAGATCTTCTTTTTCTTAATTTAATTAGAAAGTAATATTTGTAATCGATATGACAAATATTACACTATTAATTACTAGCTGTTGCCCACGGCTTCGCTTAATTTTTTAAATCGGTCCTGTAGTTTCGGAGCCTATTCGGTACAAACAAATAAACAAACAAAAAAATATTTCCTCTTTATAATATTATATAAGTAGAGATATGGTAGAGATATGGTATAGATTAGTAAAGAAGTAAAGATTAAAATTTTTGTTTGGCAAGTATTTAGCCACGGCAACACTATGCGCCGGCGCAGTCAGGTGCTTGCAAATAGTTTTCCTAATTATGTCGGCTTCCAGTCTAACCCGGATATAGCTGAGTATAGTTAGTTCAACTCATCTGTACGCGCAGCGCCATGTGTGTGTGCGCTTGTAATTATACATTGTGCATTTGTGTGGCAGTGACGCAGCAGTCGACGTCCGAGCAAACATCCACCCACACTCACACATAGCGTCGCGCGCAAAGTTGAGTTGAACTGTCTATACCAATATTTTACATGGAGCGACTGCCTATCTGACCTCCACAACCCAGTAACTGGGCAACATGATAACCCTTGGCAAGACTGGTGACAATTTCAGAGATTTAGGACTTTTTTGCAAAATGTAATTTATAATTTAAGAGCTGTACAGAATCAGATTCGCTTTACAGAAAGTATTAGTAATTAATATATTCAGCAATATAGCATCCTTTTAAAATCGCATTCCTGTTATGTTCAATTCACTTAGGTGGCAGTATCAATGTGCAGTGTGCAGCCGGTGATAGCGCCGCTAGTAGCTCGTAAACGATTGAAGTAATAGAGACACGGAGTAGAGAGCGAATGGAATGACAATGTGAAAGCCAAGGCAGTGATATGCAGTGATAAGCACGTGCAGAAAGTTGAGTTTATAATGGGTACTAAGCGTGTCATAAAATTTATCGAATCATAGAAAGCTTGTCTTTTTAACTACTTATGCGGCGATTAATTGATTTTTACTTAGCCAGGTACTTCCCTAGATACTAGACACACACTAGGTTACTTACTTAGTTTATTTGAAATGTTCAGTCTTGAAGGCGGCACCCTTCAACCTTCATCTATGACTGATTATAAGTATAAATAGGCTCGCGCTTGACCACTATCTCACCTGATGGTAAGCGATGATGAGGTCGACGGTGAAGCACGGGCCCTGCACGGCATTCATTCATGAAAAAAATCAAAATCCCGACTGCTTCAAAAGCGAACTAAAAAGATGTAAACAAGAAGAAAATCTTGCTGTGCAGTAGGAGGATACATATTCGCGAGCTGGCTGACCATAACCAGATGTATCCTCCGACTGCACAGCAAGAATTTCTTCTTGTTTACATCTTTTTAGTTCGCTTTTGAAGCAGTCGGGTTTTTTGATTTTATTAACTTTTTTTTATTCACTACTATTTAGTTATATATAGACTTTAAACATATAGGTGGTATATTTTCGCAATCACCTCTAACAACCCTTTAATTTGATACCTCACTCGATGGGTTTCGAAAAAAAAAATTGCAACCCCTACATAAAGGCGCCCAAAATCCGCGTTTACGGCACTCATCTAAGAACACTTGTGTGGCCAAGACCTAACGATGTCTTTACTATAAAAATCCGTCAATTGGTTTGAAAGATACGAGGTAATAAAGAATATTACATATATACAAACATACAAGATACGCGCGAAAAACATAACCCTTTCCATGCAGCCGGGTAAAAACTGCGCTAATGCGTTTCATGACGTGATTCGAACAAACAGTTTGGTTCAAAATGAATTGGTTCGTGCACTCCACTTACTGCTCATCCGTGTCCAATCATCTAATTAGATTGGTGAGGCGCCCATAAGCCGGTCTACGACTGCTTAGAGCCTTACACATTCAACTGAGCTGTTCAAATTAAGTGCTAATAGATCTACATAATTCAAATGTTGAGGTTTTTTTAATTTGACGCAAGATTTCAGGTCCTAGACGGACGTTCTGGATTTAGTAAGAAGGTCTGGATCTGGCCAAACATGTAACTGTATGTAGCTCTTAATTTGCCGGGATGGTATTTTTAAATGGGTGTCTAAGTAAAAATTACTCCATTTTTAAACGACTTCAAAAAAGAAAAAGATTTCCAATTCACGTGAATATTTTTGATAGGCTATTCAATGACACAAGTCTTGTTGGTGGTGGACATTTGGACCACTTTTTGCGCATTGTCTTTTGCCGCTTGGTAGGATTGGATGATCGAAATTTGTTGTTAATTAGAAGACAATAGGACCCGATTGACTAGATTTATAATAGATAAGTCTCCTGATGATAGACCTGAGCCTAACCTTTTTTTTTGGGTTGGAAATTATCCAATGACATTTCCCGCTCTGGGTGAAGCAGAATGCCGTGTCAGACTTTTACTGACAAAAATCCAACCGTGCTACATCAGTTGCTTGTGCCAGTTCCGCGGTAAATCTCTTTTAAATTTATCCGCGACCCAGTCAGGCATCAGCCCTAGCGGACCCTGTCAGTTTTTGCTGACATCTCTTTGAGGCGCGCGTGGAAAACTACGCGTAGTCGACTCAGGCCTGGTCCTTATTGGACGGCGAGCTACCCATTACTCGCCGTCCTCAAGCTCGCGCGTACGGTGACCGAGAATCAGCTTGCGACTCCCGGCGCCCAGGACGTTTTGCTAATGGGACATTTTGCGACGAAGCCTTTTTAATCATATTTCTATTACAAATCATATTATTATTGTACCCCGGCACAACTTGCTAACCTATCAAAAAGAGCAATAGTCCCTGAATTCTAATGAAAATTGTAATGCAATTTTATTTGTAGGTTTCAAAACGCAAAAAATAATATCTGGAAATTCTTCTAACTCAAACTAACTGTTGTTATTGTCTGACAGAAATAGCAACCGCCAATCAAATAGCTTTCGGAAGCCGCGAGTAAGTGGCTCGTGGTTACACCAGTTTCCCTCGGTTTTCTGTCTCGGAAGTCAGATGACGTAAAACTAGGATGCAGTTAAAAGCTGGTTAGACTAGAAGGTCATTAAAACCCTGGTCAAGTTACTATGAACCTAAGAATAGCCGGTTTATTAAACTGGTCACTGTGAACTGTGATAACGTAATAAAATGAAGAAATTTGTAAAATGGCGCTTATTCAAGGGCGCTCAGCATACCTATCCACACGATGACGCAGCGCCGAACGTCTGGTAGTCCGATGATGGAACGGGCTGGGCGGAATCAAGTCATGCAATTCCATCGCACACTCCCCGAAATGTAGTCGATAAAAAACCGACAAACTGGCAACTAGGCGACGATGTTCAAGGCTCTGGAGCTTTGACTTGACCAGTGCCTCATTGCCGATGAGTCTCTTGGCCCGCTTTTCAATCGACTCTAGTGCATCTAGCTGGTATTTGGCAGATCCGTTCCAGAGATGAGAACAGTACTCCATGCACGATCGAACTTGCGCTTGATACAAGTTGAGCAGCTGTTCCGGCGTGAAGTACCTTCTCACCTTCGCAAGGATCCCCAACTTGTCCCCAATGTATGGCCCAAAATTGAGAGTCGATGTCAACGTAACGCCAAGAAGCTCAAGATGGTCCGTTATTGGCACGGTTACATCACGGAAAGTTGGAGCCGGGTGAAATTGGCTCCTTTTAGCGGAAAAAGACACGCCTGGGTTTTAGCAGCATTAGACTTGACCAGATTGGCATCGCCCCATTCGGAGACTGCCTGCAAGGACAGGTTCAAACACTTCACCATGGCCTCACGGAGAGACCGGATCTGCGGCCCGGTGGCCCGTGAGTTGGACAAGTATCTCTCAGCAACAGTGCTGTCGTCTGCATACCCAAAGGTGCCGGGTTTTAGCAGATCGTTAATGTGTAACCAGAATAATGTTGCTGAGAGTACCGACCCCTGAGGGACCCCAACATTAATATCCAATTGGTCCGAAGAGCAGCCATCGATAACCACTCGAATCGACCGATCTCTCCGAAAGTCTGCAATCCAATCACACAGACCACTGGGCAGACCGAATAAAGGAAGCTTACCGATAAGGCTTTCGTGCCAGACCCTATCGAAAGCCTTCGAGATGTCAAGGGAGACGGCAAGCGCTTCCCCGTGCCTCTCGATGGCCTCACTCCATATGTGAATGGCATACGCTAGAAGATCCCCAGTAGACCGATTTCGGCGGAAGCCGTATTGGCGGTCGCTAAGGATATCGTTAATTTCTAGGTATGCCAGGAGCTTAGTGTTAAGTACACGCTACATACTCTTACATAGTATGGACGTTACAGAGATGGGTACGTAGTTGGCCGGGTCAGCTCGACTGCCTTTCTTGGGCACGGGCTGTACGTTGGCTTGCTTCCAAGCATTCGGCACTTTTCCAGTCTCATATGAAATGCGCACTGGTTCTAAGAACTATAGCTGGTATGCCGTCAGGGCCGCTAGCCTTGTTCACGTCGAGGTTGCGCAGCACCCTACGGACGTCCTTTTGATGGATGCGAATGTCGGACATACTCGTCTCGCATCCATCAGGAGAAAGAGGGGGCCGCGAATCACTAGGATTCAGACACGAAGATGCCGCAAAAAGAGAGGCAAATAAATTTGCCTTCTCCTCAGCGGTGTGGGCCAGCGACCCATCGGGCTTCAGCAGTGGTGGTAGTGAGGGACGGCAGAAGTTCGACTCGACCGACTTAGCCAGGGACCAAAACGCTGTACTACCTGCTGGGTAAGAAGCAAGTTTGGCCCCTATTCGGCCAATGTGGTCGAACCGAGCTCTTCGCAACACCTTCTTGCAGGACTTGGAAGAAAGCCTACAACAGGGCTGCCTGTTGTAGGCTTTCTTCTTCAGACCCACGTCACTCGCTTTGCGCGATCGAGCGTCAACCCATGCCAGGTACGCTTCATGTTTAAGCAAGTCGGCGCGATGACATTCGGCGCCAAACCATGGCCGGTCAAAGCCCGACATCGTTACGTCAGAGAACGGAATGTAGTACTCCATTCCCTGACGCAACACACCCGTCACGGCGTCCGCGCACGACGAAGGATCAGCCGAAGAAAAGCAAGTGCATGAATGGAACTCGCTACCTGCGTCAGTGTTTCCGAACGCATTCAACCCGAATCTCTTCAAAGTTAGAGTGAACAGGCTTCTTCTGGGTAAGCTCACTCCATCGTAGACTCTGTCTCTGTCACCTTTGACCTAGACTAGAGTCAAGAGCAAACCCATCACAAATAAAAAAAAAAAAAAAAGTAGGCTGCCAAGGATAGCATGCGAAGAGAGATCGCATGCCATCCCAATCTGCTGACCTGTACCGCCAAACCCGCCGGGTGCCCCTTGGGCTGGGATCGGGCGGGGAGTAGGCGGACACAGACTTCACCAGACAATGGTCGGAGCTACCCAAAGGTGAAGCTATCGACACAGAGTATCGGTCTGGATCTGTTGTCAGCAGAAGGTCCAAGAAATTGGCCGTGTGCGAATCGACATCTGGCACCCTCGTTGCCCCATGGACCAGCTGGGTAAGGTTTAGCGCAAGCGAAAGCTTACACATCTCCCGTCCAGCATGGTCAATACACTGGTATGAGAAGAGCCACTCCTGGTGGTGGGCATTGAAGTCCCCCAGTAACACTGATTGGGCGGAAGGGTACCACCGCTGTGCCGCCTCACTGAGGTACTCTGTGAGCCTGGTTGTCTCCTGATCTCCGCTATGCGAACGGTAGACACAGGCGTAGATAATTTTATCCAGACCTGTGACCACCAGAGCCCAAAGCGTCGAAAATCTGGAGTCCTCAAGGTTACGGAAACGCCGATAGCAAGTGTCGTCATGGGCATACATACACACACCCGCGCGTGTTTTATAATTGTGCTCCAGGGTAAACCCTGGGTATGATAAGTACGAGACGTCTGAAGGACTCGCTATCTGCGTCTCCGAAAAAAAAAACAGCGCTGGTTTCTCAGCCTCCAGGTGGTACTGCAAAGAGATTTGAGTGCAGACCTCTAATGTTGGTGAGGTGCGCTTTGTGGGGGAGGGAGTGCAGCCGCTGTTTAGATCCAGTATTCCTTTTTTTTGCCATGATCATGATGAGTGAATGGATGAGAGAAGAAGGAAGTGAGACGAGGTTCCACGCTGCTAACCTACATACGCGCACAGAAAGGTCGCCATCATTGGGGCACTAGTCCGGAGACTGCGGGGACGCCCGAGCCCCCCGGCGTGTTCATCGGGCTCACCCCATCTGGTCGCCAACCAGCACGATGGGGCATTCCGGGATTTTTCCACAGTTGGCGGGGCAGCCTTTCATGTGTGGCTGGCACACTACTTGGGCCCCCAACTACCTGCGGTCGGCCAGCGGTGCACCGTGCTTCGGATCCCGCTACCCTCCGCGACTAGTCTCCCGATACGTCCATAACAGCGCGCGCTAGGCTGGTCAGCCTGCAGTGGAACAGCTGTCTCGACCCAACTCCTCTTGTGGCTACACCGAGCATCGTACCGTAACACAGCTAGGCCGCTTGGCGGTACGCCTTTGCCCGGTGGGTGGTCGCAAGCCTTTGGCCGAAGCCTACCACCAGATGTCAGCTGATTTGCACCACCCGGGGACCACGTGTAGGGAATCAAAGGGTACACTCCTACGGACGTGGGTGACTCGGCCCCCAAACTTATCGATCGTGTCATGACCTAATTTTATATTAAATACTTTTTTTAATATATCGATCAAATTTAATGAATTAATGATATAATTTCACCTTACTTAATTTCATATATAAACCATATAAAGTTTGGTAAGCATTTTCTATAATGCTCATTCGAATTCATGTTCAATTAATATATTCAGTTACTATAACATCCAAAATCGTAACGTTAAATTTAATTTAGAAACGTTGTTATTTTTTTTTTGCAAGAACTGTTTAGGTTTATTAGTCCATCGGGGAGAGAAGCGAGCTCGGGAGCACGGGATATTCAAAATTGTTACGTTTAATATAATTTAGAAACATCTAGTTTGTTTTGTATATTTTTGAAAAAACTGATTAGATTTATTACACCATCCATTTTTCTGTTTATCACTTGGTTTGGCTAGTCTAGCGTGCTGCCCAGGAAAACCGTTTTGTCGACGAATTCTTGCTTCTCCTTGTTTAATATAAAGTCACAATCATAACTTTTGACATTCGGCAAGGCAAATTTTACACACTTAGTTTTTAAGCATTTAAAACTAAATTATTAACAGTGAAACAATTTTGAACTTGCCGCAAGGCACTATTTACTTCGGAAACGTTACTCGTACGTCTATTTATCTTAAAAATCAAAGAAGTGTCATCAGCAAATAACATCATGTTTAGTTTGTTTTTCAATTCTCTTTTTTTAGGAGTCGGTGAAAACAAAAGAAAAAATTTAGTACAAATAGGAAAAGTATATAAAATTAATCTAGCAATTTTGTTACTGATACTATTACTTTTCACTGATGTCCCTACGCTACTTTTAATCCCAAAACAATACACAATTCCTATGAGGTAGGCCAATAAAGCCAAGTCATGGGTAAAAGATTGTGTCTTATTTTATCTGTCTCTCATTAGAGAGTTAGTTTACTAGATTAGATTACTAGTGATGCCTTAACAATTAAACTATTTAAGTGTGGATCAATTCATTCTTCGATATTGTCACACAACAATGTATAGTCGATGCAACTTATGTTTACACTACTTGAAGCGCTGTCTCTGCTCTGAAAGGAAATGGAGCGTGAAGATACCTTACTAGCGTGTTTCTATTTGTTACCTTCCTGCATTGAAGACGGACACAATGTCTTTCCGTTACTTCTTATCGGTAGTGGGCGACTTTATTTTGTAGTTGTAACTGTTACACTTTATTTTAAGATTAAAAGAGAAGAACTTCAACTTTAAAAGTTTCTCCTTTAAAGTTAAGAGAAGAAGGCTTATATAAAGTCCGAAATAATCTATATTAAACGAAACCGTGTGATTGCTGGTAAAAACCCGAAATAAGTGATTATCATACATTATTTTGGACTTTTACCGTTAAGACTTCCCACCGCACTATTCTCAAAGTACTGCAACTCCTGCAAGCCAGAATCAACAGTGGCGACCACCAGAAAAGCGCCGAGGCAATGAATCTCGACGAAGTCCCGGTGAATGAATTGAATTGTCATGGATCCCGCAACGAAATTACCGTTAATGAACGAAATGTAAATCTTAAGTTTTACCAGTAAATCCTAGCTTTTACCGTAGGTCGGGCTTTTACAGTAACATATTTATATTAAAAAATACAACCGACTTCCAAAAAACACTACAATGTAAAAATATAAACATGCGAATTGAGAACCTCCTCCGTTTTTGGGAAGACGGTTAAAATGGGACAAAATAACTTAACTATATCCACACGCATCATCTCGTTGTTTTCTCGGGAACCACTCATTCGAAATTATTTAATAAGCCTGTTACTTTTCCACTGCAGGGCAAAGTTGCTTTTGCCATCATTAATTTTTACAGGTTGGTGATTACGGGCTTTTTGTTATTTGTTTTCTTGCTTGGTAACTTGCTTATTACTTATGTATAGTAATGTATTTAAACAACAAACAATGAGCTAACTTATGCTATGAATTAGAGATGGGTGATGTGTTTCTGCCCCGCAGGAAAATTTGGTAAAATTCTGGGCATAAATTTACTATTGCCCGATATTGCAATCGCAGGGCATTAAAATATCGGGTCGTTAAACGTGATTTATTATAGTTTTTCATATAAAATAGTTCTTATTAAATAAATAAAAGAAGGAATGTCAAAGATTGAACACATTTTATTTTAATATAATAACATTGATATACTTTTTCATGTGAAAATGGATACGAAAGGGATACAAGAATTAAATGTATATAATAATATGTAATACGTACCTATGAAATTTCCGTTCAGCAGTAGGTACTGGCCATTTCAAATCATTTTTTTTTGCCTTAGAATTCTAATTTCAAATTAGTTTTATTTCAAAAACGTGACATTCTTTTTTATATAGTTTATTGATTAGCGTTATGTTTTCCTCGCATTTGAATCTTTTTCGTCATCATGGATACTTAAAAAAATCGATTAAGTATGGAATATGAGTACCATCGTGGCAGCAATGGCAACATCAACGACGTTTACGGAGCGAACACTACAAACGAAAGCACCACCTGTTATTGGTTTGCCCGCTTCCGTTCTGGAAATGTCGACCTGCAAAATAAAGCCCGTGGTCGGCCGAAAACTTTGGTCGACAATGACGAATTAAAGGCGATTGTAGAAACTGATGATACTCAATCTGCGCCTCAATTAACAGCAGCTTTCGAAGTTAGAATCAAAACAATATTGGTCCATTTGCATCAAACTGGCAAGGTAAAAAAATAAATGAAATAATTAATTAAATCCATTTGTCATATTCCATAGCTTGACAAATGGTTGCCTCACAAACTCAATGATTGACATGGTTTTTTCGTGTCGAGATTTGCTTAAAAAAAAAATAACAACACGATATTTTGGATACTCCTCCAAACCGACTTGGATAGTTAAAAATATTTTTACACTGAAAACTTGATGGTTAGCATTTCGTCTTATTCTACATAGGACATGTCAATCAAATAAGATTGATTTTCTACGAAGAAAAATGAATGATTCCGTACGTTTTAGCATTGAATTCTCAAAAGTCTTTTAAATGGTTGTTTAATATATTTAATTACCAGTTTTAATTATTATTTTCACATCAACATTTGTCAAAAATCGAATAGGCTGTATAGGCTGTTTTCGTTGAAAAAAAATGTCCAGTTGCAAAAACGCACCATAAGTCAATTTAAAAAAAGTTTAGTAGCAAGGAGTTTTCATACATAGAATAAAATGGGATACGATTTTATACGAGGAAAAATTAATGATTCCGTACGTTTTAGCATTGAATTCTCAATTTTTTTTTAAATAGTTGTTTAGTATATTTAATTACCAGTTTTAAGTTAATTAATTTCACATCTACGTTTGTCAAAAATCGAATAGGCTGTATAGGCTGTTTTCTTTGTAAAAAAAATATGTCCAGTTGCAAAAACGCGCCATATTGAAAATTTTATTTTTGTGAATAAACAAATCTAATTCTTTGATTTGTTTTTACTGTTTCTCACAACTGTATTGAAAAACGTCGTGTGATACACGGGTGTGTAGGTTATTGCAAACTCGTGTCATTAAAAACCCTCGCCTTCGGCTCGGGCTTGTTAATGACAGCTCGTTTGCAAGAACCTACTTTCCACCCTTGTATCACAATGTACTATTACAATGCATGTCCTCGAAAAGAGCGTTTTCCAAGCAGCCAAACTGTGCGGAAAGTGTTACTTTTTTTACTAGTGCTTTTTACTATCCTGTACTTTTTTAATTTTTAACTCCAACGTCAGCCCGCCGCATAGAGTTTTTATTTTTTGAGAAAAGTTTAAAAAAATAGTTAAGTACATTATATAAAAGGTAAAACAAAACTAATACTTCATTTAAGGCGTTTTTAATAACTCTAGATTTAGATTTTGATCAATAAATTAATTTTAAATATTCATTAAATATGTTTGGCAGAATTAATATTTTGCTCGTGCCTTTATGCGTTACGACGTGACAGCTATGTGTACATGAGCAGTAGATATGCCCGAGGAACTATGAACTATTACTTAATCTGTGGATATGCTGAGCGCCCTTGAATAAGCGCCATTTTATTAATTTCTTGCTTGGTTCAGATATATTTTTTTAATTCCTCGCACAATGCATAGTCAAATGTTGTATTATACACGTGCGTAAGATGATTTCCGACTCGTGTCGATTTATCCACTCACTCGCTTCGCTCGCGCGTGAATAAAAACACCACTCATCGGAAATCACCTACTTGCCGCACTTGTAGCATAAATAACTATTGCAAACAAAACTGTCCAAAAAGAGGTAAAATACCGCACGGTCAGTACCACGTTAACATTGGGGAATACATAGGTACGCCTTAAAATTGGGCTTCAGAAGATATTTATTATTATTGCTAGTTTAAATTGTTGATGTTAATGCTGAGCATATTGTGCATGGAATGAACACATATATTTGGTTCTAAACTCGCAAGAGCTTTGATGAAATGCTCTTATACTTGCCTTCTCTATGTATATGTATTCTAATAAAAACAGAATTAACGTGTAAAAGCAAGCGCATGTACTTACAAATATTTAGACCATTTTAATGTTCAGTATTTGCGTAGCAAAAAAAATTCTAAATCTATGGTTCAGTAGCTCTTTGATTATTTAAATGACAGCTTTTCTAAGCGGTATTTACACCGATGTGCCGTTTAAATATACAAATTATACCAATTTGGCATCAGACGTTCAATTTACATAATATTCTCTCTGTACCTCATTTTGTTACTGACTAATGGAAAATTTAAAAAAGTGCATTTTAAACAGACATGGTTAACCCAGAACAAAAAGTCCTGTATGCCAAGGGGTTCGAATTTGAGGGAATATGCATGTAATTTTTTTATTTGAAAAATGAAATGAAATACTTATTGACTAAATACACACTACAGCTTATATTTAGGCCTTGTATTCAAATCCATTTTACTATCTTATTTGAACCTACCACTATTTGTATCTCCATCACCCAAAGGTTGACTGGTAGAAAATGCCTAGGGCATTAAGTCCGCCTCTGTACGTTTATGTGCTTAAAGTATTAAATAAATAAATAAATAATCAAATATGGAAGTATTTTTTAAATATATATATTGATCAGAGACGAAGTTAAAAAGCGCTAAAGATGAGAATTAGAAAGAGAAGTCCAACGTGCCATCTGACGTCGGATAGCACAACCGCGACGCCCATAGAAAACTGCGATTTGGTTGAGAGGGACAGATATATTTCTTTAAATTGTTATATATCGTTCGTTTTTAGATGAATTTTGATTCTGTTTTCAGTGTTAGTATTCTATTTTAGTATTTTTATCGATAAATAGGTCAATTACCAAACATTTTTAAATGCAGATTCCCTATAGCAATGAAACGAGAAAAGTCAATTATGAAAAGAGAGATCTCATATTGTTTGGCAATGTCAGACCTCCAATAAGAAAACACACACAGATGGTGACGATACCAAAATCCTTCCATTATGTGCCCATTGGAGGGACACAAGCCTCCTGTGAGAGGGAATGCGGTATAATCTACCACGCGGGCCCAGTGCGGGTTGGTAAATGTCACGTCATGTCTTCGACTTTTAAGTTCTAGGAGATGCCGGTTTCCACACGATGTTTTTCTTTAACGCTTTGATATCAGTGATGGAATAAATTAGGTATACAAAGTAATGTGTCTGCCAGGGTTCGATTCCACAACCTAAGACTCATAAGTCCGGGCCGTACCGTAACCACTGGGCCACCTCGTGCTAAGGCCCTTGACAAGTGGCATTCTATCATCGAAAGCGTGGCGATAGTGATTGACAAAAAGGCAAAATTGTATGAGATTGACAAGCGATATCGACAAATCACGTGATCAATCCCTTACATTTTGGCACTTCGACAATCGCCTTCGCTGACATCGAATGTCACCTGTCTAGAGCCTCTCTCTCTATTATGACGTTAACAAAAGTTTGTTAGCAACCAGCTCGTCAAGCAGTCAGCCAGCTCACGAATACGTATCCTCCGACTGCACAGCATGATTTTCTCCTTGTTTACGTCTTTTTAGTTCTCTTTTCAAGCAGTCGGGTTTTTAGATTTTTTGATTTAACTTTTTTTTTCATTTCATCTCAAATCAATAGTGATCTTTTAGCTGGTTGTGATTCAAGGAATTGTTTACTTGTTTACACAAAATAAAATTGCAAACCGTTGAAAATAGGTTATTTATTTTTGTATACAAAACAAATACTAGGTAGGTACGCACTTTCAAGTAGGCATATATTGATTGTCTCTGACTCTGAATAGTATGAGGTCCTGAACTCGATCCCGGTTGTGAGTTCGTGCCTGAAACTTAAACGTTTTTCTGTCTGAACGTTTGACCAGTTGTGTCAGATTTTACGGCTTCTGACTACCGTAAGGCAACGACTGTCAAAGATTTTCAAATGACAGCCGGGACCGGCTTAAGACGACGACAGTCGCCAACGACCTTGGGGGAACAAAACGCGCACTCGTTTTATACCCACGCGATCCATAAATTCAATAGTTTTGTACTTTCCTTATTATTCTATGACTTAAAAAAAGGCCTCAAATCAAATTGTAGATATTTAAATTTTTGATTTTGATAATTTCATTAAAATACATCCGGCAGTATTGGTGCGACTGTCGTTTAAAAAAATGGTCTAAATTAAAATTATAATTTTTTCAAAAAACTGCGACCAGCCGTTTAGATGTGATTCTCATTTTAAAGTCAGCTACTAAGGGATATCTGGAAGAGTCTTGGTATGTAATCCGTGAAACAACCTCGGCGAGCGTTGCTTAACCTCGTAGATCGACTAGTACGATTGTTATTATTTGGACACGAGAATTTGTTAATACTTATTTATTGAATTTTTTCTTACTTCTCAAAATCATCGAGAAAAAAAATGCAGCCAGTGTATCAGGTCTCCTAATCTCAGTCTTATCTGGTCAACCTGTTGCCTAAGATTAATTTATAAGTACACATTTGGACTAATTAAATGAGCTCTTTATTTACTTTTTTAAGAGTATTTGTAAATACAGGTATCACCATGACATGAGCTATCATCAAATCTCTTAAAAAAGAGAAAAAGATTATGTCGTATGATTTTGGAGCTGTAATTAGCAAGCCAGCCATCTGCACTTTAATACATAAATTAAAAATATTTTATTTTGTATTTTTTTTTTTTTTTTTTTTTAATTTTTTTTTTTTAATTTTTTTTTTTTTATCTCTGTTTGGCAGGTGTATCAAATTTAAATTTTCTACAAATATCTCAATGAAGATGTTTATTTATCTAGCCGACCCCAATATAGTTGGGAAAAGGCTAGGCAGATGATGATCTCGATGTAGATGGTCATAACCTCAAGCAGCTAATGAATATTTCGATGGCAGTAGGTCTAGGGCTCGCAGCCCGATCTGATCATAATCATCGTCGTCAATTTCAGCCAAAAGATGTCCACTGCTGAACATAGCGCAAGGGACCGATCAATGTGGGATCGCTTGGGAGAGGCCCCATTGACCGGTCCCATGCGCCCGATCAGATGGTCTGTTTACCTCCGTGCAACACTGAACACCAAACTGCACAATGTAAGGCCATACGTAGATGGAGCCAACCAATGACATGACGTCACACAAATCCTGCATCGCGCAAGCAAAGTATTCGGCGCGATTTGAACACATACAACAGTCCGACAATAACCGTCGGGCAGTTGCCCGGACCAGACACAACACAGATGTAGAGCTGGTGACCCTCGACGGGCTGGCTGAGCTACTCGCTATGTATCATGGCTAGCTCGTTGAGGATTCTACGTTTTCTATAGAGGTTTGTGGGGCTTTACACCCTGTTCCACATGCCTCCAAAGAGTAATATAATCACAGAAAAGTTGATCTCCCTTCGGCGGAATCACGACCATCAGTAATGAGGAACAGGACGTGAGGAGGAGGACAAGTATCTGGCAGAAACTAATCGCAAGCGTCAGTCAAGTCGCTCCTGAAGATGGGTGAGGTTATGCAAATGCCTTTGATTCCCAAATTATCCCCCTGATTTCAGATTTAGGCATATACAATATGACAAAGTTTGGCTTTACACAAAGTAGGATTTGACTCATTCCTAACTACAAATACTCAATTCAGAAACCGGTTCTTATGCACTTGGTTCAAGTCCTAGCTTAGTAACGGGGATGAAGTTCGTTCCTTGAGAGAGGCTATGGTGGAGCGTACTGATTTGACCTTAAATCTTGTCTCCCGTTGGGGTGACGACAATCTGGTCTCTTTTAACGCCACCAAAACACAGAAATGTCTTTTTACCGCAAAAAGGACTAGTTTCATTCAAACGCCTACTTTTCGGGGTGCATCTGTTCCTGTTACTGATCGGCTCGAGCTCCTTGGCATGGAGTTGACATCCAGTCTCAACTTCGGCGCCTCCATCGAGTACAAAGCCCAAATTGCGGCAAAGAAACTGGGCGTCCTAAACAGAGTGAAGCGATACTTTATGCCTGGACAGCTATTAACTCTTTACAAGTCCGATCCTGCATGGAGTATTGCAGCCACCTCTGGGATGGCTCAGCTAAATATCAGCTTACCGCGCTTGACTCGGTGGAACGCAGAGCTAAGAGACTAATTGGCGACGTCAAACTGGTGGATGCCAAGCTTCACAGCTTAGCTCATCGCCGTAAGGTTGCCTGCTTGTCGGTATTCTACAGACTGTATTTTGGCGAGTGTGCTCATGAACTCCACGACCTCATCCCACCGGCCCCCTTCTACCATCGGACATCTAGACGCACTGCAAGTTACCATCCTCACCTAGTTGCTATTCCACCAATTCGCACCAAGCGCTTCCAAACATCCTTCATAATGCGCACTGCAAAAGAGTGGAACTCACTGCCTGCGTCTGTGTTTCCGAACGCATACAACCCGAATCTCTTCAAAGTTAGAGTGAACAGGCTACTTCTGGGTAAGCTCACTCCATCGTCGACTTTGTCTCTGTCACCTCTGACCTAGACTTGAGTCAAGAGCAAACCCAAATAAAAAAAAAATATATATAAAAAAAACTATTCACTCATCTAGGACATGAAACAAGTAACCTATAGGTTTGTTTCACGATAAAGTTCCTAGAGCACTCTCATTTTAACACGCTTTTATTAGCTTGGTATGTATCTATGTATCAATGTAACGGAATCTTTGAGCGTGATTTTCACCCCCTTCGAAACGGATTGATTTGAAACTTTGCACACTTATCAAGGACCGATGACAATGTAATAATTTATTCAAAGTCAAAGCCAAAGTCAAATATGTTTATTCAACTTTGTTCAAATTTACAAGTAATGAAAGTTGATTCTACGGTGCGCGTTTAAATAGTTTATCCCATTAGCCTTACCAAGATCTTCAGGATTAGCAACTTTTTAGTTGAATTTACCATCAAAGCGTGTTTTTTAGTTTTTAGAACTACAATTTATTTCTTTTCTAATGGACTGTTGATCTGTTGACCATGTTTGTGTTTTGTTTGTCATCGAACGATAAAAAATCGATTGCAGATAGCTACTTCATAAACAGACCAACTTTGATGTGCTGTATTACGATTTCTTGCATTTCACAACCCCGGTTTATTATTTACTAGTTGTTCCCCGCGGCTTCGCTACCGTGGGCCACCCCACAGGATCCGTATTCGCTATAAAAAAATAGCCTATGTCACTCAGGAATAATTTAGCTTTCTATAGGTGAAAGAATTCTTTAAATCGATCCAGTAGTTTCGGGGCCTATTCGGTACAAACAAACAAAACTATCTTTCCTCTTTGTAATATTAGTATAGATGGGCACAAAAACTGACTAAATATAAAAATTATTGCAGTCTTCGAAATTTCATCCAATAGTTTAAACAAATAATATTCATTAATTAAATTGAAATGTTTCCCACTGTGTGTTTGTGTTTTGTTTGTCACTGTAAATTTATTATAATAATATTTTTAATTCTTTGGAATTCAAGAAAGCAAATGCATTTTCGGTCTGATCTTGTTTCAGGGCGCCACTAAAGAAAGATAAGACATAAGTGCAACGACAATGGATATTATAATAAATCCAAATAAAACAAGTGAAAAATATAGCACACATAAAATGAATGAAAATACAGCGGAGCGCCGACTCTTTGGTAAAAATCACCCACTTTTCTTCGCTTTAAAGTTTTATTTCACACAATTTACATTTAAATCGGATACAGCGATCTTTTAGACACGCTACAACCAAGAATTTTATACACAATCTGAACCACCCTATGGCCTCAAGCACTTTGAAAGTCAACTTGATGATATCTCTTTGCATAAATAACGAAATATTCTGTAGAAACTCTTTTGTGTCAATAATTTACATCTAGTTATGCAAACGGTAATTAATTTGCTTCTTTCTAAGCGTACGAAACTGTAATGAGCAATGCAAATACTTGTGAAAAACTCCTAAGCTGTTCCCGGATTTGTTTCGTAAGTTAATGAAACGTCAACACTTCCTGTGTTGACGTTTCATTGAAAATTAAGCGTAGTTTTTTTTCTTTGCCACAATTTTGTTTGAGTGCCACTTTCATATTTGCTAACGATCTGAAATACTAGGATATTTTTAAGTCTTGAATGCTTTTCTTAAAACATAATACTCAATATCCAAAGCTAGATATGGACCTCCCTCAAGCGTTTCCACATTGAATGAGCCTGTGCTTTTTGCAACCAGCGGACTCCCGCAGCACTCACCAGCTCATCTACTACCTGGTGGGAGGCTTTCAAATACATCTTTCACTATATGATCACAATGTGCTCTGTCCAGTGCCACATTAGTTTTTGTTGCAATTCTACGGCCCATGTCGGTTAACTTACGAATCAACAGAACCAAGAATCTTGGCTCAATGCTGGTCCTGCTTCACAACTACTAGGGCGTTAAAACTTGGGTCGCTATAATGTGCAACTTGGACATACTGATTGTTTATTAATACAAAAATGTCTTTAAATGGTTTAATTGAAATAAATAATTTGGGTTCGAGTTTGAACCTCTCGGAAAAAATATAACAGGCAAGTTCCAATGTTGATTAAATTAATATCATAGAAGTATTGAATTAGTGTATAAAAGCAACACAAAGTTGAGCTTGTGAAACCCCTAATGCAGGGGCATTTCAGGGCAAGGGGGTTTCACAAACCGTTTACAACAACACAGATTCTCTATTTAGTAACGGAATCTTAAGGTTACACTAGTCGAAAATTCTTCCATACAAACGTAGTCTAGGGATTATTCCACTGTTTGACAATCTACGTTAAAAAAAGTGATATCAATTTGTCTCATCATTATCTAGCCTTGTATGGAAACAAAAAAGTAAAAAAAGAAAATATTTGACAGTTATGTGCGTCGAAAGTTCCACATTTCGACACTAATTTTAACGCATTTTTGGGAGCAAATAAATACCATAAGAAGACGGCCACCATACAGGGATAGATTAGTTAAAAAATGCAAATAATTTAATTTTGAACGTTTAGTCGTTTTTTCATGATATCCAGACTCCCAAAGGTCTGTTTATAAAATTTCACGCGCTCGGTTTCATCCTAAATCACTATCCATTTCGCTACAAATTTGCAAAAGTGTCTATTCGTACGCGAACTAGCTTCCTACTGCTCATCATCTATCTCACACACTGCTCATCACCTCTACACAGCATCTATCTCTTCGGCACGTGTTGTCGTTTGATATAAAATGCATTTTAACCCCGCGCACAAAATAGTTCGTGACTGTAACCTTAATAATTTAATTTGCGAGCGTTGCCTTAGTTTTGACGAACTTTTTTAAATAAAATGCTCAAAGCATTGTTTCCCGTGTGGATAGAGACGTTAAAAGTTCAGGACATTGGTATATCTTATGCAGTTTTTTTTATGTTGCTCAGTAACTCAGTTACTGCCTTGTTAGTCTAGTGGTCGCCAGTGCTACTCTTGAGCGTGAGGTCTTGGGTTTGATTCACAGGTCGGGCGAAGTGTTTTTGGGTTTCTTCATCTGATTTTTTTTGTAGCAGCCCGGAGACTGGACTTGAAACCGGTTGATGGTAATTACGTTCACCCTCTATTACGTCAATATTATTATTTTATTTGAGACTGGTTTGCTCTTGACTCTAGTCTAGGTCAGAGGTGACAGAGACAGAGTCGACGATGAAGTAAGTTTACCCAGAAGAAGCCTGTGTACTCTAACTTTGAAGATATTCGGCAGGTTTATTACGTAAGAAACAGCAATCAGCAATCATCGCGCGATCAAACGCTTTATTAAATGTCATAAAAGTCCGAATTACCAACAGTGAAGGTATGATAGATCCTACACAATCGTTTTGCTAATCGCTCGCTGTTTGTCAAATACACTTATTTAAAAAAAAAGCGCTAAATCCTCTAAAACTTCTGTATTGAAGAGCAACGATTGCGCAAAAATCGCTATCTTTTTGCTCTTGCAAGATACGTAATAAGTCTGCAGGTTGAATGCGTTCGGAAAACAGACGCAGGCAGTGAGTTCCAATCTTTTGCTGTACGTATTATGAAGGTTGTTTGGAAGCGTTTGTTGCGAATTGGTGGGATCTCGTCATGCGACTAAAACATAACTTGGGAAATGTGGGAGTAGGTACCTAAGTTCACGTCTGCCTAACTCCTTTGAGGAACACTGGCGTGATTTTATGTATGTACTACCTTCTGCCAGCGGCTACGCCTGCGTGAATGCCGAAAATTATCCCAAGGGAGCATATTCAAAAATCAAAATCAAAATCAAATATTTTTATTTTACATAGGCCTACATGGGCACTTATAAAACGTCGACAAAAGGTGCACGGTTCGGGTTAGTCGTTTCCTATGGAGAAGAACCGGCAAGAAACTCCATGGTTACTCTTTTAAATTGTTTTGTTTACAATATTTCCATGTTACAGCATTAGTACTTGGATATGGGGGGACAACGTAGGCCCGACAATAAGTCGTACGAAATTGAAAAAAAAAAAAAAACAAACAAACAAACAAAAAAAAATATGTACGAAAAAAAAGTTAACAAATGTTAATAAATGTATTCCCGGGATAATCTCCTATGTGCTATTCCAGACTATAATCTATCAGTGTGCCAAATTTCATTAAGATCCGTTAAGCCGTTCTGGCGTGATTAGGTAACAAACATACATCCACACTTCCACACACACATCCATCCAAACTTTCACATCAAGATTAGTACTTACTTTATTTTCGTAATGCCTGCAATGTGGGTTGCTATGTCTAAAAAATCCCCCACACACACCAAAAAAGAGGATTTGCCGATTAATTTCGTTACAGGATTGAACACAGATGAATAATTTCTCTACGGACCGATTTTTCAATAGGTTGTCAGATAACTTTTACTTGAGAAATAAATATTGCGGTTTGAGAGCTTTTGTATAAAATATTTGTCTAGCTGCCATGTTCTTTCTTCAGTTAAAAATATTTAACTATTATACTAAGTAAGTACTATTGTAACTTATTGGGGCTGCCTTAGTTTATTTATGACACAATGTATGAGATCAAATAAATATTTTTTATTGATATATTAGCTCTTAGAAACATGTACTTAGCAGCCTTGTCCTGAAGAAAGTTAATAACATTATTATTTGGTGCACTCTATGAAACAAATAAATGAATGCCTGAACATGCCACAGAATCTTCAACCCTCGGCGCTGTACCGAGCGTAACCCATATATATAGGTATGCCCATGTTACAGAAAGACCAGAAGCAGCTATTTGAAGAAAAATCCAAATAGCGATTAGGCGACTACGCTATTTAACAAAATATATTTTTTTGAAGATCAATCTTTCGTAATTTTGTTTTATTTAATTTTTTTTACTGTCAGTCATTGTAGTAACTTTTTCTTTTTTTAAGAACCTTTTAATGAGTATCTTATTTTTCAAAATTAATTATTGTATATTTTCCTGTCTTTCTGTTTCCCGTTATAGTACTTTATTGGTAAAAGGTAGAATGTCATGACTCCTGTACGTTTGTGTGCAATATTCATGCACACAAACGTACAGGAGCAGCAGTTTCTGTTGCAAGTTTTTGCAACTTTTCTCTCTCTGTTGAATATGAAATTCAAATAGACTCGTTTTAATAGAATATTTCTGTTGGAGTTCAAAATTGTATTATTTTATTTTATACTGACTTGTTTTTCCCGAGGAGCTCGTGGCTAAATAATAACAGCCGCACGGGCCGATCATCAATGTTAAGCAACGCTTGACGAGGTCGGTCCGTGGATGGGTGACCATTTCAACATACCGAGTTTCCTCGGTACCTCGGAAAGAACGTTAAGCCGTTGGTCCCGGCTGTCATTTGAAGATCTTTGACAGTCGTTACGGGTAGTCAGAAGCTTGAGATCTGACACCAGTCTTGCCAAGGGGTACCGTGTTACCCAGTTACTGGGTTGTGGAGGTCACATAGGCAGTCGCTCCATGTAAAACACTGGTACTTAGCTGAATCCGGTAAGACTGGAAGCCGACCCCAAAATAGTTGGGAAAAAGGCTAGGCAGATGATGATGACTGACTTGTTTTTCCCACGACACCGTTTCCATAGCCGATCTCACAGGACCGTGCAATTTTTCGGGATGAAAAGTAGAATATGCTGATTGCTATAAGCTATTTAAGCCTTGAGTAAGGATAGTCAAGATTTCTTTTAACGATATTTTGTTTGTCTGACGTCTACAAACAAGCAATCAATTTTACTTCTATTAAATATTTAAAAAAATATACCAGTATTGGTTAAGTTCTACTATTATTTGAAATTACTTTTAGGGCTTTCCTTTTCAGTGTTAGAGCCAACTGTCTCGTCTAAAATAGTAATTATGTACAAACTAATCGATATTATATGTATCGGGTATTAAATAAACAACTTACATGTAATAAATATTTTATTGTGTTTCATACATAGTCATAGTGGTGTTCAGAGGATAACCGTGGTCGTATACCACCTACCGTAACAAAACAATACATTCTGCAAAGAAGCACAACGTACCTTCATTTTAAAATCCCTGTCTAATGACACCACTTAAGATGGGGTGGGGTATAATTTTATTTTACTCTGTTTCACTATATTAAATTCAATGTGAAGTCACAAAACCTATAGCCAGAGGACAAACAAGACGCTTCCAACGACACCTCATTTGTCAAATTATGATAAGTAGTTTAGAAGTTATGAGAGAACATACAAACATACATACCGGTAAAAAACATAACCCTCCCTTTTGTTTCACCGTGTTCGGGTAAAAACAAAATGACCCTTGTCATTTTTCCGCTCACCTATTTAATTTTTCAAAGCGTGTCCTACGCTTTGAAAAATTCTAAATCTCAATATAGCTCGGAGAACAACGGGAATACATATTAAGTGCATAGGGGGACAGGCAGGGAACAAAGAACAAGACTTATTGTCTCGTAACAATGGAACAAGTCCGTTACCTGCCAGTTATTTGTGCCGTATTTGTCACGAATCAGTGTAGGCGACACACTGTGCTTGTTCAACTTTATTTTTTGTTTCACATTACCTGCCTTTGATTGGAGAGGATAGTTGGTCTGTATTTTCTGAACTTCAAGTTGGAGAAAAATAAGGAGAGTAATTTTCTAAATTTCTGCATTATTCGATCTATTGTAAATACAGTTAGTTTTATAAATAGTTCGGTTCATTTAGTTTTATACACAAACCATGAGGTATCATGCGTGGTGAAAAGAAGTGGTTTAAGAGTCAGTAAGAAAGTACATGTATCGATTTCAGGATAGATTGATTGATAAACTAGGTAGGATTAAAAATCTATTGTAATAATAATCCTCCCTTCTCGCATCATGTTCCTCCTTACTGAGAGTCGTGATTCCCCGGTCTTCGTGGAAACAACTTTTCCTTCACCAATTTGCGCCAACTACTTTTGTCTTTGGCGTCGTGGAGGGCATCGTGCAGTTTGGTATTTAACGATGTGTGGACTTGGTCTGGCCATCTGATTGGAATTCGACCTCTCGAAAGTTTCCCTTCGATCTTGCCAGTAACCATCAGCTGTTCGAGGTTGTATCCGTCCTTCCTGGCAATGTGACCAAAAAATTTCAGAATCCTACGAAGTCAGACCGTGGACAGTCTGATATTTATTTTTAGTTTCCGGAGAATATAATAATTGGTGAATAGAATAATTGGAGGAAAATGTTGCAAATCCCTTGGTCTGGGATTTGCAACATTTTCCTCCAGGAAAGCATCGATTCGGTCACGGTCGGCCTTGAAGATGGGAACACCAGGGAGCTGAACGGTTTCACCTTCGTCTTCCTTGAAATGTTTACGGTCTTTCCATACTCTTAGCAGCTGGGTCATTGCATTTTTGGATCTGGGTGTAAAGGTACTCAGAGTTCTTCCAGAATCTTCCACAATGGCGACCAAATCACGCAGTCAAAAGCTGTACGCCACATATTTTTATCTCGGCGGCAGGGCTGTAATATCTTCGACTCAAGACAGTATTATTTTCTCGGTCCCGCTGTGGTACCAGTCCCCGCTTTTTGAGGTTTTTCCGTTCCTTAAATAATAATAAAGCATAATTTAAAAGCTTTGTTCCGAACGACTTCGTTTACAGTAGTTACGACTTAGTTTAGTTTACATACTGAAATATTAAAAGTGAGTTTGGTTTCTTTGTAGAATGTCTCTGCGCAGTTTAGCGTGCCTCTTATTGTAACATTCATTTATTATTATTATGTCATTAATTCATTATTTATCTTATTATCTACATTTTTAAATCTATACTAATATTATAAAGAGGAAAGATTTTTTTGTTTAGAATTAATATTTGTAACAAATATTAATTCTAATGATTACTGAAAACTTAATTTTTTGTTTGCTTGTACCAAATATGCTCCTACTGGACGGATTTGAAAAATTCTTTCACCAATAGAAAGCTACATTATTCCTGAGTGACATGGGCTATTATATTTATTTTTATCCCGAAAATGGGTCCTGTGGGGTGGTCCACGGGAGCAAAGCCGCGGGCAACAGCTAGTGTTTTAATAAAAAAGGCCCATCGGTATCGGGAACAGGGTCCAAGTTACCGGCGGTCAGGGCTTCAGAGAGAGGAACCTCCGAACAATACGTTATTATTATTATTTAGTATTAATTCTCTTCTAACATTTTCCATTTGTTTCTGTTTCGCGCTACTCTTCTCCAATTATGACCAACCGTGAATTAAAAATCTTCCTCTCATCTTGTATGTTGTCTACTCTATTGCGATTCCCATCTCAGGAAACGCCGAAAAAAAAAAGAATATCCCTACCTGCCTTTTATAATTTTTCCGGTAACAAAATACAGAAAAACACAAAGGTTAGGTACAAGATTTATGAATTAAGAAATAAATGAAATCTGTTAAAAGCTTTCGAGATTAATCCGTTAAATCAGTGCCTTTGGAGCAATTTAACAGAACCTAAACGTTTTTTCTTACCGTTTCAATAAGATTGGATTCGTTTATGGAAATGATACGAGTATGAATGGAGTTTATAATGTCATAGCGAAATGTTTGTTTGTAAATATATTACTTGCTTGCTGCCTGTTTTTTAGCGAAATTTTAAAATTGCGAAAACGTAAGCACCTTAGTTACTTACCTACTAGGTATGTGCAGTTTTATTTTTATTTTTGTTATGTGTTATTTTTACAGACTTCAAAAAAGGAGATAATCTGTTTGATACGTATATAAATGATATCGTTACACTAAATTCACATAAATATGATACTGTATGTGGGCTTCTCATCATGTAAGCCAAATTTCATAAGTGTATGTATGTTTATCCACTCACTTCTCCGATACTAGCTATCGGCTCGTGATCATTCTCTTTTTATTGGATTGAGTGTCTGTCAACTTAAGGAATATTGCAAGTTCAAAATCGATTCAGCAGTTTTCAAGTTACGGAACATACAAACGAACTCCTCAGCGAAAAACAGCACGAATGTGTGAACTTAGTTATTATGGTTATTTTGTCAATCCTTTAGGTACTTTTTTGCACTTTTTTGTGTTTTGTTTTAGAACTCTGTTTATTTTTTGTGAAATAGGTTTTAAAAAGCCCGAGGAGCTCGTGGCTAAATAATAACAGCCGCCCTGGTCGATCATCAAGGTTAAGCAACGCTTGACGAGGTCGGTCCGTGGATGGGTGACCATTTCAACATACCGAGTTTCCTCCGTGCCTCGGAAAGCACGTTAAGCCGTTGGTCCAGGCTGTCATTTGAAGATCTTTGACAGTCGTTACGGGTAGTTAGAAGCTTCAGATCTGACACCAGTCTTGCCAAGGGGTACCGTGTTACCCAGTTACTGGGTTGTGGAGGTCAGATAGGCAGTCGCTCCATGTAAAACACTGGTACTTAGCTGCATCCGGTAAGACTGGAAGCCGACCCCAATATAGTTGGGAAAAGGCTAGGCAGATGATGATGAGGTTTTAAATAGCCCAAACACGACTAAACTACGAACAAAAACAGTTATTGTAAAAGGTGTGACATGACCTGCATAAACCGTTTTGTTCGTAATTGTCCCCTGCGTTACTTTCCTAGTACAGTAGGTACTGAGGCTGTGGACGTAACACTCTTTATACCACTTTGAAATAGATACGACTTTAACGCAGGTGCAGAATCTACTGCGTTACCATAGTGACTTGTTTAGCGAGGCGGAAAATAAAAGTTTATATATTTGTCATTGGTACCTCTTGTTTTTATTGTTTTTCAACACTACTATCACTAAAAAGTGAGCAAAGTCTTTAGTAAAGTACCTAAAGGATTGAAAAATATCTAATTTTCGTGTTTTTTGTCGCTAACGAATTCAGTTGTATTTCCATATAAGCTTGTACTGTTTCCTAAGTTGAATGATACGTAATCCTGCAAAAAGAATAATCACCATCAAATGCGTGAAATGCGTTAAAAAAACATACATATGCTATACATACACTTATGAAATTTGGCACACGTTTTTTTATTTTTTTTATTTATTTATTGATAGGTTCGCGTTTGACCACTATCTCACCTGATGGTAAGCGATGATGTGGTCGACGGTGGAGCACGCTAGCCTAGAAGTAACCTATTCACTCTTGACTTGAAGACCCCAAGGATGTAGCTATCAGGAAACAAAGACTCCGGCAGGGAATTCCCCAACAAACCCATACAGAGTAACATATGTGAATATTGCGCAATCTCAACAAAAGTATATATATACGTGTCGAATTGATTACCTCCTTTTTTTGAAGCCGGTAAATTATATCAATTCCCCGAAAAGTAAGGCCGAGGTGCACGTACAATTCACTCACATTTTGGCAGTTATTGTCCAAGTCCCATGTACAGGAGGCTTGTCTGTTACTATCAATTGGGTACAAAGCTAGACACCAGGACTACTGAGAGAAACCCAATAACACTTCGCCCCTTCTGGGAATCGAACCCAGGACGTCCATGTTCAGCACTTCAGCAGGTCTTGCGACCAATAGTGCAACGAGGCAGTCTTTTGTTTTATTTTTATATTAACAGAAAAAAGAACTCGCCTCTCGTGCTTGAGGTCGTGGGTTCAAATCCGGGCAAGTACCAATGTGACTTTTTCAAATTCATATGTACTTTGGTACTTTCTAAGTTTATCTTGGACATCACAGGCAACGGTGAAGGAATGCTATCCGTTTCATCTCTATTCTTAAAGACTGGAAAAACTAGAATAACAGCCGGGACCAATGGTTTAACTTTTTTGAGGCATGGCGGATGCCCGGTATTTACTGAACATCCATCCACGGACCGACCTGACCAAGCGTTGATTAACCTTGATGATCGACCAGTGCGGCTGTTATTTCTTAGCCACTAGCAATGTAATGCCAATGTAGGTATTTCAGATGCCTAACCATGCCTAACCCGGAGACAAAGCAAAAATTCTATTGAGCTTGCGGCAACTAATTATATGTAAAATCAAAATCAAAATCAAATATTTTTATTTTACATAGGCCTACATGGGCACTTATAAAACGTCGACAAAAGGTGCACGGTTCGGGTTAGTCGTTTCCTATGGAGAAGAACCGGCAAGAAACTCCATGGTTACTATTTTAAATTTTTTTGTTTACAATATATCCATGTTACAGCATTAGTACATGGATATGGGGGGACAACGTAGGCCCGACAATAAGTCGTACGAAATTGAAACAAAAAAAAACAAACAAAAAAAATTATGCACGAAATAAAAAGTTAACAAATGTTAACAATCATCTAGAAATCTAGAAAGCCTACAATGTTCACACATTCACAATAGGTAAAAGAATCTATACAAAGGTAAAAAAAAAACACAACACTAAATTTTACATGTGGCACAAATACTGTAATCAGTGCTGTAACTATTCTTAGCAAAGGGCTATAATGATGATTGAAAAATATTGTAAAAAGTCTAATTAAAAGAGAAAAAAAATGAGATTGAGAATAGTCAGAGATATCCATATATTTGTGCCGTTTATGAGTTACCAGGGAAGCCGCATGCGCAGAGGGTGTCAAAGCCAATTTTTTTTATCTTCAACGTAGTCCTTGATTTTATAATATGCTTTTTTAATAAGGACACGTTTGATGTAGTTTTTGAACTTTCCATCGGTCAGTTCTATAACTGACTTAGGCAACTTGTTATAAAAGCGTATACTGTTTATAAGAAAAGACTTGCTAGTTTTCGTTAATCTGAATTTGGGTATTACAATTTCGTGCTTACTGCGTGTATTTAAATTATGGAAGTCACTTCTAGTTTTGAAAAGCCCTCGATTTTTGCGGACATACAAAATACATTCCAAAATATAAACTGAAGGTAGAGTCAGTATATCGATCTCTTTAAATTTTTCTCTGAGGGACTCGCGACGACCCATTTTATAGATCACGCGGATTGCCCTCTTTTGTAAGATAAAAATTGAGTCAACGTCTGCTGCTGACCCCCACAGCAAATTGCCATAAGACATAATACTGTGGAAATAAGCATAGTATACTAGTCTAGCTGTGGCTACATCGGTTAACTGCCTTATCTTCCTTACTGCATAGGCAGCCGAACTTAACCTGCCCGAAAGAGTTCTAATGTGCGCGCCCCACTGAAATTTTGAATCGATAGTAATCCCCAAGAATACAGTTTCCGTTATTATTTCAAGATTTTTGCCGTCAAGATTTAGATTTAGGTCACGTTGAGATACATTTGGTAAAGAGAACTTTAGACATTTTGTTTTTTTCGCATTCAGTAAAAGATTGTTAGCTGCGAACCATTCCGAGAGAACAATTAGACTTTCATTGACATGTAAGACATCCGTATCTTTCCTATCTATTTTAAAAATTAGCGAAGTATCATCAGCAAATAGAATTATATCCGATAATTTGGCCATCATAAAAGGGAGATCATTAATGTAAACAAGAAAAAGGAAAGGGCCGAGAATTGAAACTTGGGGCACGCCCATTTTGACTAGAGACCCGGAGGACGTCGCCCCATTAACATTTACTTTTTGCTGTCTGTTTGATAAATAGGAAAGCACAAGATCAGCAGCTTGTCCTCGAATTCCGTAGTGTTGTAATTTACAGATCAGTGTGTTGTGGTCGACGCATCTCTATATTGTCTACTCTTGAACTCTTCGCATTTCCCAAAAAAGGCAAAACTCTCTCAGAATCTTTCAAAAGTCCTGCTCACAGCCAAATGTTCTGATATTCTAAAAATTATATTAAATTGTGTATTAAACACAGCATTATTTAAGAAACTGTTTTGAAAAGTTTTCAAAGTATGGATTTCGATGAAACCAAATATCATCACCGTTGTTTATTTTAAGAAGCTTTTAAAATAATTAATTAAGTTAATCTAACGTTAGGTATATGCAAGAGAGGCAAGCATTAAGTGGAATTTTTCAGTTTTCAGCAGAAGAAAATTCTGATTGATTTTGATCGCCTAAAATTTTGCACCGAAAGAGTTTACTGATTTTTATTTTATTTCACCCTGGCTGGGGTCACTTTCCCTTTTGTTCAATGTAGGCGTTTTACAAATCCTTAGCAAATGCTTAATTTATCAGCTAGATTCTTAAAAATGAATAAATTTTGGTATGAGTGTCCCGTTTTATTTTATATCCTTGTTTGTAAACGCACCCACGATACAGGAAGAAATTCCTAGTGTGGAGCAACGTTTTTTTTTAATCCTTTGCACTGTCAGCATTTCATTGCATTGAAATTACCTTACAGATATATATCTAATACCCCATAAGTATATCTATAAGATATACCAGCTTGATGCACTTGAGTCAATTGACAAACGGGCCAAGAGGCTTATTGGCGACGATGCACTGGGCGTACAAAGCTCCAGAGCCACATTGTACATCGACGTGGAGTTGCCAGCCTGTAGATTATAATTTGGGGAGTGTGCGATGGAACTGCACAATTTGATTCTTCCTAGGCCTTTCCATCATCGTACTACAAGACGTACGGCAATGCGCCATCGGTACATGGTACATATCTCACCCATACGCACAAAGCTTTTTGCGAATACTTTCATTGTGCGTACAGCTAAGATAAGGAATTATCTGCCGGAGTCTTCGCTGTTTCCTTATAGCTACAACCTAGGGGTCTTTAAGAGATTCATCATATCATCATCATCATATCAGCCGAAAGACGTCCACTGCTGGACATAGGTCTCCCCCAAGCGTCACCACATTGACCGGTCCCGTGCGTGGCGCAACCAGCGGATCCCCGCAACCTTCACCAGGTCATCGGTCCACCTGGTGGGAGGCCTTCCAACGCAACGTCTTCGGCTCGCGGTCGTCACTCCAGAACCTTTCTGCCCCATCAGCCATCCATTCTGCAAGCAATGTGCCCTGCCCACTGCGTAGTAACTATTCAGTAATCTGTGCCACTGCCACTTAAGTTTGGCAATTCTTCGGGCCATGTCGGCAACCCTGGTCCTCTTGCGGATCTCTACATTTCTGATTCGATCACGCAAGGAAATTCTGAGCATAGCCCTCTCCATCGCCCTTTGAGTGACTGTAAGCTTTCTGATGAGGCCCATTGTATGCGACCACGTCTCAGTGCCATATGTCATAGACTTTCGTCTTGAGACACTGTGGTAAGTAGGACGAGAAGATACCGCGCAACTTCCCGAACGCTGCCCAGCCGAGTCGGATTCGACAGTTGACCTCTTTCTCGAAGTTGGCCCTACCCAACTGGATCGTTTGTCCCAGGTAGACATAGTCGCCCACAACTTCGAGTGTGTTGATAGGCGTGTGTGTAACATGGGCATTCAACATCACCTTGGTTTTGTCCATGTTCATTCTAAGACCCAATCTTTATGAAGCACTACTGAGGTCATCGAGCATTGTACTGCGGTCCTCCATGGTCTCAGCCATAACCACTATATCGTCGGTAAACCTAAGGTGAGTGATGTACTCGCCATTGACGTTGATGCCTAGCCCTCTCTAGTCCAGAACCTTGAAGACATCCTCCAGTGCAGCGGTAAACAGCTTCAGAGATATGAAGTCTCCCTGTCTCACACCTCGCTGCAGAAGGACTAGTTCCGAGGTCCGATCCTGAAGTTGAACTAGCATGGTGGCGTTTTTGTACAAACACTTCAACACTTCGATGTACCGGTAGTCAATTTGGCACCGTTGGAGAGACTGCAGTACAGCCCAAGTCTCGATCGAATCGAAGGCTTTCTCGTAGTCCACAAACGATAAACAGAGAGGCAGGTTGTACTCTTCGGTCTTCTGTATAACCTGCCGCAGTGTATGTATGTAGTCTACGGTGTTGAAGCCTTTACGATATCCGGCTTGTTCGGGAGGCTGGAAATCGTCAAACCAGCGCGTGAGACGATTCGTGATGACTCTTGAGAACAGCTTGTAGACATGGCTAAGAAGTGTGATGGGCCTATAGTTCTTCAGTAGGGCATTGTCACCCTTCTTGAAGAAAAGTACCACCACACCCCTGCACCACGCCTGTGGCGTTTTCCCTTCGAGTATGACGAAATCAAACAGCTTCTGGGCTTTGCCAGGTCCACTTCCTGTGCTCACGCTTTCTGAAGAAGAAGTTCATCATTTAGAGGCCCTTCTTCTCCATAAAACTGGCCAGTAGGTGACCCCGGTGGTTCCGACGTCCAACTCCAAATTGCCCCACAAGCAGCTCATCCACGTCTCGTTTGCCCAGTTTCGCGTTGAAGTCCCCCATGACAACGGTGAAGTGAGTTTTGAAACCATGCATGGCTCTAGAGATATCCTCATACATGGTTTATGAGGTTTACTGTCCAATTAGTAAAACAATAGTTTACAACAGACCATAATGTGGCCCATGGGACTGTGAACCTGTTAAGTGGAACGGGTTACTTCTAGGCAAGCGTGCTTCACCGTCGACCATATCAACGCTTATCATCAGGCGAGATAGTGGTCAAACGCGATCCTATTACAAATAAAAAAATATACATATAAGATTAAGATTTTATAAATAATGTAAAAAAATAACACTTTTTAACCGACTTCCCAAAAAGGAGGAGTTTCTCAATTCGACCTTTTTTTTTAACGTGTGTTCGCAGATAACTTCGTCGTTTATGAACCGATTTAGATAATTCTTTTTTTGTTGGAAAGGAAATATACCAAGAGTGGTACCATTTTAAGAAAACCAGGATCTGATGATGACATTCCAGAAAAATTGTGGGCACAGGCTACTTCTGGGTAAGCTCACTCCATCGTCGACTTTGTCTCTGTCACCTTTGACCTAGACTAGAGTCAAGAGCAAACCCATCTCAAATAAAAAAATTAAACAAAAATATTATATGCATACATATAGCGATTTTGGTATTTTTATCAGCAATGCAATCATTTCCACTCAGAAAGTGTCATTTGGTGAAATGGAACTGATGAAGAAGACCACAGATGGCCATCGGAACTCCTTAATGCTAAGTATGTCACGGGTGTAAGATATATCGAATAGCTAACCGACTATGATGGAGCAAATCCTTATAAATAAACTGATGAAAATGGTAACATCGAACTGTACTGACGATGAAGCCGGAAGGGCACTGGTACTCCGAAATAAAACCATGGATCCTAGTCGTGTTTGGGCTTTACTTTGGCTATAAATGATTTTCATGGTATTTGGTGGTACCTACCGAAACAAAAGGAGATAAAAAAAACCTTTTTAAGGCGCCTCCCCGAGCAAAACGCCGAGCTAGTCGAATTTTGTGCAGTTTTTAAGAGCTATTTACTCTTTATTTAAAAAGAAATATCAATTAATAAAAATACATTAAATTTCTACATAATGTTGATTCTAAAATGGTAGTACACTTTTTTTTTTAAAGAGGTATATGTGACGTGACACTAATCTCCTTCCAACAAAACCATAAAAATGTGAAATATTTATTAATAGCATGCATCTCCTCGTAAAGTGTTCATTAATTATTTTAAATCGAATATTGGTCTAAAAGACCAATATTCGATTTTGTAAAGATTTTATTCTAAAATCTGGGTATTCACTACCGTAATTCATGCGCCACCAGTGCCGCTAGGCCAACAGGAATGCTCATATCTCATGCTGATTTTTTGGTCAGGGTACGGCCTTAACTAAAAAATCAAACCGACCTCGACAAAGCGAAAAATTACTTACTTTGTAGAAGTCGGTGCCGAAAAACGGAAAAAAATAGGTACCAAAGACACCAAGGGCGGCGGGGGGCGGGTATTTTTCGCTTTGTAGTGTTAAGTTTTGGAAGTCGGTTTGATTTTTTTGTTATAAAGATTTTTTTATATAGACAGCAGAAAACTACGTCACTAAACTTAGGTATTCTCGTCGACTTGACATTTCAGCAGCGATAACTCGGTTATGTTTGAGATTGACAACGACACGTACTTTCACAGGATGTCACTGTTTCTAAGTCCATAAAGGCACATTACAGGTATTATGTACATATCGAGTAACACTACTACTTATTTCATGTGACTTCACGTCAATATCTCGCAACTCGTTACACTAAATCGACTCGACATCCGACAACCGAATCACTCGAGTGCGTCAAATATCCGGCCGTGTTACAGTCGATACAACTACAGTGTGTTGAACACTACACGACTAAATTAGAAAACAAATGTGAAACTTTCACATCAATCACACTTGAAGATTGACATAAATATCCCACCTTTGTAAGTGACATAACTTGAGACCTGTTTTCTCCATACAGTTGACCTGAGGTGACCTGTGATACACTCACATTTTACAAGTTAAATGCCCATGTAATAAAAGCGTGCCTTTTGCTATCAAGTGGACAAAAGTCCAGCATAGCTGCTACAGAGAAATTTCTCAGGGAAAACCCGAATAACATTTTACCCGAGCTGGGAATCGAACACAGGAATTATGAAATAAAAGACGACGTCTAACTGAACAAATATGGCGTACTGCGATACAGTTGCGGCAGCAACGGTATCGCAGTACGCCATATTTGTTTACCAAATCAGACAATAAAAAAAGAACACACTATACGTTTGACACACAACAGCTGCTGGGATTACGTCCATCTTGTCACCGTCAAATGCGGGTGGTTGTTGCGATTAATGAAGCATCCTGTGGATGGTCGCAACTGTACATGTTTCCTTTCCAAGACGTCGCACAGATCCGACTTAGGATGGGTTGATTTGACTTGCATCACAGTTCATGAGTGTACATCGTTGAAGGTCACCAGTTTTATATGCTCTTTAGATAGGCATGTAAATTCTTAGCAATGGGAATGTATACGGAAAGGCTCGTGGGTAAATAATATTAGCCATCATGGGTCGTTAGACAAGGTTAAACGAAGCTCTTCGAGGTTTGTTCATTGATAGCCTTCCATCCATTAGATACATACCTTCCGAGCCTCGAATAGTTAGTTCGGTGGCACGGTCTGACTGTCTTTCAAATATATTATAAAGTCACTACACTATACTATAAAGCTCATAAATCTGACCAACATACTTGCCAAGGGCTTTCGTGTTAATCAATAGATATACTTGATTGTAGAAGTAAGTTATGCAATATGTATAAACGATGCCCCATATCCTGTCCCGCTCATTGTGCAAAAACATCTGCACCATCAATCATGCGAGATCTTTGCAAGGCCAGCAATAAGGCTATCGAAGTGGCTTAGTATTGGTCGAAGAAAATTTAAATTGGGAACAAAGAATCATCAACACGAAGAAGAAGAAGATAAGCAGTCACTTTAGGTAAAAAAATGAGAGAGGTATCTTACGGACACCCGGTTGAAACGGAGTTCGATTAATTAAATTTACAGTCTTTCAGTTTCGTAAAATATGACGAAACTGAAATAACAACAACACAGCTGATGCTCAGTGTATAACGCACAATAGCGGCTGCTAGCGTAGGTCCTGTATGTGTATAGTCAGCGCGCGCTCGTACGCCTTCGGTTTTCTTCGTGCGTCTCCGGCTCTCTCCTCGGCGTCTCCCTTTCGTGCGGACCTTTGCTTGTACTATCCTGCATGCATCACACTGTGCTCGCACAATTTATCACCCAGAAATTATTATTTATATTAATACAAAAGCGTAACGATTAAATACGCATAATTTCAAAATTGACGGCAAGCTGAATCGGTTGAAAAGTTTGTTTTTTAGGTAATCGGGCATTGCCTCAAAAACATTGCAAAAAGTGTCGGCTTTTGGTGTCTTTTTTTTATTGTTACACTTTTTCTGTCTTGCTTCTCAGCCCGCAAACAAATCAGGACTAACGTGCGATAAGGAACTCCGTTCCAATACTGCTAGCATTCAGCTGTATCTGAAACTACACTTCTTTTATTCATAAAGAGTCTGCATTTTAAACTTTTAACTATGTTTTTTCTGTAGTTTGGTAGGTACTGTTAAGAATCTATGATTTTGCCATGAAAATTAAATATTTCCAACCAGAATGTTAAATGAATTTCCATCCATACCATCATGATTGGAAAAATAAAAGTAAAGTGGGCAACTTGAAATACGGCAACCTATAACGCGAATTGATGAATGCTTTTTAATATGAGGACATATCTCACGCGGTTATTAGTCGGTTTTCTTAACACTTTTATGATGTATTAGCCTTAAAGACAATGGTATAGTGCTTTTGCCCGTGGTTTCGCTCGCGTTAAAGTCAAAATTTATCCCACTGAAAAGAAAAAACTCGATACCAAGGTTGTTACTAAGTCAATTCGACCTACTTAATTGTGTTAGAATCTCTGTAGCAAAATGCGCTTAAGTCGGGTTAGGGATTAAGTTGGCAGATAGTACCTACCTACTTAAGCTTATTAGCCGTTCATAGAAACTAGGGTGTGAACTGGAAGATGCTTAAATCCTTTATTAAATTGTTCTCTTTTTGAACAAAATATGCATAGAAAAAATTAAGAGGGCAGTTAAGAGTTTATTTCAGGTATTAACAAATGGGTGTTTATGATAAACAGCACTTAACACGGTGGCTGCTAGACAATAGAAACAATAGAAAATGTATTGTTTGGGGTGACCGGAATGGCCGTCAAGGTTAACACCTTTACGGCCATTCCGGTCACAGTGAAGCGAACAAAATCAAAATCAAAATCAAATATTTTTATTTTACATAGGCCTACATGGGCACTTATAAAACGTCGACAAAAGGTGCACGGTTCGGGTTAGTCGTTTCCTATGGAGAAGAACCGGCAAGAAACTCCATGGTTACTCTTTTAAATTTTTTTGTTTACAATATTTCCATGTTACAGCATTAGTACTTGGATATGGGGGGACAACGTAGGCCCGACAATAAGTCGTACGAAATTGAAACAAAAAAACAAACAAAAAAAATAATGCACGAAATAAAAAGTTAACAAATGTTAACAATCATCTAGAAATCTAGAAAGCCTACAATGTTCACACATTCACAATAGGTAAAAGAATCTATACAAAGGTAAAAAAAAAAACACAACACTAAATTTAACATGTGGCACAAATACTGTAATCAGTGCTGTAACTATTCTTAGCAAAGGGCTATAATGATGATTGAAAAATATTGTAAAAAGTCTAATTAAAACAGAAAAAAAATGAGATTGAGAATAGTTAGAGATATCCATATATTTGTGCGGTTTATGAGTTACCAGAGAAGCCGCATGCGCAGAGGGTGTCAAAGCCAAATTTTTTATCTTCAACGTAGTCCTTGATTTTATAATATGCTTTTTTAATAAGGACACGTTTGATGTAGTTTTTGAACTTTCCATCGGTCAGTTCTATAACTGACTTAGGCAACTTGTCATAAAAGCGTATACTGTTTATAAGAAAAGACTTGCTAGTTTTCGTTAATCTGAATTTGGGTATTACAATTTCGTGCTTACTGCGTGTATTTAAATTATGGAAGTTACTTCTAGTTTTGAAAAGCCCTCGATTTTTGCGGACATACAAAATACATTCCAAAATATAAAGTGAAGGTAGAGTCAGTATATCGATCTCTTTAAATTTTTCTCTGAGGGACTCGCGAGGACCCATTTTATAGATCGCGCGGATTGCCCTCTTTTGTAAGATAAAAATTGAGTCAACGTCTGCTGCTGACCCCCACAGCAGAATGCCATAAGACATAATACTGTGGAAATAAGCATAGTATACTAGTCTAGCTGTGGCTACATCGGTTAACTGCCTTATCTTCCTTACTGCATAGGCAGCCGAACTTAACCTGCCCGAAAGAGTTCTAATGTGCGCGCCCCACTGCAATTTTGAATCGATAGTAATCCCCAAGAATACAGTTTCCGTTATTATTTCAAGATTTTTGCCGTCAAGATTTAGATTTAGGTCACGTTGAGGTACATTTGGTAAAGAGAACTTTAGACATTTTGTTTTTTTCGCATTCAGTAAAAGATTGTTAGCTGCGAACCATTCCGAGAGAACAATTAGACTTTCATTGACATGTAAGACATCCGTATCTTTCCTATCTATTTTAAAAATTAGCGAAGTATCATCAGCAAATAGAATTATATCCGATAATTTGGCCATCATAAAAGGGAGATCATTAATGTAAACAAGAAAAAGGAAAGGGCCGAGAATTGAACCTTGGGGCACGCCCATTTTGACTAGAGACCCGGAGGACGTCGCCCCATTAACATTTACTTTTTGCTGTCTGTTTGATAAATAGGAAAGCACAAGATCAGCAGCTTGTCCTCGAATTCCGTAGTGTTGTAATTTACAGATCAGTGTGTTGTGGTCGACGCAGTCGAACGCTTTTGACAGATCACAGAAAATGCCAATGGCATCCTGGGATTTCTCCCAAGATTCCAAGATGTGGCTGATGAGTTTTACTCCCGCGTCCGTTGTCGACCTACCTTTCGTGAAACCAAACTGCTGACTATGCAGGATCCCATTTGAATTGAAATGAGACAACATCTGGTCCAGCATGATTTTTTCATAGATTTTACTCAATGCTGGTAGCACGGATATAGGTCTATAATTAGAGGGATCGCTCTTACAGCCTGATTTGAAAATTGGTACTACTTTACTGTGTTTCATTAAGTCAGGAAACGTGCCGCTGTCCAAACACTGATTGAATATGCCTGTTAGGACAGGAGCAATTGAGTCAATGATATCTCCAAGAACCCTAACGGATATCCCCCATAAGTCTTCAGTGTTTTTTTATATTGAGACTTTTGAACGCGTTTTTAATTGTATCAATGCATATTGGTTTAAATTTAAAGGTTGGTATGTCTTCAGTAAAGTATTCCTTAAGAAGAGCTGCAGCCAATTTATATGAGGAGGGAAGTGACTTCGTAACCTCTAACGGAATGTTGGTAAAGAAATTTTCTAATGTCTCAGCGACTTCTTGCTTACCAGAAATGGTTTGATTAGATATTTTCAAAGACAACTCATTCTGATCGCGTTGTTGTGTCTTTCCAGTTTCTCTATTAATTACTTGCCACACAGTTTTTATTTTATTATTAGAAACACCAATTTTGTTAATTATTATTTGAGATTTTGCTTGAGCGCATACTCTTTTGAATATTTTGGAATAGTTTCTAACATATGTGTGGAAAACTTGATCGGTAGTCAAAGATTTTTCGTAATATAAATTATATAAATTATCTCGGCTTTTTCTTATGCCCACAGTGGCCCATTCACTAAATTTCGATTTGTAATTGTTGACTTTAACTGTTTTTATAGGACACGTTTTATTGAATTCTTGGCAAATTGTAGAAAACAACGTGCCGTAATTTATATTGGGGTACTGTTTACATGAGCGGCGTATTTCTAATTCAGAAATAATATTAATTGTTGCCTAAATAGTTTAAAGAGTGGTTAGATGGAGTGTTAAAATTAACAAGTGACATTATTGGTGACAATTTACAACAGGTGAAAAAGCAAATACGATGACTTTATGAAAACAATAACATTCTAGTGAAGAACGGTGCTTAAACAATAATTATGTGTACGTGAAGACAATATAACATCTTATCGCAGAACATTACGGAGAAATGACTACTTTAAATGCAGTTTTATAACATTTTTGGTGATATACATAAATTATCAAAACATTAATACCGTTTTTGCAATTGTTTTTTAAATATTGGACTTTGGACTCTTCGGATTATTTTACAACTACCGCCAAAACGCCCCCAAGTGGTGAGTAGACAAACAAAAAAAAAAACGAGTCACCAGAGGGTGAAAGTTTTGCTTGGTGCTACCATATAAATAAGGAAAAAAACTATTTGGTAGAAAAAAAATAAAAAATTAAGCCATAATTATGGATGATAACATAACTTACCGCAACCGTAAATTATTCAGGACGAGTTCATTACGTGATTTGACTGCGGATAGTTCTGCTCTTTTTGATACGACAATGATGAGTCTACCTAATACATCGCTAAATACCAGCCAAATACTTTTCGAACTTCAGGAAAAAAACAAACAGCTGTCCAATGATTTACAAAGTGCTCATCAGGAAATCGAAAATTTAAATTCGGAAAATTTTAGGCTAAAAACAGATATACAAAAATACATCAAAATAATAAATGCTTACAAGGAAATAAATATTACTGACATAAATAACATGACTCCGCGCTCAGGGCGCAAGCGGAAAATAAACCAAAACAGCAAATCAACGCCTGTGGGAAATAATAGGCAATTAATTGGCATTATGCAAAATGACGAAGTAGCCAACGACAGTCCAGGAAAAATTAAAGAAAATGAATCCATAATAACACCTTTAAAAAAAACAAAACAAACACAAACCATAGAAAGAAACCACTCGTCCCCTACGAACACTAATATAATCACACACGGTAGCAGCAACGTAAGCTTATCTAAAACCAGTGAAAAGATACGAGCTGAAAATGATGTAGAACAATCCTCAACAAAGCATAAAATATGCCTTATCAGCAGCGAAACTTGTAATAGATTATATACACTTGCTGAAAGGAAAAAAATATGTGACTTTGAAATCTGTCACTATCGCAAACCTACATGTGGAATATGGCAATTACTTGAACATATTGAAAGTAAAGTACAACACTTAACATTTTCGGACTATTGCGTTATTTATATTGGCGAGGAAGACTTTCGTAAAACGCATAACTATTTACAGCTTGTTATGTTTGTTAGAGAAAAATTGTTACCATTAAATCACACAAACTTTATTATTTGTTTACCAACCTATAGATATATGACAGATTCCAACATTATGTTTAACAGCCGCGTAGAAACTTTTAATAACCTTCTTTACTTAGATATAAATACATGTAACTATGCGTATTTGTTAGATTCTAATCTTAATCTCCCTTATGAGTATAAAACCTATAATAAAAAGTATGGGACCTTGAATAATCGTGGTTTAGAGATTGTTGTATCAGATTTACGAGACCTTATATTTAACCTAAGCGATCTGACTGCTACGCACTCAGACAGAGAAGTTGACTGTCTCCCTCAAAATCAAAATAGTTTTTGTGCAGAATCACAAGTCAATTCTCCGTTTTTTCTTTAACTACCTTAATATTCTACATCAGAACATAGCAGGACTAATAAATAAATCAGATATTCTGACTGTAAAGCTGCTGGAATTATCTGAAAAAGGAACTATTATAGATGTTATTTGTGTAACAGAACACTTTATACAAATGGGTTATGAAGATTTAGTGCACATTCCACATTTTTGTCCAGCCGCTTTTTTTTCCAGAAATACTAAGAGGGGAGGTGTGTGTATTTTTGTTAGGGCAGGATTGCAATTTAAAGAAATACCCAATATAGCAAAACAATCAGTTGCAGGGATTTTTGAATGTTGCGCTGTAGAGTTATTATCTTATAAAATTGTTATTGTTTGTGTATATAGAATTCCTAAACCTAATTATGAAGTTTTTTATGAAAAATTAGATAATATTTTGAGTAAAGTTTGTATATCTTCAGATAAAAAAATCGTCGTGTGTGGTGATTTTAATATTGATGTTTTAAAAAAAAACAAGACTACATTAGAATTTGAGTATTTTCTTATGAAGTACAATCTAAAACTAGCGCTTTATACTCCTACAAGGTTAAGTAGCAACACTTGTATTGACAACTTTGCGCACAACTACAGAAAAAACTGCAAAGCTGAAGTTAAAGATCTGGTCCTTTCAGATCATACGTCTCAAATACTTAAAGTACCTATTAACAAAACTTGTAAACTACAGTATTGGAAAATTAAAAAGCAGGACATAAGCTTGAATAATTTAAAAACTTTTAAAACGCATCTTAACTCTCTATCATTTATACAAGTTTTTGATTCTATAGACGCAAACAAAGCTTTTGACAATTTCATGGACGATTTCTCTCTTTTATACAAATTATGTTTTCCGGAAAAAATTATAACTATTAAGACAAATAAGGAAACAAAGTGGATATCTCGAGGAATAAAAATATGCAGTAAGAAACAAAGACAGTTACTTTGGGAATATAGATTAAATTCTGACTCAGTAAAAAAAAAAGTTCTTAAAAACTATACAAAGCTTTATAGAAAAATTATCAAGCTAACACAAAAAGCACAAAATAATTATTACATAAACAACGCCCAAAATAAATCGAAAGCTACCTGGCAAATAATAAATAAAACCAAATTATGTTTGCCACAGGAGTCTATCATGTGTATTAATAGAGATAATTTGTCATTTACACACCCCGCAGACATTGCAAACGAATTTAATAATTATTTTATTGATGACATTGAAAATAATTTAAAAACTGACATGACTTTGAATAATATTAATTTTAATAATCAGACATTAAATTCCTTGTTTATGCAACCTGTTACAATCGACGACATAATAAAAATTATTTCCACCCTAAAAAACACAAGTACTGTTGGATACGATGGCGTTTCTACTAAGGTCATAAAATTCACCAAAGACATAATAGCACCACCATTAGTGCATATAATCAACTTGTGTATTACTGATGGTATATTTCCAGACAGCCTAAAAAAAGTTATAATAAAGCCTTTGTATAAAAGAGATGACAAAACAAATTTAAAAAACTATAGACCTATTGCAAAAATTCCAATTTTGTCAAAAATTATTGAGAAGGTCATCTATAATTCTCTTTACGCATACTTCGAAAAAAATAAATTATTTTGTAATGAACAAAAGGGGTTCCGTAAGAATACTACAGTTAATATGGCACTCTTTGACCTATTAACTAACATCATGTCATCTGTAGATAATAGAAATCCAGTATGTGCGATTTATACTGATATGACCAAGGCTTTTGACTATGTGGACCATGAGATTCTGTTACACAAGCTAAATAGTTATGGTGTAAGAGGGAACATCCTACAGCTGGTAGAATCGTACTTGAGAGATAGACTGCAATGCGTAGAAGTTTCTAGAATTTGTCCAAAGAGTAAATTAGAGACAATATATGTATCTAAACCAAGGAATATAAAATATGGTGTACCACAAGGTAGTGTACTTGGACCGCCACTTTTTTTAATATATATCAACGATCTGCCGAAAGTAACAACAAATAAAATGGTTCTTTTTGCGGATGACAGTACAGCTGTAATCAAGTGTACAAATAAAAATGATTACGAGCAAGACATAGGTACCACTTTACAAAACATAATAAAATGGTTACATCATAATAATTTAGTAATAAACATAAATAAGACAAAAATAATGCATTTTCATCAACGTAGTGAATACCCAAATGTTCATATTGATTACCAAGGCTGTCATGTTGAGGAAGCAAATGAGGCAAAGTTCTTAGGTATTGTGATCGACAGCAAACTTACTTGGAAACCTCATATTGAAGTCGTTTGCAAAAAACTTAGCAAATCTGCATATGCTCTCTTTCAACTATCAAAAAGAGTCAACAGTCAGGCTCTTCAAACAGCCTACCACGGACTAGTTGCTTCTGTTCTGAGGTATGGTATTATTTTCTGGGGGCAGTCTACGGATAGGGAACTGGTATTTAGAGTGCAGAGGAGATGTATAAGGTCAATGTCAGGTCTAAAACCAACAGATAGCTGTCTTCCCTATTTTAAATCATTAAGAATTTTAACTTTCCCGTCCTTATATATTTTGGAAACAGCTTTGTTTGTAAAAACCAATCCAAAATTATTTAAAAAATTGTCGGAAGTTAGAAGAAATCCAATACGGTCTCAATATCTAAACCAAGTGTGTCATGTAAAATGTAAAACTGCGCTAATGCAGAAAAGTTTTTTTGGTATTGCCCCGCGCATTTATAATAAAGTACCTAATGTAATAAAAAATATGACTGTAATAAAATTTAAAAGGGCACTAACCGAAATATTAATAGAAAAATGTTATTACAAAGTTGACGACTTCCTTAATGACGAATCGTTGACTGTTTGACTTATTTTATTATTGTTAAAGCTGCTACCAAGTATACTGATTGACATACTTAATTATTTTGTTTTGACATTATTGTGATAAATTTTACTAACGTAACCAGTACGACATTTAAACTTAACATTTATTTAACTAAATTTGACATTTATAATTTCTTGTGATTTGGCATTTATTTTTATTCGTATTGTATTTTAATTTGATTTAATTTTAAAATGAATAATATTTGCATGCCCATGTGACGGTAGAATATGGAGGACTTTATTATGTAAAAAAGAACATCTATGTACAAATTACCCATGTTTGCAAAGAAATAAAGATTTGATTTGATTTTGATTTTGGGGTCTTTTAAATCAAAACTGGCGTTGCAAAGGTTGCTAAAAACATTATTATTAAACGAATTTAATTTATTTTTAGTAAGAGGTCTTAATCGAATTGATTTAGCTAGGTTATTTTTTTTATCTGACTCAAAAGATACTAGCTGACCAGTATGGTCTGACCTAACGCCACTAATTAAAAACGATTTTTGTACTTTACAATTAGTGAATACATTATCTATGCACGAAGCTGAAGTTGCTGTTATTCTTGTCGGTTCATTAAATAAATATTTTAAGTTAAATGATTTGAACAATGAAATGAGCTTACAGTTTTCAGGTGAATTGACTAACAGATCTATATTTAAGTCACCACAAACAAAAACTAATTTATTATCTCTGAAAAGTTTACTTAACAATTCTTCCATTGTAATTAAAAACAATGATAAGTTTGATGCTGGTGGTCTGTAAACACACAAGATAGTATGCCCCTCGACCTCTGCACATGCTACCTCACATAAGCGATCAACAGAGTAAGCAGTGATATCCTTTCTTTCCTTATATTTGAGATGACTATTACAAAGTATCAGGGTACCACCACCCACTGTGGATCTGTTGTACGCGCTGGCAACTGAAAAATTATTTACATTAAACAACATCCTATCTGGTTTTAACCAAGTTTCACAAAAACATAAGATATCCATGTGGTATTTATCTACTAACAATTCCACGTCTAAAATTTTGCCGGAGAAGCGATTTATATTTTGATGATATAGTAAAATATTACTATTCGTCTTCTCTATTGTCGGCTGAAATCGTTTAAAGAATCTACAGTAGTATTATCAGAAAAACTGGATAATACTGTTAAATCACTAAACCTAGTCTCAGTTAAATCATCAATAACTGCGTGTATATTAAAAGCTAACAATGTAGCTAATAAATGTCGACTATTTTTGGGAAGAAACATATGATCCCGAATCAAAACAAAATCACTAACAAAATTGTTGGTGTCAAAAAACAATAAACGGTCATTATGACGACCAGACAAAATATGCATCAAGTTATTTAAACTAGAAATGTATTCATTTTCCTGAACAAGTAACTTGTCAGAATAGGGCAATGCACATAATATTAATTTGCCTAATCTTAACTTAAATAGGGTGTCAATACCATTAACTATGTCCCTTTTTGTTACACTAAGGCTATTTCCAAAAAGAAGCACTACAGTAGTTTGCTCATTCAATTGTGTCTGTTGAATTTTATGAATGAGCTCATTAAAATGCAGTTTATGATAACAATGGTTCACTATTGTGTGTTTAGAACGGTTATTTAACAAAGATCCAAAACCTGTTCCTAATTTGTCTGAATATACTAAGATATTACTTTTGGTGGGGTTCAAAGTTGTTGCAGTAAGATCAATGGGTAAAGATGTAGGAGCAACATGTTGTGACATGAGAGGTGGCGGAGCGGCAGCACAACTACAGGTGAGGTTGTTAGTCAATGACTCATACCTCTCTGCATTATACTTCACCGGGTCCACCAACTCACAGGCCTCCTGCAAGCGCTCACTTAACATCTGTTGACTACATTCATATTTACAAAATATTTCCTTTAGTGTTTTTTCCCTACTCAATAATTCCCTTTGTAGGTTCTGAATGTCAACATCATACATTTGTGTACTAGTTTCCAATTTACCATTACATATATTTAATTGGTTTTTTAAGTTTCTGCAATCTCTTCTAAGGTTAACATTATATTTGAAAACACTTTGATTTTTTAAAAGTTTCTTATATTTATTAATACTTTTATTGATCTTAATACATTTCTTAATTTTATTGTGAACACTTCACTCCTACGCACATGCAATCGTCTGTTCTGCCTTACCCACATGCAATCGTGGGATGACCTTACACGAACAACCCGAACGCATTTTATAAAAAAAATGCGCTTTATAAGGTTTCAAACGAAAAAGTAAAGTACCCACCAAAACATAATAAAATCCTTCTTATTGCTTCTTATAATAATGTGTGAAAAAGAAAATTCATCTTCGTACCTTTCAGTAATCTGAACGAAAACAATACCGAACCTTTTATAAAAAACTAAATATAGCCTTAAATACCAACTAGTAGGGTTCAAAGTAACTTTTGCTTGCTAAAGATTGCTAAAATCTTTGATATAAAATAAGGTACGGTGGTTTCAAACGATAACGTGAAAAGTTCTTGTACCGTGATACTTCGATAATATAACTTTGTAAGGCGATACCTCTGTGCTAGCGTTATTAAAGTTTTCAACATCTGACCTCTGATCCTTAACTAAGTGTTATCTAGTATCATAGGTGATATTGTCAAATAGAAATAGATTGTAGTGGTTCTTCTCGGAAGTTTTTGAGCTATATCGACCCTTGGCTTGTGACAAGGATCAAAATTAAACTGTATAAATTCTTGTGCTTTGTGATGTTGACTGTCAAGTTTTGATAAAAGTTCTGGGGTTGTCTTTAGTTGGAAATTAAATAGAGGTCTAGTATTGTCCCACTACAAAGTACAAACTCGGTACAAAGTTGGTTGCCAAGCAAATATATAAAATTGTCTATCACACACATACGACACGGTTGGCGTAGTGGTTGAGCGATCGGCTACTACGTGCGTATCGCGCGTTGGATTCCTGCACGGAACAAATACATATTTGTATGGCCTACAGATAGTTGTTCCGGATCTTTTTGTTTAATAGTCTACAGGCTATCAAACCTGATGGTAAGCGATGATGTGGTCGACGGTCGATGTGTCTGTGTGAATTTAAACGTTTATAAACGCACCCACGATACAGGAAGAAATTCCTAGTGTAATGCAACGTTTTTTTTTTAAATAAAAGAAAAGAAGAACAGACTTGTCCTTCATCATTTCAACCAAAAGACGTCCACAGCTATGGCCCTCCCCCAAGTGTCACCACCTCATCCAGTGGCTTCCGGTAGCCTTAACCAGGGTTTCCCAACCTTGATTAATGAGACACAATTAATAACCTGGGGGGTGACCATAAGCTCTTAGAGCGGTATCAATTTGATATCGAGTAAGTGATAGATGTATACATGTCAGATACATCTGTGCCTTATTCGATCTCAAATTGATACCGCTCTAAGAGCTTATGTTCACCCCCCTGTGCGATAATCGGATCATTAAAAACTCATCTAATAACTTATTTTCCTTTCTAAAACAAACCATGGAGCAAGGTTTCTCGTCGTCCTGAAAATTATTTAAACTATTGTCAAAAGACGTGAAACAAAGCGATTTGATAATAATTACTTGTACTTAATAAAGACTAGCAACCCGGAACTGCTACGCACGGGTATACGTACATTAAGTTCGGTGGATTTGCCTAAAAAAATCTTGCTCTTACATCTTGTTCTGACACAACACAGAAATAAAAACATTCATATCGGTTGAGCCATTTTCGATTTTTTGCGAAGCTAACGCACGGCAATTCAAAAAAAATATAAAATAGTAGTTTATGATACTGTTGCATAATAAGGGGTATTAAAACATGAGTGTGTGTTTAAAAACCTCGCCTACGGCTCGGTTTTTAATAGTTTTCACACGAATGTTTTAATACCTAGTTATGTGTAGTTTCATACACTACTTTATCTACACTCATACATTTTGGGATTCAACCTACTAAATACTTTTTTTTTGCATTTTCCATGCCATAAATTCGTGATAAATGCATCATATAATAATCTCGACTTAGCTGGTAAGAGATTATGAGTAATTTGCTTCGCCGCATATAAAATTTTCTTTACATTCACTAATATCAAACATTTTAAGCAAGAATTTTAAAAACTATGTTTGGCGCCAAAACCCAGCACATCATCGCATTATCCGCGCATGCGCTAAGGCTTAGCACACGCACTGCGATATTTATTCGCGAGAATTTTTCCGCCCATTCTGCGACCTATGGAATTGTATGAAGCTGCTCGCATTGCGGTAAAAAAATCGTGCGGCAATAATACCGCATGAAATCCGTGTTTTGCAACAGAATCCACCGCACCGCGGCGCGAATTTAATTCGCGCGAATATTTTGAGCTCTATGAACAGGTAGAAAGGGACAAAATTCGCGCGAATAAAAATCGCAGTGCGTGCTAAGCCCAAAGCGGGCATTGTCACAGACAATTTAAAATTGGAATCAAATCTTTTTATAATAGGTAGTAAAATGGCATTACAAAAAAAAAATTGATGGAAACTCCTTGGTGATTAACTTCTTGGATTTGTCCTGTATCGTAATAGAAAATAAATTGTTTTATACCATTCCCCCTCTAAAAAGCTTATTTTATTCACTGAAAACAGTGAATAAAAAGCACTTTTACTCACTGTTTTGGTGTTTGAATTTAGAACACACCAATATATATTCGACGTCCATCTCAATGCATCATCTCGACCTCCATGCGCATAAAATACTCTATACGAACTCCTTGTGCAAAGAATATTCGACTTTCAAACTCCTTTAACGATTTCATTTTCAGTTTGTTAATGTTTAGGATTTTAATAATGATTTTGGTTTTAGTCTGGGATGTTTAGTGAATACTTATTTGGATTGTAATTGTAATATTAATTGCATTGGTGTTAATTAATTATAATTGTGTAACCTAACGGAGGTGGTCACTGGCACCTGAAACACAGTTGCTGTTACCTAGCTCTGCTTTAATTTAGAAAAAATGTGAAACCCTGAGTTTTCACATTTTTTCAAAATTTTTAAGGTAATAAAACTTTTGTTTAGTATTTTTCCTTATGATTTTTGCTTAAATCTTTCTTTTTCTCGTAGTCATGGTATAAAACATAGTATGCAACTCTTGAATAAAACGGATTTATATCGAGGGCCATGAATCACTCGCGTCGCTCAGGATTCTAACACTTGAATCACAACCTACGGTCGTGATTCAGTTGTTAGAATCCTTCACTTGCTCGTGGTTTATCTATGGCCCTCGCTTTAAAACCGTCCTTTATTCACTAGTTGCATGATATACTATTATAGCATTATTTTGTTAGAGAAATAGTGTTATAATGAGATTCTATTTTTAAATTTCGGTATTGTGTTTATAAAGTATGTCAATATAAACTTGTTTTGAAGTTTATAATTCGAATCGACTGGTAGAAAATGCCTAAGGCATTAAGTCCGCCTTTGTACTTGTGCATAAAGTTTTAATAAATAAGTAAATATTACGATATGAGAGTAGATAAACACGTTTTATATACCTAAATTGCCCTAAACAAAATTCGTAATTACTCTCACAAAGCACACAACACAACCACATTTTCCAAACACTATAGAAACCAATTTAGGGCCACTAGTTTCGCGATTCCCAAACGCGCCTCGTAAAACAAGCTGCATATACACGAGGCGGATTAAAGCTAAATACTTCTGTATATTCAGCCTACAGCTGTTCCAACGGGTACTCGTTTATTGCTTCTGTTGGCCACTGGACCGTAACAACGAAAATCACGATCCACGTCACACGTGACCCGCGTAAAATATGCGCATAATATGAAAAGCAGCGATTCAGGTATCCTCTTACAATATAGGTTGGGTAACTATGTTGAAATTGTTTTGCCCGGGTGTGTAATTTTTTTGGAAAGTGACAGAGGCTGTAAACCTGAATAATGAATGAAAAATGTTTTGTTCACGGTTGCTAGTTTTATGGTATATCTAAATATACCTAACAACTTCGCCATTTACACTCGTAACAGGCCTGGAGCGTTTTTAATATCAACTTCATTGCAGAGCACCTTGGTAATGAGGCGGCTATTCTTCATTCTGTTCTTCTTCTTTATTTTTCTTATTCGCGAAGGTCGTGCCCGTCTTGGAATGCTTTGAAGAAGTCACTGACAAACTGCTGCCAAGGCACTCTGTCTTCGGCTCTTCTTAGGGCAGTGGTCACCGTGAGGCATTTAATCGCCCTGATCTGATCCGACCAGCGAGTAGGTGAACGTCCGTGTGATCTTTTCCATCCACTTTTCCCACTACAAACAGATATTCCAGGTTGTCTGGCTGTCTCCGGGTGATGGGAACAGCGTTACTTCTAATTCGTTGGTAGCAGATCGTGGAGAGTCTGGTTTTAATGTTATTTGTCAAGTTATACTCGGTACTTTTTTTTTTAAAGTCTTTTAATCCCATTTTTTTTTATTAAAAAGTTACAAATCATATGTTTTAAAATCATTAAAAAAACATTAAAATAACACGATACATTGTGATAAATACATTATAAAATTCAATTCAAAAGGTAAAAAATCATTTTAAGTATCAAAATTCTGTGCTTGGCCCACGATTCTATCCTACGTTAAATGCTCTAATTCAATTTATTTATTCAGTAACAATTTACATTGCGTTCGAAATAATCAGCATAAAACAGTAGGTATTGGATGTACAATTAATGAATAAGAGAATTCAATTTAAATTAGAGTAATATGTTAGATTAATTAAATAAAAAAAAATATAAAATACCATGCACACATAATTTTAAAAAAAACAATGTCAATAATATAATAGCAATTTAAAACGAAAAACAATAATCAAATATAACAATGTCATTAAATTATTCGCAATTTAAAACGAAAAAAATAATCAAATATAACAATGTCAATAAATTAATAGCAATTCAAATAGAAAACAAAAATCAAAAATATGTAATAAAAGTCCAACACAAATTATACCACCCTACTCAAAAATAACATGTCAGTTTCAAGCACATTACAATTCGTCTATTGAGTAGAGACATCTTTCCAACAGATATGCCTTGAGCCTTGTCTTGAATGAGCCTGTGTACAGTATGTTTTTTAACTCCAGCGGTAATTTATTAAATATTTTAACTGCCTGATACTGTGTACTGTGTTTGACTATTTCAAGAGCCGGGGTGATTTTGTTTGCAAAGTCTTTCCTACGCGTTTTTTCCCTGACCAGCCTGCCCTCGTCTGTTTCGTAGTCATAGATGTATTTTTTAAAAGTGTTTAACAGTACTACCACATAAAGGCTAGGTACTGTGAGAATCCCAAGTTCTTTATAATATGGTCGACAGGTGTCTTGTTGAGAGATGCGGACAATGGTTCGTATCGCTCTTTTTTGGAGAATGAATGCCCTTTGCCAGTTGTAATGGTAGCTATTACCCCAAAACTGTATGCTATACCTCAGTTTGGACTCAATCAGCGCATAGTAGACCATTTTTAAATGTTTTATGCTCACTTCATCCCTTAGAGTTCTTAAGGCATAGCAAGCCGATGATATTGATGAGTCCAATGCTGCTAGTTCTTTCTTCCAATTTAACAGATCATCAATATAAATTCCCAAAAATTTAACTACCCTGACAAGCTCAATCTCTCCTCCATCTAACTCAATGTCCATAATATCTTTGCTACGCGCAGTGGTTTTAAATAACATAACATTGGTTTTAGACGTGTTTATTTTAAGCATATTTGCGTTAAACCAAGAATGAAAAGTCTCCAGAGCTGCATTCACCTTAACAGTAAGGTCATGGATATCATTAGCTGCAACTATAGCATTTGTGTCATCCGCAAACACTACAAGTTGCATATCCGGCAAATGTTTACTTATGAAATTGATCAGATCATTCGTGAATAATATGTACAATAAAGGGCCTAAAATTGATCCTTGAGGCACTCCGGCTGTAATGTTTATCATAGATGACCTATAGCTGTTTTTATAACCGTTTGGTTTTGTAGAATCAAGCTCGACAAACATTTTTCTATTATTAAGATATGAAGAGAAGAGCTGTAAGGCCCTACCTCTTACACCATAGTGCTCCATTTTTGTTATAAGTAGTTTGTGGTCAATAGTATCAAAAGCTGCGCTTAAGTCCAAGTAAATACCTGCTACCCTCATTTTACAGTTTATTTTATTAACTACATCATTTAGTAATGTATAAATAGCATCTCCAGTACCTACATTCTTCTGGTATCCAAATTGTCTTAGATTAATTACTTTATACAAATTCAGATGTCTACTTAAGCGGTCTTTTAAAACTTTTTCGAAAATTTTTTCAGAGTGGGCAACAAAGAAATCGGCCTATAGTTTGTTGGATCAGTTTTTGTGCCCCTCTTATGAATTGGGGCGATCTTAGCAATTTTTAGCTGTTCTGGGAAAATGCCTTCTACAATGCACTTATTATAAAAAGTCGAGAGTGGTTCAGATAAAACTGGTAAATTGTCTTTAATCACTGATATTGGCATTTCATCATAGCCACAGGATTTCTTGTTTTGCATACTATTCACAATTTTAGAAACTTCATTTGGAGTGGTAAGTGAGATATCCATATCGTTTTCCACTCTTTCCGTACTTTGTTGAAGAAAAACGATAGCATCTTGCCCATTATTTCCAGGCATGATGTACTTGTGATCAAATTGCTTTACTAGACAGTCGGCTACTTCCTCTGGGTTATCTATTATTCGGTTATTAATTTTAAGTCGAATTTCCGCCCTCGTTGCTTTAACCCTATTTGTACTCTTATTTATAACTTTCCAGATTTCCTTACTTGAATTTTTTGATTGAGTAATTTTTTCAGTTACTGTAAGTTTTTTAGCATTCGAGATTACCCTTTTATAAATTCTAACATAGATTTTTTTGTAATTAAGGACACTAGCATCAAGTTTGTTTCCACTAGAGCATAAGAGTCGTTTCATTTTACTCGACGTTTTTATACCTCTTGTGACCCACTTTAATAAAAATTTACGTCTTATTTTAATTATTTGTTTATGCTTTCTAAAACTGTAATGAAATACTTTACCAAAGGTCTTTAAAAAAGTGTTGATTCCCATAGCAGTCCAATTATGTTCACGTATTCGTTGTCCAAAACTTACACTATTTTTATAATTAAAAGCTCTCTTATTTATAGTAATATGATTGTTATTATCCAAGTTATCAATAGCATTTTCCAAAGTGAATGAACCCAGTAGTGCCCCGTGACCATCTGCCAAGCCATTGTGGTCTACTACACATCCCTCTACACAGTCATCAGGCAAGTTAGTCAAGATGTTATCAATACACGAAAATGAGTTATTGCGCATAAACGTATGCGTTGTAATGAGATATCTAAAATTATAGCATGTCAGCAGGCTAATGAATTCAGTTCGTTTTCTACTCTCTGTAAGCATGTCAATATTAAAATCACCACAAATTATACACTTTTTATTAATTAGATGCTCCAATAGTTTTTCTAAGTTATTCATAAAATTATCAAAATTCTTATCATTAGGATTACGATAACAACAACACAGATAAAGACCTGTATTAATATCCTTTATACAACAAATTTCAAAGCAGTATACTTAGGTTTAACCGGCTAAAGATGGAATATCACGACGCAAACTAACATGTTATCGAACTTTAGCTGCTTCTCGAAGATAAACCTAAGTTTAGCCGGCTAATCTTAAGTTTACGTTCACACCGACCTTTAGCCGTAACATATATATATATTACTATCTATTGTAAGGTCTAATTTTGTCTGCCGTAGACATTTTTGGTTGCAAGTGTTATAGATTTTTCCGTATACAAAGTCAAATTAATCTGCTTAACCTTTTGGTCTGCTGGGTCAGCTTCCAGTATAACCGGATACAGCTGAGTAGGTACCAGTACCTATTTTATCTCATCTATCCGAGCGTCAGTAGTCAGCATAGAGCCAAGATATTTCAATCGGGACCCGACGTCTGTACCACCGAAATTGAATTCGGTTTTAGTGTGGCTGATATAAAGTCCGTGCCTTTTAAAATTAAATACAAGTCACAAATCAAATGACTTCTGGCATTCTAAACCAGTCTTTTTCTTCACCACAAGCACGATATTATTAGCATATAACATGCTCCAAGGGGCCTCATTTTGAACATGCAGCGTTATGTGGTCCATAGCCAGATTAAACAACAGCGGGCTGAGGTACGAGCCCTGGTACACTCCAACTTTGACTAATGAGTCACTCACACCTGCAGGTAACAAACATAATAATATAACAAAATTACCGAATTGAGAACCTTCTCCTTTTTTGGAGTCGGTTAAATACTTTGGTCTTCTTATCTTGAAAGTTACAAATATTGTTCAAGAATGTTTATGCAGATTCTTAATTTTTGTCGTAGTTATCTAAAATAAACAATGTATGCGTAACTTTCGCTTATTCTCATTAACTCGATGATTATGAGGGCTTTATAATTAACAACTTGTTTTAACACTTTCAAACGCAAAAATATTGTTTACGAACTAATTAGGATACGTACAACTAGAAGGGCTAATTATTATTTGTCTGGCTAGACCAACATTTCTGTTTGTTCTAGTTTGAAATAACAACGTAAACATAATGATTTCTCCCTACTCATTATGTTCTAAGGAAAAACTAAGTTTTATGACATGATTTAAAACACAAAATTCGATTTTACGGTTTTCTATTTGTTCGATATGTCTAGCAAAGTCTGGCATAAAAAAATTGAAAGAACTTATTTATTTAAATTAAGAACTGATAAGAATCTTGAGAGAAGAGATAATATAAGTTGTACAGTTTTAAATTCGAATAAGATAAAACCCCATTTATGAAACCTAAATATATTTATAAACAATATCGTTATCAATGTATTTTTTTTATAATGATATTGTTTATTGTTGTTCATCTTACCCGATGGTAAGCAATGATATGGTCGACGGTGTAGCACGCTTGCCTAGAATTAACCTATTCACTCTTGACTTAAAGACCCCTAAATGTTTGTTATCTATTGGTAACAAAGGCCAGAAATTTCCGTTTCTCGACAATTGACAAAAATATGTGGTCCATCCATTTCAGTTGCCTATGGACACCCATACATTAGACGAGACACGACACGAAACGCCACTCTTGTCTCAAATAGTTCCGATCTAACGGTCACCCTATACGTCTTCTCTTTTGTCGGGAGTACCATTAAATTGGTCTTTATTTGTTCCACTTATAGTGGTTTATGGCATAAGTTTTGTAGTGTATTTGAAGTTGGTCTTTCCAAAATTTGGTGAACTACGTAACCTCGTACTCGTACCTACTGAATTGAATCACTGCGTGTTACCTGATCAAAAATTTTAAGCTAATGTATTATTTAACTTCCCATTTGTCTGTTAAAATGTATTGAAAGTCATCATTGTTACATGTTAAATTTAACTGTGTGGCAGAACAGGTTATATAGAGGTCATATTTTACCTACACCATACAGTCACTAACCAGGCATCGAACTATAAATTCCACGGTTATATCTAACTAGCGGACCCCACGGCTTCGCTCTCGTCAACTGGTTAACTACCTACCTAAGTAGATAGGGTAGTACCCTACCTACCTACTCACCTACCTACCCATCTACCTTATCTACCTACCAACCTACTCACCTGCCCTACCGATCAACCTACCTACGCTACCCTATCCTACATAACTACCTACCTACCCTGCCCTACCCTACATACCTACCCTATCCAACATACCCTACTTACCCTTTTTTTTTTTTTTTTTTTTCGGTGTGGAAAATCCTCATTGGATGTCCTCCGCCCCGGGGAGGGTGGAGGGGTCTGTCAGACTCGTACTGACTAAAAACCACCCCGGTGTTCCATCTCACACATACGCTGGGGGTCGCGGGAACAACGATACTGCCGCAACCCCCAGCTAGTGGCGGCCCGCCTCCGCGGGCCTCGATCTCGGGTTGGGGGGGAGTGAGGTGATTGCACCCCCCGCAAAGTCTAAGAGGGGCGCGCGTGGAACACTACGCGCCACCACCTCGGGTCCAGATGTGTGGTGGACGACGGACGTCCCCGAGTCCGTCGCCCTAGGACCCATTTAGGGGGGCCGGAAGAGGGCGTTGTCCGCCCTCCGCCGACGCCCGGCGCGTCTGCTGCGGATCGGGTGAGTGGATGAGATCTGAGGATGTTTCGCAGAAGGATACCACCGCGTCCCAGGACTCCTCGCTGCCGACCATAGACTCGACTACGGCCGGCAGCGACAGGTCACTGCCTACTTCAGAGATGAGGGCACGGCGTGGCCCCTCCCAAGCGGCACACTCAGCCAGCGTATGCCACGCCGTGTCCTCCCGGCAGTCGACGCAGTGATGACACCGGGCGTCCGGCTCCCTGCTTATGCGACACAGGTACTTCCCGAAGCAACCATGCCCCGAGAGCACCTGCGTCACCCGAAACGACAGGAAGCCGTGCCTCCTCCCGAGCCAGCGCTCGAGCACTGGCCGGACCGCCTCGATGGTATTGAGGCCGGCGGTAGGGCGTGAAAGCCTGTCCCGCCATTCCGCCACCAGGACCTCGCGAAGCTGGGACTGACGCAACTCCATATGTCGCTGCATCAGCCCTTCGCCCCGCGCCCGCGCTTCCTCGCGCCACCGATACAGTGACGCGAGTACCTTCGCCTCCAGGTCCCAGGGCGGGGATCCGGCCAGTGCACAAGCCGCCTCGTAGGAGATCGTGCGATACCCCCTGATGACTCTGACGGCCATCGCTCTCTGCGGCTTTCGCAGAACAGCGATGCTGCCGGCCGTCAGGTCAGCCGCCCAGATCGGGGCCCCATACAGGGCCATTGATCGCACGATCCCCACGTAGAGCCGCCTACAGGCAGCACTCGGGCCCCCCAGATTGGGAAGCAGCGTTGACAGCGCCCCAGCCGCGCCCAACAACTTGGGCGTCAGCCGCCGGAAGTGGGGGCCGAAATCCCACCAGCTGTCGAGCACCAATCCCAGGTACTTCATGGTTGACTCGACAGCGATTCGAGCCCCCCCGACGACGAGTTGGGCATCGGGCGGTGGCGCCCGCCGGGGGCCATGAAATACCATGGCCTCCGACTTGTTTAGGGCCATCTCCATGCCAAGGCGCCGTATGCGGCTCACCACCTGTGAGACCGCAGCCGTCGCCAGCAACGCTGCCTCCCTGTACGAACTCCCCCGGGCGGTGACCAGCGTATCGTCCGCGTAAAACGTCAGGTCTACGCCCGGTTGGAGTTCGCCCCTCAGCACCCAGTCGTACCCGATGTTCCACAGGGGCGGGCCCAAGACCGAGCCCTTTGGAACACCGCACGACATGCGGTGCTGGTTTTCGACGCCATCACGTCCCACATAAGTGACACACCTCTCCGCTAAATAAGCCCCGACAATGTGGCGGAGGTAGGGAGGCACTCGATGATACCGCAGTGCCTCCCGAACACAACTCCAGGGCAGGGTGTTGAAGGCGTTGGAAATGTCCAAGGACACCACCAACATCATCCCACCCCGGGACACCGCTTCCTCCGCCAGGACTCTCACCTGCGATATCGCATGGATGGTGGAGCGCCCATGCTGAAAGCCAAACTGGCTTTCGTCCAGGTCCGGCCCCTCTCTGTACAAGTGGCTGACGAGGCGGGCAGCGATTATCCGCTCGAACAGCTTACCCACCTCGTCTAGCAGCACTATGGGCCGGTACGCGGACGGTGAGTCCGCAGGGCGCCCCGCCTTCTTGAGCAGGACCAGACGACCAGATTTCCACAGAGTGGGAAACTGGCCCCGCTCAAGGCACGCTGTGAAGAGTCCTCTCAGCCAGGGCTCTAGCTCCTTCAGAGCGAGGGCTAGCACGTGGCCGTGGATTCCGTCGGGCCCCGGAGCCACGTTCTTGGCCCGGAGCCGCATCAAGGCCGCCCCCATCTCTGCCTGTGTCACCTCTGGGACGCTGATGGCGTCCTCCTCTGTAGACTCTGCGGCCGGGGGCAAAGCCATCGGCGGCGGGATATGCGCCGCTCTCGCCGGGAAGAGGGCTGTGACTACCTCCTCCAGCAGCTCGGGTTGGAGACTCTCCGTAAGTGGAGGCGCGGCGGCTCGAAGTTTTCCTCGAACCGCTCGATAAGGGCGCCCCCAAGGATCCCAGTCTAGAGTCTCCAACATCTCCTCCCTGGCTCGCTTCTTCGCTTCGCCGATGGCCAGCCGCAGAGTCTCCGTCGCCGCGCGGTACACCTCATACAGCGCGGCTTCTTCGTCAGGGACCCGACGACGTCTCCTCCGGTATCGGGTGTACTGGCGTCAGGCCGCTACGCACGCGACACGCAACTGTGCGATATCGGCGGACCACCAGTACACCTGGCGCCTCGCTGACTGTGCGTGGACCCGGGGCATGGACGCGTCGCTAATTTGCGTCATCGCCCAGCGGAACCACAGCGCCTCCTGTTCGACGTCGACGAGTCCGGTTGTTGCCGACTCCCGGATCCAGGCCTGGACAATGGTGGCCTCCTCGAGAAGTTCCCTGTCGATGCGCTTGCGCGCCCAGCGCGGGCCGTCCGTTCACGGGGCCGGCGTACCGCGGCCGCCGGCGGTCTGGGTGGAGACGTCGAAACGGATATATCGGTGATCCGATAACGTCTCCACCTCCACGGCGACATGCCAGTCGTGGACACGGCTCGCGACAGCAGGACTAGCGAACGAGACGTCCACTACTGACCCGCCCCGCTGTCGCACGCACGTGTAAACCGAGCCCCGGTTTTAGATGACCAGGCCGGTGGTTACTGCCCACTCCTCCAGCGCCTCACCCCTTGCATCGGTTACCGGCGATCCCCACGCCGAAGACTAGGCATTGAGATCCCCTAGCAACAGCACAGGGTGAGGGTGGACTCAGCCTACGACGGCGCCCAACTCGACAAGGAAACTCTCGAAGTCGGCGAGACTCTTGTTGGGCGAAAAATACGCACCAACTATGCCAACGCCGTCCGCGAGGGCGGCCACCCAGCCACAACATCGGGACAAGCTGACAAGAGCCCCGCCATTAATGGCCACCAAACCGTCGAGGTCTCCAACCCAGTTATCCCTGGGTGGAACGAGATACGGCTCGGCGACCACAGCCACGTGAATCGACCACTCTGCCATGCTCTGAAGCAAGAGATCCTGAGCTCTGGCAGAGTGGTTGATATTGCCCTGGAGGAAATGGTAGAGCGCCATTATGCGCAATTCATTCCCTCCACTCCATTCCTAGACCGGGAGTCAGCCGTAGGGCAGCCAGGCTGACGGGGGGGTTAAGAGCCCTCGATCGGCAACCTTGGCCCTCCTTCTCCTCTTCTGCTGCTGCATGGGTGCGCCACAGGCCTTTCCACCGCTCTGTGCCCAGCGGGTCTCCCTGCAGCTGTACAGAGGCTGCAGTTTGGCACCGCGGAGCACTGGGCCGCCTTGTGGCCGGGTTGACCACAGCGATAGCACTGCTCGCTGCGGTCTGTTTCGGCGGTGCAGCGTGCCCTGACATGCCCAATGTCCAGGCAACGATAGCACCGCAATGCCCTGGGTTGCAGCAGCTTGACCCTCGCTGCAACCCACCCCACCAGCAGTCTTCCACTGTTAGCGACTTTTTGCGCCGCCGCCACCGGGCAACGCACCCAAATCATGCCGAGCCTGGTAGCGTCGGCGCGGATCTCGCCCGTCCGCACGTCCTCGGACGGACATCCGCCGGCTCGGGCGATGGCCGCCACGACCTCAGCTGGGGTCGCCGAGTCGTCCAGACCGTCGACACGCAGCTCAGACGTCTTCATAGGCCTGGACACCCGGACGTCCTCAGGGTTGAGGACCTCCCGCAGCTTGGCGGCCAAAATGTCCGCCTTTTCGGCGCTCCAGGCACCCGACACCTCAAGCAGATGCGCCCCCGTAATCGCCGGCCTCATTTTGAAGCCGGACAGTGTTCCAAGGTTTTTTTTTTTTTTTTAATTTATAATGGGTTTGCTCTTGACTCTAGTCTAGGTCATAGGTGACAGAGACAGAGTCTACGATGGAGTGAGCTTACCCAGAAGAAGCCTGTTCACTCTAACTTTGAAGAGATTCGGGTTGAATGCGTTCGGAAACACAGACGCAGGTAGTGAGTTCCATTCATTCGCTGTGCGCATTATAAATGATGTGTGGAAGCGCTTGGTTCGAATTGGTGGAATGACAACAAGGTAAGGATGATAACATGCAGTGCGTCTAGATGTCCGATGGTAGAAGGGGGCTGGTGGGATGAGGTCGTGGAGTTCTTGAGCACACTCACCGAAGTACAGTCTGTAGAAGACCGACAAGCAGGCAACTTTGCGGCGATGAGCCAAGCTGTGAAGCTTGGCGTCCACCAGTTCAACGTCGCCAATGAGCCTCTTGGCTCTACGTTCCACTGAGTCAAGCACGGCAAGCTGATACTTAGCTGAACCATCCCAAAGGTGGCTGCAATACTCCATGCAGGATCGAACTTGTGCTTTGTATAGGGTTAAAAGCTGTCCAGGCGTAAAGTATCGCTTCACCTTATTTAGGATGCCCAGTTTTTTGGCCGCGATTTGGGCTTTGTTCTCAATGGAGGAGCCGAAGTTGAGACTGGATGTCAACTCCATGCCTAGGAGCTCGAGCCGATCAGTCACAGGAACAGACGTACCCCGAAAAGTAGGATTTTGATCGAAAATACTCCTCTTTGCGGTAAAAAGACACGCCTGTGTTTTGGTGGCGTTAAAGGAGACCAGATTGTCATCACCCCACTGGGAGACAAGGCTTAAGGTCAAATCTGTCCGCTCCACCATAGCCTCTCTCAAGGAAAGAACTTCATCCACGCTGGTTTTTGCGCTGGACAAGTATCTCTCTGAAACAGTACTGTCATCTGCGTACCCAACAATACCAGGCTGAAGTAGGTCATTGATGTGCAGCAGGAAAAGAGTTGCAGAGAGAACAGACCCCTGAGGAACTCCGGCATCAATAGCCATAAGGTCTGAGGAGCAGCCGTCAATGCATACTCGGATCGACCGTTCGCTAAGGAAGTCTGATATCCAGCTACAAAAACCAGCGGGGATGCCATAAGCAGGAAGCTTACTGAGCAGACTCGCGTGCCAGACCCTGTCGAAGGCCTTCGAGATATCAAGCGATACAGCAAGTGCTTCGCCGTGTCTCTCGATGGCTTCGCCCCAGCAGTGCGTGACATACACAAGAAGATCGCTAGTTGACCGTCCCCGGCGAAAGCCATATTGACGGTCACTGAGGAGATTGTTGTCTTCAAGGTAGGCCAGCAACTTTCTGTTCAGTACCCTTTCCATAACTTTGGACAAAATGGAGGTAATGGCGATCGGACGGTAATTGGCAGGGTCTGCACGGTTGCCTTTTTTGGGCACTGGTTGCACATTTGCAAGCTTCCAGGATTTCGGCACCGTCTCTTTTACAAGAGAGAGGCGGATCAAGCGAGTCAACACAGGAGACTGTTCTGGCGCACACTGCCTCAGCACTCTCGCTGGAATGCCGTCAGGTCCGCTGGCCTTGTTCACGTCTAGACTGCACAATACTCTCCGGACCTCTTTAGCGTGCACAGCGATCTTCGGCATCGAAGAGTCACAATGAGGTACAGTAGGTGGTTGCTTGGAGCCAGCGTCCAGACGTGAATTGCTAGCAAAAAGAGATGCAAATAAATTTGTTGTCATTCGCAGAGTGAGCCAGCGACCCATCAGGTTTCAGCATCGGAGGTAAAGTGGGCCGACAGAAATTCGTTTCAACCGCTTTAGACAGGGACCAAAACTGTTTACTACCCGGAGGGTGCGATGCCAGCTTGGCCCCAATACGTCCAATATGGTCAAAACGTGCCCGACGCAGAACCCGCTTGCAGAACTTGGCGGCAGAATTAAAGGCTCTTTTCCTCGCGCGAACCCTACGCGCTCTAACTTTGCGGTCGCGGGCCCCGACCCAGGCTTGGTAGGCAGACTCTTTTCGGGCCTCAGCGTGGGCGCATTCTGCATTTATAATATAATATCGTTTATTTATAACATAAGGCACATTTCACAATAAAAATATCTTAAAAATATAAAAGAAGACAGTTGCTTATTTGCCTGAACTAGGTTGAACCTGTGTTTCAGACTATAAAGTGCTTAAAACTAATAGTAATATTAAATTAACAATGACATAGCTTGTATATGAATACTTAAATTAAAGACAAAGCAAAACTATTATTTTGTTACAGCCAGGAGATCTTCTGTCTCTCCGTAAGAGATGCGAAGTAGATGTTCAATAATAGTCTTTTTACAGCTAAAATAATTTAAGTTATAGATACTTAATTTTCTATTTAATCTATTGTACAGAAATGGACCTAAGAATGTAAAGAATCTATTTACAAAGACATATTTTGAGGATGGATTAGAATCGCAGACAATATCATTTCGTCTCTTATTATTTATGTATTCGGCGTTATAGGAAAGCATGGTGTGTTGTTTTAATACTAAATGCATAATGAAAAGCTGGCGAACAGTCAGCACGTTGCAGGATTTGTAAAGAAGATCAGTGGGGTAGAGAAAAGGGTGGAAATAGGCTACTTTTAAAATTGCTCTCTGAGCCCTTTCAAGAGGCAGTAGATTCGTTTTTGGTGCTCCACCCCATGAGGTGATACAGTAATTGATTACAGATTGACCTAGGGCCAAATAGACTTGTTTGATCAATTTTGAATCTGCAATCGTTCTCAACTTTTTAAAAACATAAATTAATTTGCGCACTCTATTAACTAAGCTATCAAGAAGAGGTCTAAAGGACAGTGTTTCATCTATAATAACCCCGAGATATTTTATGTTGCCTGTTTTGAGGATAAATGGACAATTACACATGCTGACTGGGTGGGATCCACATTTATGGGCATACAGATGAGAGTTAGTAATGTTAAATTGAGGCTTGCGCATGGAGAAGTGAATATATTTTGTCTTGTCAGCATTTAGTGTTAGTAAATTGTTTTGTAGCCAATTTGTCACAGTATTGAAACCTTGTTGAGCATATTCGTACAATTCATTACTGGTTTTCGCGGTAAAGATTAACGCCGTGTCGTTGGCATATGATATGAGTTTGCCTTGTTTAATATCTAAATTACACAGATCGTTAATGTAAATCAGGAATAGGGTTGGGCCCAGAATGCTTCCCTGAGGAATACCATAACCAGTATTTTTTTGCTCATCGCTAATAATGTCGTCTATTTTAACACATTGAGATCGTTCATCTAAGTAGTCAGCAAAAAGTTTCAGCGGTGTTCCCCTTATTCCTAAAGCCTCTATTTTTTTTTAGAAGCATAGGAACGGACACCGTATCAAAGACTTTGGCTAGATCAAGGAAAACCTCCAGGGTCTGGTTTCCTTTGCCAAGTTCTTCTGCGATATAATCTGTCAGACTATGCACCGCATCGGCTGTGGATAGTATAGTATCCATACTTACACTTTTACTATCAATCATTCTCATCTTTTATAAAATGTCCTTTTTTCCATATTAAATCGATCTAATTCGATTTATTAACTTTATTTTGCTTAAATAGTATATTAAATTTTATAATTTTTCAATGTTTACTTTTTGTCTGACATTACGTCAGTTGTCAAGCCTGTCATTTACTTTTTCTTTAATTTTGTGTAATTTTCTTAGTGACTATGAAGGTTTAATTTGATTTTAAGTAATTTAAATTATTTTTATTGTTAGCTCTATATATTATTGTTAATTTACTATTGTTTACTGGATAGTAGTATCTTATCTTCTTACGCTTGTAAAATTATGTTATAACGCTCACAATTCATTTATGACTAAATAATACAGGCCGTTTTAAATACAGGCAACTCATAATTTAAAAATTATAGAAAGAATAATGGAATTCTAGAAACGTTTGTTTGGAAAAACGCTGACTATAAAAGGCATTGCCCAGACATTCCTGGGGCAGTCTGGAATCTGCAATGAACTCCGAAAGACGATTTTACCTTGAATTACTAAATGTCAAGTCTTGATCTGAAGACAAATCTATTATTATCCAGCTCGTGTATGTCCATAACTGAAGTTTATCCAGTTTAATATATTGTGTGTGATATACTGTGTCTGATTTTTAATCCACGTATCCGCCTACCGTATGCCTACATAACAGCATACCAACCCGTGTGTCAGCTAGACCATCGTGGTGCCTGCTATCTATCAATTTGGAGCATATCACGACTCAAGAGGCGTTCCTGTCTGACCTGCTGCCTACTCCACGTCTTCCTGCCTATCCGACCTGCCGCCTGGTTAGCCGCCCACCGACTTGCTGCCTACTCCACGTCTTCCTGCCTATCCAACCTGCTGCCTGGTTGGGCCGCCCACGTCGTGCGAAGCCGGCCCACGAAGATTCTTATACTTTATATCCTTTTATTATTTGTTAATTCTTATTTGTATTAACGTGGCTTACGTGTAACTATTTTAGCTACACGTAACGTTACAGTTTGGCGCCCAACTTTTAAAAATTAGGCGCAACAACATTGTTTGTGCGCCCAATTTTCTGACTCACCCCATCACCCACTACCTACTCTTCTACGCTTTTTTTTTTTTTTGTTAACGTGGGCTCGATTTTTCATCTCTCAAAATTCTAAAACAAACTTACACAAGGCAATCAAATTTGGTATGATAATTATTTTTCATCATCACTTCATCAATCTTTACACTAATCTACACACACACACACACACACACCACACACACAAATTCCTTTTACCTCTGGTAATTGGCACCCTTTCGGCCTCTTGGTTGTGTTAACCCACTTGTGGGCATTGCCAAGGTTGGAGATTGGTTACTTTACGACAGCTGCAGGACAATATCCTGTGGTCGTTTATAAATATTTACATACCTACGTAATATCTATATAATACTACACTAACCTCCACACACACACATTCCTTTTACCTCTGGTAATTGGCACCCTTTCGGCCTCTTGGATGTGTTAACCCACTTGTGGGCATTGCCAAGGTTGGAGATTGGTTACTCTACGACAGCTGCAGGACAATATCCTGTGGTCGTTTATACAAATATTTACATCTACATAATACCTACCTACACACACACATGCAACATACGATGCACGTCATAGTAAAGACTGCTAGTAGGCTACTTTAGAATCTTCCTTCAGAACTTATCTCCTACTCTTCGTCTTCCTTACCTCTTAAACTCTTGAGCCCTCATTTGAGTCCTCTTAAACTCTTCGAGTCCTATAATACTCTTGAGTCCTCAATTGAGTCCTCAATCATACTCCCAATACAAAAATACCTGATTGCCGCAAAACATTACTTACTTACTGAAGAATTCAGCGGAGTCCTCACTTGAATCCTTTCAAGTACTTGAGTTTTCTTGAACTCAAGAGTCTTCTTTGAATACTCTGACTCTCTTGAGTCATTGTTAACACTCTTTCCTCTCTTTGATACAATTTTTATCTTTTTAAACTATAATTTTTAATAATGGATAGTTTTTATTATTATATGCTCATGAATCATCTCTTTCTTCTCTCCCTCTTCTAAAATAGAGTTATTTTCGGTTTAATTAAACTCTATTTATTTTCTAATTTCATCAGTTCAACCATCATAGGATTATTTTAAATCTTTCATTATTTCTGTTTTTGTCCTAACCTTCGTATCAACTAACTCTACAAGTTAGTTTGATTCTTGTTCTAACTATCGACTCTAAAAGTCGATTGTAGCAGCTGACAAGTAGGTATTTAAAGTAGGCTGTTGCCCTTGACGTTTAACTCGGAGCTTACTACGAGCTGCCCTTACGTTAACTCGGAGCTTACTACTACCTACCTTGGCAGGAGCTGTCCTGACGTTAACTCGGGAATATCAACTAAAGTTGACTAGAAGCGGATGACAACTTCGTTAAAAATAAGCCTATGTTAAAAATCTTTATATTTCATATCATCAATGGGTTTTAGACGAGAGCGGATTACAACTCCGAAAATAAGCCTTAAAGTTATTGTTATCAGGTTGAGTAGTGATCATTGAATGTGAATCCTACCAGACCTATCTTCGTAAGATGACGGTGTGTTTGATTGAAGTATGTACGTTCTGTGAAAGCTGTCGTAAGATGACGGTGTGTTTGAGTGAAGTATGTACGTTTTGTGAATGCTGTTATACTACCTTACAAAATTTTTGTTCTAGACCAAAAATTTTCTCGGGGTCGTTGGGGAAATATAGTATCCATACTTACACTTTTACTATCAATCATTCTCATCTTTTATAAAATGTCCTTTTTTCCATATTAAATCGATCTAATTCGATTTATTAACTTTATTTTGCTTAAATAGTATATTAAATTTTATAATTTTTCAATGTTTACTTTTTGTCTGACATTACGTCAGTTGTCAAGCCTGTCATTTACTTTTTCTTTAATTTTGTGTAATTTTCTTAGTGACTATGAAGGTTTAATTTGATTTTAAGTAATTTAAATTATTTTTATTGTTAGCTCTATATATTATTGTTAATTTACTATTGTTTACTGGATAGTAGTATCTTATCTTCTTACGCTTGTAAAATTATGTTATAACGCTCACAATTCATTTATGACTAAATAATACAGGCCGTTTTAAATACAGGCAACTCATAATTTAAAAATTATAGAAAGAATAATGGAATTCTAGAAACGTTTGTTTGGAAAAACGCTGACTATAAAAGGCATTGCCCAGACATTCCTGGGGCAGTCTGGAATCTGCAATGAACTCCGAAAGACGATTTTACCTTGAATTACTAAATGTCAAGTCTTGATCTGAAGACAAATCTATTATTATCCAGCTCGTGTATGTCCATAACTGAAGTTTATCCAGTTTAATATATTGTGTGTGATATACTGTGTCTGATTTTTAATCCACGTATCCGCCTACCGTATGCCTACATAACAGCATACCAACCCGTGTGTCAGCTAGACCATCGTGGTGCCTGCTATCTATCAATTTGGAGCATATCACGACTCAAGAGGCGTTCCTGTCTGACCTGCTGCCTACTCCACGTCTTCCTGCCTATCCGACCTGCCGCCTGGTTAGCCGCCCACCGACTTGCTGCCTACTCCACGTCTTCCTGCCTATCCAACCTGCTGCCTGGTTGGGCCGCCCACGTCGTGCGAAGCCGGCCCACGAAGATTCTTATACTTTATATCCTTTTATTATTTGTTAATTCTTATTTGTATTAACGTGGCTTACGTGTAACTATTTTAGCTACACGTAACGTTACAATAGTTTGGCTCTGAACCCAAATTGCGCAGATGAAAATAGTTTGTTTTTTTCTAGATAATCAACTAGTCTACTGTTAACAATTTTCTCTATTTTAGATATTGAAGGGAGTAAAGATATTGGTCTATAATTATTTACTAAGTTTTTGTTTCCAGATTTAAAGATTGGGATTACAACTGCTTTTTTCAGACATCTAGGGAAAATACCTTCAGATAAACAAATACGAAATATATGCGTTAAGGGAGGTACTAGGATATGCTTAAAGGTTTTAAGGATCTTATTGCTTATATTATCACATCCAACTGCACAGTCATCTTTTAGTCCAGATATGATTCGGGTTATTTCGTCTTCGTCAGTATCCAGCAATCCAAAAGATTTTAAAGGACATCTATTATTTTGGGAAGATGGTAGAACACAGTAATGTTTTGGAATCTGTTCGGCAAGAGTTTTCCCAACATTTGCAAAAAAGTTATTAACGTGGTTGGCTGACAAGAGAGGTGATGGATTAGAAAGCAGCAAGCTCGAATTTGATTCACGCTGTTTCGTCCTATAGGTGACGTTCTTAATATGTTTCCAAAGTTGCATGCTATTGTTTCCTGCTCTATTTCATTCATTTTTATCGAAATTAATTTTTAAGTTCTTTAGGAGGTTGTTGCAAAAATTTATGTATCTCTTATAGGTTATTTTAATGATTAGATTATCAGGGTTACTCCTAGATCTCTGATGAAGTTTATCTCTGTGAAAATATTTCTTGTAAAGCATTTCTGAGATAACACTAGCTCCCGACCCAGAATCCAATTCCATATCTAAATTTACATGATCAATTAATACATTGATAATTATAGGCGAGTTACTTATATATACTATACCTTACCTTAGGTTAAATAACTCACATTCCTCACAGTCACTTTGGTCCGAAATGTTTTCTTCTGTGTTCAAACAATGTAAACGAGATTCAACCTTTGTTTCACTACAAACTTTCTTTAGATGCCCTTTCACACCGCACACTTGGCACCGATAGTTTTTATAACGACACTTTTCTGCGTTGTGGTTTCTGAGACCGCACACCGTGCACCGACGAATCTCCCCTGAACTCACGTTCGAGCTGCGGGTAGCTGCGGCCGGTTCGCGCCGCGCGCGCTGCCCGCTGATCCGGTACACAGGTTCCTCCTTGATCTGCGTGGCCTTGGCAGTTGGCGCAGCTATGTCAGCTACTGCTGCAGTCGCGGTTCGTGCCAACCTCGCATACGCAGCCTGTTGAGCTACCTCCAACGCCTTCGCAAAAGTCAGTTTGGTGGCATCCTCTTCAAATAGCCGGTCACGTTCCCGACACGGTGCGAGGCCGAGTATGAAACGGTCACGCAATAGCATATTCAATGCCTCACCAAACTCGCAATGAACGGCTAAACCCCTTACACGAGCCGCCCATTCTTCAACGCTCTCGCCATCAGACCTCCTCGCCTCGTAAAACTTCTCTCGATCAGCAAATGTGCATCGTTTTGGCGTGAAATGCTTGTCTAATTTTTCTACTAGATCCTCGAACTTGACTTCCTCGAGTATGTCAGGATGAAGCAAGTTCCGTGCAAGGCGGTAGCTGCCGTCCGAAAGGTGGGTCAGTAACAACGCACTCTTATTTTCGGCTATAACACTGTTTAGTTTTATATACTGAAGTAGCCGACCTTTAAATATAGGCCACTCTTGGACTTCGTGATCAAAATTTGTAAGATTTCCGATAATATTCGACATTTTTCACAAACTAATTAACTTTTTTATAACGCGGGTAACTCGTCGCCAGTGATCTGTCGGCTATAAAATGAAACCACCGTTGCTATTGGATGCTAGTTTATTACTGAGTAAAGGACACAACTTAACCGTGCAGGCACGCACACATAGGTATATACACCTCACTTATACACCGAATTAGGCCAGGAGTCATCCAAGGCTTGATGTTACGAAGTTTTTTGTTTACTATAATAGAAGTCGTATTTACGTAATATTGCTAATTGAACGTGTTTTATTAAGTACGATAAAGCAAAATTAGCGTCAGCAGTATTGTAAACTGGGTTAAAGTCAAGATTGCATAAATCACATTCGAGTTTGTTTATGTTTAATTGCGTTTTCGTCTGGGGACGATTTAGCTTAGGCAGCGTTAAGTTTAGGGTTAGTAGAACAGCGTGATGGTCTGTAATAGTTGAGTTAGTAACAAGCGTAACATATGAAAAGTTAGATTTGATCATCATATGATCCAGACAGGAACCACTCTGATGAGTAGGCAAAGTATGTGCGGGGAGAAAACCATGGTATGAGCAGATATTAAGGTAATCTTGGGCCCCAGGGTCGCAGTTTTCAGAGTTAATGTTTATATTTATATCACCTGTTAATATAACATTCTTAAATGAACTTAGTGCTTCAAAGATCCGGTTTAAGGATGCGTGAAAAGAGTCTAAATTTCTTGCAGAAGGGGACCTACATACAGTGATTATTGCTGTACTTATACCAATTTTCATAACCAAACAATTACTCACACAGTCTTGAAGTATTGGTTCTTCGATTGTGACCGTTAATGATTCCTTACAATAAACAACCACACCATCGTTTTGATTTTTGTTCACTGTAGTATACAATAAGTTGTATCCCGGCATTTCTGGAAGGTGTTCCTGTCGGTTAGATAGCCAGCACTCGGTTAGTACCATTATGTCACAATCAAATTTAAGTCTATGAAGAAAAACGTTAAAGCTATCTATGTTCTTATAAATACTGCGAATGTTTTGAGTCAGTATGGTTAGTGAGTTTTGATATTCAGAAAGATATTGCCTGCAGTCCTCAACCTCACATGACTTTGCATCGGAACGAAATGTATTATCTATATCGGTCAATAAGGTATTATCCATAGTATAAGAAAAATATAAACAATAAAATTAAGTCATATAAATATTCGAATATGTGGCGCTCTTAGGCGCCTTCATAATCAATCGAGTTAATGTACCTGTTTTCGGCAGATTTTTTTGCAGGACATTCTTGTTCTCCCGTTTTATGGCTGGCAGGTTTTTTGAACCGCAGACATGTTGCACATTTTGGCGCTTCGGATTTCCTTGTGCAGTCGGAGATAGTGTGTCCTTCTTCAACGCAATGTCCACATGTGGGGGCAGGAACTTTGCATGTCTTGCATTATACCAAGGTCGGGATTTGTGACCGAGCGGAATGTCGGAGAATGGAATGAAATATTCTATTCCCTGCCGAATCACATCCGCAACCGCGTCTGCACAGCTCGAGGGGTCACCCGAGGAGAAGCACACATGCTGCCAAGGATAAGACGCAAAAAAGTGCCGCATCTCGTCCCAGTCTGCTGACTCGTATCGCCATACTCGCCTCGTGCCTCTAGGGCTCTCATCTGGAGGAGAGCAAGTCGAAACGGATTTCACCATACAGTGGTCAGACGTTCCCAGCGGGGCTGAGACCGACACCGAATGACTGTCCGGATCAGTTGTCAGGAGAAGATCTAAGCAATTGGGTGTATGGCCGTCAACATCCGGTACCCGCGTTGCCACATTCACCAGCTGGGTTAGATCTAGCGATAGAGAAAACTTGCGCGCCTCTAACCCGGCATGGTCAGTTTTCCAGTATGGGTACAACCATTCTTTATGATGGGCGTTAAAGTCCCCCAGAAAATTAAGCTTCGCTGTAGGGTACCGTTGCTGGACTATGTCAGCCGACTCCACGAGGCAATTAAAAAGCGCTGTCGTCTCCTGGTCACCGGAGTGCGATCGGTAGACGCCGATGTAGAGAGACTTCTCCACGCCAGTGTCCACAAGTAGCCATATGGCAGAAAAGCGCGATTTCTCAAAGCAACGGAGACGACGACAACAAATGTCATCGCGGACGTACACACAGACCCCAGCTTGCTTCTTGAACTTGTGTTCAAGAGAGTAACCCGGGTAGTTGAGGTACGCCACGTCCGACGGGGTTGTTATCTTCGTCTCCGTTAGGAAAAACAGGTGCGGCTTCTCGGTCTCGAGGTGGTGGTGGACCGGATCGAGATTAGAGTGCAACCCCCTGATGTTAGTGAGGTGCACTTTTAGTGGGAGGAAGTGCAGCCGTTGTTTCACCTTATTCTTCTTTTTATTGGTCATTGTGTTAGAGTGTGTTGCTGGGGAAGAAGTCGAACTGTCGAGGCGCTGCTCAGTGAACCAAGTGGAAAACTGGAGCTAACGCAACCTATGGGGAACTCATTTGGAGACTGCGGGGACGCCCGAACCCCCCCGGATATGGCCACCGGGTCCTCCCATCCAGTCGCCAGCTGGCACGGTGGAGCATACCGGGATTTTTAGCGAGTTGGCGGGGCAGCCTTTGGCACGTGGCTGGCGTGCTACTTGGGCCCCCTACTGACTGCGGTCGGCCAACGGCTGGCACCGTGCTTCGGATCCCGCTACCCTCCAAAATGAGTTATCCGGCAAGTTTTTCCCAGAGACCAAGACCGGTTCTGAACAGCGCAACTGACATCCTCCTTCTCCCCCAAAGGCACTGGCAGTCCCACACACCGACGGAACACAGCAAGCTGCTTGGCGCCGGACTCCGGTGGGATGGTGGTCGCGAGCCAGGCGGCCCCTTGCGGAGCCTACCACCGCTTAAGTGTGATCGTTCAGCCGTACCACAGGCAAGCCTGTGGTGCCGTTGCCCGGGATGGACCGCTAGGAGGTAGATCCCATACCCACCCCCAAAGGTCGGGGAACGCGACTTTGGCCCTCGCCTCTGTCAGGACCGCCTTGTTGGTGACGCCCCTTTCGATGGCTCCGGGCTGCAGCGTGATCACTACAGCCGCGGAGCGTGGGGCTCTGACCTTAGGCGGTCCTGCGGCCTTATTTGATGCCAGTGCGGGTGCTCCAGCGGTTGCCGGCGGCGCCGTCCTTTTCTTTTGACGGCGGGCCCCTCTTGAGCACCGTCGTCCAGGTCTCCGTAAGGGGGCCAGGCGGTATTGGCGGTTTCGCAGCCACCGGCTGGGAAGTGGGCGCGGACCTACCCTTAGCGGGCTTGCCGGCCTCTTGCCCGGCTCTTCTCTGTTCCACCGCTGCGGCCGCCGGGCCCGGTTTTGCGGATGCCTCCTTTTTCCGCTTATCCGCAGCAAGCGGTGGGCGGAGGTTTTCGGCCGGCAGTCTCGCCTCTATGGCCTCTAACCGGGCACCCACCATTTGACCGCACTGCATCATGCAGATGCGTGCGATCTTTTCGATCTCTGCATCCGCAAGTGCAGAGGCCGACGACGGGGCCAGCGATGGGGCAGCTGCCTTCTGGGCAGCAAACTGCCGCTTCAGGTCCTCCAGCTCGGAACGGAGACGGCTGTTCTCCTCCCACAACTTCGCCGTCTCCTTCGTGGTTGTGCGGCTACTGAGGAGCTCAACCGCCTCCTGGATGCTGTCCACCGCGTCCTTCAAGGCACGCGTGAACGTGCCCTTCAGGTTGCCCGATTTAGTGGCAACCTTCAGGACGACTTCCAGGCAATCTCTCACTTGGCAGTTGAGCGAGTTAAGGAACCCCAATCCCCCAATATTAGCTTCATCAGCCAATAATTATATTATATTAGAATAACAGCTATATGTCAGCATATAATATCTAGGACATGCGTCATTAGCAGAGATGATTGGTTAGCAATAAGATTAGTATATAAGATCAACATTTTGTAGAATTAAGTAATTACTGTCTTGCTGTAACTGGGATCAAATAAAGTTTATTTTTAAACTCTTCCGTTGTCGCTTACTTAATTGGCGCAGCCGGTAGGATCTCTGTAGTCAGTCTGTCACGTATCTACATCTACGGGAAGCAGCCGACGTCCGTTTCAACGGTTCAGCAGAGATCACCGAACAAACAAATACATTAAGAAGCCACATCAAGCCAGGAGAGGACCAGGAGCCAAGCAGTAATTCAGGGATCATGAAGATAGCTGCGGAATTGTGAGTAAATCTTTTCACCTTCCTCTCAGCTCTTCCATTTGCATCCCAACCTTGTATTAATCTATGTTGTGTGTATTATTAGGGATTGGACAACGCCGTAATAATATTTTATAGATTGTTAGTTGTAGTAAATAGTTAGGGATAATTTATTAATTTTTGTGCTTACTTTTTGTGAAGCTTCATTATTTCACTTCATAATGGAAGGTAAAAACCGTGTTCCGCAAGAGATGGTAAACATCATTCCAGTATTTAATGGCGATGTTAGAGCGTTACCCTTATTTATTAAAAAATGTGAATACATTTTAACAACATTCCAAGGGAGCGTTGTACAAAACAATTATTTATTTCACGTAGTAACAAGTAGATTAACAGGCGAAGCAGCTAGTTTGGTAGGCGAAAGGGACTCTATAAATACGTGGGATGAGCTAAAAATGCTGTTAAATCAACACTTTGGCGACCCACGTACTGAAGATTGTCTAGCAATGGAGTTAGAATCCTGTAAAATTAACAAAGGTGAAAGTTACTTAGATTTGTGTCATAGGATACAGCATATGAGAAGCATTTTATTTACCAAAATATCAGAGACTATTGCTGATGACTCTTTACGGAAGGCTAAGCAGATAATCTACAGTAATAGGGCGATGAACGTTTTTCTATTCAATTTACCGCCATTAGGTTAGTTCGTTTACGCGACGTTTCGACATTAGAAGACGCGTTGAAAATTGTTTTAGAAGAACAGAACTTTCAATCAGTCTATAATTCTAAAACAAACGATCACCGCAATTATAATAGATCTAATAAAAATATTTTTTCCGATTTCAATAGTGCGAAGTATAATTCGCAGAGCCTATCCAGTGCAGTTGCACCGAATAACGCCAGGAGTAGTTCAATTACGATGAACAATTCGCAGCAGTTTAGGAATTATAGGCAACATTATAATCAAAATAATTTCAATCGGACAAATAATAATGATCATAACAATAGTACAAGTAGGTCACAGTTTCCGATGGCGCAACAAAGCCAACAGTCCACGGCATATGCACCGCGAACGTCACCTTTTGCAGCGCAAGCATCTCCGCCGGGTTCAAAGTCGAACACTGACGTTACTATGCGCACTGCAAGTTCGCGCCGTGTTAATTACACTAATAATCATAGCTATAACGAACCAAGTTTTGACAATTCAAATAATGAGTTCCAGGAAATTCCTGAAGATCCCAGACAGGGAAATTTTTGTATAACCGTCTCTACCCTAGAGAGCGAATAAAAATTAATTGCAATAAACGTCTTAACTTACCACACATAGTTGTACCAGAATTAAATGCAGTGTTTATGATAGATACAGGCAGTGTTAGGTCTTTCATAAGCCCACACATTGCAAACAAGTACTTTAGGGATCGGTTGCAATATGAACCCTTCGAAGTTGTTAGTACTCACGCATCGAGTGTTCATAGCGAAACGGCATTTATTCCTTTACCAGCTACGATTTGCAGTAAGGAATTTCATAAATTTTATGTTTACAGTGTTGATGATAGGTATGATGGGTTAATAGGTAGTAACCTACTTAAACAGTTACAGGCAAAAATAAACATGGAAAGTCAAGTATTGCATTTAAAAAATGCGAATATTCCAATAATATACGCACCACCTATGAGAGAGGTATATCAATTACCATCTCGTAGTGAATTAAGAGTTAGATTGCCAGTCAACTTACTAGACGGGGAAGCTATACTACAATTTAAACAATTTTCGGAAGGGATTCGAATGCCCACCGCATTAGTTAAGTGTATTAAAGGTTACGCATCAACCGTTATTCAGAATTATACGGATGAAACCAGAACCTTAGTGGTAACAGGACCTTTTACGGTCGAACCTTACAGGCAGAACCCATCTGTTCACATTAATTTTACAGAAAATAACATAGAAATAGATAGGATGCTAACAGGTAATTTAAAAAAATTACAGTTAGACCACATGAATTCTGAGGAACGTAAAACCATCGAAGGGCTATGTAATGAGTATAAGGACATATTTTATTGTGAGAATATTCCATTAACGTTTACAAATCAAGTAAAACATAGAATTAGAACAAGGAATGAAGATCCTATAAATATTAAAGCACATAGGTTACCTCCCATTCAATCGAAAGAAATTAGGAATCAGGTAGATAAAATGTTAAGGGACAATATCATCCAGGAATCACACTCCCCCTGGAGTGCTCCCGTACATTTAGTGCCAAAAAAATTAGATTCATCAGGACAGCAAAAATGGAGGATGGTAGTTGATTATAGACGTCTCAATGAAATTACTACCGATGACAAATACCCCTTGCCCAACATAAATGATTTATTTGATATGCTAGGCAATAGTACCTATTTTACTACCTTAGATTTAGCTAGTGGGTACCATCAAATCGAGGTCCAGGAAGAAGATAGGGCGAAAACAGCTTTCAGTACACCTTCAGGACATTATGAATTTAACAGGATGCCGTTCGGGTTAAAAACAGCACCTGCAACATTTCAGAGGGCTATGGATAACGTTCTAAGAGGTCTCCAGGGCTTACATTGCCTGGTATACCTTGATGACGTCATAATTTTTTCTAAATCGCTGACTCAGCATGTAGAAAAACTTAGAGCAGTTTTTGATCGGTTTCGGGCGACAAATTTAAAAATACAACTCGACAAATCACATTTTCTTAGAAAGGAAGTTCTTTACTTAGGGCACACTATTACAAGTGAAGGATTGAAGCCAAATAATGATAAAATTTATGCAATCTTAAGATATCCCATTCCAGAAACAGTTACACAAATAAAAAGCTTTTTAGGACTCATTGGTTATTATAGGAAATTCATCAAAGATTTTGCAAAAATAACTAGACCTTTAACAGCTTGTTTAAAGAAAGGTCGTAAAATAATTATTAATGATGAGTATAGGGAATGTTTTGAAACATGTAAAAAACTTTTAACAAACGCACCTGTAGTACAGTATCCCGATTTTAGTAAAAGTTTTATTTTAACTACCGACGCATCGAATTTTGCAATTGGGGCTGTATTGTCACAAGGATCAATAGGCTCAGACAAGCCAGTAGCATATGCTAGCAGGACTCTGAGTGACACAGAAGTAAAATACAGTACTATTGAGAAGGAGCTTTTAGCCATAATATGGGCAGTTAAGCATTTTAGGCCTTATCTATATGGCAATAAATTTATTATCTTTACAGACCATAGACCATTAGCATGGCTGTATTCATTAAAAGAACCCAACAGTAAGCTCACGCGTTGGCGTTTACGCTTAGAGGAATATGACTACGAGGTTAAGTACAAGAAAGGGCCTCAAAATACAAATGCTGATGCCTTATCTAGGATTAAAATTAATGCAATTAACGACGATTTAGATTCGATATTTGTTAACGTAGGTGATAGGAAAGAGCGAATACAAAAAATTATAGATGAAGAGCTGCAATTTGACGAAACGCCCATAGAAACGATAGAACTTTCGGATTCTGATGATGGCGTCACAGCTAATTCAGTTTCAAATAGGGAACATGAAGGTATTCCTATTTTAAATGAAGCTGTAGATACTAAAGCTAGACAAATTTTAGTTCACTCATGGTTTAAAGATAAATTGACAGTAAAGGATATTTCTAATAATAAACAGAAAATTTTTGAAGTTCACTTACCAACAAATAATGACAAATTAGTTAAAGACTTTCTAAAAGAATATATAGATCCTAAACATAAATACCATATTTATTTTGAACATCCATCGTTTAGAAAATCTTTTTAAAACATGGTTATTAACTTGTTTAAAAAGGGTTCAGTTAAGTTAACAGAATGTACAGAAAGAGTGATCAATTTGACAGAGTCAGAAGAGGATCAGAAAGAAGTTATTATGAAATACCACGACGGGAAAACCTGTCATAGAGGCATTAGGGAAACTTTAGCTAAACTTAAGAGATATTATTGGTGGCCAAACATGAAAGAAATAGTTACAACAGTTATTAACAGCTGCGAAATGTGTAGAAAAATGAAGTACGATAGAAAGCCCATTAAACCTCAAATTCAGTTAACCCAAACTCAGAATAGTCCATTCCAAGAAGCTTTTATGGATCTATTATACATCGAAGGAAAATATTATTTAACTATTGTAGATGCTTTTAGTAAATTAGCACAGGCAATAGAGGTACCTAATAGGAGTACACCAGAGATAGTTAGAGCATTAATTAAATATTTTAGTATTTATGGATTGCCCAGTAGAATAAGTTGTGATTCAGGAACAGAATTTAATAACATGTTAATTAAAGAAATGTTAAGTCTATACAAAATAGAATTGCACATAGGGACTCCAAACAATCCCAGTTCTATGGCAATAGTCGAGAGATTCCATTCTACTATCATCGAGATTTACCGATTAGCAAAATATGACAAAAACGATTTAGATGCAGCTTCCGTTATGACGTATGCTATTATGGCATATAATAACACCATACACTCAGCGACAGATTTTACGCCTTTTGAACTAGTATTTGGGCATACCGATGCCGGAAATGTATTTAATGTCGATAGGGAGAAAAATTTAACTCAGAAATTATTATTAGATCATAGGAAACGTCTCAAAGTACTATACGAATTTTTAACAGATAAATTAAACACAGATAAACTTAAGGTAAGAGATAAGAAAGGAGGTGAAGAAACACCAGTCCTTAAGACAGGAGATACTATTTACATGAAGAATACTAGGACTAGGAAAGCTAAGGAAAAACCTCGCTATGAAAAAGCCGAAATCACTGGTGAAACTGAGCGTAATATAGTGCCTGTAGAATTAAATAAAAGACCAACTAGAGTGGCGATAAAAAATGTAAAACGTCCTCCACAGGTCATGCCTAGTACTTCTGGTACTAGTGATGTCAGGATTCACGCTGGAACTCCAGAACTTCACTCGGAATCCGGGGATAGCGTCGTTGAAGATGGGAGTAGCGGTGAAGAAGAATAATTATTGGACTATATTTAAGATTTTAGATTTAGAATCCTTAAGCTTACAAATAGATAATAATAATATTCGCGATTTTAGCAATATGAAATCGAAAATTATAGAAAGCAAATTAAGTAATGAAACTTTAGGTATAGAAAACCAAATCGAGTATTTAATTAGACTTACTAAAGTTAAATTATATCAAATTTTACCCCTTAATCATAGAAACAAACGAGCTTTGTTCAACCCTCTGGGCTCATTTGTAAAAGCTATATCTGGTAATTTAGATGAAGACGATGCAATTAAATATGATAAGGAAATCGTTTTACTCCAGAATAGAGAACATGCAGTCGAACGTAAAGTGTCATCAATGCAAAAAGCTTTCGATAAATTAGTTAATGACTCAGAAATCATAAATTCAAATATTAAAAGATTAGGCTCACACACTAATGGCATAGAAAAACTAGCTGAAAATGAATTCAAATTTAACAAGTTACTACGAATAATAGATACTATGTACCAAATTTTAAGCAACTTTCGAACTTGTTATGAGAACATACAAGAAATAGAGTCCGCAATCGCCTTTAGCAAACTAAATGTTTTGCACCAGTCTATTATAAATAGCACAGAACTGTACAACAGTTTAGAAATAATTAGTAAACATGCTAGGACAATATATCCAGTTAGTAAAAATAATTTAATAAAACTAGAACGTAATATCATAGTCAAATCATATTTAAATAACAATAGATTAGTATTTGTGTTAGAAGTCCCTCTAATAGACAACGAAACATATAATTATTATAAGGTTATTCCTATCCCTATTTTCCATTCTCCAGATACTTTTACCATTATTCCCAAATACCCTTACCTAATGGTGAATCGATTGAAATACATGCCCGTGGTAAGCTCATGTACTGAAATTGAAAATGACAGATTTCTTTGCGATGAAAGTAATTTAGCTCAGAATCCAGTCGAGACCTGTATAGAACAAATTATGTTGATGAAGAACAACTACAATAGCTGCGTAAAGAATCGTATCAAGATAGAAAAGCCTAAGGTGCAGAACGTGATAACGGATAGCCAATGGTTGGTCTACACAGAGGACAACCTGATCATTACCGAAAACTGCAATGAGGAAATCCGCAAATACAACATCTTTGGGACCTATATCGTGACACTGAGTCAACAATGCGAGACGCAAATAGGAGGAGTTATTGTTGGTACCGCCACAAACACTACAATTTCCAGTTTCAAGCTCCCATTGGTCGAGATGCCAGAGCTTCAACAGGACGTACAGACAAGGACGGAGAAAGTCGACCTAAGAAACGTGGACTTTAGTGACGTGAAAGAATTGTTACAAAGTGCCAAATTTAGTGAAAGTGACGATACAACTCAAATAGTGACAATAGAAATTAGCGTATGGACCATTTTAGAGTATATCATTATCATAATAATTATTGTCGTCATCTCATACAAATTAAATGTTTTTCGTTTTTGCCAAAATTCTCCGAAGTCATCTGCGACGCCTTCGGATAATTTCTCTCTTAGGGAGGGAGGAGTTAAGGAACCCCAATCCCCCAATATTAGCTTCATCAGCCAATAATTATATTATATTAGAATAACAGCTATATGTCAGCATATAATATCTAGGACATGCGTCATTAGCAGAGATGATTGGTTAGCAATAAGATTAGTATATAAGATCAACATTTTGTAGAATTAAGTAATTACTGTCTTGCTGTAACTGGGATCAAATAAAGTTTATTTTTAAACTCTTCCGTTGTCGCTTACTTAATTAGCGCCACGGCTGATGCATCCGCCGTCCGAGCCAAGCGCCGCTCTCGGGCCTGTCGGGCCAACTCACTGACCTCGTCAACCGCGACAGCCCGTTGTTGCGCCCGCTTTGTGGCATTCGCCTCCGCCTTGTTTGCCCCTAGCAGGGACGTAGTGGAGCCACCGCTTTGGTCCGCACTCATGTGCCCGGAGTCGCTGTGCACGCACTCTGTAGGGGCAGGCGTGTCGGGCCGAGGCACGAAGCGACCCCGCCCTCTCCGTCCCGTCGATACCTTCGGGGCCGACAGGTTCTCCTCACTTGAGGAGAAACCCAGCGACCCCGAGTCCTTACTGCGCGGACGCTTCCTCCAAACTTTGGAGGGGCCACGCAAGTCCTGGTCAGACAAGTTGCCTCCAGGATCTGAGCCTCCTCGGCTCTTGTTGCCGCCGACAACGGCAAGAGGTATGTCCACATGGGGACTTGAGCCTCCTCGGCTCTGGTTGCCGTCGGCGACGGCAAGTGGTACATCCGCGTCGCGCAGTTGCTCCAGGTGACCCTGGAGCTCCTTTTCTCGCTCGTGGCGCAGGTCAGCGGTGGTCTGCCGGCCTGCGAGACTATTGGTGCCCCCCTCAGATACGATGGGGCTGCCCTCTAGGAAATCGCTAGAGGGGCGGGACTCGCCCTTGCGTTGCGCAAGGGTACCCGCCTGAGGATTTTTTTCCTTTAGTCTTTTGTCCATTTTTGTTTTTCCTTTTTAAGGGTGAGGAGGGACCTCCCCCTCCCCTTCCCCCGCGCTAGAGACCGGATACAAGCCCTCCGGCCATTCATCCCCTCGGCACGCGAGACCTTGGGATTGGGTTCCATCTCCACTGCACGCCAACTCGACCGTGCCTCTGTAAGCAGAGGGGGGAGTAGGCGTTAGATGGCCTCCGCAGCAACGGACTAGCCGTCCTACCTCTAGCCCGGTTCCCTTCACAGACCATCATGGATGATCTGTGTTTGGAACCGTGACCTTTCCTCGTGCGTTGAAATTAGCCGCCCGCCCCAACTGTCCACCCAACGTGGGTGGACAGCTGGAGCCGACGTTGCCCAGGGTGCGCCGCGTGGAGGCTTTCAACTTGCACCCCACCCTACTTACCCTACCCTAACTACCTACTCACCTACCCTACCTACCCTACCATACCTAACAAATTGGTAGGTAGGGTAGGGACAATACTTACCAATTTGTTAAACTATTTGGGTACATATTAGAATATCGAATATTAAAATACCTACGGTTAAAAGGTCACTGTACAAAACATCGAAAATTAAAATAACGATTGTATAAAATATCGAAAATTGTTATACCTAAGCATGAAGCATTCCCCCGCGCGCGCGCCCGCAGGACGCACACAAGAAGTGATAGCTCCGTTGAATTTTATTTTTATTAATTGTAAATGTCGCTTATTTCTTATTAAATTTACACAAATATGAAGACAAACTTGTGATTTTACGTGTTCTCAAAACGGTGTCGTTATAAATCAAAAGGATTATAAATAAACAGCAAAAACAATTACGACAAAATCTACAAAGTGATTCGTAAACTAGTGACTCAGTGTGACTCATCATAATAAGTGCGCGAAGTGACTTATTACCAAATATGGTTACAAGTTGACTCGTTTTCGCTGAATCATTGGACAAGCATAACAACTATATCGGCTTTTCGAAGTGTCATAGACGAAGCGCCGTGGCGTAACGGCTATAGACGCGGCATATCGAAGAAGTGGTCGCACGTTCGAATCCCATCGGAGAATATACTTTTTGTTTTCAAAGTTGAATATTATTTCCTGTTTGGAGAAAAAACTCTCACTCTAAATATTGATAATAGAAATGGATGTAGATTACATCACTATTCGTAGACCACAGAAATCGACCTCATTAGACAACATTTTCAATGATAATTCCACGTTGCTAGATACCACCATGATGAGTTTGCCGAGCACATCGTTGAATGAAAGCGACACCACCTTGGATCTAAAAGATACAATAAAAAGATTAACCCTAGAACTAGAAAGCGCACACCAGGAGATTGATAACTTGAATAGCGAAAATTTCCGTCTAAAAATGGATATTGGTCAATATCAAAAACGTATTGATACTTATAAGAAAGTGAACTTATTGGAGAGAAAAAGCATGACACCAAAGTCTTTACGCCAATTTAATTTAATTAGGACAAGCTGTTTTTCGACGCCTACAAAAATAAATCCTTCTCCTAATGTTACTTCTTATCCACCTAATACTTTCGAAATGGCACAGAATGCTACCGATAGCTGCGACAATTCATTTAATTCAGCCTTATCTGGACGTATTACTGAGGGAAACTTGGAGGCAAAGTCGCCGAAAGACGTCATCTACAGTTCATCCACACTTCCGGTCAACTCAATCCGTGATTCGCAACATGTTGATGAGACTATTCCGACATCGAAGACAGATATTGAATGTACTCCTGCTGAAATACAGCAGTCCACCATTATCTCACAAACTCACTCGCAAAAAGAAGCTACTCAAAGAGTCATGATCTTCGCTGATCAAACTGGATATGGTGTTCGTAAAATCCTGCAGTACTATTTGGGGTCAAAGTTCATCGTGACGTCATTTATTAAGCCAGGTGCAACTACTGAACAGGTTTTGAAATCATGTGCAAGTATGTGTAAAAACTTTAGTAAAACCGATTTTGTTATAATATTAGCTGGCTCAAATGACAACAATCCTATGAATATTCAAACTTATTTATATTATACTTTATGTCAATTAAAATCCACTAATGTTTTGATAGGTCAAATTTACAAGCATAACTCTCTGAATGTAAATAGTGTAAATAAACTACTTAAATTTGTGTGCGGTAATTGTACAAATTCTACCTTTCTATCGTTACATAGTGATGTTTACATGCCTTACGTAAATAAATTGCATGCTTGTAGATTAATACATAGACAGATTCTAAATCTAAATTATAAATACAATTATCAAACTTATACTGAAAATCTTGTTAGTCGGAGTAAGCAAAAAACTACAAAGAATGCTAGCGTACAAACCATATTTTTGGAAAATGTTGGAGTTCAGACTGATGATGTTGATGCTGCGACAAAAACCAACGACTTAACTCAACAAACAGATTTTTTTCGTGAATAGTAACAATGATTTATCTGTAAAATGTAGTAACAATGTTAAGACTGACCCAATGAATTGTACAAATTTAATCATTTTTCACCAGAATATATGTGGTATTTCTAACAAGATAAACGAATTAGAAGCCTATATACAAATTCTTGGACAAAAGGTAGATTACCTATGCTTGACTGAGCATTTCTTAAATAGTGTATCTGTATCTTCTTTCAACTTAGATGGTTACAAATTAGCATCTTATAATACCCGTAAAAAGAAAAAAAGAGGAGGGAGCTTAATTTTAGCTCAAGCAGATAAGAAAGTAGAGAATGTGACAGCAATTGATAGACTTTATGTCGAAGAGAGTTTTGAGGTATGTTGCATAAAGGATACCACAACTGGAGTGTATGTATGTTGTATGTATCGTAACACTAATGATAGGAATTTTATTATTTTTATGAAGAAAATGGAACTATTGCTTGAGATTATATTCAATAAGAAATGCATTATTTGCGGCGATTATAATGTCGACTTGCTTCTGGAAAACAAACAACGTGCTGAGTTTTTGAGTCTGCTGGCATGTTACAATTTTAGATGTCTTTTTGATAGCCCCACTTTTATTCGTAACAACTCGTATTCCTGCTTAGACAATATCATAACGAACTTACAAGAAGAACAGGTATTAAGAAGTGTAATTGACCACAATGCTCTAGGAGACGGACATGGAGCACAGTTGGGTGAATTTTTACTAGAAAATATGTTAGGAAATAACAATAATAATTATTTAGTAATTAATAAAAGAATCTTTAATTGTAGAAATAGTTTATCTTTTAAGGACAGGCTGTTGAATCAAAATTGGAGCGCAATGGGAATTAACTCATTTTTGAAAAATTTTAATAGTACTTTTCGGAAAAGTTACAAAAAACGGGAATTAAAAATACATTTGAAAAGGGGACAACAGTTAAAGTGGGTAACTAAGGGAGTTAAAACGTCTAGTAAAATGAAAAGAGTTTTGTGCACAAATTCTGGAAATCATCTACATAAAAGTATACTCAATTATAAAAATAAATATATTCGAATATATAGAAGAGTCATGACCAAAGCCAAAAAAATTGCGGTCATAGAGAAAATTGACCACACTAAAAATGTAAGTAAAGAAGTTTGGAAAGTAATTAATAACAGCACAAACAGGGTAAAAAAAGTGCAACAAGAACCACTTTTACTAAAAGTTGACGATAGAATTATAAACTCGCCAACTGCCGTAGCTAACATATTAGCAAAACATTTCAACCATAGTTCAGATTCATCTGAAACTGAGACGGAGAAAGCTCTATTGCTTCTTCAACAAAGTTGTGAAAGGGTTATAAATGATATGTCACTCACGCCTACTACACCCAAAGAAATAACACAAATAGTTAAAACCATGACTAACAAGCACTCCAGTGGATATGACGAAATCCCTATTGCTATTATTAAAGAGCACATAAAAATATTGGCTGGGCCACTATCTACATTCTTTAACAACTGTCTTGAGCAGGGTATTTTTCCGGAACAATTAAAAATTGCAAAGGTGGTGCCAGTTTACAAAAAGGGTTCAAAAAAGGACCCCAAAAATTACAGACCAATTTCGCTTCTACCCACACTATCAAAAATCTTTGAAAAAATATTAAAATCTCGGCTATTGACTCATCTTCATTTAAATAAAGTTCTAAATGAAAGACAGTTCGGTTACCAGAAAGGAATTGGCACTGGAGATGCTATTTATAAACTATTAGATGATGTGATTAGTAAAATAAATCATAAATTAAAGGTTGCAGGTATTTTTCTAGACTTATCGTCCGCCTTTGATACTATTGATCACAATCTACTTATAGCTAAACTAAATTACTATGGTGTTAGAGGCAGAGCCCTGCAATTATTTACATCGTATTTAAGAAATAGGAAAATGTATGTAGAAACCAGCACTATCGAACAGAATGGACAACGGAAAACATACCAATCATCCATGATTAATATTACTACTGGCGTACCACAAGGTTCCATATTGGGTCCCATCCTGTTTATTGTTTTCACAAACGATTTGATTAACTATATTATGAATAAACAACCAGACATTAATCTCGTAGTCTTTGCCGATGATACTAACGCTGTAGTTGGAGCGAAAAACATTAGTGAATTGACAGAGAAGGTCAATACTACGTTGGCAGCATTTCAGTTTTGGTTCAATACTAATAGATTAATAATAAATATTAAAAAAACGAACATCATGTTGTTTCGAACCACTGCAGGCAATAAAGAGAATATGGACATAACCCTTAACAGTGCAAAGATAGAATTAGTGAGGGAAGTCAAATTTCTAGGTATCCATTTAGATGATTTGCTTAATTGGAAAAAGGAACTAGCACACATTGACTCTACTATATCATCTGCGTGTTATGCGTTGAGGAAATTGAGAGACGTGGTAGAGACTAAACAGTTACAGATGGTATATTATGCTCTTGTCGAATCCAGACTTCGATACAGTATACAGTTCTGGGGGAAAAGCTATGGTTATAATTCTCAGCGAGCCTTCATTCTTCAAAAAAGAGCAATACGTACAATTGTCAGAATAACACAAAGAGAAAGCTGTCGATCTCATTTTCAGCATTTACGTATCCTAACGTTGCCCAGCTTATACATACTTGTGTTGTTAGTTAATTTTAAAAAATATGTCCATGAATACGAATCTGGGGTGGAAAGAATAGCCAGGGAAAACACTCGTAGGAAGGACTTTAAAAATAAAGTTGTACCTAATTTCAACATTGTCAAGCATAGCCCTCATTACCAAGCTGTACAAATATTTAATAGATTGCCGGCGGATTTAAAAATTCTGTTATACACTAGCTCTTTTAAGGCTAAGCTCAAAGCATTTCTGTTGGATAGAAACTTATACTCAATAGAAGAATTGTAATTTAATTTAATAATATTGAAATTTTATATTAAAAAAAAAGCTATTTATTGTTATTGTTTTTGGTTGTGTTGTTTTCTTTTTTTTTTGTATATTTTCTACTTTTTATATTATGAATGTAATGTTAATGTTAAGTAATGTATCAAACACAATGTAAATTGTTCCTGATAAATAAATAAATAAATATCTAAGATTAGAATGCTGATTAAAATATCGACTGATACAAAATATCGATAGTCATTATACCTATGTTCAAATGTCAACATTTGAAACACCTAAGTTCATTATACTTACGTTTAAAATATCTACTCGTAATAATTGTTCGATATTCTAATATCGATCAATTTTTGATATATGTGGTATGAGTGTATTGTACTGGTATTTTCTATAATTGATTTTTCACTTATATTTTTGATTATTCAACAAAGATAAGCATTATTTTGTTTAATATTTTGTATTTCCCTTAGAAATTGATTACAAGAAATATATTTTTTCATTTGCGTACAAATGTTGTTTTATTTTGAGAAGTAGCGCTTGGGTAATTTGATAATTCGGTTGATAATTGCGAAAACCCGCATAATCAGAAAATGGTGAAAAAATTCTGAGAGCAAACTTGGAGGTAGGGCTCGCCGGCCGCTGCCGCGGCACCGCTCGCTTCGCTTGCTCGGCTCGCGCGCGGTTAATCACAGTTCTAACCTAACCTAACCTATTTAGCCCAGCCCATCTGAAATCTGACGCAGCAATGTTGTTACCATTGTCAAATTATCTAGTCGCAGGCAGATTGTATGATTCGTTATTTTGACCGAGTGAAATGGTGGTTAGGTTAGGTTAGAAATCTGACCAACCGCGCGCAATATTTGGGGAATTCGATACTCTGTACTTTCAGTATTTAGGTCTTTCGATGTCACTTTTGTAGATAATTAGATTTTAAATATATTGGACGTAGGTTATCTAACCATTCGACATTATAAACATACGTTATTTTAATTTTCGGTTAAACGTTCATTCGATATTTAAGTTTTCGATGTTTTGAACAGTGACATTTTAACCGTACATATTATAATTTTTGATGTTCAAATATGTACCCAAATATTAATTTGAATAAGAATTAATACTACGTTACGACTGTAACCAACTTTTGTTTCTACCGGCGATCTAATTAAATTTTAGAACACAAAAGCTTGCCTTAACTATAATAGTTAGATAGATTCTCTCATATACTTTTTTGTAGTTAATAATGAGTACTTTAATCATGTAGTACATAATTTTAATGTATCATTTATAGTTTTCTCAGCGCACGCCAAATAATTAATATTATAGGCAAATTATTGCTATTTTGGGTTACATTATTGCAATTTCTAAGATTATTGAAATGTAGTCTCTTAGTATATAACAACAATATTGATATCTAGAAGCGTGAGGCCTCATTAGTGCGTTGCGTTGCGTCGTCGCAGCGTCATCATGCGTCATTTTACATATTTTTTTGTGACATGCCACATTATGCGTTGAGGCTTCAAATCTGGGGGTCTACACTCTAAGTACGAAGTCCGTAGTTTCAGCCTTCGTTACGGGCGTTTCCTACTCCGTATCACATACGGATGCATGACTCGTTCGGGTCCCGAACTACTAAACAGTATTCCCATGATAGGTAATATTTTTCGCCATTTAAAACACGGAACTCGACAGAGAAAAATGAATCGGAAAATCGCGATGGGAACCTAGCGACTAATAAGCCTTCTGTGACTTGTACCCGAGTATGTACAAAGCTTTAGGTACCTAAATTAATTAATAATAAGTAAAACTAAACATTCTAGTTAAAATAACCTACCTTTTAAATTTAAACATAATATGATTACAACTTTCTAACATCCAATTTTGATATCAAAACAGTGAAATACATACAAAAAGGATTGAGTAACGTTTAATTATTGGAATCCTAAGAAACATGAACAAAACTGCATTACTTATTAACGTCTAGAACATTGGACGCACTTGGAATGTAAACCGTAAAAGCAGTTTTTTTTACCCCTTGATTCATTTTAATAATAATAAATACATCTACACCTAGGCACATCTTGTGTTGTTCCACATCGGTGTCACTGAGGTAAAGCTGTCGGCAGCCTCGGGCACCATGGCCTGTCCTGCTGCAAGAGTGCAGGTCGCATAGCATGGCACGCCAGCATCAACGGTATTATTCGTCGAGCTCTTCTCACTTCCAGCGTACCTGCGGTATTAGAATCTAGCGGTCTTGGTACATGACAATGGGAAGAGACCGGCATGACGTTGGTGCCGTGGGAGGCAACCCGACACCCTACGCCATCTCATGTTCCAAGTACAGCGGGCTGTTTGGGTCGAAACGCTTGGGTCATGGGGCCCGAGTGCGCGTCTCTTTTTCAAGAACATCGCCGACTATCGACACTTTGCATGACCAGAAGGCTGGCTCGTTATTTGCCCAACGAATCAGCGTTCATCGACTTGTCCTGTGCTTCTAGCATCCAGAGGACTCCTACGGCTCTCGTCATGTCATCGGTCCAGCTTATGTGATGCTTTCCCACGCTACCTACGTCTTTCAATACGGGTAAGCCCCGTTCCAGAAGGTACATGTTTAGATACTAATAGAAGTTTAACAGCTGCGGCGAACTTTGCCCAACACTAGGTATGTCTCCTGTATCGTAAGTGTGTTTAAAAACAAACATTTAAACTTATATACACAAACACCCAGAACCGGAACAAATATCTGAAGGCCATAAAAAAATTGTCCCGTGCGGGAATCGAACCCGCAACACGCAGTATAGCAGCCGATCGCTCAACCACTGCTGATCACACCAAACGTGTCGTGATGCTTTGAGATATTATTTTCATATGAATAGTTAACAAAACACAGTCCAACTAGTCTGAGGCAGGAAGTTAGAGCTCATTCTTCTGTAGTTTCATAATCACAAGTAATTAGGAAGTTCAACAGTTTGGTTTTGTATTCACGTTTACTTAAGGTATAGATGTTAAGATGAGTATTTAATTTATTATACAGATAAGGACCACTAAAGCAGAAAAACTTATTTGTAAATAAATGTTTACATTGAAAGGACTGGGGAACTACAGCATTTCCATGCAAATGCAATCCCACGGCTCTAGACGGTTCTAGCAGCGTTGTGAATTTGTGTATATTTAGCAATAGCAAAACGATAGCGGTTTTTGCACCGTAATTGTTCTTCAATACAGAAGTTATAGGGTTTTTGACAAACAGCGAGCGATTAGCATATGATTGTGTAGGACCTACCATACTTACTGATATGTTGATAATTCCGACCTTTATGACATAAATCGTTTGATCGCGCGATGATTGCTGATTGCTGTTTCTTACATAATAAGCCTGCAAGTTTATTTTCTTATATTCCCACCAATAGATGGCGATAAAAGCGTACGTTTGTACTATCTCCCCATCTAAGGCAGACCTTGACGTGTCCGTCGTGCTGTCAAGACCTTGCTAAGACATACCTACTAAGACTTACGGTGGCGCAGGTCGAACGGTTTTAAGTGTACTCGATTCACACAGACATTATTGTACACCAAGATATAAGCTATATTACTATACTAGCTTCTGCCAGCGGCTTCGCTCGCGTGAAATATGTTATTTGAATGCCAGGGGAAAATTATACCGATGTAAAGTAACATATGTGCTATTCAAGACTATAATCTATCTCTGTGCCAATTTTCATCCAGATCCATTCAGCCGTTCTGGCGTGATTGAGTAACAAACATACATACATCCATTCATCCAAACTTTCATCATCACCATTATCAGCCTTTTAATGTTCCCACTGCTGGGACACAGGCCTCCTCTCTGTGAGAGGGAATGGGCCGTAATCCACCATGCGGGCCCAGTGCCGGTCCAAACTCTCGCATTTATTATATTAGTAAGACTAGCTTCTGCCAGCGGCTTCGCCCGCGTGGAAAGTGTTTTCTTTATCCCAATAGAGCAATGTACCGGGATAAAAAGCCTATGTGCAGGGGTTTATCGTCCAGACTATAGTCCACCACTGGGCCAAATTTCATCCAGATCCGTTCAGCCGTGCTGGCGTGATTGAGTAACAAACATACACACATCCATCCAAACTTTCGCCTTTATAATCTTAGTGTTATTATCAATAATTATTATAGTAAGATTGGTCGGGTAGGATTAGTAGGCAGTTGGATAGACTTGCGTTAGACTACCATCGCACCTATGGTGACGGACACCGTATATTATCACTATGGTGACGGATACCGTATGGTGACGGACGTAAGGAATTTCACCATCCCATATCTTCCCGTGGGTGTCGTAAGAGGCGACTAAGGGACACACCAGAGAATGGGCAGCAGCGTTTTCTGGACACTTTAACAACAAACTGCGATCGCCAACCCGCCTGCCAAGCGTGGCGATTATGGCAAACCCCCCCCAAACGAATATGAGAAGCACACAAATAAAACGGCCCCGAGTGCCCGGCAGCCCGTCTACCCTCGGCTACGGTAGCGGCCGAGGCGATGGCGTGGCAAGGGGTGCGAAGAATCCCCGGAGTGGACCCGGCTACCCCAATAAACACCGACGACTGGACCTGGGAACATATAACACGCGAACACTCCGGACCGATGAGAAGATAGCCGAACTCGAGGAAGAATTGAGCAGGTTGCGATGGAGTATTATAGGGTTATCTGAAGTCCGAAGAGAGGGGGAGGACTCGATAATCCTCAAATCCGGTAACCTGCTCTATTTCCGAGAGGGTGACCGACAGTCCCAGGGTGGTGTCGGGTTTATCGTCCACAAGTCCCTTGTGAACAACGTGGTGAAGATCGAGAGTGTGTCGACCAGGGTGGCGTACCTTATACTCAGAATATCCCAAAGATATTCGCTGAAGGTCATACAGGTGTACGCCCCGACCTCGGCACACCCCGACGACGAGGTAGAGACCATGTATGAGGATATATCTAGAGCCATGCATGGTTTTAAAACTCATTTCACCGTTGTCATGGGGGACTTCAACGCGAAACTGGGCAAACGAGACGTGGATGAGCTGCAAGTGGGGCAATTTGGAGTTGGACGTCGGAACCACCGGGGTCACCTACTGGCCAGTTTTATGGAGAAGGAGGGCCTCTACATGATGAACTCCTTCTTCAGAAAGCGTGAGCACAGGAAATGGACCTGGCAAAGCCCCGATGGTGCAACTAAAAACGAGATCGACTTCATCATGTCAACCAAGAAACAAATGTTCAATGATGTCTCTGTGATCAATTCGGTGAAAACCGGCAGCGATCACCGCATGGTAAGAGGCACATTGAACATTAATGTTAAGCTTGAAAGGTCTCGACTGATGAAGTCCACGCTCCGTCCAGCACATATCCAGGTCCAAAACCCCGAGAACTTTCAGCTCGAACTCCAGAATCGTTTCGAGTGCCTAGGGAGCTCCGTGGATGATTACAGCGATGGGTTCGTGGAAGCTGTCCATACGGTCGGGTCTAAGTTTTTCAAGACCCGCCGTACAGATAGGAACAAAAGACTCTCTGATCCAACTCTCAAGCTCATGGAGGAGAGGCGTGAGATGATCCTGCAGTCTTCAGACGATGCGTTGAAATACCGGCAGCTAAATAGACGGATCTCAAAGTCCCTGAAAAGCGACCTCCGCCGCTTTAATACCGAGCGTATCAAAGACGCGATTGAGCGGAATAAGGGCTCCAAGGTCTTTGCAAGAGATCTATCTATTGGGCAGAGCCAGCTCACAAAACTGAAGACCGATGATGGCAGGATCGTTTCCGCCAAACCGGAGCTTCTGAGGGAGATCGAGAGATTCTATGGGCAGTTGTACACGTCAACCAGTAAACCCGTCGTAAATCTAGCGAATGACCCTAGAGCTAGATTGACCCGACACTATACCGAAGACATTCCCGACGTCAGCCTGTATAAGATTAGGATGGCTCTGAAACAGCTTAAGAACAACAAGGCACCGGGGGAAGACGGAATTACGGCCGAACTCCTGAAGGCGGGTGGAAAACCAATACTTAAGGCCCTTCAGACGCTGTTTAGTTCCGTCATACTCGAAGGGAAAACGCCACAAGCATGGTGCAGGGTTGTGGTGGTACTCTTCTTCAAGAAGGGTGACAATGTCCTACTGAAGAACTATAGGCCCATCACACTTCTTAGCCATGTATACAAGCTGTTTTCAAGAGTCATCACGAATCGTCTCGCGCGCAGGTTTGACGATTTCCAGCCTCCCGAACAAGCCGGATTTCGTAAAGGCTTAAGCACCGTAGACCACATACATACGCTGCGGCAGGTTATACAGAAGACTGAAGAGTACAACCTGCCTCTCTGTTTGGCGTTTGTGGACTACGAGAAAGCCTTCGATTCGATCGAGACTTGGGCTGTACTACATTCTCTACAGCGGTGCCAAATTGACTACAGGTACATCGAAGTGTTGAAGTGTTTGTACAAAAACGCCACCATGTCAGTTCGACTTCAGGATCAGACCTCGGAACCAGTCCGTCTGCAGCGAGGTGTGAGACAGGGAGACGTCATATCTCCGAAGCTGTTTACCGCTGCACTGGAGGATGTCTTTAAGGTTCTGGACTGGAGAGGGCTAGGCATCAACGTCAATGGCGAGTACATCACTCACCTTCGGTTTGCCGACGATATAGTGGTTATGGCTGAGACCATGGAGGACCTCAGTACAATGCTCGATGACCTCAGTAGAGCTTCCGAAAGAGTGGGTCTTAGGATGAACATGGACAAAACCAAGGTGATGTTGAATGCCCATGTTACACCCACTCCTATCAAGGTCGGAGACTCTACACTCGAAGTTGTGGACGACTATGTCTACCTGGGACAAACGATCCAGTTGGGTAGGGCCAACTTCGAGAAAGAGGTCAACCGTCGAATCCGACTCGGCTGGGCAGCGTTCGGGAAGTTGCGCGGTATCTTCTCGTCCAACTTACCACAGTGTCTCAAGGCGAAAGTCTATGACCAGTGTGTGTTGCCAGTGATGACATATGGCTCTGAGACGTGGTCGCTTACAATGGGCCTCATCAGAAAGCTCAAAGTCACCCAAAGGGCAATGGAGAGGGCTATGCTCGGCGTTTCCTTGCGTGATCGAATCAGAAATTTAGAGATCTGCAAGAGAACCAGGGTAACCGACATAGCCCGAAGAATTGCCAAACTTAAGTGGCAGTGGGCAGGGCACATTGCTCGCAGAACGGATGGCCGATGGGGCAGAAAGGTTCTGGAGTGGCGACCGCGAACCGGAAGACGTTGCGTTGGAAGGCCTCCCACCAGGTGGTCCGATGACCTGGTGAAGGTTGCGGGGATCCGCTGGTTGCGGGACGCACGAGACCGGTCAATGTGGCGACGCTTGGGGGAGGCCTATGTCCAGCAGTGGACGTCTTTCGGCTGATATGATGATGATGATGATGATGATGACCATCGCACCTAATGGTAACGAAGGTGGTGGTCGACGATACAGCACGCTAGCCTAGAAATAACCTATTCACTCTTAACTTAAAAATCCTTAGCTTGCCAAATAGACTGAATTTCCGTCGTGCACGCTTCAGTTTTTGAGATATTAAATTATATATTATGTTTCATATAGTGTTTAAATTCATTTGCTGAAAAATACATTGCTATTTTATGGTATTACAAAAGTAACGGGTTAGGTAGATTCTAAAATTCGTACATTTCATAATACTCGTCCTTGTGCTGTTAAATGAGCTTCATTCCTATTGCTGTATATAAACACAAAGAATATATAATTATGCGAGTTGGTGCAATATGTTTTTAAGCTCGCTTCAGTTGCTCTGACATAATACAATCTCATAATTCTTTAGTTTGGCTGGATATAAATCGACAAATGAAATCCTTTTATTTTTCTATGAATAGATTGACAAAACAAAATGCAACTAATCTGAGGCGGGATGTTAAAGCTCACTTCGCTCGGTGTTATCCCACAGTGCCTTTAACATGATTTTGCCGGTAACCATGTTGCTGCATGGATAATTCCCCAAATTTTGGGTCACATTCACTCTGAACTATACACATATCTATACGTCCTTATCACGTGTATTTTACACTGACAGTCACTAACTTTTAAAAGGTTTGGGAGGCACATTTGTTTGTTTGTTTTAAAAGCAGGGAAAAACCCCTAAAATTTTAAGGTATGAAAGATCATCATTTCTGCCAAAGGCCTTTATGAAAATGAAGCAACAACATTTAAAAAGTATCACTAATTTATTAAATAAAAACAATGAAATACATGCAAAACGATGTCGAGAAGAATCGGAGTGACTGTTACTTCTCCTAGTTCAATTGGGACTACTTCGGAATGCCCGTCAGTGACCTTGTTTTGAACATCAGTGACCTTGTTTTGGATATCACTATAATTCAACAGTAAAATAAATTCTTAGAGAAGATATTCGCCAAGTCGAAAATAAATCAGCAAGTGGAACTTATATCAGCTTCACATCTTAATCCGTCGTAGTTATCAACACATTGGCACACTGGCTCATCTTCTTCATTTAGAGAACATTCGCCGTCATTCAGACAATAACCATGACACGCAGAGACCTCGCATCTTTCTCCTGAGTAACCGGCATCACAACTGAAATTAATTAATTTATAATAAATTAATTAAATATTTATTTCATTCTGTTTTTAGTATTTGTTGTTATAGAGGCAACAGAAATATATTAATTTGTGAAAATTTAAAGTGTCTGGCTTTCCCGGTTCATGATATTCAGCTTGGTGACAGACAGACTGACAGACGGACAGAGGAGTCCTAGTAATAGGGTCCCAATTTTACCCTTTGGTACAGAACAATATAAAAACCAGCCAAGTTCGAGCCGGACTCGCGAACTGAGGGTACCGTACAAAAAGCTACATTCACCAAAATAATTAGGTATCATTTCTAAAGTGTTACGAAACTATAAACTGCATTGAGGGATAAAAATAACTTTACCGTTGGAAAAGTGTTGTCCTTGTACATTGTCAGTTCACCTACTAGATTGTTTTTGTGAAACGTCTAATGCGGCGGATAAGACAGTGGATGTTGGTGTAGAGACTCAAGCGTGGCGAATAGGGATATTCACTTAACATAACATCGATATATCGATTTTACTCGATTTTTGCCATATGATATATCGGATTGATTCGATGGTTTGACAAATATTTATTTTATTCGATATATTTATTTATAGAAACATCAAGTAGTAGTTTTTTAATTTTTTGTCGAATATGTTTAAAAATCTACCTCCGACTAACATTCACAATAAAAACAAAAGTATATTTTAACACTAGACTCTCTGTTGGGCGTAAACCCAACAAATAAATAGTAAAACACGTATGGTTAAATTATGGTATATTGGTTTGGTAAAATGGTAATGGTTAATGGTATGAGCAAACGCGTCTTGGTTGGTGACCGATCGTTAACTAACTTTATAATGATTTTAATACTAAAACTAAATATTTGGGTCAGCGTGGAACTGCTGACTGCGCGCGCGATTGACATCAATGAACTGTACTTTGTACATATTCCCGAGGGACTGGATGATGAGGGTGCATGGTGATACAAGGTGATAAAACAATAATATGGTGCAATAAACAAGATGATAGTAACATACAACTCTTAAAAATTCAATTTATTACAGTCTCTATTCCACTACACTAAAACTGAATGAGTTTGGGAATTTCACTTTATTCACTCGGGCATATAAATGGTCAGTCGCCCTCGTACAGGGATGGTTATTCACTCTATTGTATTCATCACTAACACTAAAACACTGATTAGTTTCACTCTGGCACTGGTGATCAGCTACGCGGCGGGTTCTCGGTTGCGGTTGGGGCGGTGGCAGCGTCCGGGACGTTGGCGTCGCTTCCGCGCGCCACTGCATTCGTGCGCGGATCCTCCGCACTCCGTACGCCAAACATGTTAATAGAATAGCTCCAGCTATTATGTAAATTGCGATGTAGTGGTGAACATCGTGGTAGTTTAAAGATGTTTCGTCTTCTAAATCTGTTTTGGTGTTATTTTTTACTTGATTAATTTTATCGCCGATCATTTTTAATTCCCAGCGGATGTCTGTTTGGTTAGTGTCTATCTCATAAACATGTAAGGGCATGGTCACATTTACAATATTGTTAATGGTAGGTATATCAATGCTTATAAATCAAAAGTGAAAGTAGTTTTAGCAGGTGATTTGAATATTAACCCCTTAAAAAAGGCAATATTACTGCTCAATTGCAGGAACTAGCATACAATTATAATCTGAAATTTCACATTGATGTACCAACACGTAAGTCATCATGTATAGATCACATTTTGAGTAACATTCACGACGCTACTGCTTCAGTTTTGCCACTTCATTTGTCTGACCACGATACAGCACAAATGTTAACTATTCCTTTAAAACATAAAACCCAAAATCAAGCAATATATTATACATACAAAAGAGATTATAGTTCAGATAATATCCACAAGTTTAAGGAATGCTTGGGTAATCTTTCTTGGTCTGAAATACACACGGCTAACAACGCAAACTCAGCATTCAATCATTTTCATGAAACGTTTTGCCTATTTTACAATCTTTGTTTCCCTAAATTAAAAGTAAAAGTAAATTTAAATAACAAAAAGAAACAAAGTTGGATAAGCATGGGCTTAAAAAAAAGTTGTAAAACAAAACGGTCACTGCGCTATCAATTTTATAAAAACAAAACTGCTATTAATAAGACTAAATATCTTAAATATGCTAATCTCCTTAAAAAATGTATCTTTAATTCCAGGAAAAACGCAAATATCAAATACATAGCTAAAAACGATAACAAATGCAAAGCTACGTGGAATGTTATAAAAGACGAGCTAAATAATACAAACGCCAGACATAATATAGACAGTATCAAATATAAAAACACACTTATTATCAATCCAATAGAAATAGCGTCTGCCTTTAATAACCATTATATCGATTCAACAAACAAATCAATGCCGCCGAACGTCACAGGTAACTCTAGCAATAATGTAACTACTGGCTCTATGTTCCTCAAACCGATGTCGATAACTGAAGTTAAGCAGGAAATACTGCTTTTAAATAATACAAATTCTGAAGGGCACGACGAAATCAGCACAAAAATCATTAAAATCAGTGTCGACGAAATTGTTGAAGTACTAACACACTTGATCAATTTGTCATTCTATGAGGGAATTTTTCCAGAAGCTTTGAAGCTTTCCATTGTTAGACCACTTTACAAAAAAGGAGACAGTCATGACCTTAACAATTACCGCCCTATCACCCTAATACCCATCTTATCTAAAGTATATGAAAAATGTATGTACAAAAGAATTGCGAATTACTGTACAAAGTTCAATATTATAAATAAAGAACAGCATGGCTTCCAAAAGGGGCAGTCTACATCATTAGCAATCTATGCCCTCATAAATGTTATATTGACTAACATCAATGATAACAATCTAACCACAGGATTATTCTTTGATTTGTCGAAAGCCTTCGACCTAGTTTCACACGATCTACTACTGCAAAAGTTAGAAGCAATCGGGATTAGAGGGCCAACCTTACAGTGGATAAAATCTTACCTTGTTAACAGGCAACAATGCGTTACCATAACAAACATTAACGAAGATAAAGAATTAACGCTATACTCATCGCAATTTAGATGTAATAAGTTTGGTGTCCCACAGGGTAGCATACTGGGGCCGGTCTTGTTCTTGATATATATAAATGACATCATTAAAATAACGAAACATAAGTGCATATTGTTTGCTGATGACATCTCTATTATTGTGACATCCAATAAAAAAAATAATACAATTTACGACCATGAAACTGACATTAACAATACAATTGACATTTTAATTAACTGGCTTTATGTGCATAACTTGAAAATAAACCTTGACAAATCTGTTTATATACAATTTAATAAATCGAATAATCATAAATTTAACTTCAAATTAAATATATCCAAAATTAAACCAGTAACACATACCAAGTTCCTAGGAGTTACTATTGATGAAAACCTACATTGGAAAGTGCATGTAGACAATGTTTCAAGCAAGATAAATAAATTTGTGTATGCTCTTAGACAAGTAAAAAAAAGTACAAATCTAAAAACAGCTATATTAGCTTACCACGCGTATGTGGAATCCATATTACGTTATGGACTTATAATATGGGGTAACAGTACCGACCAGAATAGAACATTTGTTGCTCAAAAAAAATGCATTAGGGCTTTATACGGACTTCATCCTGAGGAATCATGTCAGCCAGTATTTAAGAAACTTGGGTTGTTACCGCTACCTTGTCTCTATATTAATGAAATATGCATGTTTGTTTGGAAACATAAGGAGTTATTTAAATTAGCAAACGATATAAATTCTCGAAGCCGACGAGATCCTCACAGACTCGTACTTAACAGTACTCCCAGGCTTGCTAAGTACAATAAAAGCTGCTTAACTATGTGTGTACGAATTTATAACAAATTACCTGGTAATCTGAAAATGTTAAACTCGAGATATGCTTTTAAGAATAAATTGTATGAATGGTTAATTGATAACAACTTTTATAGTATAAAACAATTCCTAGAAAGAAAATAGCGTTGTTGTAATATAATAAAAATTTTGTTAGGGAAATTGTTGTAACAAATATTTGCATGCTATGTTAAATCTTGGCAAACCATGTCTGCTCTATGTTTGTAATATAAGACCTTTGTATACCATGTTTTACGCAAATAAATATATAAATAAATATAAATAAATAAATAAATATGATATCTGGTTTCAACCTTAAGTCATTGTTCGACTGTCTGCGCGAAAGTAATGTGATCCCGTCGTCTTTGATGACGCATCCACTTGCTAATGCGAGTATCCCGACCTTGTCTAATCGCTCAATGGTAATTTGATCGTCACATATGACTTGTATGGAGCATTGCCCGCAACATGAATACAAGTAATTGTTTACCTTGTTTAATTGTACCCAGGTATTCTTGCACTTTCTACTTTCCGTCTTACAACTTAAGGACTCAATTTCTCTTGCACAATAAATTGGTTCTGTTTTGGTTATTGAAATAGGTATTTGATGGGCACAGAGCAAGATGTCTAAATCATAATGAACGCATTGTTGTAGTTGTAGACTAGATAGTGGTATTTGTAAGTCCTTTTGATAGTTGATGGCCAATAGATCAGATGCAATAATTATTTGTCGCATTTTGTCGCCGATTGCTATTGGAATTGGTGTCAATTTGTATATTTCAAAGGTGTCTCTGCCTACTAACGGTAATTTTATTTCGAATATCAAATTGTCCCCTGTAAATCTTGTTTTAACCGTTAATAAATGGTAAAGTTTGGTTAAGTCAGTCTGAATGTTATCGATTGGTAGCGATAATTCCTTAGAGATGTGGGCTGAGATGATATGAAGTTCTTTGGTTAATTGTTCTGGTTGTAGTAGATGTATGTTGAATGTACCATGGAAGATGTCAGTGATTGTGTTTAATAACATTTGTTGTATATCCTTCAGATTCATAAGTATACCGTTGGCTGATATTGAAGACAAGGTAAATTCATTGATATATGCGTTTTCAGATATTTGTTTTTGCATACTATTAGTTAAGTTATCTATTTTATTAAGATGCTGGTTAAAATTCTTATGTTGTTGTCTTACGGTTTTCTCCATTCTCTTTATAACATTAAACTCTGACTCAATTATCGATGTTTGATTTTGCAGTAATTGGTTAAAATATTTCTGGTTGCCTCGAAGCTTAGTCAGATCTTGCTGGTATTGTTGTGCGAAGTCATCGTCGAGTACTCCAAATAAACTGTGAGCTATAGACCCCACAGCATTGACTAAGCCACGACGACGAAGATGGTGCCGTTCTGGTAACTGTCCATGGTTGGTCGAAATTTCATTATAATGGTCTAATTCATCTTGACAATGGCGCAGATGTAACAGAACTAGTTGACAGTGAGATATGGTTTGTATTTTTTGACAACAATTATCTAAATGGTCTATATACTTTGTGGCTAATGATACGCCTTCCCAATAAGCAGTCATATCATAAAATACTACTAGTTTCCATTCGTCTCTAATCAGTCTCATGTTACTGATTTTATCGAAGTAGATGGTTTGGTTATCTGGCAGCTTTTTTGTGTGGAGAGTACAATGTGATGGCGACACTAACAGCATAAGCACCATAAGTGCCATGGTTAAAATGCTACATTTCGTTGAAATGCTCGTTCTTCGACGTGGTGGTGTCTCATAGCATTTTTCGGGGTCCACTTCAGTTGTGGTTCTTTGTTGATTTATTTCGGTCGGTACATTTGGTTGGTTCTCCTCTTGGTGGATTGGAAGGATTGACAGTTTGGTGATTGGTCTTTTTAATATGCCTCCTTTGGTTTTGAGCGTGACTACTCTAACAAGACCGTCATCGCCAGGATGAATTTCTAAAATTCTTCCGAGGGCCCACCTCCCTGGAGACACGTGTACGTCTTGAATAATCACTATGTCATTGATTTTAACATTTTTATGAGAATGGTGCCACTTGGATCGCGTATTTAGTTGGGTTAAATACTCAGATTGCCAACGTTTCCAAATATCTTGGTTAATTTTCTGGACGAGTTGCCATCTGGTACGTTCGTCTTTCTCGGTCTCTATTATGGTTAATAATGGTCCACTGGCCAGAAAATGCGAAGGTGCCAAAAAATTTAAATCGTCTGGATCTTCAGAAATAGCACACAGAGGTCGTGTATTCAAGCAGCCTTCTAACTGTGACAATAGGGTCGAAAATTCTTCGTAGATTAGCCTTTGGTTACCTAGCACTCGACGTAGATGGTATTTAAGGCTTTTGACGGCGGCCTCCCACAGACCTCCTGCGCTTGGCCATGATGGTGCATTAAAATGCCACTCTATTTGCATTTCTGCCAGATGTTGATGAGCAATTTGGTCCATGGTTTGAGTCAAATTAAAATACTCCTTTTGTATGGTGTTGTTAGCTCCAACAAAATTGGTTCCGTTGTCGCTATATATGTGTCGAGGAGCTCCTCGTCGAGCTGACATTCTTCGAAGTGCAGCTATAAATGTTGATGACGTGAGGTCCGACACAAGCTCAAGATGAACTGCTTTTGTTGCTAAACATACAAAAACAGCTATATATCCTTTACTGCATTTTATGCCGCGGCCCTTGTTACTTTTTACTTCTACATAGCCGGTAAAATCAACGCCCGTATGAAAAAAGGGTCGTGTCTGATTTATCCGCGCAGCTGGTAAGTCTGCCATTAACTGGTTTTGGTTTTCAAATTTAGCTCGTCGGCATATCACACAGTTACGTAAACGCTTCTTTACGGCATTATTGCCACCTATGATCCAAAATTTCCTCCTCAACCAAGCTAACGTAAGTCGAGGTCCTCCATGGAATGTCATTTTATGTGCGTGGTCAATAAGCATATCAGTAAGCTGATTATTGTGTGGTAATATCATCGGATGCTTCATGTCTTCACTGAGATTGGCATGTTTTATTCTCCCGCCAACTCGTAAAACATCTTCAGAGTCAATGTAAGGGTGTAATGGTAATAAACGACCTTTTGAACTCAAATTAGTCTGGGTTTTAAGATTGGTAATTTCTTCATAAAATTCTGTTCTTTGTACGTGCATTACTAATTGGTTAGCAGCTCTATTCAATTCTCCAATGGTTAGGTATGTTGGTTTGTTATTGTTATGTGAGAACACGCGTAATATCCACGCGAGTACTCGACACGTTCGTAAATAAGTACTGTTGTTGGTTATCAAGTTACCTATGACGTCATTTTCATATGGTTTAGTGATGACATTGGTTTGGTATTGTTTTCTAGTTTCTTCGTGCGTGTAGTATTTTGGTTTCTTGGTACTAGGATTTGGTTTCGACGTTAGAAGCCAGTTAGGACCACTCCACCAAATGGGATGTTTTAACAGTTGCGCAGCGGTTATCCCTCGGCTTGCGCAATCGGCAGGATTTTCGTCTGATTTAACGTAACTCCAACGTTCAGGTGGTATACATTTGACGATTTGGTCAACTCTATTGGCTACGAATGGTTTCCAACGGTTTGGGTTACCGTTAATCCACCCTAGTACCGCTGTGGAGTCTGACCATCCGAATGTTTTAATATGGTGTTCTGTGAGACACAATTGCATCTTGTTCATTAACTTGGTCATTAATTGCGCAGCACATAATTCTAATCTCGGTAACGTCACATCTTTTGTCAACGGTACGAGCCGGGACTTTGCAGCTACGAGCACCACTGAATTATGCGCCTTACAGTAGATGACACAGGCGTAGGCCTTGGTTGAAGCGTCGCAAAATCCATGCAGCTCGATGTTATCGTTTTCATGGCATTGCAACCATCTTGGTATTCGTATGTCATTTAGCTGTTGTAGGTCTAGTTTATTTTGGTTCCATTCATTGTGTATATTTTCTGGTAAAATATCACTCCAGTTGAGGTTTAGTTGCCAAATTGACTGAAATAGGAGTTTTAATTTTGTGGTTACAGGGGAGAGCCATCCTAGAGGGTCGAATACTTTCGATATCTCTGAGAGAAGCTCTCTTTTGGTTATGCGTTCATCATGCACAAATGGTAACATTTTTATTTCAAAACTAAATTGGTCAGTGGATGGTGTCCATTTCAATCCTAGAGTCTTAGTTGATTCCTGCTGTTTGAACTGAAATGAGTTTTCATTATCGTTTGGAGTGGTTTCTAATAAGGCTGTTTCATTTGATTTCCATTTACGCAGATTAAACCCACCGGCCTTAAATAATTCGATTAATTGACCCTTAATCTTTTTGGCAGAGTCGAGGTTGTGTTGCCCATGTAAAACATCATCCATGTACAGGTTATTTTCCAGAACCTTCGTTGCTTCTGGATATTTGTGAGCTTCATCTTTCGCTAACTGCTTCATAGTCATAAGTGCTAAAAATGGTGCCGCTTTGGTTCCATAGGTAACAGTTGTTAATTGGTATTGACCTAATGGCTTACTCGGAGAATCTCTCCATATGATTTTCTGGTACTGTTGGTCATCTTCATTTACGATTATCTGGCGAAACATCTTCTCAGCATCTGCTACATAACCTACTTTGTACTGTCTCCATTTTATAATTACAGATAATAGGTCAAGTTGTAAGTTAGGTCCGCTGTACATGAGGTCATTCACACTATATCCAGTAGATGTTTTCGCTGACCCGTTGAATACAACTCGTATTGCAGACGTTGTTGATTCGCTTCGTATTACACAGTGGTGTGGTAAAAAGTACTCTATTGGTTGGTTATTACGACTTATTTTCATGTGACCAAGGTTAAAATATTCGTTCATGAATTGTTTGTAATCAGCTGCTATTTGGTTATTTTTTCTAAATTTTCTTTCTAATTGGTGAAATTGAGCTATGGCCTTTGACTTAGACTCCCCCAATAGTTCATTTACTTCTGGTTTCATTGGCAATCTTACGACATAACGGCCATCTGGTTGACGTTTAGTTTCGGATTGATACTGTTGTATGCAGTATAAATCTTCTCTAGATTGGTTATCGGGTTGGTCTGTCAAATCTTCTATTTCCCAAAACCTTTTTATATCGTCACAGTTGTTCAAGATCACATTACAGTAGTACGATTTCACGTTACCACATAAGATCCATCCTAGTTGCGTCTGTTGTGCGATGGGTTGTGATTGATCTTCCTTTATAATGCCGTGTAGGATAATTTCAGAATACACCTCTGCACCTAGTAATAGGTCGACAGGGCGGCTTTGGTTGAATTCAGGGTCTGCGAGCTGTATATTTTTGAGGTACTGCCAGGATGGTTTGGTGAAAGATTGGTTTGGTAGCTTTTTGATTAAGTTTTTCATTATTAATACATCAATATTCGTGGTAAACTCATAATGTTTTGATGCTATGGTAATTGTCATTACTCCCTTACAGTTACTTTCTTTCGCTCCAATCCCGAAGATGGAACCTTTACACCTTCGGCGAGGGATTCCAAGTTGTTGTGCTGCGTTTTCGGAAATAATGGATGTTTGAGACCCTTGGTCAATGAGGGCTCTCATAGTTTTGTAGGTTCCGTCAGCTCCTAAAACATTAACTTGAGCTGTTGCTAATAGAATGTCTGTCATTGGCTTGTCGTCTTTTGACACGTGTGACACACATTTTGATTGGTTATGCTGATTGGTATGAGTCTGGTTGGTAACAGGGTTAGTAATCACGTAGGCATTGTGCAATAGCGAATTATGCTTTTCGTGGCAATGGCGACATGTTTTTTGCGACGTACACTCTTTGCCGTTATGGTTAATTAGGCAATTTTTGCAAATGTTATTTTGCGCAATTTGTTTCCGTTTTTCTTGGTTATTTAGTTCACGGAATTTATTGCAAATAAACAGTGCATGATTTTCGTCACAAATTACACATTTTTGATATGGTTTGATAGCAGAATGATTAATAAATGGTTTGCATTCGTCATGTCTATTAGCATTATTGAATCCTGAATCTCTTGGGTTTTTACGTTGAGTACTGGTATTAAAATTTTGGTTAGAATGTTTTTGTTGGTTATGGAATGGTTGCGTATTCTTATTTGTCTCAGTTTTGCGACGAACTGTCTCTAAGGCAATAAATTTTCCTTCAAGATAAGCTAGAAAATCTTGCAGATGTGGCAGGTCTCGAGGGTCCGGCAATGAGTCAATATAATCTGTATACGTTTCGGCGTCCATTTTCTGGGTGATAAGGTATACGATTATCGGGTCCCAGGTAGATATGTCTATGCCTAGATTTTTTAATGCGTTGAGGCATTCATTAGTGGTGTCATGAAGCTTTTTTATGTTGGAAGCTGTTTGTTGGTGCATTACTGGCAAAGACATGAGAACATTCATGTGTGAATTAAAAATTAGTTTTTTATTATTGTATCTTTGATTTAGGATGTCCCAACAAGTCTGGTAATTGCCGGAGCTTACACGAAGATGTTGTATCAGTTTCTCAGCTTCTCCACGTAGTTTCATTTTTAAAAACTGCATTTTTTGGGCCGGAGAAATAGAATTATTATTGTGGATAGATTCATTGAACAAGTCTTTGAAAGAAATCCATTGTTGGTAATTTCCGTTGAAAATTGGTATATCTATTTTTGGTGTAGAATTATCTCTGTGCTTAGCGTCCCACATTCTTTGGTTAATAGATTTTTTAATTTCACAATATTCATCCTCATACCTGTTGAACAGATCTTCATAGTTACTGTTTTCTCCTTGTAAGTTACAGTCGATTTCCCAATGTAAGGAATCAATTGCTGTCCAACGTGATTCAATATTCTTCAATACATCTTTAAACTCCCATTTTTCAGACAAAACATTAAGATTGATCTGAGAAATAGTTCGGGCTAATGCTTTGAAGTTACTCTGCTGTTTTCTCATCATTTCCTCGATTTTACTTGGTTCGTCGACGTCATGGAAAACGAATCGTGGTAGTGGTAAAACCTTTTTGGGTACTGTTCCGGTACTTCGAAACCCGTCATCTGATGTGCTAGGCTGTGGAACGGTCGTTGCATGCGATGGTGGTGCTGGTGGTTGGTTCTTTGGTGATGGAGACCGAGTAGTTGTTCCCTCAAGAACTCTTAATAAATGCCTCTTAACGTCGTCATAAAATGTTTTAGTTTTAGTGTACGAATCGTCACCGAAGTACTCATTATCTTCAGTTTCGTCACATAAATTCTCTAAATTGTCATGGTTACGCGAGAATTCTCTCCAGAAGGTCTCTAAAGATTGTAAACGACGTTTAATACTTTCCGATGTTTTCCGCTCTTTACCTTCTTTTTTAAAGTTAATGTAAAGCTTATTCATATTTTCCATGATCTCCTTCTGAACGGCAAATAAATCGGCAATGGTAGACATTCTGGTAAGTAATAAAATGGAAAGATCTTACTTGATAATCTCCTGGTTGAAGGCGAACTGTGGTGGGTGGTGACTCGAAGAAGTATGTTGTTCCAATTTAACTTACTCACGACGATATCACTTAATGCACTGTTGTCTAAGGACTGGTTATAGAAAGATAGTTACTAACACGTCACGTACAATGTCCACAACGCGATAGATCCCACCTTTCCGAAGGCTCGAAGGACCAATTTGTTGGGCGTAAACCCAACAAATAAATAGTAAAACACGTATGGTTAAATTATGGTATATTGGTTTGGTAAAATGGTAATGGTTAATGGTATGAGCAAACGCGTCTTGGTTGGTGACCGATCGTTAACTAACTTTATAATGATTTTAATACTAAAACTAAATATTTGGGTCAGCGTGGAACTGCTGACTGCGCGCGCGATTGACATCAATGAACTGTACTTTGTACACTCTCGATGTATAGAAAATCACTATAATAACACTACTAGTATAGCTATGTTACTCTGGTCTCTGATTCTACATTCTCACTTACGAAATCAAGGACCGCAAACTTTTTGCATTTGACTGGAAAAAGGTAATATTAAACTTTTGTGAAAAGTGTTTTCAAGCGATATATCGATATATTATACATCAATGTTGGGATCCGAAGTTTTACATCAAATAGAAATATCGATATATTTTGTTATTGGACACCCCTAGTGGCGACGCATAGCCTTCTACCTGCACAATCTTTTTGATGTTTTAAATTATGGTATTAAAAATATGTATTTATCAAATAAATATTTTTTTGCTCTAAATAATTCTGAATATCTTGTTCTTCATTATATTTCTTTCCTTACAAAATTGTTTCGATGTTCCACATCTGCAAGGCGTCCCGTCCCGCGACTCGTCACGGGACGCGAAGCTACTAATTTACAGTTTTCGGTATGTTTCTTTAATTGTTTTCTAGATCAACGGGAAGTACTCTATAGGTTTTGATTCCCTCGCGGTAGTTTTTCTATTAGTCAATTACTCGTATGTGACGGAAACAGCCGTATCTTTTGAGTGCGTAAATTTTTGAGATTTAATTTTGCACAGCTCCAATGGATTGGAGACTTGAGTATATGATATTAATTTCTACTTGATACCTCCAGGCGTTCCAGACAAAAAGGTCACACGGACAGATAGACAGACAGACAACGATGTTGTCCTATAAGGGTTCCTTTTTCCGTTTGAGAAACACAACCCCAAAAACATCAGAAAAGTAGTAAAGAATATGTTGTACCTGCATGCTTGATGTCCCTCATCACTAAGACTGCAGTTGCCGTACATACAATAGTTCTGACAGGGTGATACCTCACATCTGTCTCCTGAATAATCTCCTTCACACTGACAGATTGGCTCACTGTTTTCGTTCAGGGAACAATCACCATTGTTTAAGCAGTAACCATGACACGCGGAGATTGCACACCTTAACCCGGCGTAACCGGGATTACAACTAAAACAAGTAATTAAATGCGAAACATGGATACAATGTCTTTTATAAACAAAAAAAATATCAGAAAATGTAGAATAGAATATTTTGTACCTGCATGTAGGATGTCCCTCATCACTAAGAGTGCAGTTGCCGTACATACAATAGTTTTGACAGGGTGATACCTCACATCTGTCTCCTGAATAATCTCCTTCACACTGACAGATTGGCTCACTGTTTTCGTTCAGGGAACAATCACCATTGTTTAAGCAGTAACCATGACACGCGGAGACTTCACACCTTAACCCGGCGTAACCGGGATTACAACTAAACAAGTAATTAAATGCAAAACATGGATACAATGTCTTTAATAAACAAAAAAATAATCAGAAAATGTAGAATAGAATATGTTGTACCTGCATGTAGGATGTCTCTCATCACTAAGGCTGCAGTTGCCGTGGAGGCAATAGTTCAGACAGTGCGATACCTCGCATCTGTCCCCTGAATAATCTTCTTTGCACTGACAGACTGGCTCACTGTTCTCATTCAAAGAACAGTCACCGTTGTTTGAACAGTAACCATGACACGCGGAGACTTCACAGCTTAACCCGGTGTAACCGGCATTACAACTAAAACAGGTAATAAAAATGAGAAGCATGAGTACATTGACTGTATTAATGCCATATCATAGTGGCCCAGAGGCAAAGACCTCACCTCTCGTGCTTGAGGTCATGGGTTCAAATCCGGGCATGTACCAATGTGAGATTTTCAATTCATGTACTTCCTTAGTTTATTTTGGACATAGCTGAGAACGATAAAGGAAAACATCGTGAGGAAACCTAAAATTATAGTTTACTAGCTGTTTCCCGTGACTTCACTCGCTTTTATATAGATTTTATGAACCAATTCGATCAATTTGAAAATTCTAATGCAGTTTTAGTTATCATCAAATTGTTGCAAAAGAAAACAAATAAACTACAGAGTCATTGGTTCTGCTTTGCCGCGAATTGAAGATACCACTCTATCTTAAATTTTATCTACAGCTAATTGACACCCCTTAATCCCGCCATTAAAGCAGTTAACCATGAGTACAACATTTTAATTTACTGAAATCCTTTCTACTCTAACGTTTATTATCTATAAACTACCCACCTACCAAATTTCAGCTTCATGAAGAGAATTTCTACATCTTATCTTTACAACCCTAACACCCTTTGTACATAATATTCGTTTTTATTTAACTGCCCCTTTATACATATGTACACTACACTAAACAAATATGTACACTTTAATTATCTTACTATATTATATAATATAGCTGTTCCCCGCGGCTATTTGTACGCCTACTAGGCGAAACATGTCAGTACAAAAAATAGTTAAAAATAGAACATCCTGCATGCCTACTGTATGTGAACTCATGTTTGGACAAATAAATTATCTTTATCTTTATCTTCGCTCCCGTGGACCACCCCACAAGACACGTTTTCTGGATTAAAAAATAGCCTATGTCACTCAGGAATAATGTAGATTTTTTTAAATCGGTCCAGTAATTTCGGAGCCTATTCGGTAAAAAACAAACACAAAAATCTTTCCTCCTTATAATATTAGTATAGATATATATATGTATATATATAAATGTGAAAGTTTGGATGGATGAATGTCGGTGTAGATGTATGTTTGTTACTAAATCATGCCAGAACGAATGAACGGAGCAAGCCACTGTTATGCATGGTTCTCCTCGCAAGAGATGCCTATCATAACGTACCCTCATGTGGTACTTTTTCTATCAAAGACTATTATACCCTCGCAGGGTGATCAAGGAAAGTTAGGAAATATTTATACGACACTGAGGTCTCTCAAATGTTTTGCCTTCCTGTAACCTCTCCACTAACACTTGAACTTTATGTTATGGTATTAAAGCTCAAATTGATTTTTAAGTATTATTACGCATCGTTTGGATGGGAATATAGAAAACTGTTGTTTTTAGACTTTTTTAGGCATTTTTTATTTTTTTCTTTCCGTAAGAACCTTCTCCTAACAATAACAAACACAACAAAAAAAGAATTAGCGAAATCGGTTCAGTGGTTCTCGAGATTTGCGCTTAGCAACACATTTAGCGATCCATTTTTATATTATATACTAGTATTTGCTTGGTGCGCGAGCTGCAAGCAGCTCGCGGTTTTGTCGTGTTTTTGAGAAGTATTCCTTAACCTACCCTACACCTACCCTACACCTACCCTACACCTACCCTACACCTACCCTACACCTACCCTACACCTACCCTACACCTACCCTACACCTACCCTACACCTACCCTACACCTACCCTACACCTACCCTACACCTACCCTACACCTACCCTACACCTACCCTACACCTACCCTACACCTACCCTACACCTACCCTACACCTACCCTACACCTACCCTACACCTACCCTACACCTACCCTACACCTACCCTACACCTACCCTACACCTACCCTACACCTACCCTACACCTACCCTACACCTACCCTACACCTACCCTACACCTACCCTACACCTACCCTACACCTACCCTACACCTACCCTACACCTACCCTACACCTACCCTACACCTACCCTACACCTACCCTACACCTACCCTACACCTACCCTACACCTACCCTACACCTACCCTACACCTACCCTACACCTACCCTACACCTACCCTACACCTACCCTACACCTACCCTACACCTACCCTACACCTACCCTACACCTACCCTACACCTACCCTACACCTACCCTACACCTACCCTACACCTACCCTACACCTACCCTACACCTACCCTACACCTACCCTACACCTACCCTACACCTACCCTACACCTACCCTACACCTACCCTACACCTACCCTACACCTACCCTACACCTACCCTACACCTACCCTACACCTACCCTACACCTACCCTACACCTACCCTACACCTACCCTACACCTACCCTACACCTACCCTACACCTACCCCATATGGGGAAAGGGGGGAAAGGGGGGCAAGGGGGTCAACTTTGAAAAATGGTTTGTTTGTGACTATAGCATTGCCCCTTTATATGAATCTGAAAAAAGAAATGTTCCAAGTCTCTCAACTTCCGAGATCCGCTTATAGGGGGGGAGAAGGGGGGCGAGGGGGTCAACTTTGAAAAATGGTTTTTACTTTGCCGAGCCTCCTCTAAACGAATCCGTAAAAAAAACACGAAAAAAAGATTCTCCAAAACGGGGGGGGGAGGGGGAGAAGGGGGGCAAGGGGGTCAACTTTGAAAAATGGTTTGTTTGTGACTATAGCATTGCCCCTTTATATGAATCTGAAAAAAGAAATGTTCCAAGTCTCTCAATTTCCGAGATCCGCTTAAAGGGGGGGAGAAGGGGGGCGAGGGGGTCAACTTTGAAAAATGGTCTTTACTTTTCCGAGCCTCCTCTAAACGAATCCGTAAAAAACAAAAAATACGAGTATCTTAGTTTCCGAGAAACGATAGAGGGGGGGAGGAGGGGGGGGGAAAAGGGGAGGTTTGGCACTTTTCCCATACTCACGGGAGTTACTTGTTTACGAATCTGTCAAAATATACCCACCTCCCCCTTCACCATCTGGGAGAACAATTATGTCAATGAGTCAGTCAGTGAGTCAGTGGTAATGCAGTTTTATATATTATAATAACTAGTATTTGCATGGTGCGCGAGCTGCAAGCAGCTCGCGTGTTTTTGTCCCTACACCTACCCTACACCTACCCTACACCTACCCTACTCCTACCCTACACCTACCTTACACCTACGCTACACCTACCCTACACCTACCCTACACCTACCCTACACCTACCCTACACCTACCCTACACCTACCCTACACCTACCCTACACCTACCCTACACCTACCCTACACCTACCCTACACCTACCCTACACCTACCCTACACCTACCCTACACCTACCCTACACCTACCCTACACCTACCCTACACCTACCCTACACCTACCCTACACCAACCCTACACCTACCCTACACCTACCCTACACCTACCCTACACCTACCCTACACTTTGTTCCAAAAAACATAACCCTAATGTTTGCATTCGTCGCCAGGCACTGAGTTTCGCTTCACCCACTCAACCTTCGTTACGCTACGGAGGTCGCCGGCTCGCTTCGCTCGCCACCTCCCCCCTGCGCTGCACTCGGTCTCGTAGGTTCGCTCCACTCGGGATCCCAACGCTGAATCCGTAAAAAAAAACAAAAAAAAAGATAAGCCAAAACGGGGAGGGAGGGGGGAGAAGGGGGGCAAGGGGGTCAACTTTGAAAAATGGTTTACATGTGACTAAAGCATTGCCCCTTTATATGAATCTGAAAAAAGAAATGTTCCAAGTCTCTCAACTTCCGAGATCCGCTTAAAGGGGGGAGAAGGGGGGCGAGGGGGTCAACTTTGAAAAATGGTTTTTTTTTTTCCGAGCCTCCTCTAAACGAATCCGTAAAAAAAACAAAAAAAAAAAGATTCGCCAAAACGGGGGGGAGAGGGGAGAAGGGGGGCAAGGGGGTCAACTTTGAAAAATGGTTTGTTTGTGACTATAGCATTGCCCCTTTATATGAATCTGAAAACAGAAATGTTCCAAATGTTCCAACTTTCGAGATCCGCTTAAAGGGGGGGAGAAGGGGGGGCGAGGGGGTCAACTTTGAAAAATGGTTTTTGCTTTTCCGAGCCTCCTCTAAACGAATCCGTAAAAAAAACACGAAAAAAAGATTCGCCGAAAGGGGGGGGGGGGGGAGGGGGAGAAGGGGGGCAAGGGGGTCAACTATGAAAAACGGTTTGTTTGTGACTAAAGCATTGCCCCTTTATATGAATCTGAAAAAAGAAATGTTCCAAATGTTCCAACTTTCGAGATCCGCTTAAAGGGGGGGAGAAGGGGGGCGAGGGGGTCAACTTTGAAAAATGGTTTTTACTTTTCCGAGCCTCCTCTAAACGAATCCGTAAAAAACAAAAAATACGGGTACCTTAGTTTCCGAGATACGATAGAGGGGGGGAGGAGGGGGGGGGAAAAGGGGAGGTTTGGCACTTTTCCCATACTCACGGGAGTTACTTGTTTACGAATCTGTCAAAATATACCCACCTCCCCCTCCACCATCTGGGAGAACAATTATGTCAATCAGTGAGTCAGTCAGTGGTAATGCAGTTTTATATAATATAACTAGTATTTGCTTGGTGCGCGAGCTGCAAGCAGCTCGCGTGTTGTTGACCCTACACCTACCCTACACCTACCCTACACCTACCCTACACATACCCTACACCTACCCTAAACTTTGTTCCAAAAAACATAACCCTAATGTTTGCTTGTCGTCGCCAGGCACTGAGTTTCGCTTCACCCACTCAACCTTCGTTACGCTACGGAGGTCGCCGGCTCGCTTCGCTCGCCACCTCCCCCCTGCGCTGCACTCGGTCTCGTAGGTTCGCTCCACTCGGGATCCCTACGCTGAATCCGTAAAAAAAAACAAAAAAAGATTCGCCAAAACGGGGGGAAGGAGGGGGGAGACGGGGGGCAAGGGGGTCAACTTTGAAAAATGATTTGTTTGTGACTAAAGCATTGCCCCTTTATATGAATCTGAAAAAAAAAATGTTCCAAGTCTCTCAACTTCCGAGATCCGCTTAAAGGGGGGGAGAAGGGGGGCGAGGGGGTCAACTTTGAAAAATGGTTTTTACTTTTCCGAGCCTCCTCTAAACGAATCCGTAAAAAAAACACGAAAAAAATATTCGCCAAAACGGGGGGGGGGGAGGGGGAGAAGGGGGGCAAGGGGGTCAACTTTGAAAATGGTTTGTTTGTGACTATAGCATTGCCCCTTTATATGAATCTGAAAAAAGAAATGTTCCAAGTCTCTCAACTTCCGAGATCCGCTTAAAGGGGGGGAGAAGGGGGGTGAGGGGGTCATTTTTGAAAAATGGTTTTTACTTTTCCGAGCCTCCTCTAAACGAATCCGTAAAAAACAAAAAATACGGGTACCTTAGTTTCCGAGATACGATAGAGGGGGGGAGGAGGGGGGAGGAAAAGGGGAGGTTTGGGACTTTTCCCATACTCACGGGAGTTACTTGTTTACGAATCTGTCAAAATATACCCACCTCCCCCTTCACCATCTGGGAGAACAATTATGTCAATGAGTGAGTCAGTGAGTCAGTCAGTCAGTGGTAATGCAGTTTTATATAGTATAACTAGTATTTGCTTGGTGCGCGAGCTGCAAGCAGCTCGCGGCTTTGTCGTGTTTTTGAGAAGTATTCCTTAACCTACCCTACACCAACCCTACACCTACCCTACACCTACCCTACACCTACCCTACACCTACCCTACACCTACCCTACACCTACCCTACACCTACCCTACACCTACCCTACACCTACCCTACACCTACCCTACACCTACCCAACACCTACCCTACACCTACCCTACACCTACCCTACACCTACCCTACACCTACCCTACACCTAACCTACACCTACCCTACACCTACCCTACACTTTGTGCCAAAAAACATAACCCTAATGTTTGATTGTCGTCGCCAGGCACTGAGTTTCGCTTCACCCACTCAACCTTCGTTACGCTACGGAACGCTGCACTCGGTCTCGTAGGTTCGCTCCACTCGGGATCCCTACGCTGAATCCGTAAAAAAAACAAAAAAAAAAGATTCGCCAAAACGGGGGGGGAGGGGGGAGAAGGGGGGCAAGGGGGTCAACTTTGAAAACTGGTTCGTTTGTGACTATAGCATTGCCCCTTTATATGAATCTGAAAAAAGAAATGTTCCAAGTCTCTCAACTGCCGAGATCCGCTTAAAGGGGGGGAGAAGGGGGCGAGGGGGTCAACTTTGTAAAATGGTTTTTACTTTTCCGAGCCTCCTCTAAACGAATCCGTAAAAAAAAACAAAAAAAAGATTCGCCAAAACGAGGGGGGTAGGGGGGAGAAGGGGGGCAAGTGGGTCAACTTTGAAAAATGGTTTGTTTGTGACTATAGCATTGCCCCTTCATATGAATCTGAAATCAGAAATGTTCCAAGTCTCTCAACTACCGAGATCCGCTTAAAGGGGGGGAGAAGGGGGCGAGGGGGTCATTTTTGAAAAATGATTTTTACTTTTCCGAGCCTCCTCTAAACGAATACGTAAAAAAAACATAAAAAAAAGATTAGCCAAAACGGGGGGGGGAGGGGGTGAAGAGGGGCAATGGGGTCAACTTTGAAAACTGGTTCGTTTGTGACTAAAGCATTGCCCCTTTATATGAATCTGAAAAAAGAAATGTTCCAAATGTTCCAACTTTCGAGATCCGCTTAAAGGGGGGGAGAAGGGGGGCGAGGGGGTCAACTTTGAAAAATGGTTTTTACTTTTCCGAGCCTCCTCTAAACGAATCCGTAAAAAACAAAAAATACGGGTACCTTAGTTTCCGAGATACGATAGAGGGGGGGAGGAGGGGGGGGGAAAAGGGGAGGTTTGGCACTTTTCCCATACTCACGGGAGTTACTTGTTTACGAATCTGTCAAAATATACCCACCTCCCCCTGCACCATCTGGGAGAACAATTATGTCAATCAGTGAGTCAGTCAGTGGTAATGCAGTTTTATATATTATAATATATATATAGAAGATGTCACAGGGTAATTTGATAATTCGGATATTGCGAAAATGGGATTTTAAGGTTACACTAGTCGACGGCTCGAACTATTTTGTGCGCGGGGTCACAGATAATATAATACTAGCATACAGATGCCTCATCCCATACAAAGAAACCGTGCCGACGTAACTAGCGTTTTTCATCTGATTAATCTTGTTATTTTTGTAAGTACATCAATCGCGTCCGATCCCGTTTCACGGCAATAGATGGTGTTAGCAGCGACTTGCAAGTAAAAGGGTTTACTAGGTTCGTGAATATTTAATTCTTTAAATACAGTGAAGGTTCGTTTTATAGTATTTTTTTGCACGTTTTTACAGTCTTTTTGCACCAAAATGTGTTACAATGCAAATTTAAAAAAATCGGGTGGAATGCCTCAGAAATTTAAAAATGCGCCATCTACTGGCATCAATTTTAAATGATCCGTTAAAATAATTTTTGAAATGTGAATTAAGAGCCCAATATTCCATAATTTTGTACATAGGAGAGTTGATTAAACAAGAACATACAATTTTTATGTTCAATTCCAGAAAATGTTAATTTTACACACAATTATTATATTCTATTGAATTGCGTGTACATGTCGCGCCATCTAGTGAGATTTATTTGAACCAAAATTTCTTTATTAGCAATGAGACCCCGTGGCGGGGTTGAAATGCCTGCTATCTCATCCGACAACTCGTGCGAAAGAGATAGGTGCTCTGATGAGCAGTAAAAAGCTAGTCACGTACGAATTTAATTAAATTTTATTATATATTTTTTTTATTAAAAACATATCCAATTCAAAGTCAAAGCAAAGAAAGACTCCAAAACTCCTTAAAACTCAAAGTCGTCAAACGTCATGTCAAATTCAAGTCATGACTGCCCTAAAAAGGGTTATCTTATTAAAAAATCTTTTCAAATGATCATTTTAGTACGCCTGTACACAAATTAACCTTCCTCAAATTAATGTGTTAGTATTTCTATGGCATTCGCCTATTTTTTTACTATTTATCTATGTAGTCTACATAGTGATGGCCCAAAATCAAACATCTCCTATAAGGGATTGATCACGTGACATTTTGATAGCTCCTCTTTGCGATCCCATAAGTTATTGACATATTACCAATCGCTATCTTGACGCTTTCATTGGTAAAAAGTCACTTGTCAAGTATGACAACGTCACGTATAGTGACGCTGTATCACTAGTAAGTGATATAGCGTCACTGTCGACACTATCTTTGACAGCTAACGCTATAATAAACAACTAGCGACCCGCCCCGGCTTCGCCCGCGACAAATAACACACAAAAACCCAAAAACCTTGCTCGTTTCTCACTCTTTCTATTGGTGAAAACCGCATAAAAATCCGTCGTGTAGTTTTTGAGTACATATATCGCTTACAGATGCGGTGGGGTCTTTATTTTAAAATATGTAGTGATTGTGACGGGTCACTGATGTCAGTTATCGCTTCAATAATATAGTAATTTGTGACGACAGCCGTATTTATCATTAAGTAATAGAAATTGCACAGCATTATTAATATGATGATTTTATCACTTTTCTTAAAACCTTGCCTGCTTTTTGTATAATACCATTTCGCTACAAACTTTTGAAATGAAATGGATGATGATTTAGGACGAAAACAAGCGCGCGAATTTTTTTTTTATTATTAATTTTTTTTTTTTTTTTTTTTTTTTTTTTTTTTATTTTAAACAGACCTTTGGGAGTCTAGATATAATGAAAAAACGACTAAATGTATATTTTGAAAATAAAATTATTTGCATTGTTGAACTACTTATCTATCTCTGTATTGTGGCCGTTTTGCAATTTTCCTTCTTCTTATGGTATTTATTGCCGCCTAAAGATGCGTTAAAATAACTGTTGTAATATGGAACTTTCAACGCTCATAACTTTCAAATATTTTTCTTTTTTGTTTCCATACAGGGCTATACACCGTGAAATTTAAGTGGTTGTTTTCCCGCGGCAGAACGACTTGCCTTTAGGAGTACTTTCGAAGCATAGAGTTAAAGTAAAAAAATAACGATGTTTTTATTTTAAAATAATTTAAAAAATATTCATCAACTCGAAAAAGTGAGTAACAATAGTAACTTGTAGGTACTAGGTACTACTCGCGTCACCACCGTATTATTCACCGTAGTACCTAGTACCTACAAGTTACTATTATTACTCACTTTTTCGAGTTTATGTTTTTTTTTTTAATTATTTTAAAACAAAAACATCGTTATTTTTTTACTTTAACTCTATGCTTCGAAAGTACTCCTTAAGGCAAGTCGTTCTGCCGCGGGAAAACAACCACTTAAATTTCACGGTGTATAATGATGAGACAAATTGATATCATTTTTTATTTTGAACGTACACGTAACGTCAAACAGTGGAGTAATCCCTAGACTATGTTTGTATGGAAGAATAATCGACTAGTGTAACCTTAAGCTTTCGGGCAAATGAACTTTCGGGTTTTAAAACTTTCGACCAAACAATCATTCGGCGTTTAATTTTTCGGGATTTCTGCCAAAGATATTTGAAAATACGGTCTTTTCAATTCCGATATTGTAATACGTACCCCCTCCGATTGAGGGTATGTCCCATTTAACTGTGTGTACACAGTTAAATGAGACATTATGCGATGCATTTTGACCTTTTCACAAAAGTTTTGAATATTATCTGTACTAGTCTATACTATAACATTATAAAGAGGATTTTTTTTTTTGTTTATTTGTTTGTTTGCTTGTACCGATAAGACACCGGAACTACTGGACCGATTTAAAAAATCTTTCACCAATAGAAAGCTACTTTATTCCTGAGTGACATAGGCTATTTTTTTATCCCGTAAACGGGTCCTGTGGGGTGACCCACGGGAGCGAAGCCGCGGGGAACAGCTAGTTAAGAATACAATGCTCAAAGAAGACAGCATTAAAATAAGGACTCATGAGATATGTTCATGGTTAAGAACAAATGTTTTAGCTAACCTTATCGCTCCTATTGTTTCTGTAGAATATTTTACATTAGGTCTAACGGAAGTGTAAATGGCCAATAGCCACAGAGATGAAGCCATACAACACCGGACCATTATGTGTGTTCGAGGCTCACTTGCAAAATCTATTTCTAGTACCAATCAAAAGCGATGTGACCCATCGTCCCTCCGTTAAATCAATTTGGCTCATAGAACTTCTTAGTACACCGAAATACAGCTTTGCCTCGTAAATACAAGAATAAACGACTGTTATTGCTTTCCTTAAGAGGAAACGGGGGCAGAGAGCGCTGACTGAATTTCCTTAATAAAAAGTCATAAATCGAGGTTTGGCTCTCACCTATTTTCTCCTTCAATATTGGACCAATTTAAAAGATATTCCATAAACTGGTAAAGTCAGATATATACTAAGTCCCTATGTTTTCCTTTTTTCAATTAACCTTGTCAAAATTGTACACTATTTTTTCATTTCGAGCATTTTGTGAGGGTTCTAGTGCTTCTAAAGATAATGTATCATCAAAAAGGAAAACATAAGGACACAGTATATATCTTTATTTTTCAGTTTACGGAATATCTTTTAAATTGGCCCAATATTGGAGGAGGAGAGAACCGAACCTCGATTTATGTCTAAGGAAATTCAGTCGGCGCTCTCTGCCCCCGTTTCCTCTTAAGGTTCCCTTAGTCGAAGGCACGAACTATTTTGTGCGCGAGGTTAAAATGCATCCTATCTCGTCCGACAACACGTGCGAAAGACATAGATGATGATGAATTAACACTTTTGAAAATTTGTAGCGAAATGTATGATGATTTAGGACGAAAACGAGCGCGCGAAATTTTATTAACAGGCCTTTGGAGTATAGCTATCATGAAAAAATGACTAAATGTATATTTTCAAAATAAAATTATTTGCATTGTTGAACTACTAATCTATCCCTGTACGGTGGCTGTTTGCAATTTTCCTTCTTCTCATGGTATTTATTTCCGCCCAAAGATGCGTTAAAATTAGTGTCTAAATATGAAACTTTCAATGCTCATAACTTTCAAATAATTTAAATTTTTTCCTTTTTTGTTTTCATACTGGGCTTGATAATGATGAGACAAATTGATATTTTTTTTTTTTTTTGAACGTACATCGTCAAACAGTGGAGTAATTGCCAGACTACGTTTGTATGGAAGAATGATCGACTAGTGTAACCTTAAAGTCGATTCAGTAGCTCCAGTTGGCAGCAACCTACCTTTTCAGCTGCTTCAGAACTGAACAACCGCAATTACAGTTTACAACTTTAATTTTTTTTACCTTTACACATCTAGATTGATAATTAAGCATATCGGTTTGTTTTTGGATATCCTTAAGTTTCCAAAGAAACAATCAGTATATTTTTGCTTCACAAAAACGTATGTAACGTCAATCGTCCATTTTAAATGGAACTTAGACATAATTAGCGAAATGTGGGTATACCTGTACTATAGGGAAATACAGGCGTGAAGTTATGTGCGTTTGTTACAAAGTATTCGGTCCGTGGGCAAAAAAAGAAATACCTAACAAAAGCTAGATCAGCTACAGTCTACACCATATTCATGTGGGACTTAATTTGGTCGTTCAACTATAATAGTTATTTAGTTTTATGTTAAATTAACTAGTGCTACTTGAAAGTAACACAACAAACGGTTGAACATAAATGATTTTACTGTGCTAAAGAAAGTTAGTAAACATTGATAATGCTACTCGTATTATCGATTACATTATGACATTCAGTCTTTAATGGTACCTTGTGACATTAAACGGATACGTATTACAATACGGAAATTTAAAAGACCGTATTTTAATAGTTATTTATGCTACAAGTGCGGAAAGTAGGTGATTTCCGATGAGTGGATAAATCGACACGAGTCGGAAATCATCTTACGCACGTGTATCATACAACATTTTACTATGCATTGTGCGAGGAAATAAAAAAATATATCTGAACCAAGCAAGAAATTAATAAAATGGCGCTAATTCAAGGGCGCTCAGCATATCCACATATTAACTAATAGTTCATAGTTCCTCGGGCATATCTACTGCCCATGTGCAAATAGCTATTAGCTGTCACGTTGTAACGCAAAAAGGCACGAGCCAAATATTCATTCTGCCAAACATATTTAATGAATATTTAAAATTAATTTATTGATCAAAATCTAAATCTAGAGTAATTAAAAACGCCTTAAATGAAGTATTAGTTTTGTTTTACCTTTTATATGAATGATAATCTGGTACTTAACTAATTTTTAAAACTTTTCTCAAATAATAAAAACTCTATGCGGCGGGCTGACGTTGGAGTTAAAAATTGAAAAACTACAGGAAAGTAAAAAGCACTAGTAAAAAAAAGTGACACTTTCCGCACAGTTTGGCTGATTGGAAAACGCTCTTTTCGAGGACATGCATTGTAAAATACTTATGGAAGAAATCCCGAAACGCCGAATGATTGTTTGGTCGCAAATTTGAAATCCCGAAAGTTCATTTGCCTGAAAGCTTAAAAACCCGCAAGCGGTGCTGCGGCAGCAGCTGGCGAGCGCTACTTCCAAGTTGATCGCATTTTTTTTTACCATTTTCTAATTTTTTTTTTTTTAATAATAATTGTGTTTTATTTGGATTTTGAACTTTATATAGGTACTTAGATCGGTATTTTTCATTTTGGTCAATTAACGGTGAGGTAAACCAATTTATGAAACTTTTTACATAGGAATTTCAAGTTTTAGCTTTATGAACTTCAGTAACATATCCATTTGACATTTTATGCTTTCAGTATTTTGAATATAAGTGAAACAATCATTAGGTATTTAGATTTTAGGGATTTTGAACGTAGGTTAATTTACGTTAGATTTTTAATTTTAGATATTGCAATACGTACACGTCATAACTGTGTTGTAGTGCCATCTATGAGTAATCGCGGGAACTACGTCGCCGCTCTTTGGATTTTCATCCATCGGTATTTCGTCCATTCAGGATTTCGTCCCTTCGGGGTTTCATCCGTTAGGGCATTTGAACATCGGTATTTTGTGTTTCGATATAACGGCTATCAGCATTTAAAACTATCGGTATTATGAATTTAGTTGTTTTGGACGTCTGGATTTCAGCCATAGTTATTATGAAATTTCGGGATTTTAATACGTACCCCATTTAACCCACCTATGTTCCAAAGCTTTACATGAAGTTTAAATTCTACCTAATATTTATTAATTTAGTCTCCTGCATACCATAGAGTTATCATAGGGCGGATTACATCACTCATTATTCGATATAGTAGACCGTAGCTAAGATTTTTGGCTCAACTCTAGTTTGATTCCCAGGATCAAAACCTATAATTCAATAAGGCTTGCCAGATGAAACATTACTTAGTAAAAATACTAATCATTTTATTGTGTCATTATGACCAAATAAATAATAATATAACAATTATTTTATGTTTATAAATACATTTGATATTTAAATACACAAATTCAAATGCCATATTCGAAACCACCAGCTCTGTAATATTTATTCGCACATCTACTAAGTCCTATCTTTACACATTGGGTCACATTGGCTTAATCTTTCACCAGGCGATAACAAACAGGTCTCAATAGAAAAGCTATTTATAACAGTCAGGTGGTTTAATAGCAGCGTTTTACCTGAAATAAAACGCATATCAAACTAATCATCTTATTAATATCTTTAAGTTTACCCCTGCCTGGTGTTTATTTCAACGCAATGACTATTAAAGCGCGCGTCGCGACTAGCTTGACAGCGCCCCACTGCTAGGTGAAAGGTGGGGATGTGCGAAAGAGATTGTCGTATTTAGGTAGAAAAAGAGTTAAAATTTACGGGAAACGGATGCGCCTCTCTCAATAGAAAAGCTATTAATAAGGTAAGTAGTTTATTATGCGTTTTATTTCAGGTTTCTTTCTTTCTTTCTTTAAAAAACTTTGCCCCACACTAGGAATTTCTTCCTGTATCGTGGGTGCGTTTACAAACATATAAACTCACATACAAAAACACCCAGAGCCGGAACAAACTATCTGTAGGTCATACAAATATTTGTTCCGTGCGGGAATCGAACCCGCGACACGCAGCGCAGCAGTTAATTGCTCAACCACTGCGCTAATCGTGCGCCCAAAATGGTTAAATTATTAGCAGGTAAAACGCTGCTAATAATTTTACCATTTAATTTCCTAAAAAAGGAGATGAGCACAAGCGGAAGAAATGTAGAGCATGTTGTACCTGCATGTAGGATATCCATCGTCACCATGACTACAGTTGCCGTGCTTACAATAATCATGACACGCGTCGATTTCACACGTTTTACCAGAATAACCGGCATTACAACTGAAATAACAATATTTTTCCATAAAACTTATCTAAAAACGGAGATGAACACAAGGTGTAGAAATGTAGAGCATGTTGTACCTGCATGTAGGATATCCATCGTCACCATGACTACAGTTGCCGTGCTTACAATAATCATGACACGCGTCGATTTCACACGTTTTACCAGAATAACCGGCATTACAACTGAAATAACAATATTTTTCCATAAAACTTATCTAAAAACGGAGATGAACACAAGGGGTAGAAATGTAGAACATGTTGTACCTGCATATAGGATGCCCATCGTCACCATGACTACAGTTGCCGTGCATACAGTAACCATGACATGCGTCGATTTGACATGTTTTACCAGAATAGCCGGCATTACAACTGAAATAACAACAATTTTTCCATAAAACTTATCTACAAAAAGGAGATTAACACAAGGGGTAGAAATACAGAATATGTTGTACCTGCAAGTAGGATGTCCATCGTAACCAAGCTTGCAGTTGCCGTGCGTACAATAACCATGACACGCGTCGACTTCACATCTCTTACCAGAATAACCGGCATTACAACTGAAATAACGATAATGTGAACATAACAGTCATTTACACGCCGAGATCAACACAAGGGGTAGAAATCTAGAATATTTTTTACCTGCATTCAGGAAGCCTCTCATCATTGACGCTGCAGGTGCCCTGGAAGCAATAGTTCTTACACGCAACAGTGAGGGTTGGTATCAGACTCGATAGTGAATCGCAATCATCAATTCCCTTGATTTGGTCAGCTATTTTATAGTTTGCCGCTATACCGAATGTATTGTTAGTATAGAACTTGCTAATCTCATTTTCTTCTTCACCGCTACTAGTCTTTATGTATCGCCAAACACTTGTGTAGCTCTCACTACTGGTCATCCAGTAGACATAATCTTTTGAGACGGTCATCTCTTTTCCTATAGTTTTTTTTTCGTGCAGGACTTGTTCGTTCTTACCGTCCAGATCTGCATAATTAGAGTACCAAAAACTATAACCACCATCAATATAGAAAATTTTTTGAATTTGTGGGTCAATGGCCAAGCTTAAAATCTCTAAATGGTTATAATATTTGTGGAATATGACCTCTCTACCGGAACCATTAAGACGAGCCCTTTCCATTTGGTATCCGTTGGACCAGTAAATGTACCTGTAAAATAAATACCACATAAAATTATAACGAAATAAACAGATTTCGAGATTTTGTTAGCTAAGCCTTTTTACCGAAATGTTGCGGAGTCCAAAAAGAGGTTTATACTTGTAAATATGTGTGTTTGTCTGTCTGTCTCTCTCCTAGCTTAATGTTCCTTGAGTGGTGCTTTTATTGGTGGTCTTTCAATCAGGTGAAATGAAAAATGTCCAATAAGGTTTCTCTAGGCGCAGGTCACAGAAATGGCGTCGGGCGCGGACATGGCACGGTCGGCTTCCTATTCCATTCAAATTTCATACAAAATGCATGGAAATAAAGCGGAATTTAGGACACACGGTATATGTCCATGTCCACGCCCGACGCCATTTCTGTGTGGCCTGCGCCTTAGATTTGTCTAGAGGCTTGCTCCCGGCGCTGGCGTGGAGCGGCCAAACCCGGCACCGCGATGCCAATAAAGAACAAAACTGAACTATTCTACTAGTCTATTCCAGTTATCATATAATAGTAATGTTTATGAAAATAATATTTTATTATGTACAATCCTATTAAAAACACTAAGCAAAGAAACGCTGATTAATATGTTTAATTGTAGTCTGAACAGGATTACTGTTACTCATATTGGTTTATAGGTATGAAAGCCCGGCAAATACATAGGTACCAGCTTATATAGAGATAGTGGTCAAAGGCGAGCCTATCATAAATAAAAAAAACTGGCCATGTGCGAGTCGCACTCGAATTATTTTGGTGAATGTAGCTGTTTGTACGAAGGGTTCCGTACTTTAACCAAAATAATTAAATAACGTTACTGAAGTTCATAAGCTACGAGGGCACCGAACATTGCTCTAAAGATAAGATAAAAAAAAAAAGTTTTGCTGGTAGAAAACTCTTCTTTGAGTTAAGCTCGCCTCTGTACATCAACTTTATAATCACTCATGCTGTATATGTAATTTTTTGTGTACAATAAAGAATTAAGAATAAACAGAATTGAAGGACAAAATTAACTTTGCCGTTGGAAAACTGTAGTCCCTATAGTTACATCGACATAAATCGCAACTGTACTGTTCGCTCCGTCACTTGCTACTAAGCTTGCTACTGTTTTATTGGTTCAGAGTCACCCAGTCGACACCGGCTATCGCTGAAAACCAGCGCTGTGGCTCTGTCTCGCACACGAGTCCCAGCATTATGCTGAGCGATGACCGTTTTGCGTAGTTGTGACGCATACTTTGTAATGATTGTATTTATGTAATTTTTTTTTGGTTTTTTATGGTATGCGTCGTGCCTGGCGCAAATAAACAATTTTTCTTTCTTTCTTTCTTTTCTTTAACTGTAAAACTGTTTTTTTACGTAGGTACAAATTTACGGTTTTCGGAATTTTTCCTTTACTTGTCCTATAAAACACTGCTTTTTGCGTCATTGACGGCTGTATCTCTTGTTTGCGTCGATCTAGTTGATAGAGTTGCAAACTTGAGTATACGGTATTAATTTCAACTTGATACCTCCACGTGTTCCCGAGATAAAGGTCTTAACAGACAGACGGATAGACAGACATACGGAAAATCAAGTGATCATGTAGGGGTTCCGCTTTTTCTTTTTGAGGTACAGAACCCTAGAAAGAGAACTGGGTGTACCGGGAGTACCGGTATCGTGTTGTCCCAGTACCGGGAAACAAAATATTAGGAGCGACAGCGGTTCTGCAAACGCTGGTCAAACTTTCATCTTCTTTATAAATAACAGTACCTACAACGTAATAAATCAGTATCCTTTATTAGACGATTTTCACTAAAAACCAAAGTGATTCAACGCTTGCCAAAGTCGACCGACTGGACTCTGATTCATTAGCCGAAGGCATCTAGATAGGCTTACTTCATATGTCCAGCTATATCCGGACGCCAGGCACCCCCAACTGCATGACTGCTTCATACGTGATTTTGTTTCTATTTTGTTTTATGAAATATATCATTAGGAATAATGGGAACTTACCCTCTACAACTGTCCACAGCAATATCTTTGGGGGTCTGACCTTGCAATATAAATAAACGATTGCCGTAAGTACTGTCATAATATCCCCGTTTCAATGAAATCCAATTAATGCTTTTTTCATTGGTGTCAGTAAAGAAGATTTTGTCCGTTGCCGGATCGTAGGCGATACTATCAATGTTACGACCGTTCCTCTCGACAAAACATTTGTTTTCTTTGGATGATATGTAATATCCACATATAGCGTCGTTGTTGTCCTGTTTGTCGACGTACAGCATCACGTTATGAACTTCGTCGTAAGCTAATCCAGCAAGGTTTCTGGACCAAAAGTTCACGGTGTCCGTTTTGTTTCCGTCGTTAGTATAAAATATTAGTTGATCTCCGACGCTTACGGCGAAGTCTGAAACAAAACAATTAAATTTTACTAAGAGTCCCCTTGAGAGCTATAATATTAGCCAGTTTACGATACTTCTGAATGAGTAAACTCTTATATTGCCATTCCTGTCTAATCTTGTAGTTCTAATTGCAATGTAGTTCTTATTGAAGTACAAAACTACCTTGGTTCAAGCTCTTGTTTTGCCTATAATCGACTATGCTGATGTTTGTTACTCTGATCTATCCCAAGAACTTCTTAACAAAATGGATCGACTTCTTAACAACTGTATTCGCTTCATTTTCGGGCTTCGAAAATATGATCACATTTCTTCCTTCCGTTCTCAGCTTAAATGGCTGCCTATCCGTCAGAGGAGATCCCTAAGATCCCTCTGCATGCTCTTCAACATCATGAACGATCCTTGTACTCCTGATTATTTAAAACAATATTTTAAAGTGTTGGGCAGTTCTCACGATCTTAACCTTCGAGCTTCCAAAAACTTACTTCTCCATATTCCTTCTCACCGCACTGGGTTTCTATCTAATTCTTACACTGTCTCTACTATAAAACTCTGGAACGTCCTTCCCCTTGACATGAAAAAGGCTGAGAGTAAATTTTCATTCAAGCGTAAGTTACGGCACTATTACTTATCCTCTCTTACATAGCTCGGTCTTCGTCATAGTTATTATATTTAAATTTCTGTTTCATTTAGAATAGGATATTTATTATAATATTTATTCGTCTATTGTTTTAAAAATTATTTATGTATTGTATTAGTTAGATAGTTTATTCATATCCGCCTTAATTATTGTTCATATATATATTTTAGAGAATGCCTTGCTGCATTAAGTCCGCCTATGTATCACCATTGTACATAAAGTTTAAATAAATAAATAAAACTACTTATTGATAAGTCTCAGTGGGATCATATACTTTTTTTTTTGTCATGTATATATGTTCATGCATACTGCGCTACCACGGGGAGATAGCACAGTTATGTGGGACTCCAATCCACTAAACTCCACGGTGTACTCCTGTGCCGCTTATGGCGGGCACACAGGCACGCGTTAGCACTCACCGTGAACCCGCCGCGGCTGACCGTCACCGGAACCTCCTCTGGGGAGTAACCCCCACCGGCGGACCAGAACACACTGTACGCCGTGACCACCCCAGGGAACAAACCAGCACATGGGCGCCAGACAACCCCGTGTGTGGCACCCTTGGGACCGTGCCCTAAGGGCCGATTTTATCAAAAGTAGGAAAATTTATGTCCAAAGAATAAGATGCGTGTAGGCAATTTGACAGCTTTCCTATTATAAATAAGAAACAATTAAATGTTTAGCAATTATAAAATTTGGTGAGCCACAAAAAAACAGCATTTAAATAATTTGGTCGGCATACAAGGATTTTGCTTGCAATAAAAAAAAACAGGCAGCAATCCTTGTTCCGCAAATAATTTTACAATGCATGTCCTCGAAAAGAGCGTTTTCCAAGCATCCAAACTGTGCGGAAAGTGTCACTTTTTTTAACTAGTGCTTTTTACTTTCCTGAACTTTTTAATTTTTAACTCCAACGTCAGCCCGCCGCATAGAGTTTTTATTATTTGAGAAAAGTTTAAAAAAATTGTTTAGTACAGATTATCATTCATTTAAAAGGTAAAACAAAACTAATACGTCATTTAAGGCGGTTTTAATTACTCTAGATTTAGATTTTGATCAATAAATTAATTTTAATTATTCATTAAATATGTTTGGCAGAATTAATATTTTGCTCGTGCCTTTTTGCGTTATGACGTGACAGCTATTGCACATGCGCAGTAGAACTATGAACTATTAGTTAATCTGTGGATATGCTGAGCGCCCTTGAATAAGCGCCATTTTATTAATTTCTTGCTTGGTTCAGATATTTTTTTTTATTTCCTCGCACAATGCATAGTAAAATGTTGTATGATACACGTGCGTAAGATGATTTCCGACTCGTGTCGATTTATCCACTCACTCGCTTTGCTCGCTCGTGAATAAAAATGCCACTCATCGGAAATCACCTACTTCCCGCACTTGTAGCATAAATAACTATTGATAGTGGTCAAAAATTAAATCATAAGTAGGCAGCTTACAATACAGTTTGCATATTAAACATTCAGTCCGCAAAATAACTACTTGATCAGCAAGATTTCATGATTGATCAGCAGATATAACATGTCGATAAACAGTGTATTTGATTGGTATGCATATTTAAAACATGGTGAGAAAAATAACTAATTGGATTTTTGCCAGAAAACGAGAGACAATTAAATTGCGAGCGAAGCGAGCGCGAGCGCGACGAGTGCAGCTAGGAGTCAGATAAAAATCCATATAATCAAGTAAAGTATTTTGCTACTTTTATATGCAGCTCAAAATGATTTTTTGCTTATCTTCTGAGTGCCTACCAAAATTGTATTAAACAGGAGCAGCTCATTGCAGCTTATATCTATACTATAATATATAATATATAATATATAATAATATTATAAAGCTGAAGAGTTTGTTTGTTTGTTTGTTTGTTTGTTTGAACGCGCTAATCTCAGGAACTACTGGTTGGAATTGAAAAATTCTTTTTGTGTTGGATAGTCCATTTATCGAGGAAGGTTATAGGCTATATAACATCACGCTACAACCAATAGGAGCCGAGCATAAATGAAATATTATGCAAAAACGGGCGAAAATATTCCTTTTTGAGAGCTTTTGTTGCGTGCGCTGCGTAAACGGTTTAAGTTACGCAAATATAATGTACGATGGAATTGTTCTTCTTTAAAAGTTCTAAAAAAAAGTCCGCGACAGCATATGTCTATCTTTTAAAATTGACTCATTAGCAGCTTTTATGTTCTAAATTTTAATTAGATCGCCGCCGCCGGTAGAAACAAAAGTTTACAGGTTACATTCGTATAGTACTAAGGGTAGGTAGGGTAGGGTAGGTGTAGGGTAGGTGTAGTGAAGGTGTAGTGAAGGTGTAGTGAAGGTGTAGTGAAGGTGTAGTGAAGGTGTAGGGTAGGTGTAGGGTAGGTGTAGGGTAGGTGTAGGGTAGGTGTAGGGTAGGTGTAGGGTAGGTGTAGGGTAGGTGTAGGGTAGGTGTAGGGTAGGTGTAGGGTAGGTGTAGGGTAGGGGTAGGTGTAGGGTAGGTGTAGGGTAGGTGTAGGGTAGGTGTAGGGTAGGTGTAGGGTAGGTGTAGGGTAGGTGTAGGGTAGGTGTAGGGTAGGTGTAGGGTAGGTGTAGGGTAGGTGTAGGGTAGGTGTAGGGTAGGTGTAGGGTAGGTGTAGGGTAGGTGTAGGGTAGGTGTAGGGTAGGTGTAGGGTAGGTGTAGGGTAGGTGTAGGGTAGGTGTAGGGTAGGTGTAGGGTAGGTGTAGGGTAGGTGTAGGGTAGGTGTAGGGTAGGTGTAGGGTAGGTGTAGGGTAGGTGTAGGGTAGGTGTAGGGTAGGTGTAGGGTAGGTGTAGGGTAGGTGTAGGGTAGGTGTAGGGTAGGTGTAGGGTAGGTGTAGGGTAGGTGTAGGGTAGGTGTAGGGTAGGTGTAGGGTAGGTGTAGGGTAGGTGTAGGGTAGGTGTAGGGTAGGTGTAGGGTAGGTGTAGGGTAGGTGTAGGGTAGGTGTAGGGTAGGTGTAGGGTAGGTGTAGGGTAGGTGTAGGGTAGGTGTAGGGTAGGTGTAGGGTAGGTGTAGGGTAGGTGTAGGGTAGGTGTAGGGTAGGTGTAGGGTAGGTGTAGGGTAGGTGTAGGGTAGGTGTAGGGTAGGTGTAGGGTAGGTGTAGGGTAGGTGTAGGGTAGGTGTAGGGTAGGTGTAGGGTAGGTGTAGGGTAGGTGTAGGGTAGGTGTAGGGTAGGTGTAGGGTAGGTGTAGGGTAGGTGTAGGGTAGGTGTAGGGTAGGTGTAGGGTAGGTGTAGGGTAGGTGTAGGGTAGGTGTAGGGTAGGTGTAGGGTAGGTGTAGGGTAGGTGTAGGGTAGGTGTAGGGTAGGTGTAGGGTAGGTGTAGGGTAGGTGTAGGGTAGGTGTAGGGTAGGTGTAGGGTAGGTGTAGGGTAGGTGTAGGGTAGGTGTAGGGTAGGTGTAGGGTAGGTGTAGGGTAGGTGTAGGGTAGGTGTAGGGTAGGTGTAGGGTAGGTGTAGGGTAGGTGTAGGGTAGGTGTAGGGTAGGTGTAGGGTAGGTGTAGGGTAGGTGTAGGGTAGGTGTAGGGTAGGTGTAGGGTAGGTGTAGGGTAGGTGTAGGGTAGGTGTAGGGTAGGTGTAGGGTAGGTGTAGGGTAGGTGTAGGGTAGGTGTAGGGTAGGTGTAGGGTAGGTGTAGGGTAGGTGTAGGGTAGGTGTAGGGTAGGTGTAGGGTAGGTGTAGGGTAGGTGTAGGGTAGGTGTAGGGTAGGTGTAGGGTAGGTGTAGGGTAGGTGTAGGGTAGGTGTAGGGTAGGTGTAGGGTAGGTGTAGGGTAGGTGTAGGGTAGGTGTAGGGTAGGTGTAGGGTAGGTGTAGGGTAGGTGTAGGGTAGGTGTAGGGTAGGTGTAGGGTAGGTGTAGGGTAGGTGTAGGGTAGGTGTAGGGTAGGTGTAGGGTAGGTGTAGGGTAGGTGTAGGGTAGGTGTAGGGTAGGTGTAGGGTAGGTGTAGGGTAGGTGTAGGGTAGGTGTAGGGTAGGTGTAGGGTAGGTGTAGGGTAGGTGTAGGGTAGGTGTAGGGTAGGTGTAGGGTAGGTGTAGGGTAGGTGTAGGGTAGGTGTAGGGTAGGTGTAGGGTAGGTGTAGGGTAGGTGTAGGGTAGGTGTAGGGTAGGTGTAGGGTAGGTGTAGGGTAGGTGTAGGGTAGGTGTAGGGTAGGTGTAGGGTAGGTGTAGGGTAGGTGTAGGGTAGGTGTAGGGTAGGTGTAGGGTAGGTGTAGGGTAGGTGTAGGGTAGGTGTAGGGTAGGTGTAGGGTAGGTGTAGGGTAGGTGTAGGGTAGGTGTAGGGTAGGTGTAGGGTAAGTGTAGGGTAGGTGTAGGGTAGGTGTAGGGTAGGTGTAGGGTAGGTGTAGGGTAGGTGTAGGGTAGGTGTAAGGTAGGTTTAGGGTAGGTGTAGGGTAGGTGTAGGGTAGGTGTAGGGTAGGTGTAGGGTAGGTCTAGGGTAGGTGTAGGTGTAGGGTAGGTGTAGAGTAGGGTAGGTAGGATAGGGTAGGTACGTAGCCAGTTGACGGGAGCTAAGCCGCGTGGGACAGCTAGTAATTAATATGCTGTACAAAAATAATTACAGCCATCCAGAATGACATAAATTGCTGATTGATTTTGGAATATTTGCTGGCCATGAGTTGCTGAACAATTAGCTATTTCTGCTCACAGATTATATATTTCTACTCGAAAAAATTCATACAATACATTGCTTATATTTAAATAACACCCATTATAAATAGGCCGGTCAAAGTAGACACAAAAATCGCGTTAGATCACAAAACTTCAATGTACTGATTTTTGTGATGTTGTTTGAGTATCTCTCCAAAAAACATCTACAGTGAAAAAAAAAGATAGCATTCCGAAGGACTTGTGTTGACTGGGTGGAATCCGCGAAAATATCAGTGATTTTTCAGTTTTTGGTTTGTAACTCCTAAACAGCACATAGTACACACTCACTTTCACATTTACTTTGAACCTAAACAAAATTTACAATAACTTAAATGCAACTGCAGCTCTAAAAGTCTAATACATCTCGAGCACAGAACATATATACCCTAAAGATCTCGAGATTCATTCAAATATTGTCAGTTTGTAACGTTGTACTATAGTTATCAACGTAAATACTTTCTCACAGGATAATAATAAACGAGTGGGTACAAACAAAAAATCTCTTTTTGCTTAATTCTTGAAAAGTTTTGTATTTATTGTAGTGAATTTATAGCTTATTCAATTTTTTACAATAATGCCGTAGTAGTCATTTGCGTGGGCCTTGCAGAATTTTTTAAATGCGACAAGTGTACCCGGTTTTTTTTACCCGACTACGGCGAAGCCAAAAGGAAAGGAATTTTAGCAGTCTATGTATTTATGTTTGTTGTTGCCTAAACTATCCATCCGATTTTAATAAAAATGGTGTCAATCTATTCATTTTTATGACCCGGGTAACATTGGCTAAAAAAACACCCCTAGGCGGGTTACAGTTTTAATTAAACATTTTGTTATAGGCTCGCGATTGACAAATAACATTAGAATTAGACATTTTATATTAACTAACTAGATATTTAGAATTTCAAATCCAAAGCATGAAGTTCTTATTCATAAAAACAAAGCTAAAATTAAAAAAAGAAATCAAGTCTAGTGTACATCAGAATCGCGGGTGTACCTTTCAGATTTGCCTAAATTTATTGCAGTTATTTGGTACCTTCTGTGTACCTTTACGTACCTCTCCTGAAAATCTGTGTACCTACACACGTACAATGATGTTTTAAAAATTAGGTACACCCGCCATCCCGATGTCAGAACCGCGGGTGTACTGCTAACCAGTATATGTAGCTAAGTGTACTGTACAAGTAAATTTGGTACCTCTTGTGTACCTGCAGAAATACGTATTTATTTAACAAAATACTGTAAGGTTGCCGCGAAAAGTAAACAAAATGTTTTTTTTCTTTGACGTCGTTATTATTTTGTTTTACTTTTTTACAAAAAAATACAACCGACTTCCAAATAAAAACACTACAAAGTGAAAAATAACTTTCACTTTATTTAAGTTTTTATTTTTCACTTTTTAGTGGTACATAATGGACAAATTCTATAGTAAGGTGCCTATAATGCCCACAGTGATGCCAGACTAGATTACCCGAATAACATGTAACTTGAACATGTCCAGTGGAATGAGAGTGTACCAGGGTGAACTGTATACATCTGCGTACCCGTTTAGAGCATACTGGCGTGATGGTATGTTATGAAATGGTGTACACAATAAACATACATCCGATTGCAGCAATGCCTAGGGATTTGCCGTTCAGATTTATTGAAGAGTTCTGAGTTCTGTTGTATATTTCCGAAGTTCTTTATCAGATCTTTACCAAATTTAAATGGAACCATTTCGAAATAAACTTCTTTCGAACAAAAAAAGAATTTTGCCAGTCGTTTATATAGACGGAGTTATGCCCGAACATAAACAAAAAATATAAACATCCGAATTGAGATCCTTCTCCTTTTTGGGTAGTCTGTTAAAAATAACAATCTTCAGTATTAATAAAAAGTTAAATATTAAAAAAAAACTATTAGAAAAACAAACAATTAGAATTTAATATTACAAGCGTCTTTATACCCAAACTACCAGGAAGCCAGAATCATGACGAAGTCTTAATATTTGCGGGGCTGGAATCATTACCGGTAAAGACTAACTCAAGTACCAGGAGATTATAATCATGAGGAAGTATTATAAAATAATAACAACGTCAAAGAAAGAAAATCGTTTTTTTTTATTTTTCGCAGCAACCTTACGGTATTTTATTTAATAAATACGTGTTTCTGCAGGTACACAAGAGGTACCAAATTTACTTGTACAGTACACTTAGCTACATATACTGGTTAGCAGTACACCCGCGGTTCTGACATCAGGATGGCGGGTGTACCTAATTTTTAAAATATCATTGTACGTGTGTAGGTACACAGATTTTCAGGAGAGGTACGTGAAGGTACACAGAAGGTACCAAATAACTGCATTAAATTTAGGCAAATCTGAAAAGTACACCCGCGATTCTGATGTACACCAAGTCTACACACCATATAAATATTTATAAACGTAATTTCACCTTTTGTACATATTGATACAAGTGGGCTAACATTATCATTGCAGCTGAATCGGAATAGACGTAATGGGGCCATTGTTTGCAAAAATGATGTTGGTTGATTTAAAATAAAGGATCATATGCCTTTACTACACATAGCAAAAATAAGAGAATGTAGGATGTACTCACTCCATGGATGCACCATTCCCACGAACCACGCCACCAGCGCCAACACGTACTGCGCTCTGCACATGTTATTGTTCACAGTACAAAGTTGTTTCCACAAAGGTAGATGGTATGACCACAGCTGGTGATCACTCTTGGAATATTAATACAATTCTTTGGCTTTTCGCTGCATATATACTACTTATGTCTTTAAGACATAGGTACTGGCGATAAGACAGAGTTTGATAATAAATACTTCTCATTATTGCGCAGATAGTTCGACGACTTAAAGGGGTCACGTAAACACCACAGTGTTCTTGGAACTCTAAAATGACACATCATTTTAGAGTTCCTTAGTAGATTTGTAAAATCGGAACCAAAACAATGCGACTTCGTGTGATTGTTGCTACCTAACATAACTACTATTGCTATTGATATGTAGTAAGAACCATTTTTACCGGACTGCAAGAAAAGGGTTATGTTTTTCGCTTGTTTCTTGTATGTTTGTAATATTCTTTATTACCTCATAACTTTCAAATCGCTAGATGGATTCATATAATTAAGATATTGTTAAATACGTCTTGACCGCCCAAGTGTTTTAGGTAAGTGACCTAACAACCAATCATGGTGGATATTGGTTGCCATATTGTGGGTTAAAACCAATAAAATGTTGAGCCAGATATAAGAATAATCAATTAAGCTCACTTAAAAATGAAGAATAAATATTAGTACTTGCTTCTGCCAGCGGCTACGCCCGCGTGAATGTCGAAAATTATCCCGAGGTAACATATTCCCAGAATCACATCACTCACACATCAGCCTATTAATGTTCCCACTGCTGGGACAGAGGTCTCCTCTAATTTTTATTCCCAGAATAAAAATGTCTATTTCTATAGCTTTCACTAACTATAATCTATCTCAGTGCCAAATTTCATCCAGATCTATCCAGCACTAAAGTATATGGCTAAGTAGTAACTTTAAAAGCTCAAAATGTAGAGACCGAGTACCTACATATTTATATTAAGAAACTTGTGCAAGGAGAGCACTAGCAGAGTCAAATTAAAAACTATTGATCCTGATCCAAGCTTTCAAGTGAAAAGAGGTGTGCGCCAAGGCGAACACCAAAAAAAAAACCAAAAAAGAAAAAAAAAAAACCCTAAAAATTTCATTGCAGTATTGGAATCCATTATTAGTAAACTAGACTGGATAACCTGGTCTTATTGATTCGAGGCAAATGTGTAAATCATCTAAGATTTGCTGTCGACCTGGTACTGTTATCAGAAACGACCTCTAAGCTACAATATTATATGATCAATAATCTCCACAAAGCTAGCAAACAAGTTTTCCTTTAGCCTCGAAATGAACATATCGAAGTCAACAAATTTAGCTATCTTTTCACTCTTGAAAGCAGTACTAACTAATATTAACAATAATCAACTAACAACGAGCTTATTTTTAGATTTATCTAAAGCGTTTGTTAGATTTATAAAGGAACTCCATATAAAAGTATCGATATTTACGAAGATAGAAAGCTTAGCTTGGAATGTCAAGATGGTTGCTGGTTATTTACTATGTATCAGAGTTCCTTTGTGGTATATAAGGGAAAGGTTTTATGAATAAAAGCACAGAAAGACAAGACTAGGTATTTATTTCAATTAGGCTTGTCAATTAATTCATATTGAGGCTCAGAGAGCTTACTGCCCGTTCGCTATACTAGTTCTCGTGGAGAAGAAGGGCAAGAAACTCCACGGAAGCAACAATGGTTGTAAAAGTATTTATCTTTTATATATTTTACAACCATATAAATATCGTTTATTACAATAAAGATCTAATTATATTATGGCCATTATATGATGAATCTTGTAACATTTCACAATGTTACATAATCAAAACAACAAGGACGACTAGCCCTTAAATCAATTTAACATTATTATGAATAAAGGCCACAACATGAAATAGAGTTTCAACACCACCATTAGCAATAATCAAGTTATAATTATAATATCAAATAACTTACGTGAAGCTTGTGTAGTCCATCTTTCACAGAATATAACAATTCAGGAAAACAATATCATGTAGTTCACCACAAAAGTGAGTCAATCTTACGAAGTACACACTATTTATAGTAACGAATCGACCTGTCAAATGTTCCCACCATTTTCTACATTTCTATAAATAATCTCACAATTAGGTCAATAATCAATTCTTGAGTAATGAAACCTTTTTAAAACGTATCAAGAAAATTAAGGAATTGAATATCGCCTATTTAGTAATTCTTAATCAATATTCGAAAGAATATTGATACTAACTGACAGTATTGTAATAATTGTCTCAAAGGACTTTTTATACTGAAATAGCAATATAAAATCCAGGATACATCACAATTATTATTACAAATTACGTAATATTTTATAGGAATATCATAACTGTGGCTTAAATGTAAATTTAGAGTTATTTCCTGTATTAAGTTATTTACTCAGGTGGGTACTCTAACAATTGTAGGTATTTGACAACACAATAATAATTTAGGTAGGCACTTTGACATTTGTCGGTAGATGCTTAATAAATATGACAGTTTATATTTTGTAGCAAAACATTATGACGTCACACGTACTTTTAATACTAACACGTTTGACCTGGTCTCGCATAACATGCTTGTTCAGAAATTGGAGTCTATAGGAATAAGAGGACCACCACTGCAGTGGATATCGTCATACATATCTGGCAGACAGCAGTGTGTTACTATCGCTCATATTAATGCCAATAAGGATATGGTTTCATACCACTCTGAATTCAAAAACACCAAACGCGGCGTTCCTCAGGGCAGTATATTGGGCCCAATTTTGTTCCTTCTTTATGTGAATGACATTGTTAACGTGACTAATCATAAATGCTTTCTGTTTGCTGAAGACATTTCTATCATCGTTTCTACCACAAAAAAATGTAAAACAACAACTGATCATGAAATAGATATTAATAATACAATATAAAATCTTATAAATTGGCTAAATAATAATGATTCATTTATTAATCTCAATAAATCAGTATATGTACAATTTAATAAATCTAATAATAAAAAATTAAATTTTAAAATGAATATATCAAAACTTCAAGAAGTAGCACAAACCAAGTTTTTGGGAACGATCATTGATGAACATCTAGACTGGAAAGCTCAAATCGATAGTGTATGTAATAAAATCAATACATTCGTTTACACTCTTAGACGGATTAAAAATGTCACAAACATTAAAACAGCTGTAATGTCCTATCGTGCATATGTGGAGTCCTTGCTGCGATATGGACTAATTGTATGGGGAAATAGTAACGACCATAACAGAGCATTTATCGCTCAAAAGAAATGTGTTCGAACTATTCAGGGCATTCCACCAGACGAATCTTGTCGACCAATATTTAAAAAACTCGGTTTTTACCACTACCCTCACTATATCTATATGAAACATGTATGTTTGTACGGCAAAACAAAGAGCTTTTCAGAACAGCAGCAGATGTATGCTCTAGGAATCGGCGTGACAAATTTAGACTTGTTTTAGATGAAACCCCTCGATTAACAAAATATAGTAAAAGCTGTATGTTTATCTATGGCTGTACAAATATATAATAAATTACCATGAAAACTTAAAATAATTAATAGCAGACTGTTTAAAGTTCATTAGTTTAAGTGACTGAATGATTATAATTTTTATAGCATTAAGGAATATTTTGAATTAAACAAATTAGGGTTCTACAGATATAGCAATGAACTGGAAATAGAGAGGAGAGTTAAAATACGTGGAATAAGTACTGGCACCACAAAGAAATTCTCAAAAGTGACATGCCCGCTAAGTAAAGGAGAACGTTATGGAGACATGTCTTATCCCATGCTTAACATACGCCAAACATGGAAATTCACCAATAAAATAAGAAACAACATAACCACAGTCTAGAGAGGAATGGAACGCAGTATGGTAAACATAAAGAAATTACATAAGATAAGACACACAAAGAATAGTTCAAAGATAAAAACAATCGATGCTCTTAGCCACGCTCAAAACTTAATATGGAGATCGGCCGGCCATCTGGCGCGCCTTAAAGACCATAGATAGACCAAAGCGGTCACAACGTGAAAATGCCCTCAGGGCAAACGCCACAAAGGAATACCTCATTCACACTGGGAAAAAGATATCAAAAAAATGGCGGGTCAAACTTGTATCAAGACCGAGATAAATAGCAATCTCTGGAAGAGGCCTTCACCTGAGAGGGATTCCTGTTTAAAATTATAAATTTAATTTAAGAATTACTAAAAAAAATTTAATACAGGAAATAAAACGCTCTTTTATTTATTTTGTATTTATTGTGGGAGTCCAATTTTTTTTGTCTTGCAATCTCATCGAGTTGGGTCTACAAATAAAAGCTTTAAAAAGGTCGTACAAAAATATTAATCACTTATATGTTTAAACGTAATTAGAAAAACAAATGATAACTAAACAGTAAAAAAAAAGGTTTATTTAAAAATCAAAAACCCGATCAGGCGATCAGGTGGTCGTGGAGTTCTTGAGCACACTCACCGAAGTACGGTCTGTAGAAGACCGACAAGCAGGCAACCTTGCGGCGATGAGCCAAGCTGTGAAGCTTGACTTCTACCAGCTCAACATCGCCAATGATCCTCTTAGCTCCACCGAGTCAAACGCGGCAAGTTGATACATAGCTGATCCGTCCCAAAGGTGGCTGCAATACTCCATGCAGGATCGGACTTGCGCTTTGTATAGCGTTAAAAGCTGTCCAGGCGTAAAGTATCGCTTCACGCTATTTAGAATGCCCAGTTAATTGGCTGCAATTTGGGCTTTGTAAAGGTCAGAGGAGTAGCCGTCCAATTAAATACAATTAGAAGTTATAAATGCTAAGGGCAGTTGTTAAGCCATGCCCTTTATGTGTCATATTGAACACGACACCTGTTTCACGATTTGCAAAATTGATTATTTTTGAGAAAATATACCAATTTTATTTATCAATTTAAAATAGAACAGCTCGTTAGCCATTAACTAACCAGACTTTGCTTTGCTTGATGCCAGTGAAAACGGAAGGGTTCCGTATAAGAACGAAACCCCCAAAGGATCACTATGTCATCCGTCTCTCCAGAAGTCAACATATTTTTTTTCAGGAAGGTAGAGTTGAAATCAAAATTACTTACAATTACTAAGGACTGCGGTGCCCAACTGTAAATACAAGCATCTAAGTGAACGCAGCTCAAATATACAGTTAATTTTGTTTATGGCAAAAACTAAGGTATTACAGTAGAGGTTAAAATTGGTGGCCCAGTGGTATCGGCCGCGACTAAGTTGTAGGTCGTAAGTTCGAGCCCAGACAGGTGCTTCACTTTGAGTAAATTATTTCATCAACACTGCTCTCAAAACGGTGAAGGAAAACATCGTGAGGAAACTGGCATGTCCTAGAACCATAAATTCGAAGACATGTGACATCCACCAACCCGCACTAGGCCCGCGTGGTGGATAACGGCCCGTTCCCTCTCACAGGTGTCCCAGCAGTAGGAACATTAATAGGTTGATGATGTGATGATACATTCGACGACAAGAATTATGTGTATGTACGAATTTATTATCATTTTTTTTTTGTTGCAAACTTACATAATATTTGCAATCTGGGAACCGACCGTGACACAGAACGATGTTTGGAGGAATATATTAATTTGTTTTAACTGGAAAGATCAGTTTGTCATTCAATTCTGAGTGAATTCGATTATTCACTTGAGTGAAACCGTAACAGCTTTGAGACCGAACCCTCGGGGTGCGAAGTCTACTCGCACATACGTTTTGTTTAAAGTTATTTTTAATGATGCAATACTAGCTATTGAGGATAAAGATGATATAGGTATGGGTTTTTACATTCGCGCATCGGAAAGCCCGATTTGATATTTAAAGTAAAAAATGTTTTTTTTTTCCTGTTATTATAAAAATCTCAATTAATTAATTAGTAAACACAAATTATTATAATTTATTTTCCGGCTGGGAATTCCACTCTTAAGCTGTACGTACAATGAAAGTATTTCCAAAACGTTTAGTACCTGTGGGTGGGTTGTCAACCATGTACCAATGGCGCATCTACTCTTATCAAAGCTTTTCACCGTAAATATAACTAAACAATGGTCTTAAATGATTATGGGCAACAACATGAGCTTTGGAGTAACTTATAGGTAAGCGGTTGTATTTAAATATATGCAAGAAAGACTGTGTAAAATATCATCATCATTTCAACCGGAATCTTCGATCTTCTAAGATAAGCAACGCTAGCCGAGGTCTATCCGTGGATAGGTGACCATCTTAACATACCGAGCATCCTCTCGATCCATCCTTACGCCGTCGGTCTCGGTTGTTATTTGGAAGAAGAGATCTTCTACAGTCTTTACGGGTAGTTTGAAGCCAGGAAGTCTAACAGCAGTGTTGCCAAGAGGCATCGTGTTACCCAGTGACTAGGATGTGGAGGTCAGATAGGCAATCTCTGCATCCGGTATTCCGGTTAAACTGAAAGCCGCCACCAGCATAGGCTAGGCAGATAGATTGTGTGGTTTTCATTGAGGTTACAAGCTTTAACACAACTTGACAGAATGGAGTTTTATAGACCCGTCTGAAACACAGTGTGTTTGCAGCTGCACTTTGGGAAAACTTATTCTCGTCACTAACACCGCAATCTGTGTGGCCACCTGCTGGGACCAAAATGTATATGTAAAGAGTTTTCCATCGACTTAAAACATTAAGAATTTTTTAAACCATTAACCAACCCATCCTGCCTGTACATATGTTAGCGGTACCTTGCAGCATTGCGAACATTTATTCGCTAGTATTTTGAAACGAGTGCTCATCATCATTATCATCATCATCAGCCTATTAATTTTCCCACTGCTGGGACACAGACCTCCTCTCTGTGAGAGGGGATGGACCGTAATCCACCACGCGGGTCCAGTGCGGGTTGGTGGATGTCACATGTCTTCGAATGTTTGGTTCTAGGACATGCCGGTTTCCTCACGATGTTTTCCTTCACCGTTTTGAGAGCAGTGGTGATGAAATAATTTACACAAAGTAAAGCGCCTGCCTGGGCTCGAACCCACGACCAACAACTTGTAAGTCGCGGCCGATACCACTGGGCCATCACTGCGCTATACGAGTGCTCACTTAGACCTAATGAAAATTAGCTTGTTTTCAAGCTAATTACGGCTCCGCTATCCCGAAACATTGTTATTTGCTTGCTAACGATTCGTGTACGAATTTTCACTACCATATGAATGTTGGTTTATTCCCATCGGCCACCCTCGAGTTGCCACCCCGGTGGTCGATGGGAATTATTTAGTGAAATCTTCCACCTTCATTTATTCCCATCTGCCACCGGGGTGGTGGATGGCACTAACTAGTGGCGTTTGCCGGTTTATTCCCATCTACCACCTTCATAAGTTTAGTTGGGTGGTCGATTCTTATGACCGTAAAACGGGGTGTATAGAAATTGCTGGGTGAATAGAAAAATATAAAGATAGTTTTCAAGATTCATATTTGACTATTTTCGTTGAATGATTTTGGTAGAATATTAAACCACTACACATCAAAATTTTTTCTTTGCGTTGGCAACAATTTCATGTAACTTTTTCTGCGTTCTTTTAATAATATCCTCTTGCTCTGTCCTTCTCATACTACCATAGAAATATTATTATATTTATGCATATTACAAATTTTGTTCACTCTTCCTTCCATATTAACTAGTCCATTCTTCCTTCTATATTCAGTCCATTCTTCTCTGGATTTTTTTGATGCGCAATGAGCCTTTTTCCCTCTTCCCTTTGTATATAATATAAGTTTGTTTTGTTATTAGTCATAAGATTAGAAATATTCAATTGTAGGTATATATTATTTGTAAATAAAAGTGTACATTTTATAATAAAAATAATATCCAACAACATTGAATGATTCTCCCACACCTCTGGTAGTCTTTAGTATTTCTATACACTGACGTTTCGCAGTTTACCCACATTGCAGGTATGGGAATTATGAATTTTTCTCTTCGTTTCTCGTTTTTCAAGTCAGCCTGAAGTGCTATATAGTCTATCTTGGAGCGTTGAAATAGTGGCAAAACCATTCATATCCTTGGCAAAGCATAATAGTTTGGATGAAAGGAGGCACTGATCGATATCGTTCACACATACAAAAAAAAGACCGAACAACGAACCATGAGACACTCCGCTGGGCACGTTTACTAACCCAACTAGACATATAATTATTGAGAACTAGTGTCGGAAGAGAACCACCTCAAGAGGTCCCCAAGGATGCCCATGTAGCTTAGCTTCTTTATCAGGGTATTGTGCAAACCACATCGACCTGCTTACCATTATCCATAGCATCCGTAACAAAAACATTAAATAAAATCCGTGCTGTAAGAGCTAGCAAGGGCGGATATTACTGGTTATAGACAATCCTCTCAAATAAAGACCACTTCTTATGTACGGGAGAAATAAAAACAGGTTTCTATAATTTTGGGACAACACCTTAAGACTTGCAAAAAACAAAACTGAAATAGGTCGGGCAATGCAAGGTGCGCATTTAATTAAAAATTTGGATGAAATTATTATCTTATCAGGGCCAGCACCTTTAGTTGGATCCAAGCATCAACATTCACTTTTATGTGACAAATGTCATGAGAATCAACCACCACCCCGGTGGCAGATGGGAACAAAGGAAGGTAGCAGATTTCACTAAACAATTCCCATCGACCACCGGGGTGGCAAACGCCACTAGTTAGTGCCATCCACCACCCCGGTGGCAGATGGGAATAAATGAAGGTGGAAGATTTCACTAAATAATTCCCATCGACCACCGGGGTGGCAACTCGAGGGTGGCCGATGGGAATAAACCTGAATGTTATGACAGATTGAATCAGTGCGAGTTAGTCTCATCTAATGGTAAAATCAGAGAAATTCAAAAATATCATATCTTATCGTGTGATGTTTGGTGATGAAGTAGAAAGTATAAATGTGGTCAAAAATCTACCTATAGGGCTTAGACTATTACAAAATCATTTTGGGAATTTTTTTTTTTTTAATACCTAAGTACAATAGTAAAAATTAAATCTTATTAACAAAAAATTAAACCGACTTCCGGTATGGTGGTCAGCGGATCATCGGGGTGGCCCGTGTCAGCTCATGATTTCATGTTAGTTATCGATGTTTAAGTTTTAGTGTTGTTGAAGAGTTATTTATTTTTTATTTTATTTTGTATTTTATTACTATTAAGAAGGCTTACAGTCTAATTACAATTATTAATAGGTAACTACAACACATTTTCAAGTTGCTAATAACAAGCCTCCACAGATAAACATATTGATTAATTCAAGCCAAACAGTTTAAGTTCATTGTGTCCATAAGTAATAAGGTTATTCCTATTTATTTTATTTATTTATGTTGCTACGTATCAGTTAAAGAACCACTAGCCGGTGCATTATTCACAAAAAAATGATTTGGCTAAGAGCGTCCTTGCTGTGCCTATCCTAGTGCAAAATAAGTCAATATCGTGCTCAGAAGACACATCATTGAAGATTCGAGCGCTTCTTATAAGAAAAGCATTACGCCTATAATTAGTAGTGGTAGAAGAAGTTATTATTCTAGTAATACTGGCAATAACCCTTGACTGGCCTTGGCCGACTATTATTGGAGGTAGAACGATATGGTGACAGTGACGTACCTACCTTACACTTCGGTCTGGATAAAAAGACAATTCCAAATGAAACATTTTGATTAGTTTTGTAGTGTGATAGTTTTATGTAGTGAGAGTCAACTAAGTTTGAAAAGCAGCATAGTATTCTTCTTTTTTGGTCGGAGGGCCAAACTATCTAAACCCTACCTGGCCTCGTTTATTGCGACTTAAAATGCTATGGCATTCATTGGATTCTCTAGCCCAAGAATTAAGCCCATATACCTACCTGGACACTTGGGACCCTGGAATGTGTGGTTCATGTTTTGGACAGGGACTCTGCACTCACATTCGGTGTCCATAATAACCCATTTTGCCGTGCTGGTTTAGGTTACTACACCGCTGCACCGATTAATTTTCATCAAAGCTGTGTATGGTCAAGATAACTGTGTGAACATGTACTCTCGTAGTGTTTTTCATGTTTCAGATACCATATTGCGTCGCTGTGTAGCCTTTGCTGCAGGCTAGCGGTTCAAATGCTGAATGTGAAGGTTGACGTGTCAGCATCTGAGAGGTTGAGACCGATGGCAGGCTAGCAATTCGCAGGTGGTAGCCGAACGTTAGGAGCGCGCGCAAGTTTGGAATGGAATACTCGGTGAGTCGCTTCCATGTTATTTCGATAGTGAGGTCAAATGTTCTCTAGTGAAGAGATGCTATTTCGAGTTTTCAGAGTGTTCATGTTTGATCACAGAATTAATTTTGGGTGGGTAATTAAGACATACTTGTAAAAAGCAAGTAGTTTATGTGTTTCCTATTGGCGTTTCAACATTTGGTTCAGTACGAACTTTAGGATGCAATATCCCGTATGATGGAGATGAGATATCCAAAATGACTAAACAACTAGTGATTTTCAGTGGCAAAGCGAGTTAGTAATGTCGTGGGGTAACGAAATTTTATCGAGTTAGTAACGGTACTGGTAATTTACCTGTATTCAGAAAAGATCTTATTTCGTAACTTGCTTACTTTCAAAGTAATATTATGATAGCAGTAGATCTCGCGATGGTTTTGAGTGTGCATTGCCTTTGAATTGTGGTAAAGAGTAACAGAATTGTTACAATTACTTTAGTAGTTGAACTTTTTGATCGAAGGACCTTTTTCTAATGAATAGTGTTGTGTGGGTAACTCTAGTACGCAAACTAAATAGGCCCTGTATTAAGTCCACGATATCGTTATACACCGAAAGCTTTAAATAGGTAGGGTTAGAATCTACCAGTACACTGTAAGTTAAGAAAGATGTCAGCGGGTTATGTACCAGTCGATGTTGATGTCAAATGGTTTTTGATTATGATGAGCAAGCTTAAGGTGTCGAGTCAGTCAGTCTATCGAACGTAATATGTTTGACCATACCAGTGGATTCTGGCGGCTGTCGGGTCTAGAGAGAGACCGAGAGACCGTTGCCGTTGTGAGAGCAATATAATTGCTGGTCGGCAAGAGAGCCGTGGCGTTGGAGGTTTTACTCGAGAGTTTCTGTAAGCTTGGCAGTTGTTGCTGCAGTAGAGTTTTAAAGTTTGTTTGGAGCGACTAGTGGTACATGGCCAAGAGTAATAATTTAGTTAAGTTTGGTCACAACTGTTGGCTTTTATGGCAACTATAGGCCTGTATGGCAACTGGAGATCTTTGTGGCAACGGAAGGCATGTATGCCACCTGTAAGTATGTGTGACACTATGTCTGGTGTGAAAATTCATGTTTGTGTTAGGAACCTTACAGAATGTTCCTATTGAGTCATGAGGTTAAAAGAAAGTAAACTCGTACAGTTAGGCTTGTGGAGAGATCACCACGTTAATGTTGATGACGTTCGAATCGTCAAGCCCTCATTACGAAAATTGAAATAATTTAGGTTTTCTAATTTTGATAACTATGTGTGGATCGTGTTAGTAAGACACAGAAACTTCAAGTACCAATTTAGATAGTAGATAATGAATTGAAGTAACATAGGACAGACTAAATCTCTGTATGAATAGGTTGTGAGTTCAGAGAGTTGAGTTGACTCGACATCGTGAGGATGTGCGAGTAGAGCAATTGTGATTGCTAAGAGAGCTATGAGATGGCTAGGAGAGCTATGTGATAGCTAAAGATCGTGAATAAGATACCTGGTGTTTTGTTTCTTTTATATGACTTACTGTAAGATTAATGACTATCAGTGGTACTTGGACTTTGTAATCACGAAGATTAGGTACCAAATCGATGATTAAGTTGCTATTTTCTTTAAATTGGAAATAGAGTGATTTAAATGATCATGTTTGATTGTTTCAAAATGTTTCCTCACTCACCTAGAGTATGAGTCAGGATTGGACGAGCGAATACTGTTTGGATTTTTTTTATGTTTTAGGAAAACATCCCTAGTATGATGGGAGATTTGCAGGACGGAGTGGACTAAGAGGACGTGTGGCGCAACACGATATGAGATGTCATGGAGCAAGGACAAGAAGATGTTGCCTGCGGGTGATAGATTTGGGGAGTCTGTCACTTGAGAGAGGCCCGAGAAGGCGACGTACTGTGTTCCACGCTCGCCTCTCAAGAAGAACTACGGCCTACAGAACACCATGTGGTTTTAGTCAGTAGGAGTCTGACAGACCCCTCAGATTTCCCCAAAGGCTGAGGACATCCATTGAGGATTTCCACATGATTCGATACACGGTTAAAACCTGACAATGAGGAACAGACGAGGACGCCTGTCTCGCAGGATAGCCGTGTTGGGTTTAGTCAATAGTACGGACGTTAAAACAAATCGCAAGCACGCCATCTGGAGGCAAAGCAAGCACAACTACGCATTGACGCGCTTTTTCTAACCGCTTGTGTAGTGGGGACGGCAAAATATGGCAGTTGAGTACTGACAGCCGTAGAGCTAAGACGTCGTAGAATCAGTGTCGATCTGTAATATTAGCAAGCAAGAATGTAACTACAACAATAGACACATATTTGAATATACTCAGTGTATCGAATAATTTGTGTAATTTCATTTTCACGATTCTACCCAACTACCTGCCCACACACGAGGTCTTAACCTAAGAGAATACATCCTGACTTCCCGAATGCGACATGTTTATTTTTGGATGGCGTGTTAATTAAGTTTTTATGTAAAATAATGTTTAGCCGTTTTCAGGAATTTGTACCATTTACCAGAATATCTAATTCGTTCAGCCGGTAAGGCATCATTGGGCAATAGACATCTTCACAAATCATATTTACAATGGGTAATTATCAGCGAGGCACATATAGGATTAGTAGAGTGTGTTTTCTATCTGCGTGGCCTGCAATATTGCTGGACAAGCATTCATATTAATATTATTTATTGTACACACAAAGGCGAGCTTAACCCATAATTGAGTTTACAATGCATGTCCTCGAAAAGAACGTTTTCCATGTAGCCAAACTGTGCGGAAAGTGTCACTTTTTGTCTAGTGCTTTTTACTTTCCTGTATTTTTTTAATTTTTAACTCCCAACGTCAGCCCGCCGCATAGAGTTTTTATTATTTGAAAAAAGTTTTAAAAATTAGATATGTACAGATTCATATAAAAGGTAAAATAAAACTAATACTTCATTAAAGGCGTTTTTAATTACTCAAGATTTAGATTTTGATCAATAATAGTACATTATTGCAAAGGCCGGGAAATAGACAATTGCAGGTCGAGTATGAGTTTGAAGGCCGAGCCGTAGGCGAGGACTTCACTAATACGAGACAGGCAATTGCCATTTCCGCCGAGGCATATATAATGCTTTTCTCAAAAGAATGCAGGGAAATAAAAATGTAGTTAAATTTCCTTAATTTTTAAAGTTATTGCCATTTTTAACATGAACTGTACATTTCAGCATGGAATAAATTGCCCATAATGTAGATGGCTTTTTAGTTTTAGAAATCTCATTAAAATACGCCAAAAACACTGTTTCGGAGAAAATGGTCATGTTTTTATCGTTTTTCCAAATCATAAAATGTTCATATACTTTCATGTATTTTTCTTTTGACTTCGCTGAAAGCAGGTTTTCCATTCCCAATTTGGCTTCTGATCTTAAATCTGGTGGACCGTGAACCGTTGGAACACATTTTAATTATTAAATTTATATTTATTAAATATTTAAATAACAAATCAAGACGAATTTTCAGCTTTGCCGCCGATTTTCTATTTATCATCTGTGCCGAAAGGCAAACGCATTTATGGCTATACAGCCACGTGAACGCAATTTGTACTAAGCAAATAGACTTACTTTGGTATGTCAAGAATGATAAAAGAGATCCAATCAAAGAGTATCTAATAACCCCAGCACGCCGTTTCATACAACATTGCTGGAGCGCTGAAATGTTCCGAATTCAAAAAACGCTCCAGCAATGGATTTGATTTTCATTGTCCGTAAATTCGGTACTTCGCGTGTTTTTTTTTCTAAAATAATGACAATATTTCCATGCATGTTTGAGAAATAGTACATTATTGCAAAAGCCGGGCAATAGACAATTGCAGGTCGAGTATGAGTTTGAAGGCCGAGCCGTGGGCGAGGACTTCACTAATACGAGACAGGCAATTGCCATTTCCACCGAGGCATATATAATGCTTTTCACAAAAGAATGCAGGGAAATAAAAAAGTTGTTCTTAATTTTTAAAGTTAATGCCATTTTTAACATGAAAATTGAAATGAATTTCAGCATGGAATAAATTGCCCATAATGATGATGGCTTTTTAGTTTTAGAAATCTCATTAAAATATGCCAAAAATACTGTTTCGAAGAAAATGTTCATTTTTTTATCGTTTTTCCAAATCATAAAATGTTCATATACTTTCATATATTTTTCTTTTGACTTCGCTGGAAGCAGGTTTTCCATTGCCAATTTGGCTTCTTATCTTAAATTTGGTACACCGTAAACCGTTGGAACACATTTTAATTATTAAATTTATAAATCAAACAACGTTTTTAGTGAGACTTGTGCGAACGAACGATTTTTTTTTTTCTTCATACATTCAGTACCGTAACTGTTCAAACACATAATAGATGGCGTTACGAGTCTTATTTTGATACAATACTAACACCCCCACTTATCAAAATAATATAGGTACACACAGCAACTTACCCCATCTAAATCAAACAAACAAAAAAAAACTTACACCACTCTTATTATCCTGTATTCCTAACAACTGCATAAAATAATAATGCTTGGTACTACCCAAACCTTTTGTAAGTAAGTCTGCTGGCATTTCAGCTGTATCCAAATATTTCAGTTTAATAATTTTATCAACAACACATTCTTTACAAAAATGGTAACGTATATCAATATGTTTGGTCCTCTTATTAAAACTATTATTTGAAGACAGCTTAAGTGCACCCTGGTTATCATTACTTAATACAATGGTATATGATTCATTAATAATTTCTTTTGACAAATTATGCAAATAAATTGCTTTCCTACAAGCATCAGCCATACCCATATATTCTGCTTCTGTGCTTGAATGGGCAACTGTTTTTTGCTTTTTTGCCTCCCATGAAACTACACTTCCAGCTAACATAAAACATAAACCTGTGTAAGACCTTCTGTCTATAATATTATTTCCCCAATCTGCATCAATAAAACCTTCTAATTTAGAATTACCGGTTATAGTATATTTTAACCCAAAATATTTAGTTTTCTTAAGGTATCTCAAAATTCGTTTAACTTATGCCCAAATTTCATTATTATAACAATTATTGAACTGACTTAGGAAACTTACTGAATATGCAATATCAGGTCTAGTTAGAACTGCTAAATACATAAGCCCACCAATCAGTTGCTGATAAGGTATTTGGTTGCCACAATTTTTATTTTCTAGGTTAATATTCAATTTAGACTCTAAAGGTGTATCAGCTGACTTATAATCTGTCATGTTGAATCTATTTAATAACTGATTAACATAATGTTCTTGACTTAATGTAATTGTGCCATTAACTTTATCAATATTAACAAACATCCCTAAACAATTTTTAACCTGTCCTAGATCCTTTAGTTTGATCTTTGATGACAACACCCTTTTCAAATTATCACATTCAATGTTATCATTAGTAAACACGAAGAAATCATCGACATACAATGTTATTATTGTTCTCTTTCTATCCTTAATCTTAGTGTACAAACACGGTTCCAATTTAGAGCGCATATATCCATTGCCAATAAGACATTCATCAACTTTCTTATACCAGGCCCTTGAGGACTGCTTCAGACCATAGATAGCTCTATTCAATTTAAGTACTTTATTATAATGATTTTGAGAATCTGGTAAACATTCTGGTATTTGCATGTAAATTGTTTCCTCAAGGTCCCCATTCAAAAAAGCTGTAGTGACATCAAGATGTGTAATGTCTAAGCCTAGTTTAACAGATAATGCAAACAGTAATCTTAATGTTGAATGCCTAACCACAGGCGAAAAAATTTCTGAATAGTCCACATTTTGCTTCTGCATAAAGCCCTTGGCTACTAAACGAGCACGGTAACGAATGCTGTTATCACTGTCCAATTTTTTACGTAACACCCATTTACACTTGACTACAGTTTCGCCTTTCTTTGGCATATCTACTAGCTCCCATGCGTTATTGTCCTCAAAACACTTAAATTCTTCTTTCACTGCCTGTAACCACTGTTCCTTTTCTGCTCCTTGTAGCGCTTCTTCAAGACATAGTCCACTAGCATCATCAAACACTTCTTGAGGAATACACATATTTAAAATTCCATACCTTTCTGGTTTCTTTCTGATTCTGCTAGGTCTTTCACGCTGCTCAGGGGAGTCATTAGCATCCTCATACTCACTAGGAACATAAGTATCGTCTGAACTATTTGAAGTTTCAAACAATGTATCTTCATCTGTGGTTACTTCATTTGAAATTGGTGAATCCTTGACAACTGTATCCCCCACTGAAAAAGAGTCTTGGTGTTTTTCAATAATTTTCTCTTCTTCCATGACAATAACATCTCTACTTGTTGTCACACGTTTTGTTCTAGGATTATATAATCTATAACCTTTTATGTTATCTGGATAACCCACAAGTATGTACTCTTCAGACTTACGGTCCCACTTTTGGCGCTTCTCTTTAGCCACATGCGCCATTACCTTGCTGCCAAATATACGCAAGTGACTTATGTCTGGTTTGCACCCAGTCCAGATTTCATAAGGAGTTTTTTCATGTAGAGCAGCTAGAACTATACGATTTTGTAAATAAACGGCAGTATTGGTAGCCTCTGCCCAGAACTCCTTCCCCATATTGGCATCAAATAATAAGCATCTGGCCTTTTCAACAATTGTACGATTATTCCTCTCCGACAGGCCATTTTGTTCCGGGGTGTATGGGTTACTCCTTTGGTGAATGATACCTTCATTCTTGAGATATGAGTCAAATTCTTTATTGCAGTATTCACACCCATTGTCGCTTCTCAAGATCTTTATTTTCTTATTAGTTTGTTTCTCGACATTTGCTTTAAATTCTGCAAAACATCTGAATGCTTCACTTTTATGTTTAATAAAATACACATGTATCATACGACTATAGTCATCAATAAATAATATAAAGTACCTTGAACCGGCCAGTGATTCATGCTCCATAGGTCCACAAATATCTGTGTGAACTAATTGAAGTAATTCTTTGCTTCTTGAACCATCATTTGTGAATGGCAATCGACACTGCTTACCCTCACAGCAAACTGTGCATGATGTCTTGGTAAGATCGACTTTTTCTTGAAGATTCATGCCTTCAACAGCACTGGTCATTTTATTCAGGTATTTGCTATTAACATGACCCAGACGACGATGCCACGTAATACCTGATGTAGCTAAATTAGCAACAACACTGTCTAGTGTTTTCAATTTATACACTACATTATTCTCATTTTGATCCAGTCAAATATATATAATCAATCAATAAAATAATGAGAATGTTTCCATGCATGTTTGAGAAAAATTAATTTTCTCAAACATGCATGGAAATATTGTCATTATTTTAGAAAAAAGAACACGCGAAGTACCGAATTTACGGACAATGAAAATCAAATCCAATGCTGGAGCCTTTTTGGAATTCGGAACATTTCAACGCTCCAGCAATGTTGTATGAAACGGCGTGCTGGGGTTATTAGATACTCTTTGATTGGATCTCTTTTATCATTCTTGACATACCAAAGTAAGTCTATTTGCTTAGTACAAATTGCGTTCACGTGGCTGTATAGCCATAAATGCGTTTGCCTTTCGGCACAGATGATAAATAGAAAATCGGCGGCAAAGTTGAAAATTCGTCTTGATTTGTTATTTAAATATTTAATAAATATAAATTTTATAATTAAAATATGTTCCAACGGTTTACGGTGTACCAGATTTAAGATAAGAAGCCAAATTGGCAATGGAAAACCTGCTTCCAGCGAAGTCAAAAGAAAAATACATGAAAGTATATGAACATTTTATGATTTGGAAAAACGATAAAAAAATGAACATTTTCTTCGAAACAGTATTTTTGGCATATTTTAATGAGATTTCTAAAACTAAAAAGCCATCATCATTATGGGCAATTTATTCCATGCTGAAATTCATTTCAATTTTCATGTTAAAAATGGCATTAACTTTAAAAATTAAGAACAACTTTTTTATTTCCCTGCATTCTTTTGTGAAAAGCATTATATATGCCTCGGCGGAAATGGCAATTGCCTGTCTCGTATTAGTGAAGTCCTCGCCCACGGCTCGGCCTTCAAACTCATACTCGACCTGCAATTGTCTATTGCCCGGCTTTTGCAATAATGTACTATTAAATATTCAATATTGGCAGAATGAATATTTTGCTCTAGCCTTTTTGCGTTACGACGTGACCGCTATTTGCACATGTGCAGTAGATATGCCCGAGGAACTTTACGACCACCCATAACACCGCCCATTGTACACTTGTTTTTATGTTTTTTTGTCCTGTATGTATATTTTTGTGGTGTACAATAATGAATATAATAAATAATAATAAAAAACTATAGATGATATGTGGATATGCTGAGTGCGCTTGAATAAGCCCGCCATTTTATTAATTTCTTGCTTGGTTCAGATATCTTTTTTATTTCCTCGCACAATGCATAGTGAAATGTTGTATGATATACGTACAACATATGATTAAGATGATTTCCGACTCGTGTCGATTTATCCACTCATCGGAAATCACCTACCTTCCGCACTTGTAGCATAAATAACTATTTCTAACAGCAAACCACAGCATTATTGAAAAATTGTTCTTACTGCATATGGAGGAGCAGGAGGAGGAGTTAAGCTAGGCAGCAAAAATTACAGAGTTCTATCAGGTTTCGGTACCGTTTTTACCATTCTACTAAGGAACTGTACAATGACACAGTGTATACGTGACCCCTTTAGGTCACAGAATTATCTGCTTTTATAATGAGATGAACAAACTCTGTCTTATCACCAGTACCTATGCCTAAAATATATAGTATATATGCAGCGAAAAGCCATCATATTCTATTAATATTGAGTGATCACCAGTAGTGGTCGCACCATCTACCTTTGTGGAAACAACTTTATACTCTGAACAATAACATGTGTAGAGCGCAGTGCGTGTTGGCACTGATGGCGTGGTACGTGGGAGTGGTGCACTCATGGGTTAAGAATTCTAAGAATTCTAAGAATTTGTTAAGAACGTCTTGCATATCGACTATAAGTCCTTGACATTTTATTAATTAAATTGTTTTTTTTTTCATAGTGTTAATACGACTATTCCAGACAGCGTGAAGCGACTTTGTTTTATACTATGTAGTGATATATGTATTTATTATTTGATTTATTGTACACCATAAAATACATTAATAAAAAGAAACTTAAATATCGTTTATCGTATCATCGTATCGTATATCTGTTTCATAAAATGATTAAATTAATTTTCTGAGGTAAGGTATGATTCCGAACTCGGCAACAAGAAGCAGTGCTGTTGCCGCAGTGCTGCCACTAAGACATTAGACACTACATTGCTGCCGCGTCATTGCTGCCTAGCTCGGAATGTAATCTCATATAAGCTTATAGAAACTGTATGGGGACCAGTAGTGTCGCGGCAGCACTGCTGCGTACAGCGTGGTTCGAAATCATACCTTTAGGTAGATTCAAACATTCGTAAATTTCATATACGAATGTTTACTCGTCCTTGTGCTGTTAAATGAGCTTCAGATCTTGATCTACATTTTTCATTATTTTATTTGAATAGAAAAAAGAAAAGAAAGAAACACATTTATAGATTGTATGACTTGTACACAGGAAGACTTGATTGTACACAGGATCCTACCCTCTTTTGTCATTATTCTCTGTCACTCTAAGGTTTGCTGTAAGAGAACTCAACATTGTGTTAAGCTCGCCTTTGTACATGTACTTTATTATCACATTGTATTAAATATTGTTTTTGGTGTAAGTCCAACTAATCTGAGGTAGGATGTTAAAGCTCACTTTGCTCGCTGTTACCTCACAGTGCCATTATCATGATTTTCTGGCAACCATGGTGCTGCTTAAAATTTTTGGGTGGCACATTTGTTAAAAACTGGGCAAAAACCCCTAAAAGTTTAAGGTATGAAAGTTCATCATTTCTGCCGAAGGTCCTTATGGAAATTAAGCAACAACATTTCAAAAGCATCTTTAATTTATAAAATGAACAAAAAGACATGAAGATGTCGAGAAGAGTCGGTGTGACAGTTATTTTTCCTAGTTCAATTGGGACTACTTCGCAATGCTCGTCAGTGATCTTGTTTTGAACGTTCTACCCGACTTTCCCAGAAAGAAGGTAATGAATGTTGCTCGAGTGTATGTATGTACGTTTGTTGGTAATTATTTAATTCTACTTCTTTGGAAATCGGAACCCTGTGGGAAACTAAATATGTACATACAGTATCTGGTATATACTACATACCTCGTACTGCATACCTACATTCGTTCTAGGAACGTCGGATATAACTATACCGCAACAGTAAAATACATCTTTGAGGAAGGTTTTCGCCAAGTCGACAATAAATCAGCTCGTGTAATTTATACCAGTTTCACATCTTGCTCCCTCGTGGTTACCAATACATTGTTACACTGGCTGATCTTCTTCATTCAGAAAACATTCACCGTCGTTCAGACAGTAACCATGACACGCAGAGACCTCGCATCTCTCTCCTGAGTAACCGGCATCACAACTGAAATGACAACAGATCCAGACAGATACTCTGTGTCGATAGGTTCACCCTTAGGTAATTCCGACCACTGTCTGGTGAAGTCTGTATCCGTCTATTCCCCGCCCGATCCCAGCCCAAGAGGCACGCGGCGGGTTTGGCGGTACAAGTCAGCAGATTGGGATGGTATGCGATCTTTCTTCGCATGCTATCCTTGGCAGCCTACTTGCTTTTCTTCTACTGATCCATCGTCGTGCGCGGACGCCGTGACGGATGTGTTGCGTCGGGGAATGGAGTACTACATTCCGTTCTCTGACGTATCAATGTCTAGCGAAGACCGGCCATGGTTTGGCGCCGAATGTAAGCGCGCCGACGCGCTTAAACATGGGGCGTACCTGGCTTGGGTCGACGCTCGATCGCGTAAGGCGAGTGACGTGGGTCTGAGGAAGAGGGCCTTCAACAGGGCTGCCAAGTCCTGCAAGTTAGTGTTGCGAAGGGCTCGGTTCGACCACATTGGCCGAATAGGGACCAAACTTGCTTCTTACCCAGCAGGTAGTAAAGCGTTTTGGTCTCTGGCTAAGTCGGTCGAGTCGAACTTCTGCCGTCCCTCACTACCACCACTGCTAAAACCCGACGGGTCGCTGGCCCACTCCGCTAAGGATAAGGCAAATTTATTTGCCTCTCTTTTTGCGGAATCTTCACGTCTGAATCCTGGTGACGCGCGGCCCCCTCTTTCTCCTGATGGATGCGTGACGAGTATGTCGGACATTCGTATCCATCAAAAGGACGTCCGTAGGGTGCTGCGCAACCTCGACGTGAACAAGGCTAGCGGCCCTGACGGAATACCAGCAATTGTTCTTAGAACCTGTGCGCCTGAACTGTCTCCGATCTTGACACGCCTATTCCGCCTTTCGTATAAGGCTGGAAAAGTGCCGAATGCTTGGAAGCAGGCTAACGTGCAGCCGGTGCCCAAGAAGGGCAGCCGAGCTGACCCGGCCAACTACAGACCCATATCTGTAACTTCCATACTCTGTAAGAGTATGGAACGCGTACTCAATATTAAGCTCCTGGCATACCTAGAAACTAACGATATCCTGAGTGACCGCCAATACGGCTTCCGCCGAAATCGGTCTACTGGGGATCTTCTAGCGTATGCCATTCACATCTGGAGTGAGGCCATCGAGAGGCATGGGGAAGCGCTTGCCGTCTCCCTCGACATCTCGAAGGCTTTTGATAGGGTCTGGCACGAAAGCCTTATTGGTAAGCTTCCTTCATTCGGTTTGCCCGGTGGTCTGTGTGATTGGATTGCAGACTTTCTGAGAGATCGGTCCATTCGAGTGGTTATCGGTGGCTGCTCGTCGGACCACTTGGATATTAATGCCGGTGTCCCTCAGGGGTCAGTACTCTCAGCAACTTTATTCTTGCTGCACATTAACGATCTGCTAAAACCCGGTACCTTTGGGTATGCAGACGACAGCACTGTTGCTGAGAGATACTTGTCCAACGCTCGTACTACCGGGCCTCAGGTCCAGTCTCTCCGGGAGGCCATGGTGGAGCGCTTAAACCTGTCCTTGCAGGCAGTCTCCGAATGGGGCGATGCCAATCTGGTCAGGTTTAATGCTGCTAAAACCCAGGCGTGTCTTTTTTCCGCAAAAAAGAGTCAATTTCACCCGGCTCCAACTTTCCGAAGTGTGACCGTGCCAATAACTGACCATCTTGAGCTGCTTGGCGTTACATTGACATCGACTCTCAATTTTGGCCCATTCATTGAGGCAAAGGCTCAGCTGGCTGCCAAGAAGCTGGGGATCCTTGCAAAGGTGAGAAGGTACTTCACGCCAGAACAGCTGCTCAGCTTGTATCAAGCGCAAGTTCGATCATGCATGGAGTACTGTTCTCATCTCTGGGACGGCTCTGCCAAATACCAACTTGATGCACTAGAGTCGATCGAAAGGCGGGCCAAGAGGCTCATCGGCGATGAGGCATTGGTTAAATCAAAGCTCCAGAGCCTTGAACATCGTCGCCGAGTTGCCGGCTTGTCGGTTTTTTATCGATTACATTTCGGGGAATGTGCGATGGAATTGCATAATCTAATTCCGCCCAGCCCGTTTCATCATCGGACTACCAGACGTACGGCGATGCGCCATCGGTACATGGTGGACATCCCACCCATACGCACTAAATGTTTTGAAAATAATTTTATTATGCGTACAGCTAAGGAGTGGAATTCCCTGCCGGAGTCTGTGTTTCCCGATAGCTACAACCTAGGGGTCTTTAAGTCAAGAGTGAATAGGTTACTTCTAGGCAAGCGTGCTCCATCATCGGCCACATCATCGCTTACCATCAGGTGAGATGGTGGTCAAGCGCGAGCCTATATAAGATAAAAAAAAAAAAAAAAAAAAAAAAAAGTCGAAAATGTTAAACATGGAAAATTTATCTACATTTAACAAGAATACCATCAGAAAGGAAATTTTTAAGATTCTAGGTCAAAGGGAAGTACCATAGTAGTAAAATATAAACTGGATTGAGGGATAAAAATACCTTTACCGTTTACAAATTGTTGTCTTCATACATTGACGGATTAGTAGGCGTTTCGGCCGTTGAGTTTCGTCCGAATTTCATTATTAAGTATTAATATTTTTATTTGAGTGGTGTTTCAGACGAATCCTTTTTTAGAGGCAAAGTAACGTCAGAAACATAAAATAAGTTTAATACCATGATAACAATATAACTTCCTCTTTTGCTTTTTAGTTAGATATTGAACATTATCAGCATTTATACCCAAACTACCCGGAGGCCAGAATCATAAAGAAGTCTTAATATTTTCGGGGCTGGAATCATTACCGGTAGAGACTAACTTAAGTACCAGGAGATTAAAATCATGAGGAAGTATTACCGAGGCTGGAATCATGAGATGTAAAAAGAGTACCGGGAGATTCTAAAACGAACCACGTACTGAAAGAAGTACCAGGAGGACAGGCTCTAAAGCCTGACACCCTGGTACTTCGTTCTCTACCGCTTATGATTCTAGGCCCACAAATACTTCTTCATAATTCTGCCCTCCTGGTAGTTTCGTTATAAATGTTCAACATATAACTAAAAAAGCAAAAGAGGAAGTGATATTTTATCATGTTATTAAACTCTCTACTGATTTTAATCGAATTTTTAATTTTGGCATCCTAAAAAAATATAACGTCCCAACACTAGTACCTATTGACTCGGGGGAGGCTGGGTCGACCCAACGCGAATGTATACGTACATCCGTGGTGGGGTGACCCAGACTGCCAGGGTGGGCAGGTTGCGGATAGCCCAACCCCGGCTGCGGGTCGATGGCGGCTCCGCTCGTTGTGGGGTTTCCGGCGGTCGGGGCATCTAAGTAAGATCCCGGACAAGAGAATTTCCCGAAAGCCAAATCCCAGGCCTAGGGTAACCCAGACACCACTCTCCTATGAGCCTATTATCCAAACAATCCATCCTTTTCCTATCCGTACACATCCTGTCGATCCTTAAATCCCGAGGACAACTCCCAGGCCTAAGGTGACGCCTCGAAAAGCCCACCCCTCATTTCCTGAATATGCAGAAGGACGAAACAACTACCCAGGTGGTTCCCGGCCAAGCCGCGGCATCCCACATCGCTTCGGCGGTCAGCTCCCAACGTAGTATGGAGGGAGCATCTAACTGCATTATTGATGACCTTATGCCGTGCTTCTCTGCGCGGCTGGCTACTGCGCCCAAACCACTGGCTGCGACAAACGCGCTAACAATCCAGACCCTGGCTGCGACTAACGCGCCTTTAGACTCGACTCCGGCTGCGACTCACGCGCCAATACCCACTACAAGTGGCATGCCGCCCGCGAACCTCTGGCAACAGAGCGTCTTGCGGAGCAGCTCCACTTATGTAGAAAGTGACTTAGACCGACACGTTAAAACAGACACGGGCAAGGTTGACAGACCTGGTAGCTCTATCACTCTCCCGGCTGAAGTCGATGAAGTACGCCTGGAAAAGCGCGGAAAAATCCCAGCCCGGGAGAAAGAAGTAGGCGACCGAAAGCGCAGTACGCGCGAAGGTAACAGCCTGCGTGGAAAGGGGCCGGACGCGGGGCCACGCGATCGGCCGCTTGCACGCGAAGGGGAAACCCAGCGCGACGAGTGACCGGACGCCGGGCCACGCGACCAGACGCATGTAGCCACCGCCCGGCCCCAAGACACCGACAAAACCCACAACCAGACTCGACCAAGACGGACCAGGGGCAAGCACTCTCATGCCGCACGCCGGGCGTTGATGACATCCAACGTCCTTCAAGGCACCTCAAACCCGAATCCTGTACCAAGTGGGATGGGGCCGGGGAAGAGGACGCGCCCCGACAACAAGCCTCACCCAGGGGGAGGGCAAGCGCGTGAGTACTCACTCCGCACAGAGGGGCAGAGGACCTACGCGCGGGCCACAAAGGATATCCCTGCGCGGATAGCGGTAGCAATCTGCCTTCCCCACCCCAGTAGCGAGCTAACTAGGGTAGATGCTGAATACATTAAGACCGCCCTAGAAGACAGACTCATGGACTCAGACCCGTCGACACCACTCCCGGCCTTCCGCGGATACCCACGGGTAGCGGAAGGCACGGTGCAGATATGGTGTGGAGACGAGAACGCCCTGACCTAGCTGACCCAAAACGTGCCCCTAATAAAACTCCCCGACAATGACCAGACGCTGACGGTACTGAGACAAACCGAAGTGCCCACCCGTGTCCGAGCCTCACTCTTAGCCCCTCGCTATAGAGGTGATGTGGGCAAGCTCCACGGTATTCTAATCCGTCAGAATACCTGGTAAAACATTGCCACGGTACAGGGCGACTACCATCGGTGGTGACCGCTAAGGGACATACCTGACCCTGGGGCTGCCACCGGAGGAAGCCGAAAGGGTCCTGGGGCGGGCGCGACGGATATCGTTCTTGCTATAGGGTCGATATACGTGCGCTTCTGGCGGTAGGGTAGGTGTAGGGTAGGTGTAGGGTAGGTGTAGGGTAGGTGTAGGGTAGGTGTAGGGTAGGTGTAGGGTAGGTGTAGGGTAGGTGTAGGGTAGGTGTAGGGTAGGTGTAGGGTAGGTGTAGGGTAGGTGTAGGGTAGGTGTAGGGTAGGTGTAGGGTAGGTGTAGGGTAGGTGTAGGGTAGGTGTAGGGTAGGTGTAGGGTAGGTGTAGGGTAGGTGTAGGGTAGGTGTAGGGTAGGTGTAGGGTAGGTGTAGGGTAGGTGTAGGGTAGGTGTAGGGTAGGTGTAGGGTAGGTGTAGGGTAGGTGTAGGGTAGGTGTAGGGTAGGTGTAGGGTAGGTGTAGGGTAGGTGTAGGGTAGGTGTAGGGTAGGTGTAGGGTAGGTGTAGGGTAGGTGTAGGGTAGGTGTAGGGTAGGTGTAGGGTAGGTGTAGGGTAGGTGTAGGGTAGGTGTAGGGTAGGTGTAGGGTAGGTGTAGGGTAGGTGTAGGGTAGGTGTAGGGTAGGTGTAGGGTAGGTGTAGGGTAGGTGTAGGGTAGGTGTAGGGTAGGTGTAGGGTAGGTGTAGGGTAGGTGTAGGGTAGGTGTAGGGTAGGTGTAGGGTAGGTGTAGGGTAGGTGTAGGGTAGGTGTAGGGTAGGTGTAGGGTAGGTGTAGGGTAGGTGTAGGGTAGGTGTAGGGTAGGTGTAGGGTAGGTGTAGGGTAGGTGTAGGGTAGGTGTAGGGTAGGTGTAGGGTAGGTGTAGGGTAGGTGTAGGGTAGGTGTAGGGTAGGTGTAGGGTAGGTGTAGGGTAGGTGTAGGGTAGGTGTAGGGTAGGTGTAGGGTAGGTGTAGGGTAGGTGTAGGGTAGGTGTAGGGTAGGTGTAGGGTAGGTGTAGGGTAGGTGTAGGGTAGGTGTAGGGTAGGTGTAGGGTAGGTGTAGGGTAGGTGTAGGGTAGGTGTAGGGTAGGTGTAGGGTAGGTGTAGGGTAGGTGTAGGGTAGGTGTAGGGTAGGTGTAGGGTAGGTGTAGGGTAGGTGTAGGGTAGGTGTAGGGTAGGTGTAGGGTAGGTGTAGGGTAGGTGTAGGGTAGGTGTAGGGTAGGTGTAGGGTAGGTGTAGGGTAGGTGTAGGGTAGGTGTAGGGTAGGTGTAGGGTAGGTGTAGGGTAGGTGTAGGGTAGGTGTAGGGTAGGTGTAGGGTAGGTGTAGGGTAGGTGTAGGGTAGGTGTAGGGTAGGTGTAGGGTAGGTGTAGGGTAGGTGTAGGGTAGGTGTAGGGTAGGTGTAGGGTAGGTGTAGGGTAGGTGTAGGGTAGGTGTAGGGTAGGTGTAGGGTAGGTGTAGGGTAGGTGTAGGGTAGGTGTAGGGTAGGTGTAGGGTAGGTGTAGGGTAGGTGTAGGGTAGGTGTAGGGTAGGTGTAGGGTAGGTGTAGGGTAGGTGTAGGGTAGGTGTAGGGTAGGTGTAGGGTAGGTGTAGGGTAGGTGTAGGGTAGGTGTAGGGTAGGTGTAGGGACAACAACACGCGGGTGTAGGGACAACAACACGCGAGCTGCTTGCAGCTCGCGCACCAAGCAAATACTAGTTTAAGTTATATAGTGGATAGATGTGAAAAGCAGTTGAATATTATGAGATGTCTCTCGGGTGTGTGGTGGGGTGCCCACCCTTTTAACCAGAAATTGTTATACAATGCTATAATTCGTAGTATTTTGGATTATGGTACCTTTTTATTAGAAGGTGGTAGTAAAAAATGGTTCAAAAAGTTAGATAATATTCAATCTAAAGCTCTCAGAATCATCTCGGGTGCAATGCGTTCGAGTCCTTTAAATGAGTTGCAAGGAGAGTGTGGTGAACCTCATTTATATTTGAGAAGACAGCTGTTAGCTGATAGGTTTCTATTTAAAATCATGCAATTTTCCAACCATCCATTGATCATTAGGTCAGATAATCTAAATTCTCTGATTGAAAGCTCCAACTATTGGAGATGCAAATCTGTTCCTTGTTTAATTACTAGTTACAGGAAGTTTAAGTTACTTGAATCGCCTGTGCATAATGCATCAAAGCTAGCAATATTTAATGATAACGTTTTTGACTCTCTACTTTTAGAGCCTGAAATAACATATGATATGGGTATCGCCAAAACTGATTCTGGAGCGAATTCTAAATTTATCAGTAATATTGATGATAAATGGAAAGACTGGCACCTAATATTTACTGATTCTTCTAAAACGCTGGATAGTTGTGTAGGTGTAGGAGTTTATCATGCACAATATAAGCTTATTCAAAAAATAAAACTTCCTCCGGAGTCTTCTGTTTTTACAGGGGAGTGATTTGGCCTATGTATGGCACTAGAATATGTTTTGTTAGCTAAGTTACAAAATACTGTTATATTTTCCGACTCTAAGAGTGCGTTACAGGCAATCGAGAAGTTCCCTTTTAAAATGAAGGCTTTCTACCCTGTTGTATTTGATATTAGGAATGTATTATATGATCTAAGGTTGAAGGGGTAATCTGTACATTTTGTTTGGATTCCTAGCCACTGTGGCATTATGGGAAATGACAAGGCGGATAATTTAGCCAAGGAGCGCTTAAACCTGTCCTTGCAGGCAGTCTCCGAATGGGGCGATGCCAATCTGGTCAGGTTTAATGCTGCTAAAACCCAGGCGTGTCTTTTTTCCGCAAAAAAGAGTCAATTTCACCCGGCTCCAACTTTCCGAAGTGTGACCGTGCCAATAACTGACCATCTTGAGCTGCTTGGCGTTACATTGACATCGACTCTCAATTTTGGCCCATTCATTGAGGCAAAGGCTCAGCTGGCTGCCAAGAAGCTGGGGATCCTTGCAAAGGTGAGAAGGTACTTCACGCCAGAACAGCTGCTCAGCTTGTATCAAGCGCAAGTTCGATCATGCATGGAGTACTGTTCTCATCTCTGGGACGGCTCTGCCAAATACCAACTTGATGCACTAGAGTCGATCGAAAGGCGGGCCAAGAGGCTCATCGGCGATGAGGCATTGGTTAAATCAAAGCTCCAGAGCCTTGAACATCGTCGCCGAGTTGCCGGCTTGTCGGTTTTTTATCGATTACATTTCGGGGAATGTGCGATGGAATTGCATAATCTAATTCCGCCCAGCCCGTTTCATCATCGGACTACCAGACGTACGGCGATGCGCCATCGGTACATGGTGGACATCCCACCCATACGCACTAAATGTTTTGAAAATAATTTTATTATGCGTACAGCTAAGGAGTGGAATTCCCTGCCGGAGTCTGTGTTTCCCGATAGCTACAACCTAGGGGTCTTTAAGTCAAGAGTGAATAGGTTACTTCTAGGCAAGCGTGCTCCATCATCGGCCACATCATCGCTTACCATCAGGTGAGATGGTGGTCAAGCGCGAGCCTATATAAGATAAAAAAAAAAAAAAAAAAAAAAAAAAGTCGAAAATGTTAAACATGGAAAATTTATCTACATTTAACAAGAATACCATCAGAAAGGAAATTTTTAAGATTCTAGGTCAAAGGGAAGTACCATAGTAGTAAAATATAAACTGGATTGAGGGATAAAAATACCTTTACCGTTTACAAATTGTTGTCTTCATACATTGACGGATTAGTAGGCGTTTCGGCCGTTGAGTTTCGTCCGAATTTCATTATTAAGTATTAATATTTTTATTTGAGTGGTGTTTCAGACGAATCCTTTTTTAGAGGCAAAGTAACGTCAGAAACATAAAATAAGTTTAATACCATGATAACAATATAACTTCCTCTTTTGCTTTTTAGTTAGATATTGAACATTATCAGCATTTATACCCAAACTACCCGGAGGCCAGAATCATAAAGAAGTCTTAATATTTTCGGGGCTGGAATCATTACCGGTAGAGACTAACTTAAGTACCAGGAGATTAAAATCATGAGGAAGTATTACCGAGGCTGGAATCATGAGATGTAAAAAGAGTACCGGGAGATTCTAAAACGAACCACGTACTGAAAGAAGTACCAGGAGGACAGGCTCTAAAGCCTGACACCCTGGTACTTCGTTCTCTACCGCTTATGATTCTAGGCCCACAAATACTTCTTCATAATTCTGCCCTCCTGGTAGTTTCGTTATAAATGTTCAACATATAACTAAAAAAGCAAAAGAGGAAGTGATATTTTATCATGTTATTAAACTCTCTACTGATTTTAATCGAATTTTTAATTTTGGCATCCTAAAAAAATATAACGTCCCAACACTAGTACCTATTGACTCGGGGGAGGCTGGGTCGACCCAACGCGAATGTATACGTACATCCGTGGTGGGGTGACCCAGACTGCCAGGGTGGGCAGGTTGCGGATAGCCCAACCCCGGCTGCGGGTCGATGGCGGCTCCGCTCGTTGTGGGGTTTCCGGCGGTCGGGGCATCTAAGTAAGATCCCGGACAAGAGAATTTCCCGAAAGCCAAATCCCAGGCCTAGGGTAACCCAGACACCACTCTCCTATGAGCCTATTATCCAAACAATCCATCCTTTTCCTATCCGTACACATCCTGTCGATCCTTAAATCCCGAGGACAACTCCCAGGCCTAAGGTGACGCCTCGAAAAGCCCACCCCTCATTTCCTGAATATGCAGAAGGACGAAACAACTACCCAGGTGGTTCCCGGCCAAGCCGCGGCATCCCACATCGCTTCGGCGGTCAGCTCCCAACGTAGTATGGAGGGAGCATCTAACTGCATTATTGATGACCTTATGCCGTGCTTCTCTGCGCGGCTGGCTACTGCGCCCAAACCACTGGCTGCGACAAACGCGCTAACAATCCAGACCCTGGCTGCGACTAACGCGCCCTTAGACTCGACTCCGGCTGCGACTCACGCGCCAATACCCACTACAAGTGGCATGCCGCCCGCGAACCTCTGGCAACAGAGCGTCTTGCGGAGCAGCTCCACTTATGTAGAAAGTGACTTAGACCGACACGTTAAAACAGACACGGGCAAGGTTGACAGACCTGGTAGCTCTATCACTCTCCCGGCTGAAGTCGATGAAGTACGCCTGGAAAAGCGCGGAAAAATCCCAGCCCGGGAGAAAGAAGTAGGCGACCGAAAGCGCAGTACGCGCGAAGGTAACAGCCTGCGTGGAAAGGGGCCGGACGCGGGGCCACGCGATCGGCCGCTTGCACGCGAAGGGGAAACCCAGCGCGACGAGTGACCGGACGCCGGGCCACGCGACCAGACGCATGTAGCCACCGCCCGGCCCCAAGACACCGACAAAACCCACAACCAGACTCGACCAAGACGGACCAGGGGCAAGCACTCTCATGCCGCACGCCGGGCGTTGATGACATCCAACGTCCTTCAAGGCACCTCAAACCCGAATCCTGTACCAAGTGGGATGGGGCCGGGGAAGAGGACGCGCCCCGACAACAAGCCTCACCCAGGGGGAGGGCAAGCGCGTGAGTACTCACTCCGCACAGAGGGGCAGAGGACCTACGCGCGGGCCACAAAGGATATCCCTGCGCGGACAGCGGTAGCAATCTGCCTTCCCCACCCCAGTAGCGAGCTAACTAGGGTAGATGCTGAATACATTAAGACCGCCCTAGAAGACAGACTCATGGACTCAGACCCGTCGACACCACTCCCGGCCTTCCGCGGATACCCACGGGTAGCGGAAGGCACGGTGCAGATATGGTGTGGAGACGAGAACGCCCTGACCTAGCTGACCCAAAACGTGCCCCTAATAAAACTCCCCGACAATGACCAGACGCTGACGGTACTGAGACAAACCGAAGTGCCCACCCGTGTCCGAGCCTCACTCTTAGCCCCTCGCTATAGAGGTGATGTGGGCAAGCTCCACGGTATTCTAATCCGTCAGAATACCTGGTAAAACATTGCCACGGTACAGGGCGACTACCATCGGTGGTGACCGCTAAGGGACATACCTGACCCTGGGGCTGCCACCGGAGGAAGCCGAAAGGGTCCTGGGGCGGGCGCGACGGATATCGTTCTTGCTATAGGGTCGATATACGTGCGCTTCTGGCCCACGACCCACCCCACCGACACCCAGACCGACAGCACTGACACAAAGACGACAGAACCGACAACGACACAAACAAACGAGCGACACGTACATTGTCCAACTCGAGGAGGAGATGGCTCGAGCGGCAATGGCCAATGACGCCGAACCCACACTGCCCGCATCACCCGGCAGGAACGTGCAGCTTCTTGCCTCGTCGCCGGGGGATACACACGACAATGAGCATTACCGATAGGTGGAGACGGAGGGACTATCTGATGGATCCGTCTGTGACTAAATCCACTCCACCTCCACCAACACCCCTCAACATCATCCAAACAAAGCTCCAGCATAGCCAGTTTGTGCAGTAGGATAAATAAGTTTGTTTATGCTCTCAGATAAATAAAGAATATAACTAACATAAAAACAGCAATATATCACGCCTATATAGAATCCATCTTACGATACGGGCTTATTTTTTTTGGTAACAGCACGGATAGGCACAGAGCATTTATTGCGCAAAAGAAATGCATCAGAGCCATTTGTGGTATCCGTCCTGACGAGTCATGTAACCCTTTCTTTAAAAAACTTGGTACATTACCACTTCCGTCACTCTACATTTACGAAATATGTGATTATGTTTATGTAAGGGATTGTTCAAAAAAACCTATCAAATTTACTCTCGAACTAGAGATCCATGCAGAATCGTATTGCAGGATACTTCTAAATCAGCCAAGTATGCGAAAAGTTTCCTAGTCATGTGTAAACGCATTTATAACAGAATTCCAAAAGAAATACTACTACTAATTCAAATTTTATAACTCATCTAAAAACAGATTATTGAAATGGCTGAAAGAAAATGTGTTTTATGACATTAAAGATATTTTCTAAAAATAAACTTAAAATAATCATTTGTCAATGCGAATAATGCTCAGATAAATTATTATATTATTGTATTGACCTTACTTGTGTCACTAAACAGCCATTACCTGATTATAATTTTGCATGCAATTGATACATATCCTGTGTATCTAAAATAAAGTCCACATGACTTTATAATAATACCTGACTGTAACAACTTTATACCATGTTTAGGGCAAATAAAGACTTAACTTATCTTATTATTTAATTATGTACACACAAAAACACTTTACAGAGAAAAGAAATAATACAGATTGAAGAGCACAAAGATACTGCTTATTTCAACAGAAATTTCTACCAGCAGACCTGCGACAGGAAAGTTGGATGATAAAAACGAAGACACAGTGTGTAGAAAGAATAAGAAAACTTAAAATAGACAAAAATAACTTAACTTAACTACTATTTTTATTATCCGACCGAAACTTCATCTTCGGCTAAAATGTCAGTTCTGGCCGAACCTATGGCTTCGTCGAAAATGAGACGAAGTTTCGGACAAAGGTTTCTAGCAAGTGCTAGAATTGAATGGATTGTTAAGAAGGCGCGAGAGCACGATGGAAGTGAAACCGTAACAGCTTTGGGACGGAACCTTCAGGGCGCGAATTCCAATCGCACTTGTCTGAAACGTGCCAGATTGTTTATATTATTAAAAGTTGTATTTTTTAATACATTGCTACTAGCAATTGGATACCTATTTTGATAGGGACGCTGTTTGTCGATAAACATGATACGGTGTAGGTAGAAATGTATACATTCGCGCAACAGATAAACCAATTTCATATTTGAAGTAAACAATCGTCAGGCCATGGGGTCAACCAGATAACGTTCGAATACCCCTGATGTTTTTCGAGTTACATAGAATAATTATGTACAATCACAGATAATAGCTAGCGTACCGCGTGGACATGAATGCTGACCTTGTCTGACCTTGTGAGGCCTTGCTTTTATGGGTCTGTATGTCTGAGTCGGTCACACATTAAACAGACTTAAGAAAGACCTGTAGGAACGAGGTATGGTGGACATATGTATTTCGCAGGAATCCCCATGGGCAATTTTATTCATAGCTGAAGAATCAGTTACCAATGACGGTGAGGTTGGGTGAATTGACTAATATTTTTATAATATAGAAGACAGTTCAAAGCATGTCCAGAAATTAAATGTACTAGGGCAAAGAATTTTTAGCTCCTCCACTTAACAACGAACGCGTCAATATGACTGAGATTGCAGGTTTAGAAGTTAGTTTTTGGAGCAGTATTAACTTGAAAGTGATGACTTTCTGCACTCTATTGGGACAGAAGACAAAACTAAGATTTCCCACTTTACCCTTGAAACCGAGAGACAATCCTCCCAATGGCGTTACATCTCATTACCAAAAAAATATGACATCCGTGTTTTCGGACCAAAAAGGTGTCATTAAGGTCGATATTTTAATTCAGTAAAAAAAAACTATGCTTTGAGTATTGTCAGACCTAAAAAAAAATATAAAGGCAATTCAGCACAAGGCAACGGGACTGCTGTAGAAGGGAGTCTGTCTTCTGTACGACAATGCCAGATCCCACAAGGCCAACGCAACAAAGTTACTTCTGATTTCGTTCGGATGGTATGTTTTTAACCAACCCGCTTATTCACTTGACCTGACGCCTTAAGATTATCATCTCTTCACCTCCCTGAAGATACACAAGGATGGGAAAAAAAATAACTACGAGAAAGTGAAGAAGGAGGTGAACAAGTGGATAAAGGAGTTAGCGGGAGAGGTCTTTGACCAAGGAATACAAAAATTTATTCCTTATTATCTAACTACGTGCAACAAGAGGGATGGTGTTTACGTGGAAAAATAGTTGACATTATGTACTGATGTTAAACCTTTTTTTAAATTAATTTTTTGAAAGCTACAAAAATCTAGTAGGTACCTACACTTACATTCTGGACATGTCTCGCATGTCATGATGGCTCAAGTAGCTAAGACCTCTCATCGCTTGAGGTCGTGGGTTCAAATCCGGCAAGTACCAATGTGGCTTTTTCAATACATAATTATGTACTTTCTAAGTTTATCTTGGACATCGCTGACAACTGCGAAGGAAAACATCGTGAGGAACATCGACTTTAGTTAAAATAAGTTTAAAATCGAAGAAATAGAGCAAGCGTGGTGATTAATGCTCCTATACCTTCTCTGTATGAGAAGAGGCCTTTGCCCTGCAGTGAAACAGTTACAGACTGACATTATTTATTAATATTTGATATTAAACATAAGTAGGCACCTAGTCCATACTATCTTCGGTTGGTCATGCAACATTTATGTAGAGAATTTCATTACAAATCGAAGAATATTTTAATATCAAGTCTTATTAAAACCCGCAAGGATTTAAACGACAACAGTACCTACCTAATAAATAAACGAACACGCTAATTAAGACTAGTTATGTGCTAACATTTATTTAGTTAACACGTCATAACAAGATATGTAATTACATATGTATACATGAAGAGTTCGTTATTATGTCCCACATAATCCCAAGGGTCATTACCAAAGATTTAATTAAAACCTTCCATTTTTGAGAACATTATTTGAGAACAGCTATGGGATATATCTTTTACACAAACTAGTATTTGCTGTGAACACTTACATTTGTCTTAATGTTTCTTTTGCCGGAAAATAACTGGTTGTAAACAAAACAGAATTAGTTTTGTTTGCGAAATCATAATCAACTAATGCCTTGCCTAACAGTTGTCTCAACTATTGGCAGATTTTTGGCACATATATACGGCTTATTAATAAGAACTAGCAAAATAAAAGGGTCTAGAAAAAAATACATAGTATCTGTTCGAACAGACAAAGGGTTTTTTTTATTTAATTTATGCACTGATTAACAGATTATTGATTCAAATGTTGAATGGAGCATTTGAAATAAGAATCTGCTTATCAGTATTTAACCTAACCATGTGGCTAGATTTTTTTATAAATTAGATTGAATAATTATGTTTGGATGAGATTTATGTAGATTCATTTATACAGCACATACATTCTTTTTGTTTTGGACTTTATGACAATCATGATCATCATCATCATATCAGCCGAAAGACATCCACTGCTGGACATAGTCCTCCCACAAGCGTCTTCACATTGACCAGTCCCTTCCGTCTCGTAACCAGATCCCCGCAACCTTCACCAAATTACAATGCCAATGACAATCGCTATCGATATAATGTCACTTATTTACCAGGGGTCACCAAATGGCAGACCGCGGTCCGGATACAGACCGCCGTGCCATCCTATTTCGTGTGGACCTTAAGGTTACACTAGTCAACGGCACGAACTATTTTGTGCGCGGGGTTAAAATGCATTTCATATCAACCGCCAACATGTGCGGAAGAGATTGATGCTGTGATGAGCAGTAGGAAGCTAGTTCGCGTACGAATACACACTTTTGCAAATTTGAAGCGAAATGGATAATGATTTAGGACGAAACCGAGCGCGCGAAATTTTATAAACAGACCTTTGGGAGTCTGGATATAATGAAAAAACGACTAAATCTATCTGTTCAAAATAAAATTATTTGCATTGTTGAACTACTAATCTATTCCTATATGGAGGCCGTTTTGCAATTTTCCGTCTTCTTATGGTATTTATTCGCGCCCAAAAATGCGTTAAAATTTGTGTCTAAATGTAGATCTTTCGACGCTCATAACTTTAAAATATTTACTTTTTCACTTTTTTGTTTCCATACAGGGCTAGATAATGATGAGACAAATTGATATCACTTTTTATTTTGAACGTACATTGTCAAACAGTGGAATAATCCCTAGACTACGTTTGTATGGAAGAATTTTCGACTAGTGTAACCTTAAGTAAACATTACAATATAATTTAGGTACTTGTGTAACTTGAGGAACAAAGAAAAAGGAAGGGTCATCTCATCAAAATCTTCATTGGTATTATAACTATCTATATTTATATATTTGAGTTTATTATTTCAATTTTAACAAAGCAAATACACGTGATTATGTAAAGGCGAGGAAGAGAGGGGGGGAGTTGGTGGCTTTAAACCTTACGGATCGAACGTATTGTTTTAAAAATCGGACACCAAATGAAAGTTATTGGTGACCACTGAGCTAGACCATAAGTACCTACTACTTGCGCAACTTACCTTAAAAAAATACTTACTGCTAATAAAGCAGGTGATGTGATGTGATTAAGAAACTGTTAGTGACCAAAACACGAGAAAACAACGTGTAAACATTTCCCAACTTAGTATTTCTTTAGCTTCTAAATGCTACATTTCTAAGGCTTTGAAAATTATTCGTCGACCAATAGAAAGTCCTCGATCAACATGCCCGTAAAAAAAACTTTTAAACTTCAAAAGTTATATTTTGTGACCATTTTTGTGAAGGTAAATCTTTTACCTTTATACCTTGATAGATCGGAAATTGAATAAAGGATTCTGATTTCGATAACGTCGGCTATCTTCGGAATATTGTAGTAATCTGTTTCATCGGTATTCTTATGTATTTATATACAGCATTGTTCAATTCTAAGGTTGTCTCATAAAAGGAAAGAGAAAACCAATTGGCTATTACTTTTATGAAATGATTTTCTAAAATGCGTTTTAATATATAATTATAACCAGCATGTATCCAGAGTATCATTTCATCTTCTACCTGGCCCTTGTCCCATATTACTCAGCGTTGGCAACCAAGACAATTCGAATAGGCAAGATATATAAGCAGATTGTTCGTGGGAACCAATCCTATCAAAACAAAGTGAACTCAACTGAAGCAACTCTAAACACCCGGCAGCATTTATCAATACCCATAAGTTCATACATATTTATTATTGAATATAGCTATCTTTAGTTATATTTATTTACTAGCGATTGCCCGCGACTTCGTCTATATAGCATTAGTACATTCGAAAATATACTTCCAGCCCCTTTCCACCTCCTTAAGGGTGATTGTCGGGATAAAAACCCGCCTATGTCCTTGCCAGGGTCTCAAACTCTCTCCAAAATAAATTTCATCTAAATCTGTTTAGTGGTATAAGCATGACAACGTATCAGACACACAGTTAATTTCACATTTATAATATTACTAGCTGCCCGCTCCCGCTTCGCTCTGGTTAATATACGTTTTGTGACTTTCTACTTCTTCATGATTCTGATTTCCTGGTAGTTCGAGTCTTTACCACACATGATTCCTTCCCCGGATATACTTCTTTTCTTTGTGTTTGTGTTCTCCTGGTAGTTAGAGAGTCACCACTCATGATTCCAGCTCCGGTTTTTCTAGCTGCCGCCCGTGTGGGTGTACTTCGCCCAATATCTTAATAAATTATAGCCTGTGTTATTCTGATATTTAAGCTATATATCAGTAGAGTTTCGTCAAAATCCGTTCAGTAGTTATTGCGTAAAAGAATAACAAACATCCATCCATCCATCCTTACATCTTCACAAACTTTCACATTTATAATAGTAGTAGGATATATATTAGAATGAGTATATGTGTATGGATGGGTATAGATTTATATATACGTTATTAGTCATGCCATTACAATTTCAGTGCACAATATAAATACATGAATCCTGTATGCAAATGTAATTAAATTATTAAATATATATATATATATAATTTAAAATAATTCAATTAAACATTTTTATTACAATTTAACAGACAATTTAATGAGCAGTGGTAGCCCAGTGGTATATAAAAGTTGTAGCTCGTGGTATATATATAAAAGTTGTAGGTCGTGGGTTCGAACCCAGGCATGCGCTTTACTTTGTATAAATTATTTCATCACCATTGCTCTAAAAAACGGTGAAGGAAACCATTGTGAGGAAACCGGCATGTCCTAGATTCTAAAATTCGAAGACATGTGACACCCACCAACCCGCACTGGGACCGCGTGGTGGATAACGGCCCATTCCCTCTCACAGAGAGGAGGCCTTTGTCCCAGCAGTGGGAACATTAATAGGCTGATGATGTGATGTGATGTGACAATTCAATTAAAAATTCATATATACTAATAATATTATAAAGAGGAAAGATTTTTTTGGTTTGTTTGTACCGAATAGGCTCCGAAACTACTTGACCGATTTGAAAAATTATTTCACCAATAGAAAGCTACATTATTCCTGAGTGACAAAGGCTATATTTAATCCCGAAAATGGGTCCTGTGGGGTGGTCCACGGGAGCGAAGCCGCGGGCAACAGCTAGTTATTAATATATTAAATAGTAAAATAGCTAGCTTTTGTTGCCCCAGCGATACTAAAGTACTACATCCCATTTGTTTTTCTATTTAATAAAACTATGAGTATCTACACAAACATGTATCTAAAGTTCACCATGTTTTAACGGCAGGTGGCGCCACCCACATTATAAGTTAATTATCTACTTACAAGGGTAAATTATGAGCTGTGAAATTTTTTACACCACCTGTGTCTGACATGTACCCTTATCTGCCTAGGATAGTTTTAGGGTAGCATTATAATATTTCATGCTAACCTAATGAGTGCAATTGACTGGACTACGGTAAGTGCCTACCCCTCTTTTTGAACGCCCACGTATAAAGGGATTTTAACGTTATTCCTTAATATGGCTGACACGCCTGTGATCATTGTAGGGTTTGGGTTTAATAACGGTACGTCTATTATATAGTCAGCGTCCCACCAGTTTTTTTGGTGGTGATTTTGATTGGTTACACAAAGATATACCTCAGATATTTTTTATTGGCTACAGTTTGACTAGCTGGGATATTGAGTAATAACGGTATTGGGCTATAATAGCAGGTAGTTCAATTTATTTGCACAAACGTACATATGTAAACAGATATTACTAACTACGGTACATTCTAATATTCATCAGTGAAACTTGTGAGTGATAGTAGAAGACCGAAAGTAGCGATTATCACAGACAAAGCCGGACGTTTACCTATATGACTTGATAAACTCTAGATTATACCGGCAAACCTTTGGTTTTACCGTAGTTCGGGCTTTTACAGTAACAAATATACTTAATGGGCTAAACATAGTCGTTGTATAAACTCTTTAGAAATTAACAAGACGGAATATACACAAGCTTTGCAAACGGATTGCTAACTTGCATTTCATATGTATACTCGTACGTAGATTTGTACACAGGAAATCTAACATTTCATCTCTAGACCATAAAAAAATAAAATTGAACCTATGAAATAACGAACTGAAAAGCAAAAATAAAAAAATGGGAAAATTATCATTAAATCCTTTTTTCCTACCTTTAAGGGTGGCTTATAAATTAAATGGGACCAATTTTGAGGTACGGTACGGTTATGCGTGGTCATACATGTATGACCAAATCGAGATGTATATTTTATTTTTAATGTATTAAAAATAAAATATACATCTCGATTTGAGAACCTCCACTTTTTTTTCGTCGGTTTAAAATGTAAATTTTGAAGACACTACCAAAAATATCGTGAGGAAAGTATTGAGTGGATGCCTATAAGAGGAAAAGAATATCAAGTAAACAAAGGATGTCTGTGTGACTATTTAAAATGGTGACTTATGAAAAAATATCGATGAAGAAGAATGTTGTGCCGACCACAAATAAATTAGAATAAAGGCAAGAGATTTAGGCTCGCACTTAACCACCATCTCACCTGATGGTAAGCGATGATGGAGCACGCTTGCCTAGAAGTAACCTATTCACTCTTGACTTAAATACCCCTAGATTGTAGCTATCGGGAAACACAGACTCCGGCAGGGAATTCCACTCCTTAGCTGTACGCATAATAAAAGTATTCTCAAAACGTTTAGTGCGTATGGGTGGGATGTCCACCATGTACCGATGGCGCATCGCCGTACGTCTGGTAGTCCGATGATGAAACGGACTGGGCGGCATTAGATCATGCAATTCCATCGCACACATCCCGAAATGTAATCGATAAAAGACCGACAAGCTGGCAACTCGGCGACGATGTTCAAGGCTCTGGAGCTTTTACTTTATCAGTGCCTCATCGCCGATGAGCCTCTTGGCCCGCTTAATGATGTTGATGAACCTACCTATCCCATTTGATCTTTTGTAGCACAAATTTCGTGGTGGCCCCAGTAGCTAAGACCTCGCCTCTCGTTATTGAGGTAGCCCGGGCAAGTATGTGACTTTTTCAAATACATATGTACTTTCTAAGTTTATCTTGGACATCACTGCCAACGGTGAAGGAAAACATAGTGAGGAAACCTGGACTTATACACCGTGAAATTTAATTGGTTGTTTTCCCGCGGCAGAACGACTTGCCTTAAGGAGTACTTTCGAAGCATAGACTTAAAGTAAAAAAATAACGATGTTTTTGTTTTAAAATAATTTAAAAAATATTCATCAACTCGAAAAAGTGAGTAACAATAGTAACTTGTAGGTACTAGGTACTACTGATGTGGCGTCACACGCGGCACGCGCCGCCGCCGTCAAAGGAAAGCGATGCATAAATGGTCAAACCAAAATAAGCTCTCGCACGTGGTAATACGGCATAATAGTTTGCACGCAAAAATACAAGAATCCACCGCTAAGCCGACAAAGCAAATACCGATTTATTAAATGTTTAAAGTAAAATAAGCTCTCGCGTGTAGTAATACGGCATAAACTAGCCCGCGCGCAACATTATCAAACGGAGCCGCCTTCGAACCTAATCCTTTCGACGGTGATCCTTACCTACTTAGCACCCGGGTCAACGCCCCGCTGTCGTTCGGCCGTAGATATCGGGAGGTATTACTATTGGTTCGTGATCGCTTTCGAGTTAAGTTTTTCACAATGTTAAATATGCCAGTTTTTGTTTCTAATATTTTACATAACTACGAAACGATTGTATTACATAGAAACAACCATTTCGCTGCGGGAAAACAACCATTTAAATTTCACGGTGTATAGTTAAAATAAGTTTGAAATCGCCAACCCGTCTTGAGCAAGCGTGATGATCGATCAATGCTCGTGCCTTCTCTTTATGAGAAGAGGCCTTTACCCTGCAGTGGGACAGTTACAGACTGCTATTATTATAGTTCGTTTACGTTCGTAGCCAGATTACCTGACTATTTTCACCTTATAACATTCTCGTGGTGCAACACAATGTAAGTTTTCTTTTCCCATAAAGTTACTCATAATATTAATACAGTCATGATCTTCTACATAAAAAAGATAATTTACCGTCAAATAGGCGAGGTGAGCATCGTCGTAATTCTCATAATGAGGTCGTAAAGGTCACCTGTAATTAAGGTGACGGCGGTAATCCTCCGTTTATTTGTTATGTATCGGACCGACCTTTTGGTTCGTCATTATTACTTCCAAAGATAAATAAATAAGAGGGTGCTGTTCAGTTTTGTGTGAAAAGAAACACGACACAGCAGAAATATATTAGGTATCGGGTGATACTGGAGATCAGTAGGTCAAATTAGCTGATATGAAGACAAATATTGTCAAACGTAGCAACTTTATTACTTCGTTTTTTTTTTTTCCTAAGGAGCCCATCTTGAAACATCCTAGTGTTAACTTGCTTGGGTCACAGAAATAAGGAATAATACCCTACTGTAATACAGTAGGCTGACAGGCTAGAATGGGATTGGAGAACGGAATGTAGTACTCCATTCCCTGACGCAACACATCCGTCACGGCGTCCGCGCACGACGATGGATCAGTCGAGTAGGCTGCCAAGGATAGCATGCGAAGAAAGATCGCATACCATCCCAATCTGCTGACTTGTACCGCCAAACCCGCCGGGTGCCTCTTGGGCTGGGATCGGGCGGGGAATAGACGGATACAAACTTCACCAGACAGTGGTCGGAACTACCTAAGGGTGAACCTATCGACACAGTGTATCTGTCTGGATCTGTTGTCAGCAGAAGGTCCAAGCAATTTGCTGTGTGCGAATCAACATCCGGTACCCTCGTTGCCCCCTGGACCAGCTGGGTGAGGTTTAGCGCTAGCGAAAGCTTACGCATCTCCCGTCCAGCATGGTCAGTGCACTGGTATGGGAAGAGCCACTCCTGATGGTGGGCATTAAAGTCCCCCAGTAACACTAATTGGGCGGAAGGGTACCGCTGCTGAGCCGCATCAGCCGCCTCACTGAGGTACTCTGTGAGCCTGGTTGTCTCCTGATCTCCGCTGTGCGAACGGTAGACACAGGCGTAGATAATTTTATCCAGACCTGTGTCCACCAGAACCCAGAGCGTTGTGAATTTGGAGTCCTCAAGGTTACGGAGACGCCGATAGCAAGTGTCGTCACGGGCGTACATACACACACCCGCGCGCAGTTTAAAATTGTGCTCCAGGGTAAACCCTGGGTAAGATAAGTACGACACGTCTGACGGACTCGCTATCTGCGTCTCCGTAAGGAAAAGCAGCGCTGGTTTCTCAGTCTCCAGGTGGTAGTAGACTGCAGAGAGATTTGAGTGCAGACCTCGAATGTTGGTGAGGTGCACTTTGTGGGGGAGGGAGTGCAGCCGCTGTCTAAATTTCGTATATTTCCTTTTCCTTGGCATTATAAAGAGTGAATGGAGGAGAGGAGTTGGAAGTGAGACGAGGTTCCACACTGCTAACCTTCAGACACGCACTGAAATGACAGCATCATTGGGGCACTAGTCCGGAGACTGCGGGGACGCCCGAGCCCCCCCGGAATGTCCATCGGGCCCTCCCCATCTGGTCGCCAACCAGCACGATGGCGCATCCCGGGATTTTTCGACAGTTGGCGGGGCAGCCTTTCATGTGTGGCTGGCACACTACTTGGGCCCCCAACTACCTGCGGTCGGCCAGCGGCGCACCGTGCCTCGGATCCCGCTACCCTCCGAGACCAGTCTCCCGATATGCCCATACCAGCGCGCGTCAGGCTGGTCAGCCTGCAGTGGAACAGCTATCTCGACCCAACTCCTCTTGTGGCTACACCGAGCATCGTACCGGAACACGGCTAAGCCGCTTGGCGGTACGTCTTTGCCCGGTGGGTGGTCGCAAGCCTTCGGCCGAAGCCTACCACCAGTTTTTGTCACCTGATTTGCACCACCCGGGGACCACGTGTAGGGTATCGGAATAGGGTACACTCCTACGAACGAGGGTGACTCAGCCCCCAAAATCCTAAACCTAAAACCTCTTTCAGGGAAATTATTTCATCAACCATAGCATTGCGTCATTTATTTTTATCAACAGACTTCATCGCATCTTTGAACGTCTTTGGTTCTTCTTCATGATCATATACCTTTTCAACATAATTAAGAACAAATTCATCAAATCTATCAGGTGGTTTGATTGTTTAACGATCTCTTAAAGTCATTCTATGTGGAACTTGTTCTTGACGTTGATCAAAATGAACATCTTCTTGAGATGCTTCTTGAGTTTGAACATCTTCTCTTAATAAGTTATCTCTAAACTCATTTTGTAGATCTGTGTCACGATGCGGATAAATACTTCCAGTTGATCAAGTGTCATTGACATCAGAGTCAGACTCGGCAGTATCAAAATTAACTGAGTCATTAATTGGATCAATTGGTACATTTGATTCAACAGTTTCTTGATCGTGTGTCATCTGTGAATCTTCTTCTGGTATGACAGGCTGTGTCTCTGGCTCAATAGAGGGTATTGGTATATCAAAATTATTTTTGTCTACCTTAGGTGCCTCAACTGCTGTCCGATCTATAGGTTTTTCTATGAAAGGGCGTTCATCAAAAATCACGTCTTTCGATCGGATAAGCCTATAATTTTCTTTAGACCATATTCGATAGATATCATCTCCATCGTATCCGATAAGTATACCTTTTCGGCTTTCTCACAAAGTTTATTTCGCCTTTGTTTCGGTACATGTGCATAACACGTCGATCCAATTATCCTCAAGTGTTTGATGCCAGGTTTCTTTCCATAAAATAATTCGAAAGGTGACTTTCCCTCAACTTTTCGGTTTCCTCACGATGTTTTCCTTCACCGTTTTGAGAGCAGTGGTGATGAAATAATTTTACACAAAGTAAAGCGCCTGCCTGGGCTCGATCCCACGACCTACAACTTGTAAGTCGCGGCCGATACCACTGGGCCACCACTGCTGACAAATATATAGACTTTTAATACCTCCACCTCGCTATACAAGTCACTATGGTAACGCAGTAGATTCTGCACCTGCGTTAAAGTCGTGTCTATTTCAAAGTGGTCGAAAGAGTGTTACGCCCTCAGACTCAGTACCTACTGTCCTAGGAAAGTTACGCAGGGGACGATAACGAAGAAAGCGGCTTATGCAAGTCATGTCACGTCTTTTACAAGAACTGTATTTATTCCTAGTTTAGTGGTATTTGGGCTAATCAAAATCTTTTTCACAAAAATAAAACGATTTCTAAAATAAAACACTAAAAAGTGCAAAAGTTACTTAAAGGATTGACAAAATAACCACAATAACTAAGTTCACACATTCGTGCTGTTTTTCGCTAAGGAGCTCGTTTGTATGTTCCGTAACTAGAAAACTGATGAATCGATTTTGAATAAACTTGGAATATTCCTTAAGTTGAAAGAAACTCAATCCAATTAAAAAATAATGATCACGAGACGATTGCTAGTATCGGAGAATTGAGTCGATAAACATACATACATACATACACTTATGAAATTTGGCACACATGATAAGAAGCCCAGATAGAGTAACATATTCATATGAATTTAGAGCAATTCCAACAATATCATTTATATACCTATCAAACAGATTATCTCCTTTTTTGAAGTTGGTAAAAATAACATAACTTCACATAGTAACTTCAAGTAGCGTTTTCGCCCTATTAAAATTTCGCTAAAAACAAGAAGCAAGCAAGTAATATATTTACAAACAAACCTTTCGCTATGACATTATAAGCTCCATTCAAACTCGCATCATTTCCATAAACGAATCCAATCTCATTGAAAAGGTAAGAAAAAACGTTTAGGTACTGGTAAATTGCTCCAACGACAACTTAACGGATTAATCTCGAAAGCTTTTAACAGATTTCATTTATTTCGTAATTCACAAATCTTGTACTTGACCGCCGGTAGCTTGGACCCTGTTCCTGATACCGGTGGGCCTTTTTTTAAAAATACAAAAATATGTAGATAATAAGAAAAATAATGAATGAATGACATAATAATAATAAATTTATGTTACTATAAGAGGCACGCTAAACTGCGCTGAGACATTCTACAAAGAAACCAAACTCACTTTTAATATTTCCGTATGTAAATTAAGTCGTTCGGAACAAAGCTTTAAAATTATTCTTTATTATTATTTAAGGAACGGAAAGACCTCAAAAAGCGGGGACTGGTAACACAGGGGGACCGAGAAAATATGCTGTCTTAAGTCGAAGATATATCAGCTTTGCCGCCGAGATAAAAATTATTATGTGGCGTACAGCTTTTGACTGCGTGATTTCGTCGCCATTGTGGAAGATTCTGGAAAAACTCGGAGTATCTTACACCCAGATCCAAAAATGCAATGAGCCAGCTGCAACGAGTATGGAAGGACCGTAAATATTTCAAGGAAGACGTAGGTGAAACTGGTCAGCTCCCTGATCTTTAGTAACGGGTCCGAAGAAGGCCGGCCGTGACCGAATCGATGCTTTTGAGATGTGGTCCTGGAGGCAAATGTTGCAAATCCCCTGGTCTGTCTGCCTTACACACCAATGATTCTATCCTCCGGAAACTAAACATAAATATCAGACTATCCACGGTCTGCCTTCGTAGGATTCTGAAGGTTTTTGGTCACATTGCCAGGAAGGACGGACACAACTCCGAACAGCTGATGGTTACTAGCAAGATCGAAGGTAAACTTTCGAGAGGTCGAATTCCAATCAGATGGCCAGACCATGTCCGCACATCGTTAAACACTAAGCTGCACGATGCCCTCCACGACGCCAAAGACAAAAGTAATTGGCGCAAATTGGTGAAGGAAAAGTTGTTTCCACGAAGACCGGGGAATCACGACTCTCAGTAATGAGGAACACTATGCGAGGAGGGAGGATTATTATTACAAGAGATTTTCTAATGTACCTAGTTTATCAATCAATCTATCCTGAAATCGATACATGTACTTTCTTACTGACTCTAAAACCACATCTTTTTCACCACGCATGATACCTCATGGTTTGTGTATAAAACTAAATGAACCGAACTACATATAAAACTAACTGTATTTACAATAGATCGAATAATGCAGAAATTTAGAAAAGTACTCTCCTTATTTTTCTCCAACTTGAAGTTCAGAAAATACAGACCAACTATCCTCTCCAATCAAAGGCAGGTAATGTGAAACAAAAAATAAAGTTGAACAAGCGCAGTGTGTCGCCTACACTGATTCGTGACAAATACGGCACAAATAACTGGCAGGTAATGGACTTGTTCCATTGTTGCGAGACAATAAGTCTTGTTCTTTGTTCCCTGCCTGTCCCCCTATGCACTTACTATGTATCTCCGTTGTTCTCCGAGCTATATTAAGATGCCCCACGCTTTGAAAAATTAAATAGGTGAGCGAAAAAAATACAAGGGTCATTTTGTTTTTACCCGAACACGGCGAAACAAAAGGGAGGGTTATGTTTTTTACCGGTATGTATGTTTGTATGTTCATAATAATGTTCTCTCATAACTTCTAAATTACTTATCACAATTTGACAAATGAGGCGTCTTGTTTGTCCTCTGGTTATAGGTTATGTGACTTCACATTGAATTTAATATGGTGAAACAAGAATAAAATAAAATTACACATCTTGAGTGGTGTCATTAGACAGACATTATAAAATGAAGGTACGTTCTGATACTTTGCAGAATGTATTGTTTTGTTACGGTTAATGGCATACGACCACGGTTATCCTCTGAACACTACTATGAATATGTATGAAATACAATAAAATATTTATTACATATAAGTTGTTTATTTAATACCCGATACATATAATATCGATTAGTTTGTACATAATAATGTCAGAAGAGAATATTTTCTTGTTTCATACTTTTTAGAGCGTGACTTTTCAGTAATCGGGTTTTTGTTGCACTAGAGATGGCTTGCTATTTTAGGAAAGGCTCACGAGACAGTTGGTTCTAGCACTGAAAAGGAAAACCCTAAAAGATATCTCAAACCATAGTAGAACTAAACCAATACTGGTATATATTTTTTTTATATTTAATAGAAATAAAATTGATTGGTTGAAACAAAATATCGTTGAAAGAAATCTTAACTATCCTTACTCAAGGCTTAAATAGTTTATAGCAATCAGAATACTATATATATACTATATATACTACTATATACTATATATACTATTCCCAAACCACTGCAACTCCTGAAAGCCAGAATTAACAGTGGCGACCACCAGAAAAGCGCCGAGGCAGTGAAGCTCGAAGAAGTCCCGGAGAATGTATTTAACTGTCTTGGATCCCGCAACGAAATTAATATTCTATAATAATGGAGTAGTAGGAAAAAATATAACTTCTAAAGTCTGAGGCCTGTTGACTTAGACTCGTGACTTAAAAAAACCCACAGAAAGAAGCCTGGAACAGTTACATCAGGCGATCTTACTGGCCAGTGCAAGTCCGGGTAATGCAGCCCTCAGAATGTCGGTTGCGGCTAGTGCAGTAAGCGCCATTGCATTATCCTATTGGAACCATTATGTACTTTAGTTCAAATTTATTCCTTTTAAGGATAGAGAAATATGTTGATCATGGCTCTGTGACCTCGTCGACGACAGTAGTTGTTTGGCGACCCGATGACGCCTCTAGCGTAAAAAACACACCATTCAATTTTGAGCGGGTGTAATGACTCTGTCTGGATTATAAGCGGATTTTCGGTGCCGCAGATAATTTTGCTTATTCGCATATTCACAGAGCTTGCTCATGATGATTTTCGATGAAAAGTTGTCTTCCTCGTGGTCGCGATTTAGAATGGCTTGACGTAGGCCCGCTTGGAGGTTACCAGCTGTATTTTTTACCTGTTTATTTCACAAATGATTATGTGCCGCCATTTGCAAAAATGAAAGCATCTTCCGATAGAGTGAAGAGTTTTGCGCCATCCTGTACAGTCTATATATGGGTACTCCAATTAGCTTACACTAATAAGTCGTCATCAAGCAGTTAGAATTTATTTTATTTTATTTTTATAAATTTTAGTAAATTTAAGTAATTTTGTCTTTAAATAACATATTTTTCATTCAAATTTTAACATCCCTTTTTACCCCTTTAAGGGATGAAATTCAAAAATAGCTTACAGGCGTATTTTAATATTTAGAGGCTAACTACCATATTTCATTCATTTCAAATTAAAAATGACTGAGTTTCATACAAACTTTCATTCCCTATTTCACCCCTTTAGAGGATGATATTCCAAAAATCCTTTCTTAAATGACGCCTACAGTATAAAATCAACATCTTATAAAAATTTCAAACTTCTACAATTAGTGGCTGAGCGTTGATATTGTCAGTCGGGACATTGCCTTTAATATATAAAGATAATAATTAAATTAATTCATTAAATAAGAAATAATTATTAAATTAAATGTTGTTTAAAATTATTGATCTTTTTTAATTTTGTATCATTTGTCTAATTCTGTTTTCTTATAATTGTAATTTCTGCTTAATCTAATATGGAAGAAGTTAATGGCTGTGATACAATGATTTTCATTAGTATATGTAACAACGATTCTTTTTTTCTGTGACTTACTGTTAGAACTGGCCTTACTTTCTGATCTTGTAAATGTGTTTTTGTTGACAGCATGTTCAGCAGTAGGCGTCTTTCAGCTGAAATGCTGATGATGATCTGATTAGACTGCGAACCCTAGGCCTACTGCCATCGACCTTACCAGTACCTAATCACTAGCTGCTTGGTCTTGACCATCTTCATAAAGATATTTGTTGAACATTTTTATTATATTTAAACACCTGGCAAAAAGAGATATAATACAAAAAAAATACATTCAAACTTTATATAATTATATTACAGTACAGATGGGAGGAGCTCGTGGCTAAATAATAACAGCCGCACGGGTCGATCATCAAGGTTAAGCAACGCTTGACGAGGTCGGTCCGTAGATGAGTGACCATTTCAACATACCGAGTTTCCTCCGTGCCTCGGAAAGTGCGTTAAGCCGTTGGTCCCGGCTGTCATTTGAAGATCTTTGACAGTCGTTATGGGTAGTCAGAAGCTTGAGATCTGACACCAGTCTTGCCAAGGGGTACCGAGTTACCCAGTTACTGGGTTTTGGAGGTCAGATAGGCAGCTCCATGCAAAACACTGGTACTTAGCTAAATCCGGTAAGACTGGAAGCCGACCCCAATATAGTTGAGAAAAAGGCTAGGCAGATGATGATTACAGTACAGATGGCTGGCTTCCTAATTACAGCTCCAACATCATGCGACATTAATCATTTTCATCTTTCTAAGAGATTCGATGATAACTCTTACCATGGTGACACCTGTATCTACTAATACTCGTAAAAGATTTAATCTCTCTGCTCATTTAATTAGTCCAAACATATACTTATAAATTAATTTTAGGCAACAGATTGGCAAGATAAAACTGAGGTTAGGAGACCTGATACACTGGCTGTATTTTTAGGGTTCCGTACGGTACTCACGTGTCTATCCGTCGTCAGTCACAAAATTTTGTTTCGAAGATTTTTTTTAACTTCCCATTGACCTACAGACTTGAAATTTGGTGATAATGTTTATTATTACGTATACTTTACTAACAAATACAAATGTATAGATAAATCAGACTTTTTCTTTGGTACGGAACCCTAAATGTGCGAAGTCCGACACGCATGTAGCGACTCCATTAATTGTTTATTAATAGAATACATATTCAAAATCAAAATCAAAATCAAATATTTTTATTTTACATAGGCCTACATGGGCACTTATAAAACGTCGACAAAAGGTGCACGGTTCGGGTTAGTCGTTTCCTATGGAGAAGAACCGGCAAGAAACTCCATGGTTACTCTTTTAAATTGTTTTGTTTACAATATTTCCATGTTACAGCATTAGTACTTGGATATGGGGGGACAACGTAGGCCCGAGAATAAGTCGTACGAAATTTAAAAAAAAAAAAAAAAATAATGCACGAAATAAAAAGTTAACAAATGTTAACAATCATCTAGAAAACTAGAAAGCCTACAATGTTCACACATTCACAATAGGTAAAAGAATCTATACAAAGGTAAAAAAAAAAAACCACAACACTAAATTTAACATGTGGCACAAATACTGTAATCAGTGCTGTAACTATTCTTAGCTAAGGGCTATAATGATGATTGAAAAATCTTTATTACTTTAGGGAACTTGCATATAAATAATATTTTAAGTTAACTGTTAATTACCGCTAGTTTAAGGATTCTCACGGCCTGCGCGCAGATGTTATTGCATGTTATAATAGTTTATGGTAATGTGCAAGGGACCCTCCTTTGGAACGATAAGTTCATTGTTTTAGTTTTAAGAATTTAGCTAAGGTTTCTGTGTGATGCCGACGGTTCTTTTGTTAATGTATAACTTTCTATATTTATTGTGCAACCCATTATAGCTGTAAAAACCTTTGTGTAACGTGCCGCCCCGACCAGATCCTAGTTTTCAACAATTGTGTAGAAGCATTCATTGAGACTTATTCGGTCTAGAGAAGCGGTCGGTCGGCACTCTTATTCTTTGTAATTTATCTTAAATAAACTAACTCCAACACGAAGTTAACCAAGTACTTATTTCGCGATCCCCGTAACGCCGACATAGCTAAGTAACCATAACGTTCCCGAAACGCACTTGACCGGTTTCTTCTATATGATTTGGAGAAGTAAAAAAAAATTCAATAAATAAGTATTAATAAATTCTCGTTGCCAAGTACTCGTAATAACAGCCGTACGGGTCGATCTATGAGGTTATGCAACGCTCACCGAGTTTGGTCCATGACAAAGACATAAATCTGACTAGATAACGCAAGTCCCTCCATCTGTATGAAAACCAAGCGTGCCACTTTTTTACAAAGAAAATAAAAAAAAATTACTCACCAATGAAAGAAAACATTTCCAATACCTCGGCCAACTTTTTCTATACAGTTTTGACAGCTCAATATGGCATAAAAAAGCATTTTTCTAGATTTCGGTGGATTTCTGGTGCCGATAATGCTAAATGAAAAGCTCAGATGACGATAATTGATCGTAATTTTACTCCATTTTTTGGCACGCGAAAAATCGTGTCTTCTATTAAGATTTATATCTTTGGTCCATGAATTACATACCAAGACTCTTCCGTGCCTAAAACCTAAATCTACGAGCTTTTTGCTTGTTGTTGTTTAGCTGTTTTGTGTTCGGGCCTTAAGCCATTAGTCCCGGCTGTCATTTGAAAATCTTTGACAGTCGTTACCTTATGGCAGTTAGGTAGTCGCATGGTAGTCGTTACGTTACCGTAAGGGGGTGAGGCGAGCGGTCACGGAGCTAAGATCCCTGCCCGCAGAGGCCATACCGGGGCTCGCAAACACGAGCCCGTCGCTATGTTGTTCCTTTGAAACCTAACTTCTTGTGAGTGCGGATAAAGCGCCTAGTCACTTTGCCTTAGCAAATCCACACACACCACCGAGATAGTTAATAAATGCCTACTTGTAGGTGTACCTACCTAGTATTTGTTTTTAAGAGAAAAATAAATAATCTATTTACAACAGTTTTCTATTTTATTTTGTGTAATATAGTAAACAATTCCTTGAATCACAACCAGATAAAATGTCAGGTCACAATTGGTTGGTGATGAAATGACAAAGGTCATGGAATTGATTTTCATTAAATATCTGTAATAAAATTGGTAAGTAAGTTTAACAAAATTAAGTTTTTATCTTTTTGTTAACGTCTTAACAGAGAGAGAGGCTCTAGACAGGTGGCATTCGATGTCAGCGAAGGCGATAGTCGAAGTGTCAAAATGTTATGGATTGATCACGTGATTTTTCGATATTGCTTGTCAATTCCATACAATTTTGCCTTTTTGACAATCGCCATCACCACGCTTTCGATGATGCCACACTGGCAAAATTAGCGGCACAAAAAAAATATCACAAAATTATTTTTTTACTATTGCAGGGTTAAAATAAAACTGGTTATTCTTAATTGTTAAAACAATTGAAAATCACTTTACATGCTATTGTTTTAAGTTTATTAGAACTTTCATAATTTTGAGAGAATTTTGCTAATTGCAACGTTATGGTATCTATTGTTCTAAAATTTCGTAAAATTTTCATTCACATACTGAGTTTAATTTTTTTATTTTTAACGTTTAGATCTCCTGTTTTATAATATTTTCTTATGATCAAACCTGCAGAGTGTTAGCATAGTTCATCGTTTACTAAATATTTATTGCAGTTTCCAATGATTCAGAGATACTAATGCTTTTGTGAGAAGATCAGGATAAGGTTTCTGCCTTGTACTTCAGACAGAAATAATCGTTTCATTCAATTTCGCGTTCGCAAAATCCCGCGTTTAAAAGCCGTTCCAGCCAGAAATTAGCCGGAGGAAGTTCAGATTGCAACAGTAAGTGAGCTTACGGTACGGAAGAGGGAGAAGGGAGCTGGTTTTATTTCATTCATGCCGAAGGCAACACCACCATAGAAACAGAAAGACTTTTGCTCGGGAACATCGACTTTGGTCCACCGCCTAATGTAGTAAAATATTGTTTAGTGATGAGTGTGAAATTCATTTAAATCGAATTGACGTACGGCAATGAATGCATAAACATGAACAAGAACAACATAATCTGTATTTTTTTTTAACTTCTGTGTCATATGGTATAGAAAATTTTATGGATTCAGATAGAATATGCTTAGGAGCTCGTACGGACTTGGTGGTAATTGATAGAGGGAATCTTATTGCTGCTATCTGTAGAATTGTTATTTAAGAATAAAATGTGGTACCATTTGCCTCCTTATCAGTGGTCACTTCGATTTTATCTAGGACTAGCTGTGCCCGCGGCTTCGCTACCGTCATCTGTCTGCTAATCCTACCCTATTACCCTACTTACCTTCCTACCTACCCTACTTACCTACCTACCAGTTTTTTTTCTATGATCATCATTCTTTCGCGGAGAATTTTAACATCGCCATTCAGAAAATGACTTCAAATGCACAACGCCATCTATCGAATATTGTTAGTTGTGATAATTTTACTTCTTGAACAATTTAAATTCATCTACCTTTTGATAGTGTGAACCGATTGCGATGATACAAAAACTAAGTAATTCTTCAAGTTACGCACAATTTTTATGTATAAAAGTTATTTACATTGGTTTCGTACATTTCACGTGATGCGTGCTCAAATAAACAGACAAACAGATAAAAAGACAAAAATTCAAAAAATGCCGACAATAGGTTCTGTTGGTTATCCTTTAACACCCTGGCTATTTTTTTTGGAAATATTTTTGATGTACAAAAATAACTTTTCTACAGATTTATTATATGTATTGATGATGATATTGATTGATGATGATTATGCACCGCCGCATACCACATTTTCAACTCCAGTCTATATTTATAATGTCAATGTCACAGTTTTGGAGTCGCCTGCGAGATCACGAGATAAACATCCGATAGAATACGTCAGGGACTTGTCAAAAGAAAGGACAAAAATCATAATCCCCTGGCGATGTGGGTACACTGCGAAGCGCCGTTATATAGGAATGGTAGAGACTTCCACAGGACACAATGTTTAGCATTATTCTCAACATATTTAGGCAGTTGAAAACTTTATTAATAACCGTGGAGGAAATACTCAATATAAAGGGGTTATATTTTTAATGAACTTTAAAGTAACCGCAAAGTTACCTTACAAAATCAACAATGTTCAGTTTTCGAATAGAATCATATAACTCACAAAAAAATATGGATTGCAATCTCATTTTTGTTTTAAAAATTGTATTTTGAAGTAAGGAAAAGTGTCTCAATAATGTATATTTTTCAAAATTAAATAATATTGAAAAAACCGGTCAAGTGCGAGTCTTGCGGACTCGCGCACAATGGGTTCCGTACCATTACCGCAATAACGGTAAAAAAGACCGTTTGTTGTATGGGAGCCCTACTTAAATATTGATTTCTAAACTTTATTAAAAACAGAAGCCGAGACACAAAATATAAAACTAGAAAGAAATGCATATCATTGTCCTGGTAAAAAAAGAGCAAAGCAATATGTTGAAAAAAATATGAAGATTGCCAACATCATAACAGACTGCACCTCAAACAAAATTACGATACCTACTTAAATGTTTAGACATGTTACTATCATTAAATAAATAAATACTTTAACTTATGCAAAATTTTGTCAGTAGGTTAGTCTTCAACAACCTTTGTAGACAGCGACTCCTTACGAGTGGTTGCCGGTTGCATACCTACATTTTATTTATTAAGAGGTTATGATTCCACATGTCAAAAAGCCAAGGTCTAATATTATTAATGACAATGACAATTTAAGACCTTCACCTTTTAAATTTTTTTGGTTTTACATTCCTTTTTGTGTAAATATTTTAAAATAAATAAAAAACGCAAACATGGTCTTGACTTTATTTATTTTGAGTGCTTGATCGTAATTTGGCTATTTTGAGAATATAATATTTAGCGAAACTAATATTATGAGAATCTGCTATTTTGAGAATCTGATATTATGCGAATAAAGAGTACGGAACCCTAAAAAGTGGTATTTAATGTAAATTAAATTGGGGTTACTTTATTTTGCAATGGAAAAATAATGGGGTATCAAATTGACCCATATTTTTATTTGAACGTTAATAGGTTCGTTTTTTTTATTTTTTGCCCAAACCATGGAAAAATAAAAATATATTAGAGAATATAAAACTTTAAGTAAAGTCGCCAACACTGCATTTTTTTACATTTTTCTAAATATAATTGTAGTAAATATGACAATTTTAATTTCAAAATTAATCTATTTAACTTCGTTGTACGGTAATTGACCAGTTTATCGATAAAAATACTATAATAGAATACTAATACTGAAAACAGAATCAAAATTCATCTAAAAACGAACGAGATATAACAATTTTAAGAACGTTATCTATGGGCGTCGTGCTATCTGACGTCAGATGGCAAGGACTTCTCTTTCTAAATCGCATAACTTTTTAACTTCGTCTCCGATCATGATATATTTTAAAAAATCTTTCATATTTGAAGTACCTAGATAATAAGTATTTCATTATGTATGCAAATAAAAAAAAAAACATGCATATTCCCTATTGCCAAGCAAATACGAACCCCTTGGCTTAAAGGACTTTTTGTTCCTGGGCTAAGCATATCTGTTTAAGATGCCCTTTTCTTTATATTTTCCACTCGTCAGTAACAAAATGAGGTAGGTACCTAAAAAGAGAAAAATATGTAAATTGAACGTCTGATGCCAAATTGGTATAATTTGTATGTTTAAACGGCACATCGTTGTAAATACCGCTTAGAAAAGCTGTCATTTAAATAATTAAAGACCTACTGAAGGTTAAAATGGAATAAATACTTGTAAGTACATGTACTTGCTTATAAACGGTAATTCAGTTTTTATTAGAATACATATACATAAAGATAGGCAAGTATAAGAGAATTTCATTATATCGTCAAAGCACTTGCGAGTTTAGAACCAAATATTTGCCTTCATTCCATGCACAATATGCTCAGCATTACAGCATTAACATCAACAATTTAAACTAGCAATAATAATATGTTAACGCGGTACTGACCGTGCCCGATGCACGGTATGCCAGAATATCAATATTGGAGCTCTTTTTGGACAGTTTTGCATGCATTTGTTTTGGTACGGAGATATGTACATTTCACCCTGGTACACTCTCTTTCCACTGGTTATTTATAACTTGTCCACTATGTACCACTTAAAAGTGAAAAATAAAAAACATTAAAAAAAAAAAACAACTGACTTCCAAAAAAAACCCTACAAAGTGAGCGCTCCTTGTGGGGCTCCACATCGCTGTCAATGCGGTGAAGCAGTCGACTGCCTCGGACACCATGGCCTTTCTTGTAGTAAGAGTGCAGGTCGGATTGCGCGGCACGCTAGCATTAATGATCTCATCCGTCGTGCTCTTGCCACCGCCGGAGTGCCAGCTGTCTTAGAACCCAATGGCCTGGCACGCGTTGATGGGAAGAGACCAGATGGTATGACCATAATGCCATGGAAGTTGGGTAGGCCTTTGGTGTGGTATGCAACTTGCGTCGACACCCTTGCACCATCCCATCTTGATAGCTCGGTGGGCTGCGCTGGGGCGGCTGCTGCAGGTGCTGAAAACCTCAAACGGCGCAAATACAACAAATTAATTGGTAATTATGTGTTTTGAGCCGTTTGGGGTTGAAACACTAGGGCCATGGGATCCGAGTGCACACCTATTATTTCGGGATATCGCCAAGCGTTTGGTCGACTCTTCACGAGACCAGAGGGCTGGCCTTTTTTTTGGCCAAAGAATCAGCATTGCCATCCAACGTGGCAATGCTGCCAGCCTTCTAGGCAATTTTCCTGTTGACAGCGATGTGGACGAATTTTTCGACGTTCCGTAATTGTACATATGTTTATTATTATTTTAGTTCTAATATTAGTTTGTAAATAATAATGTACATATGTAAATAAATAAAATTTTATTTCCACTAAGTGAAAAATAACTTCAATTTCGGAAGGCGGTGTCAAAAAACGAAGAAACAGGAACACTGACTGCCGAAAATTAAGTTATTTTTTACATTGTGGAAATAAAATTTTGTTTGTATTTTTTGGAAGTCCGTTGTATTTTTTAGGGTTCCGTACCCAAAGGGTAAAAACGGGACCCTATTACTGAGACTCCGCGATCCGTCTGTCTGTCTGTCCGTCTGTCACCAGGCTGTATCTCATGAACCGTGATAGCTAGACAGTTGAAATTTTCACAGATAATGTATTTCTGTTGCCGCTATAACAACAAATACTAAAAATAGAATAAAATAAATATTTAAGTGGGGCTCCCATACAACAAACGTGATTTTTTGGGCGTTTTTTGCGATAATGGTACGGAACCCTTCGTGCGCGTGTACGACTCGCACTTGGCCGGTTTTTTACATTGTAGTGTATTTTTTGGAAGTCCGTTGTATTTTTTTTAATATAAATATGTTACTGTAAAATCCCGAACTACGGTAAAAGCTAGGATTTACTGGTAAAATCTAAGATTTACCAAGTCTTAACGGTAAAAGTCCGAAATAATGTATGATAACCACTTATTTCGGACTTTATATCAGAGCAGTGGTGGCCCAGTGGTATCGGCCGCGACTTACAAGTTGTAGGTCGTGGGTTCGAGCCCAGGCAGGCGCTTTACTTTGTGTAAATTATTTCATCACCACTGCTCTCAAAACGGTGAAGGAAAACATCGTGAGGAAACCGGCATGTCCTAGAACCAAAAATTCGAAGACATCCACCAACCCGCACTGGGCCCGCGTGGTGGATTACGGCCCATTCCCTCTCACAGAGAGGAGGCCTGTGTGTGTGTGTGTGATGATGATGATGACTTTATATAAGCCTTCTTCTCTTAACTTTAAAGGAGCAACCTTTAAAGTTGAAGTTCTTCTCTTTTAATCTTAAGATAAAGTGTAACACTTACAACCACAAAATGAAGTCGCCCACTACCGATAAGAAGTAACGGAAAGACATTGTGTCCGTCTTCAATGCAGGAAGGTAACAAATGGAAACACTCTAGTAAGGTATCTTCACGCTCCATTTGCTTTCAGAGCAGAGGCAGCGCTTCAAGTTGTGTAAACATAAGTTGCATCGACTATACGTTGTTGTGTGACAATATCGAAGAATATTTCATTGTTAAGGCATCACTAGTAATCTAATCTAGTAAACTAACCCTCTAATGAGAGACAGATAAAATACGACACAAGCTTTTTCCCGCGGCTTGGCTTATTTGGCCTACCTCATAGGAATCGTGGTTTTCTGATTAAATGTAGCGTACGGACATCAGTGAAAAATAAAAGTATCAGAACAGTATTGCTTTTATATACTTTTTCTGTTTGTAGTCAAGTTTTTCTTTTGTTTTTACCGACTCCTAAAAAAAGGCGTAAGAAGTATGTAAAATTGTTGGAATTGCACAATATTCACATCATCTTATAAAAATATTTTACTTTATTCATTTCCGTCTGTCCGTCCGTCTGTCCGTAGGTTAGCTCAGATACTCTTAGTACTAGAAAACTATAATTAGGCATGGATATACAACGTGTTAAAAAAAAACATGAATATTGTATGGTACCTCTTGTACACGTAAAGTGGCGATGTTTTAATTACGCTTTTATTAAATTGGTATGTATATATGTGAGAGAGCAGTGGTGGCCTAGTGGTATCGGCAGCGACTTGCAAGTTGTAGGTCGTGGGTTCGAGCCCAGGCAGGCGCTTTACTTTGTGTAAATTATTTCATCACCACTGCTTTCAAACCGGTGAAGGAAAACATCGTGAGGAAACCGGCATGTCCTAGAACCAAAAATTCGATGATATGTCATCCACCAACCCGCACTGGGCACGCGTGGTGGATTGCGGTCCATTCCCTCTCACAGAGAGGAGGCCTGTGTCCCAGTAGTGGGAACATTAATAGGCTGATGATGTGATGATGTGATGTGATGTATATATGTAAAGGGATCTTTGAACGTGATTTTCACCCCCTTCAAAACGTCGGATTAATTTGAAACTTTGCACACTTATCAAGGACCGATGACAATGCAATAAATTAAATAGTTTGTTCCAGTACCCTTACCGCCATCGTACCACTCGACAGTTGACGTCTCGCTTACCGCATGCTTACCACGCGCTTCAAGCGGGCGGCTCGCACGCTGTACGCACGCATGCTGCTCGCTTTAAGCACGTTGCTAGATAAATTATCTCGAATAGTTAATAAAGCAAATACTTATAAATAAATGGTACTGATTAAAATGGTGCCATCAAACTGATCTGATGATGACGCCGGAAGCTAAGCCTTGGAACTTCGAAATAAAACAATGTATCATAGCCATGTTGGGCTTAGTGGAATTGTTGGAAGTACCTATCAAAACTAAAAAGAGATAAATTAAAATTTTGTACCCCTTTGTACTCCTTTGCCATGATGTGTTTTATGTATGTATTAAATGTGTGTACATTAATTATAAAATTAAAAAAGAAAACAAACCGAGTGCCGAAACAAAAGACTACAACGTGAAAAATAACTTTTTTTTCCGAAATCGGTGTCAAAAAACGGAAAAGTACCAAAGACACCGACTTCGGAAAAGAAAGTTATTTTTTACTTTGTAAAAAAATCAATCAATCAATTTTAATCTTAAGATAGGTAAGTAGGTACGATTACAATCAAAGCAACAAAATCTGAGGTTGATTGTCTGCAGGGTCTTAAGTAACCTAGCATGACGAAGATGACGGGAACTGAGTTTGCTCGCTTTGCTCGTTTACTTCAGTACCCGTCACCCCCTTCGAAACTAACCTGTCCGTATCGGGGTGCCCCTGAGCTCGCTTCTCTCGACAAATAAATCAAATCAGTTTTTGCAAAAATATACAAAACAAAGTTGACGTTTCTAAATTACCTGTATTAAACGTTACAATTTTGAATATCCCGTGCTCCTGAGCTCGCTTCTCTCGCTGATGAACTCATAAATCTAATCAGTTTTTGCAAAAATAAATAAAGCAAAGTAGACGTTTCTAAATTATATAAACGTTACGATTTTGAATATTATAGTAACTGAATATTATATTAATTGAATATTAATTGAGATGTGCATTAGGTAAAATGTTTATTAAACCATATAAAATTAGGTAAAATATAATATTTAAATAATTCATTATATCATTTGATTGTTATATAAAAAAAGTATATTATATAAAATTAGTTCATTACAGTCATGATCATTAGAAGTTTATAATTATTTCAAACGTTACACACCCGTAAAATACTGGTATTTGAATGCAGCCATCTAATTAGATTGGAAGCCAACCTTAAAAGAGCTGGAATAAAGTAAGGCACATTGACTTCAGCCACTCTTAACTAACTACATACAATAAGACCTCCAGCGTGCAAGCTCCCTAACAGCAATCACGTCGAAATTACACATGCTTAGGCGCCATTGAAGCGGTTAACAGATACATCAAACACCAGTTGCTACTGAAACGCGGCCAAATACTTGCATGACTGATAGCGTTACCTTTTAACCTTTAGGAATTAATCCTAACTCTCTGTCGGCGTGGCTGATTTAATTAGCAATCATCGATACGACGAAGAAAAAGAAGAAGTTAAATTAACCACAGGTATTTATTTATTATATTATTTATTGTACAACACAAAAATATACATATATACAGGACAAAAAACATAATAGCAAGTGTACAATGGTAGGTATGTTAAGGTTATGGAACGAACTAATTAAGTGACTACAAAAATAGAGATACTAGCTTTTTCCTCGGTTTCTGTTTTTAGGGTTCCGTACCCAAAGGGTAAAAACGGGACCCTATTACTAAGACTCCGCGATCCGTCTGTCTGTCTGTCTGTCTGTCTGTCCGTCTGTCACCAGGCTGTATCTCTTGAACCGTGGTAGCTAGACAGTTGAAATTTTCAGAGATGATGTATTTCTGTTGCCGCTATAACAACAAATAAAAACAGAAGAAAATACATATTTAAGGGGGGCTCCCATACAACAAACGTGTTTTTTTTGCCGTTTTTTGCTCGATATCAAGAACGGCAACAGGTAGACGCTTGAAATATTCACAGAATATTTAGTTGTATATTCACTTCAAAAACTAGTAATGATTAAATTAAAATAAAATGAATTAAGGGGGGCTCCCATACAACAAAAATGATTTTTTTTGCCGTTTTTTGCGATAATGGTACGGAACCCTTCGTGCGCGATTCCGACTCGCACTTGGCCGGGTTTTTTTCTACGGCTTCGTTCATGATGCCTGTATCAGAAGAACTGAGTTTTTCCACGGCCTCGTTCAGGACACTTATATCACATGAACTGTGTTTTTCCTCGGATGCGTTTACGACGCCAATGTCACAAGAATTGTGTTTGCTGGGATCAAAAGTATTTATGAAAACCAAAGATCGTGTAATTTTTGTATCAGTGAAAGTATTTACTGAATTAAGAGAGAGCGAGATTCTTTTCGGCACTTGGGGGATACTGTGGTCCAGCAGTGGACGTCTTCCGGCTGAAATGATGATGATGATGAGATTATTTTACATACTCGTACATTAACTTACAATAATCATCATAATAGAGCAGTGGTGGCCCAGTGGATTCGACCCCGACTTACGTGCCATAGGTCGTGGGTTCGAACCTAGGCAGGCGCATTACTTTGTGTAAATTATTTCATTACCACTGCTCTAAAAACCGAGAAGGAAAATATTGGAAGGAATCCGGCATGTCCAAAACTAAAAATTCGAAGACATGTGACATCTACCAACCCGCACTGAGCCTGCGTGGTGGATTATGGCCCATTCCATCTCTCACAGAGAGAAGGCCTGTGTCCCAGCAGTGGGAATGTTAAAAGGCTGATGATGATGAATCATCATAATTATTATTCATATTGTAATTTATTGATGTGCTACTAATATTTAATATTAAAATTGTTGACTCACTGCACGTGTTGGATCAAACTGTAAGTGCTCAGTGTAATTTAGATAAATAAATAATAAAGAATTTTGCCTCTCCATAGATACACATCTATCCGTTTAAATGACAGATTTTATACAAGCTTTTTATTAACTTGCATTGGCAATGTATGTATGTTCGGATCAAATCTTGCAACTGAAAGTAAAGCGGTTATCCTCATCCGATTGAGATACAAGATGCATACACGTTTGATTTGGTTGACAATGCACGTAAGCTAAAAAGCTTGTTAATTTAATTATTCAATTAAAAAAATATATATTTTTCAACAAACTTGCTCATAAAGTGGCTCCTATTTCCTTTTTCATTGCTATTATTCACAAGTGAGTTATAGTTTTTTTTTAATGGTTTCCTGCCTTCATTTTAAATACTTTTAAATTAAACTAATTTTGAAAGTGTCACAAATCAATCCAATGAAAATTAATAAAATAAGTCATTAATTCTAATCCAGTTAAAATTGAAGTATTTTCAATATAATAAAATGTAACACTGTTAATCAATTAAAAGTGTCCCATTCGACATTAATCTCTTTCTATTCCTGTCATGGAAGTAGTACTTACTATATCCATAACATGATATGGGTAGTAATTACTATTTCCATGATATCCATTAAATACATAAAATGTGGCATAGCTTCTAGTCAAACAATTCAGCAAAATGCTAGAACCTAACATATTGCTTGCTCATTTCATGCAACTTCGTATTCAACTAGATAATTTCAACTTGTACGTGTTAAATAAATAAAATGTCTACTTAAATATAACTTTTGTTTCTCTGCAATAAAGAAAACTTGAAATTCCCCATTTTGTACGTGGCTAAAACGCTATCCGCGAAAAGCTCAAAAAAGAAAGTAACCTCATTGTTTTAGTCTATCGCCGATAGCCATTGTTAGATGCGCGCGCATAGGAAAACTGATTAATTTACCCCGCCATTGCGAAAAAAATTCACAACTCGTTTTCACTGTTGAAAATGTTTTTTTTGTATTATTTTCTTCACAAGTGTGTTGAAAAACGTCGTATGATACACGTGTGTATTGATGATTACCGTCCTCGGCTCTCTTACTCACCTAAAGGCTCGGGTCTCAATGGCGCCTCAGCGGTAATCACCAACATTACGCACTTGTACCATAATGTACTATTATGACATTGTTTTTCTAACTCAAAATGCCATAACCAAGAACAATTTATAAGTTTTTCGACAATAGAACCATACGCACACCATCTCCACCAGTATTCAGTGCTTATTAAATCACTAAGCAATATATATATTTGTTATTTATTTCAAGACCTAACAGTTTTATAACTTTAGTAGGTTTCTATGAACCTACCTACTAGAGGTGCAACTCTGCCCTTCCCTTTGGCGAATAGGTACAGACCACAAACATAAATCTTACTAGAAAACGCAAGTCGCTCCATCTGTATGAAAACCTAGCGTGCCACTTATTTACACACAATTTAAAAACAGAACTTACCAATGAAAGAAAACATTTCCAATGCCTCGGCCAACTTTTTCTATACAGTCTTTACAGGTCAATATGGCATCAAAAGGCATTTTTCTAGATTTCGGTGGATTTCCGGGGCCGATAATGCTAAATGAACAGCTCAAATTACGATCATTGATCGTAGTTTTACTCCGTTTTTTGACACTCGAAGTACATACAACGGCGTCATCTAGTTAGATTTATATCTGTGGTACAGACACACTGGGTTGCAACTTTTCCAAGGAATTCGTGGTTTAAAATTTGTCAATATTCCAGAAAAACACGACCCAAAGAAACAAATGAAAAACTGATTTTGAAAAAGGAATAACATGCCATAACATAAAGTTTATTTAAACTTAGAATTCCAAATCAATCCGAAGTTATCACAGTTCACAGTGACCAGTTTAATAAAACGGCTATTTCTTAGGTTCATAGTATCTTGACCAGGGTTTTATGACCTTCAAGTCTAACCAGCTTTTAACTGCATTCTAGTTTTACGTCATCTGACTTCCGAAACAGAAAACTGAGGGAAACTGGCTGTAGCCACTAGCCACTTACACGGCTTCCGAAAGCAATTTGATTGGCGGTTGCTATTTTTGTCAGACAATAACAATAGTTAGTTTGAGTTCAAAGAATTTCCAGATACTCTTTTTTGCGTTTTGAAACCTAAAAAATTAAATTGCGGAACACTTTTCATTAGAATCCAGGGACTTTCAAGCATCCATTGATATTTTTGATTGGTTAGCAAGTAGTTCTGGGATACGATAATAATATGATTTTTGTGAGAGAAACATGATTAAAAAGGCTTCGTCGCAGAATGTTCCTTTCGCAAAACGTCCTTTTCGCAAAATGTCGCTAAATGCTCCTTTCGCAGAATTTCCATTTTGTGTTATGTTCAAAAAAAGTCAAAAATTTTAAGTCAAATATGGTTTTTATTATTGTTTCTTATTACCACGACTATATAGTTAATTGTTCATAACTTTGTTCTTATATATATACAATTCTTTCAGGCCTGCAATCCTGATAATGTCCCTTTGTCTAGGCCACAGATAATATAACACTAGCATAGTCTAGGCCCTCCTATTTTCTTTCGTTTGTGTGTATATAAATACGTTTTGGTTTATAGTCTTTTTAAGCAGTACCTAACAACAACAGCCTTATTGCGTAAGTAAATTTGGCAGGGCAAAGGCAATCACTTAGGCTTAACACGCACTGCGATTTTTATTCGCGCGAATTTTTTTCCGCACATCTGTGACCTATGGAAATGTATGAAGCTGCACGCACTGCGGAAAAAAAATCGCGCGGAAATAATATCGCAAGAAATCCGTGTTTTGCCACAGAATCCACCGCAACGCAGCGCGGATAAAATTCGCGTGAATATTTTGAACTCTATGAACAGGTAGAAGGAGACAGAAATCGCGAAATTTTATCCGCAGTGCGTGTTAGTCAAATTCAGTACGCGAAAAAAAATTCGCGCGAATATATTCGCGCGAATAAAAATCGCAGTGCGTGCTTAGCCTTATACGGAAATCCAAATCGCGTCTTTCGTCTCGCATGAGATTGGTCATTTGTTCTTACTCTTTGCCCTTTGCCTTGGCGAATTCATTTACGCAATAAGGCTGCAGGTTCTCATATTTGCTACTTTTCACACTATGTAACTTTAAAAACAATTTGGAAGTGGGCTTGATTTTATAATGTTCAGTATTTTTCAACTAAAGCTCATTTTAAATAGTTACACCATTCGCCAGCGGCAGCCTTTCCCCACAATATTGCAGGTGTTCCTCTTATACACGTGCCGTCGCCGATAGTTACAAATGGCTCAATTAAACGACACTCGCCGACACCACGTGGACTTAACTTTTATTTTCTAAACACAATATATCAGAGACTTCTCACACACGTGGCTTAAAGATAGAAAGAAAATGTTCATTACTTGCATTACATTCTACATTTTAAAATATAAAAAAGCAATTGACAGTCGGCAATAACAACCTGCACTTGCTACCCCATATCAGATTACTATCCAATCACCCTATATACTGACTTAGATACGACTGCGTTAGCTTTCCTGTCGGTTTTTTTTTTAAATCAAGTATTTCTTATCACTGTTACTAACCACACTTATCGAGATTGTTAAAATGCACGTGAAACTGTCACTGGATATTATGTAAAATACGTGTAAAGATGACATGAGTAGATTTAGATGAATATCAAAATTATTATCTTCATCGGAGCTATCTCACTCAGAATTTTTGTGAAATGGTTATTATGCAATAACATAACAAACAGTATTCGCTACATGATTTGAAAATGATTTTGCATTGAATTCATCATTGTTTCAGCTGAAAGACGTCCACTGCCAAAATGTCGCCACATTGACCGGTCCCTTGCGTCTTACATCCAGTGGAATCCCGCAACCTTAACCAGGTCACAGATAATATAATAGTAGCATACAGATATCTCATCCCATACAAAGAAACTTTGCCGACGTAACTAGCGTTTTTTCTCTGATTAAGATGATTATTTTTATAAGTACTTCGATCGCGTTCGGTTTCGGTACACATCAATAGATGGTGTTAGCAGCACTTTGCAAGTAAAAGGGTTTTCTCATTTCAAATCAAATCAAATCATCTTTATTGTGGACTATAGGTATACATCATAAATACAGGTCTTAAACAATTAAAATAAGTTCAGCTATGTCCCGCCGTTGATGCATACAATAATAAAATACAAATCAGAAGTTAAACACAATTAGTCATATTAGTCTAGATACATTATTAAAATATTCCAAATTATAAATGCATACAAATTCAATTCCAAGTCATGTTAGTCGTAATTCATTATGATACTTATTTTTCCTTTCATGTCATTGGAATACAATATTTTTGTCACACAAATAATCTTTGACATCATAATAACATTTGTCTATTAATAAGGAATGTAGTTTCTTTTTAACCGACTTACCAAAAAGGAGGAGGTTCTATGTTCGACATTATGTATGTTTTTTTTTTTTTTTTGTTTATGTTCACCGATATCTCCGTCAATTGTGGACCGATTTTAAAAATTCTTTTTTTGAATAAAAGAGCATATTTCTAAATTGGTCCCATTTTAATTTGGTGAAGATCTGATGAAGAACTTCGGAGATATACAACAGAACTCTTCAATAAATAACGGAAAATCTCTCGCGACTACTGCAATCGCATGTCTGTTCATTGTTCATACCATTTCATAACATAACATCACGCCAGTACGCTCGAAAGGGGTACGCAGATCCCTCATTTCACCGATTATATTCAAGTTTCATGTTATTCGGGTAATCTATTCTGGCGTTATAGGTACTTACTTAGTATACAACTTGCCTATAATATTAAATAGGTACAACTAAAAAGGGTAAAATAAAAAACTTTTTTGCAAAAAAATACTACCGACTTCCAAATAAAAAACTACAAAGTGAAAAGTAACTTTATTTTTGGAAGTCGGTGTCTATATAGCATAAAAATTGGTACCTACGAAAGATGAAAGACACCGACTTCCAAAAATAAAGTTATTTTTCACTTTGTAGTTTTTTATTTGGAAGTCGGTAGTATTTTTTTGCAAAAAAGTTTTTTTTAAACTGGAGGATTGGTAATTGTTTAATGTCATCCGGTATTATAGATTAATGATGTCATGCATAATAGTACATTATGGTACAAGTGTGCAATGTTGGTGATTACCGCTGAGGCGCCATTGAGACCCGAGCCGTTAGGTGAGGGTCTTAAGAGAGCCGAGGACGGTAATCATCAATACACACGTGTATCATACGACGTTTTTCAACACACTTGTGAAGAAAATAATACAAAAAAAAACATTTTCAACAGTAAAAACGAGTTGTGATTTTTTTTTCTCAATGGCGGGCAAAATTAATCAGTTTTCCTATGCGCGCGCATTTCACAATGGCGATCGGTCATTAAGTCAAGTAAAAGAACGAAGTTTCTTTTTTTTTGGCTTTTCGTGGATAGTGTTTTAGCCACGTACAAAATAGGGAATTTCAATTTTTCTTTATTACAGAGCAAATAAAATTTATATTTGAGTGCAAGTTTTATTTATTAAGCACGTACAAGTTGAAATTATATATTTAAAATACGAAGTTGCATGAAATGAGCAAGCAATAGGTACATTAATTTATTTGTACTATTGAGCACGATCTTTTTTGTATCGAAACTTTTTTAAGAACAAAGCAACTCAACCAATGAAATAAAAAAAAAACTCTATAACTCACTAGTGAATAATAGCAATGAAAAAGTCACAGTTTGATAATAGGTATCATTATGTGCCTAATTGCAGTGAAATTAGAGCCACTTTATGAGCAAGTGTGTTGAAAAATACTTTTATTTAATAGTGCCGTTTTACCATAAGGTATTTGTACCTCTAACCTTTTTTTATCCCTTAATTTTCGATAATAGCTTTTGGCAGCAGTCTTATAGTAGCTTAGATTTAATTTCACAAAAATATTTGATTCGTAAATGTATAGGGAAGGCAATGTGAGAATTTTTAGATTTTTAAAGTAAGGTTGACAGCTAATTGTACTATTTATTTGGCACATTGCTCTAATGCACTTTTTTTGAGCTTTAAATATTAATTCCTTGTCTACCGAATTGCCCCAAAATATAATGCCGTATCTCAGTAATGGTGCCACCAGTCCGTGATAGGCCATTAAAATCGCTTCTTTGTTAACTATTTTGGAGAGCTTGTAAAGAGCGAATGAGGATTTGTTGATTCTTTTGCAGAGATTGTCTAAATGGGTTGTCCATGAAAGTCTGTAGTCAATATTTATTCCTAGAAATTTTGTATTTGTTACAGATTCTACCATCTGCCCGTTATAATTTACATTAATACTTTTCGGTTGAGTTCTTTGGTGGAAGTGCATTATATTTGTTTTTTCTAAATTTATTTTTAGATTGTTATCAATTAACCATTTAATTATAGTTCTTAATGTTTCATTTATTTCATTTTCATAGTCATTCTGACTGTCACATTTTATTACTACAGTACTGTCATCTGCAAAAAGTACCATGGGATGCTTTATGTGTCTAGGGAGATCATTAATATAAATAAGAAAAAGCAAGACACTACCTTGTGGAACTCCTAGTTTTATGATTTTGCATTGAATTCATCATTGTTTCAGCTGAAAGACGTCCACTGCCAAAATGTCGCCACATTGACCGGTCCCTTGCGTCTTACATCCAGTGGAATCCCGCAACCTTAACCAGGTCACAGATAATATAATAGTAGCATACAGATATCTCATCCCATACAAAGAAACTTTGCCGACGTAACTAGCGTTTTTTCTCTGATTAAGATGATTATTTTTATAAGTACTTCGATCGCGTTCGGTTTCGGTACACATCAATAGATGGTGTTAGCAGCACTTTGCAAGTAAAAGGGTTTTCTCATTTCAAATCAAATCAAATCATCTTTATTGTGGACTGTAGGTATACATCATAAATACAGGTCTTAAACAATTAAAATAAGTTCAGCTATGTCCCGCCGTTGAGGCATACAATAATAAAATACAAATCAGAAGTTAAACACAATTAGTCATATTAGTCTAGATACATTATTAAAATATTCCAAATTATAAATGTATACAAATTCAATTCCAAGTCATGTTAGTCGTAATTCATTATGATACTTATTTTTCCTTTCATGTCATTGGAATACAATATTTTTGTCACACAAATAATCTTTGACATCATAATAACATTTGTCTATTAATAAGGAATGTAGTTTCTTTTTAACCGACTTACCAAAAAGGAGGAGGTTCTATGTTCGACATTATGTATGTTTTTTTTTTTTTTTGTTTATGTTCACCGATATCTCCGTCAATTGTGGACCGATTTTAAAAATTCTTTTTTTGAATAAAAGAGCATATTTCTAAATTGGTCCCATTTTAATTTGGTGAAGATCTGATGAAGAACTTCGGAGATATACAACAGAACTCTTCAATAAATAACGGAAAATCTCTCGCGACTACTGCAATCGCATGTCTGTTCATTGTTCATACCATTTCATAACATAACATCACGCCAGTACGCTCGAAAGGGGTACGCAGATCCCTCATTTCACCGATTATATTCAAGTTTCATGTTATTCGGGTAATCTATTCTGGCGTTATAGGTACTTACTTAGTATACAACTTGCCTATAATATTAAATAGGTACAACTAAAAAGGGTAAAATAAAAAACTTTTTTGCAAAAAAATACTACCGACTTCCAAATAAAAAACTACAAAGTGAAAAATAACTTTATTTTTGGAAGTCGGTGTCTATATAGCATAAAAATTGGTACCTACGAAAGATGAAAGACACCGACTTCCAAAAATAAAGTTATTTTTCACTTTGTAGTTTTTTATTTGGAAGTCGGTAGTATTTTTTTGCAAAAAAGTTTTTTTTAAACTGGAGGATTGGTAATTGTTTAATGTCATCCGGTATTATAGATTAATGATGTCATGCATAATAGTACATTATGGTACAAGTGTGCAATGTTGGTGATTACCGCTGAGGCGCCATTGAGACCCGAGCCGTTAGGTGAGGGTCTTAAGAGAGCCGAGGACGGTAATCATCAATACACACGTGTATCATACGACGTTTTTCAACACACTTGTGAAGAAAATAATACAAAAAAAAACATTTTCAACAGTAAAAACGAGTTGTGATTTTTTTTTCTCAATGGCGGGCAAAATTAATCAGTTTTCCTATGCGCGCGCATTTCACAATGGCGATCGGTCATTAAGTCAAGTAAAAGAACGAAGTTTCTTTTTTTTTGGCTTTTCGTGGATAGTGTTTTAGCCACGTACAAAATAGGGAATTTCAATTTTTCTTTATTACAGAGCAAATAAAATTTATATTTGAGTGCAAGTTTTATTTATTAAGCACGTACAAGTTGAAATTATATATTTAAAATACGAAGTTGCATGAAATGAGCAAGCAATAGGTACATTAATTTATTTGTACTATTGAGCACGATCTTTTTTGTATCGAAACTTTTTTAAGAACAAAGCAACTCAACCAATGAAATAAAAAAAAAACTCTATAACTCACTAGTGAATAATAGCAATGAAAAAGTCACAGTTTGATAATAGGTATCATTATGTGCCTAATTGCAGTGAAATTAGAGCCACTTTATGAGCAAGTGTGTTGAAAAATACTTTTATTTAATAGTGCCGTTTTACCATAAGGTATTTGTACCTCTAACCTTTTTTTATCCCTTAATTTTCGATATTAGCTTTTGGCAGCAGTCTTATAGTAGCTTAGATTTAATTTCACAAAAATATTTGATTCGTAAATGTATAGGGAAGGCAATGTGAGAATTTTTAGATTTTTAAAGTAAGGTTGACAGCTAATTGTACTATTTATTTGGCACATTGCTCTAATGCACTTTTTTTGAGCTTTAAATATTAATTCCTTGTCTACCGAATTGCCCCAAAATATAATGCCGTATCTCAGTAATGGTGCCACCAGTCCGTGATAGGCCATTAAAATCGCTTCTTTGTTAACTATTTTGGAGAGCTTGTAAAGAGCGAATGAGGATTTGTTGATTCTTTTGCAGAGATTGTCTAAATGGGTTGTCCATGAAAGTCTGTAGTCAATATTTATTCCTAGAAATTTTGTATTTGTTACAGATTCTACCATCTGCCCGTTATAATTTACATTAATACTTTTCGGTTGAGTTCTTTGGTGGAAGTGCATTATATTTGTTTTTTCTAAATTTATTTTTAGATTGTTATCAATTAACCATTTAATTATAGTTCTTAATGTTTCATTTATTTCATTTTCATAGTCATTCTGACTGTCACATTTTATTACTACAGTACTGTCATCTGCAAAAAGTACCATGGGATGCTTTATGTGTCTAGGGAGATCATTAATATAAATAAGAAAAAGCAAGGGACCCAAGACACTACCTTGTGGAACTCCTAGTTTTATGGTTCTAGTTTGGGATCTAGATCTAGTTTGGTCTTCTCATCCCGCGTTTTAAGGCATATTCTAGTTATTTCTGTTAACTGCTTTCTATCACATAGATATGAGTGAATGAGGTCTAGTGCCTTTCCCCTTATGCCATATGAATCTAGTTTTTGAAGCAGTATGTTATGGTCAACACTGTCAAAGGCTTTACTCATATCCATGAAAATAGCACATATTGGATTTCTTTTGTCCATATTAGTCAAAACAATGTTAGTAAGTTCATATATTGCAGCGTTAATGGACTTACCCTTGCGAAATCCTTTTTTTTTCGCTAGCCAAGATATTATACTTATCTAAAAAATTGTAAAGACGACTATGAATGGTTTTTTCGAATATCTTTGAGAAGATGGGTATCAAAGCTATAGGTCTATAATTTCCGGTTCTTGACTACTTTTTTCTTTAAATACAGTGATGATTTGTTTATAGTAATTTTTTGCACGTTTTTACAGTTTCATTATACCAATATCCTATCATTTTGTGCTTAGGAGAGTTGATTAAAAAGAAACATACAATTTTTATGATCAATTCTAGAAAATTTAAATTTTAAAAAACAATTCAACAACAAATCGATGCATATCGCAACATCTAGTGATATTTATATGAACCAAATTTTCTTTGTCAGCGCTGGGACCCGGTGACCAGGTAATCAATGCGTGCAGTTATTATATATGGGTTTAAACCCAGGCAGGCTTACTTTGTGTAAATTATATCACCAACACTGCTCTCAAAACGGTGTAGGAAAACATCGTGAGGAAACCGGAATGTCTTAGAAACAAAAATTCAAATACATGTGACATTCACCCACCCGCACTGGGTCCGCGTGGTGGATTATGGCCCATTCCCTCTCACAGAGAGGATTCCTGTTTCAAAGCAGTGGGAAAATTAAAAAGGCTGATGATGATGATAAACAAAGTAACCTATCAAAAACACCACAATAAAACAAATATCAAAAAAAAAATTCGTAGTACAGCAAATTTTCGGTTCCCACAGTTTTTTTAATAATGCGTAGATATAATAGCCAAACCCTACAACCACACGCATTCTTCGCTTACATTATTCTACACATTATTCTAAACGTTTGTTTGTATGTAAAAGTATTTTCCACTAGAGCTGCTATGGGAGAGTAGGAGTATGAAGTTATCCTATTGATGGGTATTACACACATCCACTCTCACATATTCGAATTTCGTATGTAATTTTTTAACAATAAATTATACTTCTTATTCTCATTCCTATATTGCACTCTAAGTTATCAATTCATTCTCAACTGCTTCAAAACGATTACACAAAAAACTGCATGATTCAATGGATTCAGTAGCATTATAAAAAAAAAACAATGAAGTCAGATTCACAACTGATATCAAGAAACCTAAATCCTCTGTCAGATTGCAATAAAGACCAGACACTTATCATCTCGTCAGACACATTTAATCCAAGATATGTTACACAATAGCACACGTATGTAAACGTTACAGATTGAGACTACGTATACGTAAAAGACTACTTATTGGTAATTCCCGGTAAAAATTGGCCTTTCTCAAAAGGCGACTTAAGGCCTGTTCAGAAATAGATGATATTCGAATATCGTCGACGGTATGGAAATGCGAAGCGATATTTCGCGAGATTATCTGTATGAACAGCGAGAATAACATACTTATTTGGATTACCTACTCTAAGTAGAGAATCGGTAAGGCTCAGGTTATCATCAGGAGACTTATCTATTATAAATTTAGTCCGGGTCCTATTGTCTCCTAATTACCAACAAACTTCGATCATCCAATCCTACCAATCGGCAAAAGACAGATGAGTAGTAAAAAGTAGTCCCAATGTCCACCACCAACGAGACTTGGGTCATTGAATAGCCTATCAAAAATATTCAGCTGAATTGGGACACTCGATGGAACTGCATAATCTAATTCCGCCCAGCCCGTTTCATCATCGGACTACCAGACGTACGGCGATGCGCCATCGATACATGGTGGACATCCCACCCATACGCACTAAACGTTTTGAAAATACTTTTATTATGCGTACAGCTAAGGAGTGGAATTCCCTGCCGGAGTCTGTGTTTCCCGATAGCTACAACCTAGGGGTCTTTAAGTCAAGAGTGAATAGGTTACTTCTAGGCAGGCGTGCTCCATCATCGGCCACATCATCGCTTACCATCAGGTGAGATGGTGGTCAAGCGCGAGCCTATATAAGATAAAAAAAAAAAAAAAAAAAAAACTCCTTCTTTTTTTAAAGTCTGTTAAAATTGGAGTAATTTCTACTTAGCCACCCTTTAAAAAAGACCATCGGTTAAAAGTTAGACCTACATACAGTTACATGTTTGCCTCTCTCAATCTCTTCTCAATCTCTTTCGATTCTTCATTTTTAAACCTTCTTACTTAAATCGGGATGTCTGTCTAGAACCTGCGATCTGGCGTCAATTTAAAAAAATAACCTCAACAGTTGAATTATGTAGATCTATTAGCAATTAATTTGAACAGCTCAGTTGACTGTGTAAGACTCTAAGCATTCGTAGACCGGCTTATGGGCGCCTCACCAATCTAATTAGATGATTGGACACGGATGAGCAGTAAATGGACTGCACGAGCCAATTTGTTTTGATTCGAACAAACAGTTTGGTTCAGTTTGGTTCATGAGACGCATTAGCGCAGTTTTTTTCTTGAATGAATACCGTGCTTCACCGGTGAGATAGTGGTCAAGTGTGAGCCTATCTATAATTATCATCAGTCAAAGTGCGGCACCCTTCAAGTCTGAACATTTTAAATAAATTAAGTACCTAAGTAACCTTATGTGTGTCTAGTATATAGGAAAGTATCTGGGGCTTGTCCCCATCACAACGTCACGACGTCGCATGGACAACGTGGAACGGTGCGGAGATGCGGCGCGGCACGTTTGCGTAACTTGCTTATTAACATTACCGTGTCGTAAAAGCGCACGTCACGGTGTCGCTACGAAACACGTTGTCGTAGCGCTTTTGACGATTTACGACACGTCGCGTCGTTCCGCGGTGACGTTACCGTAACTCGCAGCGACATCGTACCCATCCACGTTGACGACATAGTGACGTGGTGATAGGGACAAGCTTGTAAGAATCAATTTGACCGAATTGTTTAGTATTGCAAGTAGATTAAAAGACAAGCTTTCTACGATTCGATGAATTTGTTGACACGCTCAGCGCCCATCAGAAACTCCACTTTCTGCGCGTGCAACCATATCACGGCCTTGGCTTTCACATTGTCATTCCATTCGCTTTCTACTCCGTGTCTCTATTACCTCAAACGTTTACGAGCGACTAGCGGCGCTATCACCGGCTGCACACTGCACATTGATACTGCCTCCTAAGTGAATTGAACATAACAGGATTGCGATTTCAAAGAGATGAACTATTGCTGATTATATTAACTACTAATACTTTTTGTAAAACGAATCTGATTCTATACGGCTCTTAAATTATAAATGACATTTTGCAAAAAAGTCCTGAAACCCTGAAATCTGACGCCAATCTTGCCAAGCGTTATTGTGTTTCTTAGTTAATGGGTTGTGGAGGTCAGATAGGCAGTCACTCCGTGTAAAATACTGGTATGGATAGTTAGACCCATCATGCGAAGCGCTATGTGTGGGTAAGCATGTGTGGGTATAACAGCTCACAATGTTAGGACCCATTAATATTAATGATAATTTTTATACGTGGTGCTAGGCAACTGGTCTTATACCAATTGTAAACGACCCTTTGTGCCTGTTGGCCTTGTTTGTTCTGTCTCCTGCAGAATATGGAGGGAAGTGGAAATTTGTATTTTACCTACTCCTCCGCTATTCTTTTCTGATTAATTTCTTTGCGGGATCCAAGACAACGAAATACATTCTGCGGGACTTCATCAAGCTTCATTGCTTGGGCGCTTTTCTGGTGGTCGCCACTGTTGATTCTGGCTTGCAGGAGTTGCACTGGTTTGGGAATAGTGCAGTGGGATTGATCCAAAAAAAGAAAAAGTTTGTGTGGGTGGTTGTTTGCTCGGACGTCGACTGTCCCTTCACTGCTACACATAATGTATAATTACAAGCGCACGCACACATGGCGCCGCGCGCACAGATGTGTTGAACTATCTATAATATAGCCATATCCGGTTAGACTGGAAGCCGACTTAATTGGAAAAACCATATGCAAGCACATGACTGTGCCAGCGGATGGTGTTGCCGTGGCTTACTTAGTACCTGGCCAAAAAAAAATTTATGAAAAAAGATTTATTTTACGAAGAATTTAAATTAGGAAAAAGAAGAGCTAAAATAGAACGTTCAAATTATATTCCGTCTAGCAATAAATTGTACATTTGACAGCTCAAAAACTTATCTATCATTTAGTGTTGACTTAAATGTAAAATTAATGGCTGAACGGAATTTAGTAGGTAGTATAGGTACTGCTTGAAATTATCTGTTCAAAAAGTAGGTATCTAAATTCACTTTAAGATTTGACAAAAGGCTAAATCTTATGGAAGGAAAGAATCTTATTGGATTCCTAAAATAAGTTCAAAAAAACCTGACTCGGCACAGATAGTGTAATATCATCTTGTTTCAAAATTGCATTTTAATACAATACGGTGCTTTTTAGGGTTGCGAAGTCAACAAGGAACCCTTATAGTTTCGCTCTGTCCGTCTGTCCGTCCGCAGCTTAGCTCAGAGAATCTAAGTACTAGAAAGCTATAATTTGGCATGGATATACATTATTATTAATTCCGACAAAGAAGTAAAATAAAATCATGAAAACAAATTTTTTTTTGGGTTCCTCATATAGACGTAAAGTGGGGATGATATTTTTTTTCTCGTCTTTCCCATGGAGTGGGGTATCGTTGGATAGGCCATTCAAAAATATAATGGGTTTGTTAAAACCATTTTTCGATTCAGAGATCCGTTTGCGTAAAATTAAGCTTTAAATGCTGCCAGAGAAATGGTTGCTCTTGGCTATGTGAAAAAATTCACAGCAGTAGTAAATATAACGAAATTAAAAGGAAAACTATCACAGATAAGTAGGCTTTACAAGTTTACCAGTAATAGTCGACCAACTTATAAAATGTACTTGGAACAGTAAAAATTTTGTACAAATGACATTGAAAAATTACTTAAATAACATTGTTAGCTTTGTAAAACAGAGTAAATATATGCTTATGAACCATGTTAAAATATACAAAAATAAAATCATAACAGGCTTTACAAGTTTACGAGTAATAGTAGACCAACTTATAAAATGTACTTGGCACAGTAAAATTTTTGTACAAATGCCATTGAAAAATTACTTAGATAACGTTGTTAGCTGTGTAAAATAGATAGTAAATATATGCTTATGAACCATGTAAAGATATACAAAAATAAAATCATAACATCCTTAAGAGACCCTACAAGTTACACGAGCCAAAAACAAAAAATAGCTACTTTTTCAGCGAAAATTTCAGAAAAATATATGATCAAAAAGTAATGACAAAAAAAACGACACAGATCCGTCGTCTACAAGCCCTTGAGCGACGATTTATAAGGCAATGTTTAGACAATTTATTAAAATAAAATATTAAAATTAGATTCGATTGATAAACACCTCAAATTTCAAATTATTTACTAGTTATTTTTACATGATAAAATTGCTTTTTTTCCGCGTGGACAATATTTTTTTTAAGTACCAATACAATAAACTTTGAAAAACAAAATTTGGTGGCTTACTAGTATACATTCCCAGTCCACACCATTTATTGCAGATTGTTATTCGCCACCAGTAAGCTAAAAAAGCAATTAAAAACCTGGTGTTTCGGGATTACGTAAAAATGTGTGTAAGGAATTTATTTTTTCTAATTTTAATTGAGCAGTTATCAAAAATATGTATTTACCAGACGCAAAAAGTTGCATTAATAGATTTATCATATATCTTGTACTTATTGAGAAATTTGCCCTGAAAAAGTAGCTGTTTTCTGTTTCTAGCTCGTGAAACTTGTAGGGACTCTTAATGATTAAGCTCGACGACTACTAACTTGGACTCTTTTTTATAAAAGAGTCCAACTTTAAAATTAGCGAATGATTAAAAATATTTTTTGGTGTTAAAGTGTAATAAAAATCGAGGAACTAAAAGTAAACCAGGGTCAAAGCAGTCACTTCAAGGTATCAACAATTTAAAATTAGAATCCATTTTTTTTATAAAACACGCGGTATACAACCATAGATTTAGTATGTTTCCGCATACAGAATATGAACATTAAAGAACTTGGTAATAATTTGAATTTGACAGAAGGGAACGACGAACATAGTTCAGTGCCTGTTCTGTGCCAATAATTAACATATTTTCTGATTAAACATTACTATTAAATAGTCGCATGACTAAGCATTTGTCTTTTATCTTGATACTGGTATCCTGCTGATAACTACATTCTAATGTCGACCAGACGACTTTATTATGGCAAGCTCCCATCCAAATGTTTTCTACTATTCCTAATATATAATAATACATAATACTCTAATAATAACCTAATATATAATACTCTTCATTCATCATTCCGCCATATCGATCAGACGTCGAAGGCGTTCTCAAGTTTATCAGTTACTCAAAGGGTGTGGGATGACAAAGAAAACCTAAGTTCCTCTGCGTTTAGTGCGAACTGTCAAGCGGTGAAGTTGAAGGAGACGATATTAAATACTTGACGGTTTTGTAGGTAGTTTAGTATTAATTTAATTGTGTGTTGGTGTACCAAAAATGGATTCATTGTTTAATCTATGTAAACTGTTCCTCTATGGATGACGATTTTTCATTGTGTTGCTTTTGTTAAAATTATGTATGGTAAATCAAATTTAAACTTCATAGTATCCTGGGGGAAACCGACCGTAACACTTAATGCAAGATAATATATAAAATAAGAAAATTTTGTCACACAACTTTTGATACAGTTGACACGGGAGAAAGCAGAAGAAAACGTGTGGCGCCGACCCAGCCGCAAGCCGTTTGAGCGTGAAGAAGTAATAAACATACAAACACACACACACTCACAAACTTTCGCCTTTATAATATTACTAGCTGACGCCCGCGGCTTCGCTCCCGTCAACTGGCTACCTACCTACCTACCCTACCCTGCCTACCTACCTACACTACCCTACCTACCTTCCCACCTACCCACCTACCCTACCTACCAACCTACCTACCCAACCCTACACTACATAATTTTTTTTTTCCTTCCTCCACTGACTCCCTTTTCATTCGTATCACTCTTCGCACAGAATATACATCTTTTCTTTGGCCTTCCTCTCCCTCTCCATCCATCTATATTTATATTCGTAACTCTATTAGTAACATGACCATACAAGGACATACGGTTTCCATTCAACTTTTCTGTCACTGGCCCTACTTTGAAACTGCCCCTTATATATTAATTTCTCAATGTTGCCATTCTTTTCACTCTGCACATACACGGAAGAAAGAAAAGAAGATAGAAAATATATTCAGAAATTAAGATTTTGTAAAAAGAAAACTTATACATACTCGGGCTTTTCTTCTACGTCACTAAAACAGCATAGTCTTCTAATTTTATTCCGAGTTTATTTAACCCTTTTATTCTCAGAACAGCCTACATACCGAAGCAAAAACATAACTAACCAAAGAGCAGAAGAGCGAAGTTCATCGCCAGTGATCTTAGGGCTTCGGCCGGCACAAACAACAAACTTCAAAGGGCTGGCTGTGCAAACAATAGTTATTCACAAAATAAACCGCCAGCTCTAGCCCTTTTGAATTCAGGGTAATTTGATTAGACGCACTTCACAGGTCCTTAGTTATCTTCTATATTTATATCATCTCAAATTTAAAAATTATGTTCTTCACTAGGATAGAATGTTGACATTTTTCTGAAGGCAAATCAATAGTCACTTATTAGTTTTATTGACGTCACCCAGGATTCAGTAAAAATACCAGTGCAGTTCACTAAGGATCACTTGCGCCAAAAACTTAACTCAGATTTATTTGTTAACACGAGGTTAAATAACAAATATTTCTTACATAAGTGGCCTGTTAGCTACTAACTTGGAGTTAGTAAGATAACTCTGAGTGGGTGAAAGATCCTTGTATTTCGCGCTTGCATGATATTGTCACTGTTGACATTTGTTTGTGAAATAGTCTGTGGAATATATAAAAAAAACAAGATTGCGACATTAATTCCGATTTTGGCTATCGCATCAAAGAACGCCAATACTATTCTTATATAGTTGTAAGTTATTAAAAATCTATACTTTTTGAAAGCTATTCACTGCTGTAAAATAAAACCAGTATTGAAGTATTTTTGTTTGAAAAGTAATAATTTGAACGAAGTACCTTAAAGACTTTTGGGACGCATAATTAACACAAACGAACAAGTTTTCGAGTAAAATTTATAGGATTTGAAATAATTTGAAAAGGTACACTTTACTTTCTACCGGTATAAGCTAAACTTCGAAGAAAATGGAATGTTTTCGTACAAAATTCGTTAAATACATCTTGTTCTTAAAGGTGACTAGGAAGTTTATACCTACCTATCAAAGTTCTGGTAATGTAAAGTTTGATTTACAAATTAATTTGTAAATCAAACAGTTTGGTGTAAAGGTGAACGCTAATACAGATCAATATAGCTTCTCCTCTCGTAAAATCCGTTTCAAAAGCTGTGATTATATTCACACTCTACCTGTACAAATAATTGCTAGAAAATAAATTTCATTTATGGTGTGGAAAGTCGGTTGGTATTTCGGTAGTGCGTAATGTAACGCACACAAAAGTCGTTAGGTATTTTGGTAGTGCGTAATATAAATTGGCAACTAAATCGTCCGTGGGCGCGCTCCCTAAGGGAGACAAAAGAATTGCTAATAGGTGTACATGCAACTGCACAGAGGTCAAGCTTGTTATTACAGCACAATGTCTGAAAGAATTTATAAATAAGGCTGACTTTCACGAAACACTTAACTCAGAGTTAGTTGCTAACACGAGGTTAAATTGACAATATTGTTTGACAAAATATCAGCAACTAAGTCTGAGTCAAGTTTTTCGTGCAAGTCGGCCATATTTATGACTTCTTTCAGATATTGTGCTGTGTACAATGATCACTGATGCCACTTTTGTGTCAGAAACTCTATTTTTAAAATTACAAAATGTATAATAACTGGCTCTGAAAAATACGTCCAGATTCACATAAAACTTTTTAAGTGATGCAGAGTGACGTGAAGAACTATCTTTCGAAGTTTATTGCGTTATGAAATCATTCAAATTTTATAGGGTGACGGCGACTTTGACATGGCTGTATCTTTGTTCTCCACCGCGGGTGCAGCGACTGACGCTTATTTTGCTGATCATTGTACGTTACGCAACAGCATTCGGTATAAAATGACTAATAAAAATACCACGCTGCCTGCCGTACTATAAACAGTCTTACCGTAGCAGTAAGTAATCTGTCAATTACAATTCATTAGGTATATTTTGATCAAACGCTGACCTTTACAACAAATGAATGATGAATAAAATACAAATAATACTACATTTACAATAAAGTAGGCGTTACGCGAACTTCAAATGATTTATGATTCTAAATATCTAATGGTTTAATGAATCAAATGAATGAGACAATATTATGCACGAGTTCTGAAAATGTTAACTTTATTACAATTGTCATTTTGCGTATTCTATTTCGTTTTATAGCTGTAAAACTAAAATGGTAGCACGATATGATGGGATTTGATAAACACTGAGGCTTTTATGAATTTTCGTTAATATGAAACGCTATATTCTGTTTACAAGGTTATTCAATTTTTGATAGATGTAAATAGTGATTGCAGCAACTTAACACTTTGGTTATTGAAATTTTAATTGCAGCAATATTTGTATAGATTGCGTTAGTAAATCACAGCTCTTTGATGGCTACTTTTACGAGAAAATAAGCTATCAGGATCTGCATTAATTAGCGTTCACCTTTACACCAAACTGTTTGATTTACAAATTCATTTGTAAATCAAACTTTACATCACCAAAACTTTGCTAGGTCACCATCAAGAACAAGATGTATTTTACGAAGTTTGTACGAAAACAGTCCATTTTCTTCGCCGTTTAGTTAATACCGGTAAAAAGTAAAGTGTACCTTTCGAAATTATTTCAAATCCTATAAATTTTACTCGAGAACTCGTTCGTTTGTGTTAATTATGCGTCCTAAAAGACTTTAAGGTACTCCGTTCAAATTTTTACTTTTCAAACAAAAATACTTCAATACTGGCTTTTTAAACAGCAATGAACATAGCTTTCAAAAAGTTCAGTTTTTTTTTTAGAACTGATTTCAATATAGGAATAGTTTTGATGTTCTTTGGTACGTAGCCGAAATCGGAATTTATGTCGCTATCTTGTTTTTTTTTAATACATACAACCAAAAACACTTACATGTAAAATGTTGCCAAGATGGGACCATATGGCTCGCACTATCAAAAAGTTATCAGATCTCATGTAGAGCCAAGCTTCTAACTCTACAAGCCCTAACTTCACAAACTCTACACCTTAATCAAAATATGTAGCTTGACCGTTTCGCTACCGCCACATGCCTCGTTACTAGAAGTCGCCACTTATACGTTTCACGTATGCGCCCGTCACGCGTCTTTCGCATGAGGTAGAAACTACTGAACGCCACCTGCTACGGTCTTTACATACTCATATACTTTATTTGCATTCATACATCTAGTCATACACGCACGCTGGTTATGGGTACTGCGCACCTGGCCTTTATGAAGAACATCACCAATATGATCCGTGCAATCCTTCTAGGAAGAACGTCCTCTGCCAGCGTTACCACACACGTCTGCACTAATAAAATTGTAGGTTTATCACGGTACTCGGATATGTCACATCGAAGCGTAGTGTATAGGTCACGTATGTGGTGTGACGTCAGAGCCACTTTGCTATTATTAAAATCCCGCTGTTGATATTAGTTGATCATCACACACATCTAGCTAGCCATGAAATATCTACGTAATACACTATAGTATACCATCATGTTTATAAAATATAACGTTAATATCCTATCCCTTAAAAAAACACTTAGTTTCCTGGCCTGTTCCGTCATCGGTATATGGTGGACATGGACATTTCACTCATACTTACGCAGTAAACGTTTTGGGAATACTTGCATTTTGCGTACATATTTATTAGAAGTGAAATTTCCTACCAGAGTCTGCGTTGCATGATAGCTACAACCTGGGGGTATTTACGTCAAGATTTAATAGGTTACTTCTAGGCAAGCGTGCGTTACCGTCGACTACATCATCACTTACCATCAGGTGAGATAGTTGTCAAGCACGAGCCCATCAATTAAAAAAAAAAACATCGTAGGGAATTCGAAAGGGTAATTAACCCCTTGAGTGCCTGAAACGTGGATCTACGCGAGACATAATGGCTTTTTAATTATTTCGGTAATTACGGAATCTTATTTTCGAAAAAGTATCGAAAGTTTTCCTTTGGTCACACCAGTATTATAGAGTACTTCCCTTCAGAGCCTGCTTCAGCTGTCCAAACTGTAAATCGGCTATAACAATACAAGTGAAATTAAGTTGACACTGTCGCATTTGAAAATGCTATCACTGCATAACTTTTTAGGGTCACTATTTTATATCGTGTGCAGGTTAATACCCATAACGCATAACGTTAGTAGCACAAGCTCCGCAATCGAAATTATTAATTAAACACCTTATCATTAATATTATGTACCTACATTAAAAATCATTAGTCAAATGTTCCTGTGTGTGAATTATCAGGCTTGGAACACAGAACAGATATGTGCAGAAGATCGACGTTATACAACGAGAGAAAAGAAAACGGGGAAAATGCGCGCACTTAGGTTCATTTTTAACCCCCGACAGAAGAAGAGGGTGTTATGAATTTGACGGGTATAACTGTGTTTATGTATCTGTCTGTGGCATCATAGCTCCTAAACGGATAAACTGATTTCGATTTTGTTTTTTTTTTTGTTTAAAGGTTGACTTTATCGAAGATGAAATCGGTTCAGCCGCTCAAAAGTTATGGGCGTTTTAGTGTTTGAACCGGGGTATTTTCGTGAGTTTTTGTTAGTGTTACGTTTTCGATGGATTATCGATCGAAACGTGTTTGCTACTAGATAAATTATGTAGTTTAAGAAGTATTTGTGTCAAGGGTTTTTTCAATTTTACTTGTCACAAATTCATTCTATCACAAAAATAATGTGACGTAAATAATGTGTGCAGTAGTGTGTCTTCGGAGGCGTATCTATGTGGTCGTGTATTCTGCGAGCAATGTGTCCTGCTCGCAACTTTCCGGGCTAGGTCGGCAATTTTTCATTCACATATTTTTTTAATCCATGGGCATAGCCAACTCTATTGCCTTTTGAGAGTCTTTAATTGGTCAATCCATTATAAAAAGTCAAGAAAATAATGCTATTGTCCTGCTTCACCTATCTAGAGATCACCGACGGCCGTTCCTATTTCGACCTTTAGGTATTCGTCTATGTATGCGTGCGACTATTTTCAAGAACTGTATGGGGCTAAACTTCTGCACTTACCTATTTTATGCCTCTATTCTCCTCTCCGAAATCCGACTGTATTATTCTGAACTTCATACACATCCCACGTCGGGCGCGGTCTGAGTGGATGTTACAGATCGTATATTCTGACTGTCTAAAATGTCTACTTGGATAAGATCAACTACATTGTTTTCCGTTCGGACTGAAGAAGATGTGGTATATGTCTTATGGGCATGATTCTTTGGTTGTATATAAAAGGCGTTTTGAGAGCAGTGGGGGCCCAGTGGTATCGGCCGCGAATTACAAGTTGTAGGTCATGGGTTCGAGCCCAGGCAGGCGCTTTACTTTGTGTAAATTATTTCATCACCAAACATCGTGAGGAAACCGGCATGTTCTAGAACCAAAAATTCGAAGACATGTGACATCTACCAACCCGCACTGGGCCCGCGTGGTGGATTACGGCCCATTCCCTCTCACAGAGAATAGTGGGAACATTAATAGGCTGATGATGTGTGTGATATGATATAAAAGGCTTGTTTCAGCGACCTGACAGGTATCAGATCGGGTAGACTCTGTAGATGCCAATCTATGCCAAATACGAACCACAAAATAAGAACTGACGTCCCAAAAATCCCTCATCGCACAATCAAAGTTATCGATCGCGATTTGAACATAAACAACAACCATCGGGCAGTTGTCCATCAGATATAACACCTGCTTGGTCGGAGTTTCCTCCTTGTAAAAAACTGTTTATGTTAAGGCTCCCATAGACAAGGGTTTTCTGCGGGAGGGAACTTTTAGTTTCTGATGTTATTTTTGTGCAAGAAGTGTTAATTGTTATTTTAATATCGAATAAATATCAAAATATTATATAGCGAAATAAATGTGTACACATTGTTAAACATACGGACTGTAGGTACCTGGGTATTTAAATGAAGGAAGTTAGCATAAATTCCCATTTATATTGTTGTTTCCACGAATTTAAAGGGTGTCTTAGAAACTTAAGTTTATTTCCGTACAAAGTCCGAAATGTCAGGTCAGAAAACAGCAAATATTTGTAATAAACAGCAATTTTGAAAAGGAGGTGTCGGTCGGTGAACCTTTATTTTATTGCAGTCAGAATAAAGATATACATAATAATTTATCTAAAAATTAAAATCCTGAAGTAACTAGCTGTTTCTTTTTCTACACTCATAATGTAATGCTCCAAAAATTTCCCTAAAATTTTTAAAAAGTCAAACAACTGCATCATAAAATAACTTATGAATTTTTAAAGCACACTTTTACTTTTAAATTTATTGGCGCGTATGGGCTCATTGACTTAAGTAGAAAAATAGTGTCATTTTCTGTGGATGCGCGCGCTGCGAATCTAAATTTCCCGCCATATATTTCGCCTTTTCCGCTTTTGTTTTATTTGAACTGTATGAGTGAAGATAAAATAGTGTGTCGGGGTACTTAGCGAGGTGTCGGTGTTTTCGAGGTGAAACAAGGTTTACATAACACTATTTATTTCTAAACTCAAATGTTCTTAATGACTAAAATGTTACAAAATGTTAAGGAATGTTTGAATACACCCGGCTAACGCGGTAGACAAAAGTGCACTGACTATAATTTAATGAAATTAGGTTAACGCGTCAGGCCGATATTGCAAGGTAAGCTGTTCGGTGACAAACACCGAACATATTCCGGGGCACGAAAGATACGGATGCTGAGATGATACAATGTTATGTTAGTAATATAATGAAATGATCACGGTTATTACGAGTATGTTTACAAGGTGAAAACAATCAAACTTGAAATGTTAGTTGACATAAAGCAAAGTTTATACAATATCAAATCACGATCTTATTGTCCCTAAAGGATTCCTAGGTACGCTAGGACACGCTCTATTCACCACTGTACTGTTTAATTTTTCATACGTATGAATTTCACTGGCTTGGTCCATGTTTTGACGCGCACTGAGACTAACTCTATTCACATTCACATCACTAACACTTCGGGTAGATTGAAGCTCCATGTCCGACGTGATGTGAGCACGGCGCGCTCGCCGCCGCAGCCACCTGTACAGCAGCGCTGCCGCCGCCAGCGCCAGCGCGACGACCAGGATGTAGCTTACAGCATACTGATGGATATCATGGGTGGATAATACATCTCCCACTTCCACTTGGCTGTTTTTCATATGATCGATGCGTTTGTGAAGTTTTTCTAATGCGAACTTCATCTCGCCTGAGTCTGTTTCGTCTTCATAGTTCTCTAAAGGCATAGTGCTGTTAATTATGAAGTTTAATTGATCCATCTCAGGTATAAAAATGTCCGGACTCATCTCAATTTCATTTTTCTTTTGCCTCTGAATGTTCAGGGTAAAATCGTGACCCTTCAGCAGGCAACCTGGCTCTAAGTAAATTACACCCGCCTTGCTGAGCTGTATTTTGATTACATGTTCCCCGCAGATTAATTTGACGACATAAATATAGCAGCAATGGTATAAGAAAAGTGACGGGTTGGTTAGAGATGTCAACTTGTTTTTACATCTGGACTTTCGTACCTTACATTTGTTTGTGTCTCGGTCGCGGTCACAGAAGTTGTTCTCGTTGTTTAGGTGGTATATTGGTTTCTTCCAATCGCACAGAAATATATCACCTTCTTGTTTGCAAAGGGATAATTCTTCTGGCGCAATCGTTAGGTATGCGTCTCTTTTTAGATCCGTAGCGACGTATTCCGACGACGGGATGAACTCTATCATGGTGTTATTCATCTGATGTGGTATCGGATGGATTTTGAACACTTTATATCGGTCTCTACTGATAAGTGGGAATGTTATTTGGAAGAGGAAGTATTCCTCAGTTATCCGTGCTTTAATGCTTATCAGTGAATATAACTTTCGGATATCGTGGGGTTCAATAGGTAATGTCAGATCTTCTGATAAATGTCCAGAGATAATGTTAAGTTCTTTTTGGAGCTGTTCTGGCGTGAGCAGATGAATGTTAACCTGTCCATGGTGGACATTGGTAAGGATATCCGGTAAGATGTCTTGAGTTCTTTTCAAGTTATGTAACAAATTACTGGCAGTTAACGCTGTCATAGTAAATTCTTGCAATAAGGATATGTTGTTAACATTCAGACACAGTGTAAAATTGTTAATGAATAAATGAAATGAAATGAAATGAAATGTTAATTTCTTTTTGTAACTTATTTGAGATGTTGTCTATCGTAATCAGGTGTTTGTTGATAATTTTGTGTTGTTTAGCCATAATTTCTTCTGTTCTTTTCAACAAATTGTACTCTGATTCGACAATCGACGTCTGATTCTTCCATAAGCCGGCTAAATGTTTTTCGTTTTGTTGGATCATGTTGATGTCTCGACTGTACTTTTCCGCGAATTGTTCGTCCAATACGCCGAATAGGGAATTTGCTATGTTGCCAACTGCATTGATAAGTCCCCGCCGCCGTCTGGAGTGTCCGCTTACGTGTTGCGTCATCAGAAGTTCATTGTAGTATTTCAGTTCATTACACTCATGGATCAGCTGAGGGACTATCATGTTACACTGTTCACTGCCTGCTGTTTTGCATGTTTTGTCCAGATATGTTGTTACTTTTTCAAATGCCTGCATACCTTCCCAATACGGAGACATGTTATAAAATACGACTAGGACCCAGCTGTCTTTTACGAGACTGATTTTTGATATCGGGTCAAAGTAAAAAGATTGGTTGTTATTTATTGATGTTATGTTGTAGCTGCAGTTTGCAACGCTGCAGAGTGACATAAAGAAAGTCAATGCCATGGCGACATACGATAATGCACCTGGTGTCACCTTTCTAGGTCGTTTATTATTATTCCGGGTTCCAGAGCCCTGTTCCGCTGACTTATCAGTTTCAGTTGAATTGTTTTGTTTATTTGTCTCTATTTCTACTGGTAATAAAGATAGTTTGACTACTGGTCGCTTTATGATGCCATTTTTCGTCTTCAATGACACCACTCTGACATAGCCATCATTACCGGGATGCAGATCTACCACTCGGCCCATAATCCATCGTCCAGCTGGAATGTTATCTTCATGCACTACCACCATGTTACCTATTTTCAAGTTTTCTTGAGGTTTAGACCACTTTTCTCTTGCTGTTAATTGACTCAAATATTCACTCTTCCATTTTCTCCAAATCTGTTTAAAAATGTTGGTTGTTAAGTGCCATCTTGTTCTCGCGTCCTCCTTTGTCTCGATCACTGTTAAGTCGGATCTTCCTGTTAAAAATTGTGCTGGTGATAAATAATCCAAATCTTCAATGTTTTCTGTAAGCGAACATAACGGTCTCGAGTTCAGACACGCCTCCAGTTGTGTCAATACAGTGGTGAACTCTTCAAACGTTAGTCTTTGTTCACCAACCACTCTTTTTAGGTGGAACTTCAGACTGCGGACAGCTCTTTCCCACAGCCCTCCAGCGCTCGGCCAAGATGGAGCGTTGAAATGCCATTGTATATTCATTTCAGCGATCTCTGCTAGGCAACTATCCCCTAAAACTTGTTGTAATTGTTTGTACGCCTCTTGTAGTAACCTGTTAGCTCCGATAAAATTTGTTCCTTGGTCACTATATAAGTGATGTGGTGCTCCTCTTCGGGCTGTCAGTCTCCTTAATGCAGCCAAAAATGCGGAGCTGGTGAGGTCAGACACCAATTCCAAATGAACGGCTTTCGTGACCATGCATATGAATACAGCCACATAGCCTTTCAGTGTTCTCACCCCTCTTCCCTTGTTTGCCTTGATGTTTACAAAACCTGTGTAGTCCACTCCAGTATGATAGAATGGAGGAGCGGGGTTAGTTCTAGCTGCAGGAAGGTCACCCATTAATTGATGTTGCTTCCTTGCTTCATATTTCCGGCAAGTTACACAATTTCTTAGCTGTTTCTTGGTCGTAGTGTATCCGCTTGTGATCCAGTATTGTTGTCTGAGAGTAGCTAATGTTAGTCGAGGACCCCCATGGAATGATAACTGATGTGCTTCTTCTATGAGCAGTTCGGCCAACCGACTCTTGTTAGGAATTATCTTCGGATGTTTCATTTCATCGTTTATAACCGCATTCCTTAAACGGCCTCCCACTCGGCGAAAGCCATTTTTATCGACAAAAGGTTTTAATTGTAATAATTTGCTGTTTGTTGCGATGTTACCATGTTTGTTTAGCATTTCAATGTCTGACGTAAATGTTGTACTTTGCACTCGTTTTATGATAACGGATTTGGCATTTCTCAATTGTAGTAATGTTAGGTACTGCGGTAAATGTTCACGTTGCGACTTTGGTTTCAATGCCCTCAGTACCCATGCCAAGACACGTGTTATTTTCATAAAAGAGTTATGTTGTAATAATAAGTTATCTATTATGCTGTTATTGTTTAGGTCTTGCACAATGTTAACTAATTTTATTCGTTTCATTTCTTCCTCTGTTTGGTAGGTTGGTTGTTTTTGTTCTTTTTCTACATCATAGGATGCTAGCCATGCCGGTTCGTTCCACCACAATGGATGCTGTAATAGTTGTGGTGCTGTTAAACCTCGGCTGGCGCAGTCAGCTGGGTTATCCCCCGATTTTACGTAACGCCAGCAGTCTGCCGGCATTATCTGTTTTATAGCATTGACTCTATTAGCTACAAAAGGTTTCCAACGCGCTGAATCACCTTGTAGCCAACCTATGACCACCATGGAGTCACACCATCCGTAGATTTCTAACTGGCAACTTATGCCCTGTCTGATTTTGTCGATGAGCTTAGATAGTAGATAAACGCCACAAAGCTCCATTCGTGGCAATGTTACTCTCTTTTTGTTGGGTATAAGTTTCGATTTTGCTGCAACGATTACTGTTTTTTGTTGGTGTTTTGTTCGTGCATAAACCACGCATGCATATGCTTCGATGGACGCGTCGCAATAGCCGTGCAGTTCCACGACGTCATTCTCGTTGCATAGTATCCATCGTGGAATCTTACAATTGTTGATTTGGTCAATTTCCATCATCAATTTAATCCATTCATTATGTATGTCATCTGACACCTTGTCATCCCACTGTAAGTCATGTTTCCATAACTTTTGAAATAGTAGTTTTAGTTTCGTGGATAGGGGCGTCAGCCAACCTAGAGGGTCATATAATTTCGATATTTCGGATAATAATCCTCTTTTGGTTGGTTTTGTGGTTGATTGTGTAAAGTTGCAACAGAATGTAAATTGATCTCCTTTTGGGTTCCAGCACAAACCTAAGGTTTTCAACATGTCATTGGTTTTGAAGCTATAAATGAATTCTTCTTGACTTGTTGATATGTTATCCAATAATTTCTGACTGTTGGATGACCACTTTCGAAGATTGAAGCCACCTGATTTCAATAGCTGTTTTAAATCCTTCATCAATTGTTTTCCCTGTTCAATGTTATAGCACCCGTGTAGCAGGTCATCCATGTAAAAACTTTTTTCCAAAACAGTCGCTGCTTTTGGAAATTTGCATCGCTCATCCGCCGCCAACTGTTTTAAGGTCATTATTGCCAAGAACGGTGCGGCCTTTGTCCCGTATGTTACCGTGTTCAATTGATACACTTGTATAGGTTCCTTTGCTGACTCACGCCATACGATTTTTTGTAGATGTTGGTCAACAGGGTTAACTAAGATTTGGCGATACATCTTTTCGATGTCTGCTGAGAAGGCAAGGGGATATTGTCTCCATTGAAGTAGTAACGCCTGTAGATCTTTTTGTAGATTGGGCCCTTTTAGCATGACGTCATTCAAGCTATATTTGGTGGATGTTTTGGCGGATGCGTTGAATACTACGCGAAGCTTTGTTGTCGAAGAATCTTCTCTCTGCACGCCATGGTGAGGCAAGAAGCATTCTAGTGTTATATCGTCGGTTCTCTGTTCTGGTTTCATGTGGTTCAACTCGGCATATTCATTCATGAATTCCTTGTATTTTTCGGCTACAGCTGGTTGTTTTTCTAACCGGCGTTCCAAATTCTTTAGCTGAGCGATTGCCATTGGTTTTGAAGACCCCAATTTCTGTTTGATTTCTTCTTTCATTGGAATTTTGACTTCGTAGCGACCCTGACTGTTTCTTGTTGTTGTATTTGTATAGAAATCCATACATTCCTGATCTTCTACCGTTAGATTCGAAGGTTCTGCAATCTCTTCCACTTCCCAAAATCTCTGTATCTCCTCTATGTTATTAAGAACCACATTACAGTGGTATGTTTTTACGTTACCACATAGTAACCATCCCAGCTGTGTTTGCTGTGCCATCGGCTGTTGGGCCTGTTCTCCTTTTATAATTCCACCTAGCATAATGTTAGCATAAATATCCGCCCCGAAAAGCGAGTCAACTGGTCGACTTTTGTAAAATTCCGGGTCGGCTAAATTAATGTTTTGTATGCAAGTCCAGTTTGGCTTAGTGAATGTTTGGTTGGGCAAACTTTTGATAAGTTCATTCATGATGAGGACATCTGATTCGAATTCAAAATTGTTGTACGTAGAGGCACACTCTAAACTCATCATCCCCTTACATCTGTTTTCCTTTTGCCCCACTCCAAAGATGACTCCTTTACATCGCCGTCTCTGGATCCCTAACATCTGAGCAGCTGCCTCAGTTATTAAGGATATCTGGGACCCTTGGTCGATCAAGGCACGCATGGTTTGGTAAGTTCCATCCACACCTTTGACCTTCACCAGAGCCGTAGCTAGAAGTATCTCCCCTTTTTCATCTTGAAAAGTATTTACGATGCCCGTCACGGGTTCATTGCGCTTTCCATTTTGTTTTGTATTGTCAGCGTTCGCTAATTTCGCAAATGCGTCATGTAGAATTGTGTTATGTTGATTTTGGCATTTTCGACATGTTAAGTTGGAATTGCATTGATTTCCGAAATGGCTAAATAGACAATTTGTGCAAAGTTTTAATTTGATAGTTCGATACCTGAGATGGACGGTCGCTCAGCTGCCTTGAGACAGTTGGTCCCGCCTCCTCACATGTTTCCTCCTTTTCACGCATACTCGGCGTCGCCGGAGATCTGTCTAGAGCTGCTGTTTGCTCACCTGTTGAAAGGCTTCCTGTCTTCATGAACCGTAGCTGATACTGTTGATTGATCAGGGCCTTGGTTGACTCATAAACCGTCCTTGTTTTCTCATAGTCTCGGTCGGTAAAATAAGGATCAGTCTTACTTACCTCCATGTTAATTCGCTCATGATTACCTTGGTAATCATTCCAAAAGTTATCTAAAGTGTTAAGCTTACGCTTAAAATACTCTACTGTTTTTCTATCAGCACTATCCTTTTTCAAGTTAATGCCTAGTTTTACGATGTTATCATAGATCATTGATTGCGTTTCAATAAGGTCTGACATTGTTAATGGATGTTGAATACAGTCCTTTACTGACTATAAATAAGGAAATTTATTACTTGTATATCTCCGCTGTTGGTACTCAGCCTTTGCTGCTGCTCCACTGTTCTGCTCCAATGTTCTCTCCGCTGCCTCACAACGTACACACACTGTTATTTGTTACGATAGTTCAGGCCACGCACACCGAAATTCCGAATTGCCGAAATTACGTGACGCGTGATCCGGCTCGAAGGACCAAAACTTATGTCGGGGTACTTAGCGAGGTGTCGGTGTTTTAGAGGTGAAACAAGGTTTACATTAAACACTATTTATTTCTAAACTCAAATGTTCTTAATGACTAAAATGTTACAAAATGTTAAGGAATGTTTGAATATAGTGTATGCAACGGCATATAATTGGGTATCAAAACACTCGTGTGATACTATTATCATAAACCCACACACGTGTTTTGATAAGCCCTATTATATGACCGTTGCAATAACTACTATTAAAGTTCCTCTCCGAGATATTCAATAATGGAAAATCACTTTGTTGAGGATCAAACTTAGGCCACTATGGCCCTTATTGCGATTGCGGAGCTACGCCCCAAACAATGCCTCATCTCTTATCCTTCAGGGTGCACCCTAAAAGACCATTACGAGGCAAATGCTAACGCTTTCTACGTGGCTGAATTTCGGGCAGAACCTGAAGATGGCCAGCCATCGCCACGATCGCACGAGCGCTAAACGGACCAAAACTCTTTCAGTAAAAAAAAACAACTCACATTTAACCACAACGTGAGAAAACAAAAGACTCTCCTAACAAACGCAACTTCTAAAAATGGTGCAATCAATCACAATTAATATTGAATGCGAACGATTAAAGTTTCACATGAAACATACTCGTAGCGCAGGTAATGAAATAAATAACAAACTCACCCACTGGTTGAAGACCAAGTTTTATACAATTTTCGATTTGAATTTATACGGCTGCTAGAGGCGTACACTAACATTGTAAGTCGAGCAGTTTGTTTTTATTTCACGAACTTTATGAATTTCTTGATAATTTTGAGGTAGTGTTTACACTTTCTGAAGGAACTTGGAATCAGTGGGTTGTGTTCTGTGCCTAGCAGTTGTTTGTGAATGATCCCTCCAGTTGTCTTGTGGTTGTTGCCCATCACTGCAGTATCGAGGTGAATCTACTCCTAAGCCTATAACAGATATTCACCTCGACAGAACATAAGTAACATTGTACTAACATAACAAAAAAAAATTTCATAAATGTCCCGAGCATCGCCGCGGGTGCAACTTATACCTAATTTATAAAATACAAGCTCTACCCTCTGTTTTTCTAAGGAGGACATATAAAAGCAGTTAGGGGTTGAACTCTTGCACAACTGCTCAATCAAACAGGAATTGTTTGAATTTTACGATCAATAATATCCCTTCAGCAAGTCACAAATTATTTTCTTTGCAAAGAACTTGTATTTTTATACAGTTAATAGTATATAGTAATTGAAAATAAAATGGTATATTATGATCAGTTACCGAACCCTGTTGTTTTGTTTAGATTATATAAGGCAGGTACCTTATATTAACTGAGCAAAAAATGGACAGGACTTAGAAAATGTCGACAATCGGTATCCTTTGACTAAAAACTCCAACATCAAGTTTCATCATCATCATATCAGCCGAAAGACGTCCACTACTGGACATAGGCCTCCCCCAAGCGTCACCACATTGACTGGTTCCGTGCGTCTTGCATCCAGCGGATCTCCGTAGGTCCACCTGGTGGGCAGCCTTCCAACGCAACGTCTTCCGGTTCGCGGTCACCACTCCAGAATCTTTCTGCCACATCGGCCATCCGTTCTGCGAGCAATGTGCCCTGCCCACTGCCACTTGAGTTTGGCAATTCTTGAACATCAATTTTAATAAACCCAAATCCCCGAAAAGGTTGTTTAGAAATCAGGTAAGTGATCCGAAATGAGCTAAGTCATTACAGTTAGGTCTTAAATTACGTGAAATTCAAATAGAAATCTGAACTAAAAGTGCCAAGTTCACAACTTATATGAATTCCTCAACTGAATGAAAAAGGTCGCGGGGATCTCGGCTCGCTAGCCTTCAAAGACATTTTACTCGGAATCATCTTGACGCAGAAAATAAAAACTCCACGTTGGCGAGACGTAGTTCATTTCCAAGAATTATGCCTATAAAGACTTTACACTACTTTCAGGGTGCACAGTTTGTGTTTGAACTATTTTCAGAGTTCATGGTCTACTTTGTCAAGGTTATGGCTATGTTGGACTAGATTAAATGCATTGCAAATTTTGCGTACAAGAAATGATGAGAGTGTCGACATTATAATCAGCTTATATTTTTAAATGGAAGCGAGTCCAGTGCGTGTTGGTGAATCAATTATTATTATTATGTCATAGAATATTTTCACGATCGTCGCAGACAGACTTATAGTAGCGAGGTCAATCTACTAGACCTACAGATATTCGTAAGAAGTTAGCAGAATCATCATAGAGTTGATTTGTTGCATTCGTTTACATTAATAATTAATAATTATTATTAGTAGATATAGATGGGGGGGCCCATGCTGAGAACCTCGTGTAGACAAAGAAATGAAAGAGTTAAGAAAAGTAAGTACCTTGATCTGGCTCTCGAGGTTGTCGACAAGAGGCATGTGAATACAGCAGTCATTGTTCCGATAGTCGTGACGGCCAGTGGCATAATAGCCAAGAGCCTCGACGAACATCTGAGGAGGCTCTCGTTGGGCAGCTGGATCAAGGGCTTGATCCAGAAAGCGGTACACGGCGCTTATAGTCAGAAGGTTCCTCTCTCAGCCACCGGTAGCTTGGACCCTGTGCCCGATACCGGTGGGCTTCTATTTCTGTATTTTTAAATGTTTTTATTTTTATAGAATAATATTAAAAAATATAAAAGTATGTATGTATAAATGGAACAATAATTATATTGTTTATACACCGTTATATTTTGGCCGCTTAAATCCCGTGGAGGGTCGATCCGGTACATGAAAGAGTATCAATTAGCAAAGTTAAAAAAAACGACTTTCAATGCGAAACACAAAAAGATGCAAAAATTACTTTCGTTTCGTTTCATTTTCTTTGGTACCTCTAAGACGATATATCTAATTAGGTATATACTTTTTATTATATTATTATTTTTCTATTTCTTCTTTAATTTAGTTGCATCTGTCATGTTTCTCTGCACCATCCTAAAGTTGACTGGCAAACCTTTGTACTTATTCTTACTTCTTTATTGTACACCAAAAAAATACATTTAAACAAAGTGAAATCAATATTCATGTACAAAAGAAAGCTTAACTCCAAAATAGAGTTTTCTTCCAGCAAACCTTAGAGTGATATTGATCATAATAATTGAGAGTGTACAATTTAAAAGTAAGATTCCAAATAAATATATAATAATAATACATACATAAAAGAACTACGTTCATAAATACATATATATATATGTATATATATAACAACTGATATTATTTTAAGCGTTGAAAGAAAACCCTCCTTAATTTCCCTCTTGAAGACATCGTGAGAAGTCAATGCAATATACATAAAGTTTTAATAAATAAATAAAGGGCTCCCGTCTTTCTTTCCAATATCCCGCGGGCTTATTACGTATTTTTTGCAAGAGCAAAACGATAGCGATCAAACGCTTTATGTCATAAAAGTCGGCATTACCTGCAGTGTCGGTATGGTAGATCCTGCACAATCGTTTGCTAATCGCTCGCTGTTTGTCAAATGCACTTATTTAAAAAAAATACCACTAACAACTCTAAAACTTCTGTATGGAAGAGCAATTATTGCGCAAAAATCGCTATCGTTTTGCTCTTGCAAAAGATACGTAATAAGCCTGCCGGTCTTCTGCAGTTTTGGGCTAGTCGTTCGAGGAATCTGACTCATCCTACAATCTCTTTCTAGGCCTGCCGTTGTTTCCTGTTGTTTCGGATGCACAGCCATTTCCGTTTTGTGAATTCCTCGCCTAAGTTATCTACGTACTTTACTCATTCATGACTTGAAATATTATTTCTCTGACTAACTGACTCAAGGACACAGCGTGAACTCGGGTTTTATCTGTTTTATTGATAAGCAACATGGATAGACGGATTCGCTATCATTTATCATTGACAGACAAGGCGTCAGTTTAAGAGATTCTTAACTTGGACAAACCGTAGATACTTATTAGGTACTAGCTGTGCCCGCGGCTTCGCTCCCGTCATCTGCCTGCCAACCCTACCATACTTACCAGCCTGCCTGCCTACTCCACATACTCAAAAAAACTTTTTACAAAAAAATACTACCGACTTCCAAATAAAACTACAAAGTGAAAAATAACTTTATTTTTGGAAGTCGGTGTCTTTCGTAGGTACCAATTTATTGCGTTATGGACACCGACTTCCAAAAATAAAGTTATTTTTCACTTTGTAGTTTTATTTGAAAATCGGTAGTATTTTTTTGTAAAAAGTTTTTTTTATTTTTCACTTTTCAGTTGTACCTACCTAATAGGCAAGTTGTTTAGTAAGTTACCTACTCGTATAACGCCAGAATGAATTACCCAAATATCATGAAACTTGAACATAACCGGTGAAATGAGAGATCTGCGTACCCCTTAAGAGCGTACTGGCGTGATGTTATGTTATGAAATGGTATAAAGAACAAACAGACATGCGATTGCAGCAATCCCGAGAGATTTGCCGTTATTTATTGAAGAGTTCTGTTGTATATCTTCGAATTGCTTCGTCAGTCCTACACCAAATTAAAATGGGACCAATTTTTTGATATCGGTCCACAATTGACGGAGATATCGGTCGGTGAACATACACAAAAAAAAAGCATACATAATGTCGAACATAGAACCTCCTCCTTTTTGGGGGGTTTGTTAAAAAATGTACACACTACATACCAATTTTTTTTCTAGGGTCATTATTTCGCGTAAAATCTTAACACCGCGATTCAGAAAATGACTTTAAATGCACAACGCCATCTATCGAATAGCGAGTTCAACTGTCCGAGTAACTGAATTGCGTGAGCTATGATAATATTACTTCTTGAACACTTTAAATTCATCTAACTTTTGATAGAGTGAACCGATTGCGATGAAACAAAAACTAAGTAATTCTTCAAGATACGCACAATTTTTATGTATAAAAGTTATCTACATTGGTTTCGTACATTTCACGTGATGCGTGCACAAATAAACAGACAAACAGACAAAAATTCAAAAAATGCTAGAAATGGGTTCTGTTGGTTATCCTTTAACACCCTGGCTATTTTTTTTGGAATTAGTTTCGATGTACAAAAAATATTTTTCTACAGATTTAATAAATGTATTGATGATTGATTCTGACTTTTGAAAACAAAACATTTATATCTTATTTCTTACTAATCACATCACACTAATATAATAAAGGCGAAAGTTTGTGACTGGGTGTGTGTGCGTTTATATGTTTGTAACTTCTTCACGCTCAAACGACTGAACGGATCTAATAATAGAGATACCAGATTCTATAACTAGTCTGGAATGGCACATAGGCTACTTTTTATTCCGATATAATTTTCCCTTGGAATGATACTACTCTGTCAAGAAAGATCAATAATACACAACATGTTAGTTATTCACGTCGGTGCTCCGTAGACCAATTGAAATTTGACCAATTGGTCTATGGAGAAAATCACATGTTTCCATCGTCCTCCCATTGAGCGCACGGTTGGCGCAGTGGTTGAGCGATTGACTGCTGCGCTGCGTGTCGCGGGTTCGATTCCCGCCCGGAACAAATATTTGTATGACCTGCAGATAGTTGTTCCGGCTCTGGGTGTTGTGTAATGTGAGTTTATATGTTTGTAAACGCACCCACGATACAGGAAGAAATTCCTAGTGTGGGGCAACGTTTTTTTTTATTTTTTTAACAATGTAAAGTAAAAATTACCAACTGGGCTATGGAGCACACTGGACGTAAACCAAAACTATGTTGTTATTCATCCAAATTTATTTTATCACCTTCAAAGTATGTATGCTCCTTCAGTAACGATACACTTACGCCAACTAATAATCTAATCATCAAAACTTTTTTTAAACGCTTTTTTCTAGCATCGAGTTCAGCGGGATGACCATAAGCTCTTAGAGCGGTATCAATTTGAGATCGAATAAGGGACAGATGTATCTAACTTGTATACATCTGTCACTTACTCGATCTCAAATTTATACCGCTCTAAGAGCTTATGGTCACCCCCCAGTTCTCGCCGCGAATTCTCCTTTATGTCTTCTAACGAATAAATGCAGGTGCCACGAAGTGGTAATTTGAGCTTAGGACTATGAAAGAAGTCGGTTGCAGCCATATCTGCTGAATCAGGTGATTGCTCGACGGTATTTGTTGAGTTTTTGGTCAAAAATTCGATCACAATGATGGCCTGATGCGAAGGCGCATTATCATGGTGCAAAATGCAAGAATTTTCTTTCCTCAAATCTGGCTATAACGCTATTTTTTTTTCATTTACCGTTTGAGCTTCCGGCAAGAATTCTGAGTGCACAACACCGCGATAGTCAAAGAAAACAGTCAACATGACTTTGACTTTTGATCGACTTTGGCGTGGTTCTTTCGGTTAGGTCAACAAGCTTCGGAGTGACGCCTTCCAACTGCACCGAAGCATTTGGAAGAAGAAGTTTACATGTCAAACTCGTAAACCCACGTCTCATCATCAGTTATAATTCGTTTCATGAATGTTGGGTCGGAATTGACTCGTTCTAGCATGTCCTCAGCGACTCTTATGCGATTGAGTTTTTGGAGAAAATTTAGGTCTTTTGGGACTAGCCGAGTGGCAACATGTTTCATACCCAAGTGATTATTTAATATGGTACGGACTGACTCGTGAGGGACAGAAAGTTCGGCGGCTATCTCTCTCAAACATGAATCAAATTTTCAGTCACAATTTCCTTCACTTTTGCGATGTTAACTTCAGTTGCAGACCTTGATGGCCTGCCAGAGCGAGGCAAATCTTCCATCACATCTCGACCGCTTTTGTACGCTTTGTAACACACTTATGTACGTTTTTTTACGCCTTCTGTAATGTATTTTCAGTGACTCCGAATATGAAATTCCATTGGCGATGCAAAATTTAAGACAAACTCTTTTTTCGATGATTTGGTCCATTATGAAATTCACAATACGCACTTGATATGATATAACTAAAACAGCACTGTATTTAATCTAAATAACAGATGTAACTCAAACGCCGCGCCAAAATAGAAAACAGTTGTGCCAATGTAACAACAATAAAAAAACCGGCCAAGTGCAAGCCGGACTCGCGCACGAATTGTTCCGTACCATTATCGCAACAAAGCAAAAAAAACACGTTTGTTGTATGGGAGTCCACTCAAATATTTATTTTATTCCGTTTTTAGTATTTGTTGTTATGGCGGCAATAGAAATACATCATCAGGGATGACCATAAGCTCTTAGAGCGGTATCAATTTGAGATCGGATAAGAGACAGATGTACTTGTACTTTACTCGATCCAGTCTCCAGAGCATTGTCTGACAATCTGACATATTTCACACAGATTTATGGCTTCCCGGCGTCGATTTTTGACACCAGAAATCTGTGATAAACTTAGAGACGTCTTGTGTTACTTTAAAAGGCAAATTGGTCGCTAAATGATATTGATTTTACGCAAACATTTTATTTGTGACTTAAAGAGTATTTTCTGAAATGATGTGCACTAGGTGGCAGCACTGAAACGTAAGGTTCAGGCACCTGTCAAAGCGCTTATGATTTTGACATTTGTTAAATTGATATCAACGTCACCTTGACGACATAAATTGCATTTTCAAAGGAAAGGAATTCTTGTCAAAGTGGTGCCAACTGGTGGTGTAAAATTCCTGAAAACACTCAATGAGTAGCATAGGACCGGCTGCAGTGGCGGTGCTTGGTGATGGGAGGTTATAACCATCCATCAGGTATCATCTTAGTCGAGAGACGTCCCTCATTTCTGATGATGATGATAATTAAATGACGTCAATTAAATCATCTTTCAATGATGATGATAATGGCAAACGGGATGGCATTAGGTTCATGATATCATTATAGTGGTCACGCACGAGCCCTCCCTTTAACATGCGTTACTTTTCTATGTTCTGGCCCTTCCGGTCGATACTATAGGTCATCTCAGCGTGATAATTTTTAGGTGAAGTGTGCTCGAACTGAACTGTCATTCCATGGAGTTTCTTGCCGGTTCTTCTCCATAGGAAACGACTAACCCGAACCGTGCACCTTTTGTCGACGTTTTATAAGTGCCCATGTAGGCCTATGTAAAATAAAAATATTTGATTTTGATTTTGATTTTGAATCGATGAAACCTCATTTCGAATTCACTAACGGAGTAAAAAAATACTTTTTTATTTTCACAAAATCTGCTTTTATTGTGTTATTATAAAGAGTTAAACTGTTATTATCTTCTAAAATATAAAATGAGAGAAAATTCTATAGCAAAACATCACTTCTGTAGAAAACTATATATCTCGACAGAAGTGAGTTTTATCATAAAAATACATAACCGGTACAAAATTTAAGGTTTATGAGATTTTAATTCACTTGACTTCTGTGATTGAGTGATTAATCAACTAATTAATGAGGCTATAATATTTTAAAATATTTTAGAGGCACCTTACTTGTAACCTGCGATGCGAACATTCGACAAAAAAAAGTAATAAATATTATATAATCAATAGGATGTCTATGTAAACTGTTAAACCCCGCCGAATGCACGGAGCCTCCCAGGTGCGTGCTATGTGACCAAGTCGGTCACACGGCCAATTACAAGGGTTGCCCAAAAATTACGCCTAAAATGGCCAAGCTTCACGCATAGCTCCCTCTGCCTAACCCCCTCCCCTGTCTAGCCCCTCAGAGGGTTTCAATATAGGGTAAACTTAACCACCATAGTGTGGCTCCCCAGATCGTCCAACAGTCAATGCCAGGTCTGATTGATCACCCTATTCCAGCCCTCAGGCACCTGCCGTCCCCATGCCCGCTCAAAGCCGACACGTGGCTCCCACCACTGTCGCCACCGAGAGCCTGTCCCAACAGAAGCCCATTGACAGTCGCTGCGTCGCTGATGTTATCATCAGTGCGTATGTGATCTGGATGACGGATGAGGCCCGATCGCTGGCTGCTGAGATCAAAGGGATCCAGGCAACGGGTGATATGTCCCCAGCCGAGTCCAAAGACCTATTCAAAAGGTACCCACATATAACCGAGGAGCCAGGCAGCCTCGTTTTCAGAAACGGTCAATGGGTGCGCATGTAGGACGCACCCCTTACCTTTCAATAGCCACGATTTCGCCAACTGAGGCTCATCTCTGATCCCCATGATCTCCACTCTGCTCCATAAGAGCCTAGGGAGTAGGAACAACAAACAAACGTAGCATACAAACCGATTCGTTCCGTCCACGCCGCCGAGGCCCGTCGCGTATTCTTTCAAATAAAATCTCGCCAGCCCGCGATGCTGACCATTAGTTAAATGATTAAATATTAAAGGAGTTTCTTGTCCGTTCTTCTCCACGTAGGTAGTTTCCGAACGGATGGTAAAATCACTTATCAAGATTGCTTGTCCACCCAGCGACGCCCTGAGCAGAGGTTCTACCCCAAAGGGGGTAGCCCTCAGCGTTGTCGCTTAGGTTTAGAAATGTGTGCCTGGCTGGAGGCTATATAGCTTAGTCTCCACAGGGATGCCCGGTTAAGCAGTAGCCGGTCACTTTGACTGAACTGCGAGACGTCACTTCTAAAAAAAATAATTAATATAAATAAATATATACCGAACCCGAACCCGAATCTCTTCAAAGCTAGAGTGAACAGGCTTCTTCTGGGTAAGCTCACTCCATCGTCGACTCTGTCTCTGTCACCTATGACCTAGACTATAGTCAAGAGCAAACACATCACAAAAAAAAAAAAACAGCCCTATTACTTGGAGTCGCTGCAACATTGTTTTATTTTTGCTTTCTCCCTGTGCATCCAGTAGATATTCTTGACTAATTTAGAATTGATTAATTTAACTCAATTTGAAATTCAGCAAAGTTTCCTACTGCCCACTACTATTTCTCTGAATAAGTTATTAATAAGTACATTAGTAGAACTGTTTTCGTAATAATAATGGAGAGGGCCACTAAAACTTTATCAAAACTGAACTGCGTGTTTCTAAGTACGGCTGAAAGTTTATGAAATGATTCATTTTGTACGCGTGCCAGATAAACTGTGTTGTAGATAAAGTAGGCTGTTCTTATGAAAACAACACAAAATCTTGGGAAACACCGAACAAAAAAACCCAACTGGTATGAAAGAACTAGATAAATCTTGTTGATCAAGATCTATGTGCTAAACATTACTAATATAATATTATATCCTTACATTAAGTTGGCGTTTTTTGAAATGGGTCACTTTGAATTGTGATAACTATGATTTCATCATCATCATTATCATTTCAGACGAAAGACGTCCACTGCTGGACAGAGGCCTTCCAGTGCCTTCCACAACTACGATTTGACTTGGAATTTTAAGCGCTTTATACCGTTAAAGATTACTTTGAGGACAAAAGGGCTTGGGATTGAGCTGCTCCAATTTATATTTTTAGTTAGATAAAATTATTATCTTATTTTAATTATTGTACATTTGAAGAATATGTGGGTGTTTCCGTTTTTTAGGGTTCCGTACCCAAAGGGTAAAAACGGGACCCTGTTACTAAGACTGTCTGTCTGTCTATCTGTCTGTCTTTTACCAGGCTGTATCACATGAAACGTGATTTACCGCTATAACATCAAATACTAAAAACAGAATAAAATTCATATTTAAGTGGGGCTCCCATACAACAAACGTGATATTTTTGCCGTTTTTGCGATAATGATACAGAACCCTTAGTGCGCGAGTCCGACTCGCACTTAGCCGATATTTTTTTTTCTCAATTCGTTTTAATCATGGTCTGGCAGTTTGAGTAATTTATGCGGCCTATTCAAATGTCCTTTCGTATGTATTGTTCGTTGAATCGTTGAGATCCTTAAATTCTGAGTGAGTTGCACGGTTACTGACAAATGCGTGCACTGACTGGACAGGTCCACTCAATCTGTCTGGTTCTTGCCTCAAAAGACCATTTCAGACACCAATCTGGTCATCATGGTCTTCACACTCACAAGATTTTTGCAAGATTTTGTCTGAACTTTAAAAGAGACTGTGACCTCTGAGTTTGTTTCGGCCTTTCTTCTCAGAGTATTCAGATAGGAAACGCCGACCTCATCTAGTTTAAAAAATATGATTGACGTGTAAAAGTGTTTGTACAAACCAAATCATTTATCGAATCAACTTTATGTTAAAGACAGGGTATTCTTTTTTTTTGGGTTCCGTACCCAAAGGGTAAAAACGGGACCCTATTACTAAGACTCCGCATCCGTCTGTCTGTCTGTCTGATGAATAAAATTTTCACAGATGTATTTCTTTGGCTGCTATAACAACACATACTAAAAACAGAATAAAATAAATATATAAGTGGTGCTCCCATACAACAAACGTGTTTTTTTTTGCCGTTTTCGCGATAATGGTACGGAATCCTTCTTGCGTGAGTCCGATTCGCACTTGGCCGGTTTTTTATTAAAATGTTATTCATTTGTTTCTCAGAGTTTTATTTTTTCCTGTAATATCACCATACTTATAACACAACAGAAAATTTGTTTTAGGTATTTAATATCACGAGTTCCAACGTGAAAACAATGTGTCTCAAAAGGCATGCAATATCAATCACGTTGCACTGCATACGTAGAATACAACTTGATATCCTAGAACGTTGTTTCATACATTTGAAACATGGAAATGTATACGAATTCGTGTTGAAAAGGTTAACAGTCCTCTATTGCCTCACGTTTGCGATATAAACTGTGAACAAAACGGCTACGATTGTAGACATGCACCAAAATGGTCCTTCTCTCATATATCTTTTCTTGACCACGATAAAACTTTGTATAAATTGTTGTGTTTAAGACGCAGACTGATTTAGGACTAAACCGAGCGCGCGAAATTTTATAAAAAGACCTTTGGCAGTCTAGATATCATGAAAAAACAACTAAATCTATCTGTTCAAAATACAATTATTTGCATTGTTGAACTAGTAATCTATCCCTGTATGGAGGCCGTTTTGCAATTTTCCGTCTTCTTATGGTATTTATTCGCGCCCAAAAATGCGTTAAAATTAGTGTCGAAATGTGGAACTTTCGACGCTCATAACTTTCAAATATTTTTTTTTTTTACTTTTTTGCTTCCATACAGGGCTGGATAATGATGAGACAAATTGATATCACTTTTTATTTTGAACGTACATCGTCAAACAGTGGAATAATCCCTAGACTACGTTTGTATGGAAGAATTTTCGACTAGTGTAACCTTAATGAGTTGTAGTCTTTATTAGTATCGATATGTAATGTATAGTTTCTGCGTGCAATGTACCCTGTCCAGTGCCACTTAAGTCTCAGGATATGTCAGTAACCATGGTTCTCTTGCGGATGTCTTCATTAGGGTTCCGTACCCAAAGGGTAAAAACGGGACCCTATGACTAAGACTCCGCGATCCGTCTGTCTGTCTGTCTGCCCGTCTGTCACCAAGCTCTATCTCATGAACCGTGATAGCTAGACAGTTGAAATTTTCACAGATGATGTATTTCTGTTGCCGCTATAACAACAATTACTAAAAACAGAATAAAATAAATATTTAAGTGGGGCTCCCATACAACAAACGTGATTATTTTGACGTTTTTTGCGAGAATGGTACGGAACCCTTCGTGCGCGAGTCCAACTCGCACTTGGCCAGTTTTTTTTTGGTTCGATCACGCAAGGGAAATCCAAGCATAGCTCTCTCCATTGCCCTTTGGGTGACTTTAAGCCTTCTGATGAGGCCCATTGTGAGCGTCTACGTTTCTGTCCCGTAAGTAAACGCTGGCAACACACATTGGTCATAGACATTCGTCTTGACACACTGTGGTAAGTTGGACGATAAAATACCGTGCAACTTCCCGGACGCTGCCCAGCCGAGTCGGATTCGACGGTTGGCCGTTGGGGCCGAAAAGTTCTGGAGTGGCTACCGCGTTCCGGAAGACCGTTGAAAGCCTACTTCTAGGAGACCGGTGGAAGGCCTACTTCTAGGTAGAGCGACTATCTGGTCAAGGCAGTGGAAATGCGGTGGATGCGAAACGCACAGAACCGATAATTGTGGTGACGCTTGGGGGAGGCTATGTCCAGTAGTGGATGTCTTTCGGCTGAAATGATGCTAATGATGATGTATCTTTAACGTACCTAAATTCAAACAATATACGAGGGCATACAAAAGAAAGGAGACAGGCAAAGATGGGATGGATGGATGAAAAACGTATTTGGGTTTTTATTCGGCCAGAGAATCAGTATTGCTATTCAATGGCAATGCTGCCAGCGTCTGGTCACTTGTCTCGTTGATGTCGATATGGATGCATATTTTGAGCAACTTACCACAGTGTTTGTTGAGGTTTACCAGCGAGCAATGGAGCGCAGCACTCTTGGATTCAGACTAACAGACCGTTAGGAATACTTTGCTACGCACAAAAACCCAAATCGTAGACGTCACCCAAAAAGCAGCCAAGCTTAAATGGGATTGGGCCGGCCAGGTTTGCCTCATGTTGAACGAGTCATGGGCTAAAGCTTCCACAATGTGGGTAGCGGCAAATGTACGGCGACATCACGACTGACTCAGGCGAAGCTCGGGACGAGTTTCGCCTTCGCGTAATACAATTAATAAATTACAGAACGAGACCAAAACAAGTGAACCGCTTTACCTACGTGATACTGGCCCTAAATGAAATGGCATTCTTTCAACGATAACGGATGTCTAAAAGTGAGTGCTAGGAATTGACTTGCGCTACTGAAATGACACGTGATCCGTCGCCCACATTTTCGCATTTTGATACTCGCTATCGCCGGCATATCAATTTGTCTAGTGCACATGGTCAATGATAGCTTTGTGGCTGTTAACACGTAATAAATTCCCCTTGAAAACTTACATAGGTGAAGTAAGCTGTCACTCGCCTTAAGTGCGAAAATCACATGCCTCACACTTAAAAGTGTGCAAATATGCCATTAATTACTTCTGTTTGATGAATCTCACAATGGCATGCAAGCTATTTGCATACTTATGTGCAAGTTAATGGCAAGTGTATTTACACCCGTATGCTAGTGATTTAACTTCACCGAAGTTTTCATGGTGAGTTTTTTACAAAATCATCATCTTCATCCACAGCTCGATACCGCATAGGCCTCTCTATTTTTGTCACAAACCCTTCGTTCCTGTACTAGCCTCATCCAGATTCCACCCGAATACACTGCACACAATGTGTACGAATTTTTTGATGCACAATGAGCTCTTTTCCGTCTTCCTTTTATATTTGTATATGGGTTTGTTTTTTTTTATAATATTCAATTGTATATGTTAATAAATGAAAGTAACTTTTAACTGAAACATTATGCTAGGAAAAACTAGGCATATGTTGTAAAAAAAAAACGAATAATAAGAAAAACTTAAAAAAAATAACCGACTTCCAAAAAAAAAAAAAGCGAAAATCTTGCTTTTCCGAAGTCGGTGTCGAAAAACGAAAAACAATACGAAGTCAAAAAAAAATGGAAGACGGTTGAATATTTTTGTTACGTTTTCGTTTTGTAGTGTTAATTTTGGAAGTCATTCAAAATCATTTATAGTCAAAGTTCATCTCATGACAATGCCAATAATCCCAAACACGTCTAGGATACATTGTTTTATTTCGGCGTTCCAATGCCTATCTGCCGGATCGCTTATCCGCGACCCAAACAGGCATTGGCCCTATCGGACCCCGTCACTTTTGCTGACATCTCTGAGGCGCGCGTGGAACACCACGCGCCCCTCAGAGACCTTATCGGACGGCGAGCTACCCATTACTTTCCGTCCTCAAGCCCAAGCCTATGGTGGCCGGGAATCGGTGGTTTGGCCCCTGGAGTGGTCACGGCGTGCAATGTATTCTGGTGCACCGGTAATGGTGGGTACACCCCAAAGGAGGGTCCGGTGACGGACAGCCGCGGCGGGTTCGCGGTGAGTGCTAACGCGTGCCCGTGTTCCCGCCATAAGCGGCACAGGAAGACATCGTGGAGTTTTAGTGGGTTGAAGTCCCACATAACAGCGCTATCTCGCCGTGGTAGCGCAGTATGCATGAGCATTTCACTAGGATAAAAAAGTGCCTACCTTCCGGCCGGCATCATCATCAGTCATCATCATCATCATTTGTAAGTATATGCTTCATCATAGTCGGTTAACTATTCTAGATATCTTATACCATACTTAGCATTAAGGAAGTCGAAGTTCCAGTAGCCATCTGTGGTCTTCTTCATCAGTTTCAATTCACAAAATGATACATTCTGACAGGAAATGATAGCATTGTTGATGGAAATACCAAAATAGCTATATAACTTCATAAAATATATGTGGAGTTCCCTCGATTTCCAAGTGAGAATCTGATCATGGGATCCATCATCACATTCTGACTTGGATCACTCAATTACAATGGGACCACCTCGGTTAGTATATTCTTTCAAACACTTATGTACTTATTATATCGGTCCACAATTAAAGGCGAAATTGCGTAACAAACATACAAAAAATACATACAGTCGAATTGAGAACCTCCTCCTTTTTTAAGTCGGTTGAAAATGTATAATTATTAATTTTTTGCTTACCACGTTATCTCACCGAAGTAACAATAAGTAAAATAATGGGTAAATAAAATAAATGATAATAATTAATAATGGTAGTACGAGTAATGGGCAGTGGCGACCCCACGGACTTGATCTGCAGGGAGAAGCCTTGTTCCTCATCTCTGGTTTGCTTTTATTGGTCAGTTGGAGTTATAACTGACGGGGCCCAGAGCTCCCACCTCTCTCTTGCCTTAATTGGCTGGCTTGAGTGGAGATTCGCAAGAGCAAATGTGCTCGGAGGAAGGAAGATAACCAGTAAGATGTTGGTAGAGATCTTGACCGTACTGCCAGGATTATCCTGATAACCGTGGTATACCTCTCCACTCCTTGGCGCTATGTCACTTCAGTGCTTGCGACCCTTTATGGGGGACCATTATTTGAGTGTGCAAGTCACCCCCTGCCATTTTACAGCCGTGTAGTTCAACATTGGTCAGGCAGGGGCCAGTAGTCCTCCTATAGTTTTAGGCAATCGATCCACTAAACCTACCAGACCCATAGCCCAATACATAATTTCTCCATATTTTGCAATAATCCTACACGAACCGTGGATTTTCTTTGGGTGCACTTGCGTAGTGCATACAGGGATATTTGTCGTCAGTTGGTATCACATTTCCTGATACATGCCTATTATGCCTAACAAGGCCTCTGCCAGTTGGTTTCGGCCCCTCGCACGCCTTTCAAAGGGCCGGGACATTCATCCGGAAAATTCTTTTACTGATTAGCAGCACTATCACTGAGAGTCACATACTACTTTTTATCCCAAAATAATACGCTGTTTCTGCGGGATATGCCACGGGAAATAATATAGGTTTAGGCATTAGCTCGTAATAATATATTTCTTACTCAAAGGGCAATGGAGAGGGATACGCTCGGCGTTTCCTTGCGTGATCGAATCAGAAATGTGGAGATCCGCAAGAGAATCAGGGTTACCGACATAGCCCGAAGAATTGCCAAACTTAAGTGGCAGTGGGCAGGGCACATTGCTCGCAAACCGGATGGCCGATGGGGCCGAAAAGTTCTGGAATGGCGACCGCGAACCGGAAGACGATACGTTGGAAGGCCTCCCAATAGGTGGACCGATGACCTGGTTAAGGTTGCGGGAAGACGCTGGATGCGAGACGCACGGGATCGGTCAATGTGGCGACGCCTGGGGGAGGCCTATGTCCAGCAGTGGACGTCTTTCGGCTGAAATGATGATGATGATGATAAATATATTTTTTTAGACGTTAGCAACAATTGCCACAATGATGAATTTAACGTCTATTTAAGAAACCGACCAGCTAACCGACCAGCAGCCGAGCTGAGCCGCTTTCCGCATAGCAATTGATCAATCAACTTGAAGATTGAAGGTCGATTCTGAGAAATAGAGGCAAATTGTCTTCAAATGATCGTGTTTGCATTCGCGTGACAGTGTCGGAAGGTCATGTGGACATCACACATCTTACACGGCCATTGCTAGATTTCAGATAATGTAAGCGCCGCAATTGGTTAAAGTTGGGTTTCATTGTTGCGATTTATTTTAGTGACCGCCAAAGAAAATAATTAGTTAACAACCATAATTTTAAAATAAATGCAGTGTAGCATGGTATCTAACCTTTTAGTTTCCTTAAAAACTGTAAATGCTCTAAGTAGCGAGTAAATATTTTAATACCTAATTTTTATTTCTCAGTTAGGATCCCTTGGCAAAAATGATCGATAAAACCCTGCAAATCTGAAATATTAAAAAATATTATTTTTAATACACTCGCGAGCAATGTAAAAGTTCCAGTGACATAGCACCAAATTACTCCTAAACGGGAATGGCTAGCTTAATGACGCCGTCTGCAATATTGAAGTACATTTAACAGCGCATCAGAATATTACCAACTAAAAACGTAAATATTCTGTTCAAATTTTAAGTTAAATGTTTTAAAAAATTGGGGCCATTTGGCAAATAAAACCAAATCTCTAAGTAAGGGTTTTATTAGGTCTAAACGTAGGTTTTGATAACTCAGTACTTGGTGTTTCCTACATGTGCTCTCAATACAGCTTCTACGCGATTGGGTATGCTGAATACCAGATTCCTCAGCATATGCTGAGGAATGTTCTCCCATTCTTTGATGAGCGCGTAATTCAAGTCACGAAGAGTAATTGGAGGTGGAACTCGTTTTCTCACACGTCTGTCAAGCTCGTCCCAAGCATGCTCAATAGGATTCAAATCGGGGATCTTTGCTGGCCACTCCATTTTGTGGATTTCTACGTCCTGAAGATACTCATTTACAACTTGAGCAGTGTGGGCCCATGCATTATCGTGCATAAACACTGCATTGTCGCTAATATTGGCCAAAAACGGACCAGCATGTTCATTGAGAATCTCATTGATGTATCTCGCAGCAGTTAGGTTCCCGTTCTCGATTGGAACTAACGCTGTTCGACCCTCTGCAGAGATACCAGCCCACACGTGAACGGTACCTCCGCCGTGTGACACTTTTTCTTCAAAACATGCTTGTGCAAAACGTTCCCCTGGTCGTCAGTATACTCTTTTCCTCCCATCATGATGGTACAGCATAAATCTTTTCACATCAGAGAACATCACTCTGCCCCATTCGTCCTCACCCCATTCTGTATGCTCGCCGGCGTATCGCAATCGGGCAACTTTATTTATTTATTTATTTATTTATTATATACTTTATTGTACACCACTTAAATAATTACAGGACAGAAAACATTTTTAAAGATAAGTGTACAATGGGCGGTCTTATCGCACAGGGACAGGGTCTTATGATGCTGTTACAGTTTTGGGCCATTTGCTGGCCTGTAAGGCTTCAATCCCCTTTTGGCAAGACGTCTTCTGACTGTCCACTCGCTTATTGGCTCCCTTCGAACTTGCAGAAGTTGTTATTGAACGCCCGCCTGATGTCTATTTCTTAACATGACTGCCGCAATGAAACGATCTTCTCGGACTGTTGTGCACCTTGGCTTGCCAGTACCTGGTCTTCTCAGGTTTAATCCAGTCTCCCTAAACCTTTGGATCACTCGTCGGACAGTAGTATGTGTCACGCACATTATTCTGGCCGTATTTTTTTGGCTGGTCCCCAATTCCACCATAGCGATGATTCTCGTACAATCCTCGGGTGATAGAGGAATGATTTATGGCCGTAAGACTTTACAATTTAAGAATTCTTTCACAACGGCGAAAACAAGGATTAAATCAAAAGCAAAACAAAAAACGAATCAAATGTATTCCGAAATTTTCAAACCCCAAAATTTTGTTTTCTTCTTTTTTTTATCCATGTCTTCAAAAAGACCAGTATTTAAAAGAGTTTATGTTTGAATAATAAAATAGATTTCATAATACTTTTTAATTTATGAAGCTAGGTTCTATGTCTTAGGAGATATTAAGGTGTTTGTCGGCATTTTGTGGGTGGAACTTTTTCATTTGTCGGCAGTTTATTTTAATGTGAGCATTAGATAGGTACATTTTTGTATGAAACAGCTTTGTCTACTTAATTCAAATTTTAGATTAATTTACTGACGACAACTTAAACTGGCTAGCTTTAGAAGCAGTATGGACACGAATTCATTGTACAACGAAGGTGAGCACTATGGAAATATTTTTGAAAATTAATTCCTCAAAAGAATTCTACAGGGGATAAAACTTTTAATTAAAGTTTGTTATTTTTGCCGATAGAAAAGAAAAACCATCGGGCAGGACGTTTAAGAAACTGTGGCATAAACTCTGCGTCCGGTCATTGCAACGTTGTTTGAACGCTCACGCCCAAATCATAATAACTTAGTATATATTCAGTGGGTACCTCGTAAATATTCAGTGTTCCTCGTCAGTTTACAAAATAACGCTGCAAGAGCAGAATACGGTACAAAGGCGCTGATGGGGCGAAACAAGAAAATGAAAAGATAATATGGAGTTTATTAGGCTTTCCTCGCATGTTGGTGGAGAACAATATTGGCAAACCAACATCAACATTGTTGAACTACTTTTTATTATGCAAAAGTGTATTTCTTTTTTAAAACGTAGTGGTAAGTAGCTTGTTAAACCTATATAAGATGCAATAAAACACAAAGTTCATAAAGAACCTTCAACTAAACAAGTGCGAATCGAAAATGCGACATCGATGCAATTTCATAAAAAATTAAAAAGGACTCCGTAAATCAAGAAAGCTTTTTTTGTGCGGGAATCACAATTGCAATGACCAATCACATATTATCGTAAGCACATATTATTCAGAACCGATTCAATAATTGTATTATTAGATAGATAACTTGTGTATAATAAAAACTGGCCAAGTGCTAGTCGGACTCGCGCACGAAGGGTTCCATACCATTACCGCAAAAAAATGGCGAAAAATCACGTTTGTTGTATGGGAGCCCCACTTAAATATTTATTTTATTCTGTTTTTAGTATTTGTTGTTATAGCGGCAACAGAAATACATCATCTGTGAAAATTTCAACTGTCTAGCTATCACGGTTCATGAGATACAGCCTGGTGACAGACGGACAGACAGACAGACAGACGGATCGCGGAGTCATAGTAATAGGGTCCCGTTTTTACCCTTTGGGTACGGAACCCTAAAAACGGGATATAAAAATCTCGGAAGCGAATCAGATGGAAATATGGGAAACTTATCACACAAAATATAAAAAACAAATCTGCATTGTGTCTCCATTTCAATAGCTTGCATTTATCGTCAGTCGCATCGGCAGCATCCCACTTTATCCGCGGATAATCGTGTGATGGACGATATCTCTCGTCTATATCTAGCAGTATCGGCTGACGTTATCAGTACACCTGATATGATGCTCTCGATAAAATTGAAGGCTTTAGTTAGTTTATCTTACTTTTGTACCAGATCGCAACAGTAGCAAGACAGTGCGGTCAAAATGAACAGTAAGTTGGAATTTTTCATATTATTTTATGCAAGTGAATTTTATACATTTGTTCATTTTAACGTAAAATTAATGTTGAATCTTCTTGGATCCATTAGGAAACACATTTAATAGATTAGTTTTATTTTGCAAAACTGAGGCAGGTAAACCACATTATAGGTAGTTATGTTACGTAAGTTCAAAGTTGTTAGGTAAGTTTTATGTTTTCGTGTTCATTACCGTAACTTATTACTATACTTTTAGGGTTACTCAGATTGTGGTTCAATGTTGTTAACTAGTGCCTAATTATTTTGTTTGTTGTAGTGTAGGATAATATTTTATTGCTAAGCTGTTAAATTGACTTGAATTTGACACTGTCAAATAAATAAAAGCCAGTAACTCTGAAACCAGTCTTTGCAAAGGGGTATCGTATTACCCAGTTACTGGGTTGAGAAGGTCAGTTAGGCAGTCGCTCCATGTAGTATAGTGGTACTAAGATATATCTGGTTGGATTATGTAGAAGCCGACCCAACATAGAGGGGAAATGGCTCGACAGTTTGATTGATCTTCGCTTTAAAGAAATAATGAAAAAGTTTGCGAAGGTCATCATAGTGTTTGTTATGATGTATAAAATAACTTAGAGGAATTATATTCTACTGTTTTTAAGTATACCTTGCTAACTTTGGATTGGATATATATTGTTTGGTGATGAATTAAATTAAAACCAATTTTGGATTCAAATTCAAACTGAAATCTACTTAGTTCTCACTCTGTCTTGTTGTAAGCAAAGTTAGTAGAAATCTTACTATGGAGATTGTAGATAGATTAAATTGACTAGTCCACAGTAATAGCATTGAATAAGTTACTCATAGGTCCAGGGGGTAGGTTGATAGAATAATGCAAATCCAATCAAGAGTAAGATGACACTGGACCCGAATATAAATGTCTTCATTGAACTATTGCGTGATTTGATTGAATTGAGAAAATATTACTTTTCTAGTTCATTTATTATATTTTAGAACTTAGAACCGAGCGAACTCATTTAACTGAGATAGCTTAGCGTTTGGTTTTAACTTGATCATATTAACGAGCAGGCAGTCAAATTTGAAAATCGCTACCATTTCTTATTTTTATTCGATGGGGTTTTATCCACGCATTCTCTGTGGTAAAACTCTTTCCGAAAATATCCCGTGTGCCGAAGGGTAGAAGTTTTCCTTACTCGTTCATTATTAAGTTTATGTTTTTAGAAGCCAAAATGTTTTACGGCCTCTAAACTGCTTGTTGCCTAAATCCATGCCTACTTACGATCTCTACTTTAGAATTAGGTATGCAATGGGAAGCCAGAAAGCCCCTAAACTGTTTTTATCCTTGGCACAAGCTTCCACTGCTAGGTCAAGACCGTCCTCAACTTCTTTCAGGGACTTTTTTTATAACAAACTTTTATTTACCTTGCCCTGTCAGTTATTTACTTTGTTACTTAGTTTTTTAGTAGTACGTGGCCGACCGAGATCGGCTCGGGTGTCAATAGAGAAAATTTGCCAAGATATGAGACCTCGCTAGATCGATTTTTCGCCCCCGAAAACCTCTAAGTATATTGCTAATTTTATCAAAATCGTTAGAGCCGTATTGTTTGTATTGCTCATTTAATAGCAGGTATATAATGTTATGGGTCTTATCATGCAACTGAATTTTAAAACAGTTATCCCCAATTCCGCTGAACCGATTCAGCTCAAATTTTGCGTACACATTTGGTTTTATGAATGTGTAAAGAATAGAATATACTTTATTGTACACCAAAAAAATATCACTTTTACAAAACTTATTTCTACGGGTACTTTAAGGCGGTCTTATTATCACTTACAGCGATAACTACCAGACAATCTTTGGATGGACTGAAAGAACTTAGAATAAAAAGGGGGTAGTCTGCGGTGTATTGCCACATTAAAAAACATACATAATTATATTGCCATATATACATAATTATTATATGTTTACATACATACATAATATTACATGTTATACAAATTCATAGAACGAAAAAAAAGAAAAAGGATTTAATAATGATGGAAGAAATTAGATCAAAATTGAAAAGCGTTAGAGAGAAAGTAAATGGTTTTTAATCAGGTTTTTAAAAGAAGCCAGTGACTGTGCTTGTCTTACAGACAATGGCAACTCATTCCACAATCGTACAGCCTGAACCATAAACGATTTGTCGTAAAACTTAGTGGAATGAGCAGGCATCAAAAGTTTCAAATTCTCCTATGATCTCAAGTATCTAGAGTGTGTATCATGCAGAAATTTAAAGTGTTCTTTGAGATAAAATCAATAGTTTTATTCATCGTTTCTTTCTCTAAACTTATGAACTACTTTGTCATTTTCCAGCAGCCCTCTGGCTCCTATGTTGCGCGGCTGCCGTAGCCAGCAGCTCCGGGCTCTCAATTCCCTTGAGACAGAACCCGGAGACTTTGTGCCGTGGCCAGGAGAACTTCCTGAGGATCGCCAGTATCGAATCATGCTTCTACTACTACCAGTGCTATGCCGGCAATTCCTACCTGATGCAGTGCCCTGCTGAAACCTGGTTCAATGAGCAGGAACAGGTGAGAAATTCTTGTTTTTCTTTATTACCTGGATTAGAGCTTATTTGATTAGAGCTTCGTAAAATAAGCAGGTAACTATTTGATTTGAACTTTATAGTTCTATAACTGCAATTTATTAGTATTTGATTCATGTTATGTTCAAAATTTGTTTCTTAGAGTGGTTTTCTTCGATAATAGACCGACTGAGAATACTTTTAGGTGTTATGTTGGTATTCGATAGATCATCATCATCATCATCATATCAGCCGAAAGACGTCCACTACTGGACTTAGGCCTCCCCCAAGCGTCGCCACATTGACCGGTCCCGTGCGTCTCGCAACCAGCGGATCCCCGTAACCTTTACCAGGTCATCGGCCCACCTGGTGGGAAGCCTTCCAACGCAACATCTTCCGGTTTGCGGTCGCCACCGATTCGATAGATATATGTTTGGACAAGGATATCTCTGAAAGGCCTGGAAAAAGTCTGATTGTACGAAAATTCAAATATATCTTCTAAAGATTTTCCAAGGTTATCAAATCAGTTAGTCGAGTATGTTTTGCTAGTATTTTGCAATGTTATCTTTTATCTCAACATGTCTACAGTAGTTTGACTTATTATTTATCTTTTTTGTCATGTGCCGATAGAGTTTAGATAAACTAAACTGGCAGCACTTCACGTGTTCAATGATGAATGAGAATAAGATGTTTCTAGAAGAAATCTATAAGTTATTTCATTTTGTAACAGTTAGCTTGCGCAGGCGGGTTAGCCCGCGTGAAAAGTGTTTGATTAATCCAGGGCACGGAATTCCGAGATAAAAGTGTCCTGTGTCCTAGTCTAGGTCATAGTAACCCCGTGTGATTTTTTTAAATCCAAATCCGTTCTGCCGCATTTGTATTTCATACTTAAGTATGAAATACAAATGCACAGAATTTCACATTTATGAAATTACTAGCTTCTTCCGGCGGCTTCGCCCGCGTGAAAGTCGAAAATTATCCCAAGGAAACATATTCCCGGGATAAAAACTATCCTATGAGCTATTCCAGACTATAAATCTATCTCCGTGCCAGCTTTCATCCAAATACGTTCAGTAGTCTGCGTGAAAGAGTAACAAACATATAATCACACTCACAAAGTTTCTCCTTTATAATGTGATGAATAATATTAGTGTGATTAGGTTTTTATAAAGCTTATTTCATACTATAGAAGCTAGAGCCTCAGATTTTAATGGAATACAAAATGTTTACAGGTATGTGACTGGTCAAGCCCACCCGGCCATTGTGCTGTTGCTGAGCCCGAGCCTGAACCCGAGCCTGAACCAGAACCGGAGCCCGAACCCGAACCTGAACCCGAACCAGAACCTGAGCCAGAACCAGAAGTGGAACAAGAGCCAGAAGGTGAACAAGAACCTGAGCCAGAACCCGAAGTAGAACAGGAGCCAGAAGGTGAACCAGAACAAGAAGAAGAGCCCGAACTTACCCAGGAACTCGTTGAAGGCTCCGGTGAAGAATGGCAAGAAGATGCAATCAGGAAATACGTGAAAGCATTCAAAGGCATCAAACAGGAGGAAATTGTAGCAGAAGCTGATGAAGAAGAGGCCAAAAAGCTAAAACAAGAAGAAGAAAGCGATGTCGAAGAGCTTGAAGGAGAATATCTAGAAGAAAACCGTAGAGCTCAGGAGGAAATCCTTGAAGAAGCAGAAGAGGATTTACTAGAGAAATCTAAGAAACTTATGAGGCAAGAAGAGGTTGAGGAGGAAGCAGAAGATGACGAAGAAGCCAAGAAAAGGCAAGAAGAAGCTGAAGACGATGAAGAAGGCGAAGAATCAAAGAATAAACGTCAAGAAGAGACTGAGGATGACGAACAGGCTGATGACGATGAAGAAGCTAAGAAACGTCAAGAGGAGATAGAAATTGAAGATGAGGTAGAAGACGTTAAGAAGAGACAAGAAGAGGTTGATGATGAGGAAGAAGTTGAAGAAGTAAGGAAACGCCAGGAAGAAGAGTCTGAGGATGATGAAGAGGAAGCTAAGAAACGTCAAGAAGAAGATGTTGAGGAGTCTGAGGCAGAAGTTGATGAAGGCAAGAAACGTCAAGAAGAGGATGTTGAGGAGTCCGAGGATGAGGTAGAAGTAAAGAAGAGACAAGAGGAGGTGAATGATGAGGATGAAGCTGAAGAAGCTAAGAAACGCCAAGAGGAGGTTGAAATTGAGGATGAGGTAGAAGAGGCTAAGAAGAAACGTCAAGAAGAAGAAGTTGAAGCGCCTGAAGAAGAAGTTGACGAAGCTAAGAAACGTCAAGAAGAGGATGTTGAGGAGTCTGAGGATGAGGTAGAAGCTAAGAAGAGACAAGAAGAGGTCGAAGATGAGGAAGAAGACGAGGAAGCTAAGAAGAAGCAAGAAGAGATTGAGGATGAGGAAGAAAACGAGGAAGCTAAGAAGAGGCAAGAAGAGGAAGATGATGAGGAAGAAGACGAGGAAGCTAAGAAGAGGCAAGAAGAAGGCGGCGATGAGGAGGAATCTGATGTCGAAGAAGCGAAGAAACGCCAGGAGGAAGTTGATGGTGACGAAGAATCTGAAGAAGAAGTTAAACGTGTAAAACGCCAGGTGGAAGATGAAGAAGATGATGAAGTCGAGGAAACTAAGAAACGCCAAGAGGAAGTTGATGATGATGAAGAATCTGAAGATGCCATTGAACCCAGGAAAAGGCACGAAGAGGCAGAAGATGATGAAGAAGCTAGTACTGAAGAGGAAAATGATGGTGAGGCAAATGACGCAGAGGCCGACGACGAAGAATCCAAGAGAAGCCAAGAAGAAGAAGATGATGAACAAGCCGGAGACGACAATGACGAAGAATCCAAGAGAAGCCAAGAAGAAGAAGATGATGAACAAACCGGAGATGGCAATGACGTAGAAGTAGATGATTCCCTAGAATCTAGAGCAAAGAAGTTTTTCAAGAATGTGTTCAGAGTATTCCACTAAGAGACTTCGGTAGCATTGAAAAATGTTGCCTTGAAGAAACTCCGAGTAACTTAGAGATAATTACTTTTAATTTAAGTTTAGAATCACTTTGTGCAATTTTGTAAATATTACTGTTGTTGTTAAATTGTATTATTTATTGACCGTCTTTGTTTTATTTACAAACTAACTTTTGCCAGCAGCTTCGACCACGGAAAATTATTACAGGGTTATGGAAAATAAACAATACGTGTGCAGTGGAAATAATGTAAAATCATTTTAATATATTATTTTACAAACACATGACATATATTTTTCTTAACAGATAGTAATAGGTTATGAGCCTTATCACGGCAATGTGAATATTGTGCGAAACGAATATTATTTTGTGCAAATATGGGTGAGTATTCTAACTCGGCAGTTACGATGGAGAAGCTGAAAGGTACCATCAATTATCGTGACTGGGCATTCCAAATGCATAATATTCTCATATTTGAAAACTTATGGCATTGTAATAAGGGACAGGATGAACCCGCAGAACTAGATACGAGTACGAGTAAGAGCACAGTTGATCAGGCCCGTAAAGAGGAGAAGGCTCCAGCGAGGCTTTGTTTAAGCGTTGAGAAGTCATGTTACCCGCACATTGTGCAGGCGAAGACTGCAAAAGATGTTTGGGATGCCTTAAAAAAGGCATATTGAGATTGACGTGTTTACGTACTTTATGTTCGATTTTTGATAGCATGGAAATTTACGTTAACAAGATTTTGTCACTCGCTGATCAATTGCGTAGCATGAAAAAGCCTCTTGACGATGAATTTCTGGCTGCTATATTATGCTTCAAGGGTTGCCTCAGGAGTATGAGCCCATGATTATGGCTCTGGAGCACTCAAGCATGGACATAACAACAGATAGACAGAGACAGCGCTGACAGAGAGTACTTAATTTAAAAGAAAGCTTTCATAAAAATGGCCAGCGTTATACTCCAACACCCGCCCATAATGTGGGCATCGTAACATCATGCCACTCCAAGCTGACGAGTGAACACCTTGTGCTTGACACAGCCCAGGGGCTTGGTGAACACATCTGCTATCATCTCATTCGTAGGGATGTATACAATTTCAACGTTAAATCTAGCAATTATATATCTAACGTAATGAAATCTTATATCTATATGCTTGCTCCTTCTATGAAGAGTGTGATTGGTAGCAAGCTGTATAGCAGATTGATTATCACAATACATTACTATTTTACAACTAGTCGTCTTTAACAATTCCTTAATTAAAGCTTGCAGGAACACCGCTTCTCTGCTCGCTTCGCTTAAGCTACAATACTCCGCCTCGGTGGACGAAAGCGATATGCACGACTGTTTGTAGCTACCCCAAGATACCGAATTTCCGCCATATTTAAAGACATAACCAGTATATGATTTCCGATCAGGGTCTGAAGCCCAGTCCGCATCATAATATCCCTCAAGAATGTGACCTTCATTCGATTTGTTAAATACTAAAGCCTTTTGCTTTGTACCTTTAAGGTATCTCAGTATACGCTTAGCTTGAATCCAATGGAATTCCGTAAAACAACTGTTGAATTTGCTTAAGTATGACACGGCAAACGAAATGTCGGGGCGAGTAGTTACACATAAATACATTAGACTACCAATTAACTCTTGGTACGGAAACTTCGTTGCATTGTTACTCGTAGCATTAAAAGTACTCTCACAGACAGAACTAATGTTAGTTATCATGGGAGACTTTACAGACTTCTGTCATGCCAAAACGATCTAACAACTTGTCAATCCGATTTTCCTAACTAAGTTTAATGGAAGTTGCATCACGTTCTACTTTTATACCTAACATGTTTCGTACCGGTCCTAAGTATTTAAGTTTAAAAACCTTTAACAAAGAACTTTTCAAAGTCTCAGCTAAACTTTTGTCGTTATAGAAGATAAAAAAATCGTCAACATACAGAGCAAAAAAAAACAATTGACTCACCAGATCTCTTAGTGAAGATGCAGTCCTCTTGTTTACATTGATCATATCCTAAAGAAAGTAAAATCTTTTACCTTTTGGTACCAGGATCGCGATGCTTGCTTCAACCCATAAACAGCCTTTCGTAGTATATAAACTTTGTTTTCACTCCCAGGGCTAATGAAACCTTACGGTTGTTGCATATAAATCTCCTCATGCAAATCACCATTTAGGAATGCTGTTTGAACATCTAAATGATCAATCGTAAGATTCATTTCCACAGCTGGCTGTGGCAATGAATCTTACGATTGATCATTTATCATTCGATTGACCATTGTTATCTCTGGAGATAACAACAGATATGGTAAAAACCAAACTTCTTCAAGACAAGCGATGGACAGGGAGTACTGGTGGTAACAATGACTGCTTATTTACGCGAAATCGTGGTAAAAGTAAGAACAGTTCCCGAGGTGCAAAGAAGAATGCGCCTAGTACATTGAAACATGCTAGTTCCTTGTCAAATGCGAACAAGTTGTGGTGTTGGAAGTGTCGGTCGAAAGGCCATGTCAAAAAGGACTGTCCTCAACTGGATCCAAGACTATCGACTTCTTTGGTCTTGACTGCACTTAACACTGACAGTTCATGGATTATCGATTCAGGTGCGACAGATAATATGTCTGGATGTCGAGAATGGTTCAAATCTCTCGATGAGTCGTCGACGAAGGAGGTGTGTGTTGCTAACGGCAAGATGTTAATAGTAGGTGGTGTAGATGTAAATTTTTCGGTTAACTTTCGTGGCAATACGATAGATATAACTTTAAAAGATGTAATGTTTGTAACTGACCTTACTGTAAACTTGATATCTGTATCTACTCTTGCAGCTAGGGGTTTTAAGTTTAGTTTTATAATACTGGATCTGACATACTCAAAGCTGGCAAGATAGTTTTAAATGCTAGGAAAGTTGGGAGAGTTTACAGACTTAACACTGTCGGTAGAGTAAATCTGACAACTTCATCTACGTCTAACGACATGTTGTTATGGCATCAACGATTAGGACATCTTAATTTTGATAGCTTGGCATCACTTAGGAAGGTTGCTAATGACATTGATTTTCAGGTTACCACTCAGAGGATTTTGTGATGTGTGTCTTAAGGGTAAGCAATCACGTGCTCCCTTTGTGACTAATAAGCAGGTGGCAGACGCACGGCTGGCGCTCATCCACAGTGACGTTATGGGGCCGATGCCGACCACTTCTCTCGGAGGCAAACGCTACGTCCTCACGTTCCTAGATGATCACTCGAGGAAGGTGTTCGTATATCCTATTGCGCTGATTGCGAAGAAGAGTGATGTGTGTAAGTACACTATCGATTTTATTAGATTGGTTGAAAACCAATGTAGTGCTACGGTGAAAGTATTGCGTTCAGATAACGGTTCTGAATACGTGAATGCTGAGTTGACAAATTACCTTAAAAAGAAAGGTATTGTTCATCAGCTGACGGCATCATACACCCCGCAGCAAAATTCTTCCGCAGAAAGATTGAATCGTTCTTTACTCGATAAAGTCAGATGTTTACTGTTTAATGCGAATCTCGATGACAAGATGTGGGCAGAGGCTGTACACACAGCGGCATTTCTTATTAACCGATCGCCTAGTTCGAGACTTTCTGGTAGATTTCCAGAAGAGGTATGGAGCGGTAATAAAGTGAGCCTTAAGAATCTGCGTGTCTTTGGTTGCGAGGCATTTGCACATGTAGACGACTGTAAACGGAAAAAGTTAGAACCAAAAAGTAAGAGGCTAATTTTTATAGGTTACTGTGAATACGTCAAAGGATATCGTTTGTTCAACCCTGATGACAATAGGATTGTTGTGTCACGTGATGTGAGTTTCTTTTTTTTTTTTTTTTTTTTTATAGAAACTCTCACTCACCTCAGTGTAGAAAGTCTAAGATAGGTCTAAAACGTATGTTTGAACCTATTTATCTGATTTTTTTTTGGTGATGACGTGGAGGAGATATTAAATACTACGCCCGTTGAGGCGGAGCGAGAACAGATTTTCTTCGAGTCATCAGATTATCCACTTGAGGCGGAGACGGATGCATTTCCTGTTGACTCGCCAAGTCATCCTGTTGAGTTGGAGTGTGAACACGTGCAAACTGAAGACTCAGTAGTAACACCTGGATTGGCAATAACGCTGGCCATTATTATGAAGGCTTTCTTTTAAATTAAGTAGTCTCTGTCAGCGCTGTGTCTGTCTATCTGTTGAGAAAAATATATGTCATGTGTTTGTAAAATAATATATTAAAATGATTTTACATTATTTCCACTGCACACGTATTGCTTATTTTCCATAACCCTGTAATAAAAAGTCAATAATAAAATTAAATGAATATTAATATACTACGAGGCACTTCGCCCGCGGGGAAGTCATACTTACCTCTTTGAAATTCAACAACCCAACTCCCCTTGATTTGTAAATAAAACAGGTGGCAGCGTTATCATTTGCCTAGACTGCATGCACCTAGGCAAATGGGATAAGAATCACACCACTCACGCTGGTATCCTGGATCGGAGGATTAAGTACCAACCTCTCAATGCGTGTCCGTTACCGAGGCCAGATGTTGTCGAAAATGGTCATTTGAATCTTATAGATAATTAGTTTTGCGGCTTCTGTAATTGTTGCGCACATTTTTAAATTTGTTGCGCTTATAGTTTTTGAATTATTTAACAAAAACATTTCCTGCTGGGGTAACGTTACCCCAGCCAGACCTTTTTCTTTCTAATGGGAATATTCAAATAATTAATAGCTATAAAATTAGTTGTCTAGATGAAGTAAATGTTGTGCCTTATTTTGTATTTGTTCTTTCATCGGTTGCGAAGTTATTCGAGATTTTGCTGGGGTAACGTTTTTGGTTTTGCTAGATCTTTGAAATGGTTAAGCGGATTCTTATCATATTTTGTACATGGCTTCATAGGAATTAGTTTAAATTTGTTCTGCAATAAAAAAACCAAAATAATACATAGCTTAAAGGTTATTTCATTAAATAGAAAAACACTTCAATTGGTCCAAGCACTCTCAATAAGAGCTCTAAAGACTTACTTTAAACGTTATTTTAAAGCTTGTAACTGCCTTCAAATGTATGTGAAGTTTCATTAGTATCCTGTTAGTATTTAACAAGTTATGATGATATTGAGTTCTTCACGAGCACGGTCTTGATGCGCGCGGTGTTATTTGGCCACTGGATTGGATATATGAACTGAATGTTATGTCAATTATTAGTTTTTTAGTTCAGTTGTATATCAGTAAAAATTCAGCTCAGTACATTGGATAATTAATGAGATAATACGATTAAAGTCATCAGGAAGTGAATGACCGTGGTAACCCGACCAAGTTTAGGTGGTTACGAAAAAGCGAAAACGCAGAACATTATACTATCTTTTGAAATGTTTAGTATAATACACCTTACAATTTCGGTACAGACGCGTACACTGTTAAATACATTAATAATATAATAATATCTGTACTATGAAAACATTATTATTATCTTCCAGTTGCACAAACTTATCAAAAATCACTGATATAACATGTCGTTCGGTGGGACGCGGAAGGGGTGGGGTGAAGGGGCGCATTGTTTGCATATCGCACTAAACAAAAAAATCACATAATTCATCTTGTAGAGTGCGCATGCGTTTCGGCAGTTCCGTTTCCTGTTTTTGCAAATATTTATAGAGTGCGTGAGAGCTAATGTAAAATAATAAGTGTGGCGAATTACTGCTAATGTGGAGTGCTTCTATTGATGATCATAGTTATGGTGCAGGCTGCTTGATGAATTCACGAACAAGGTAAGCTTGTATAATGTAACTACAGAAATAGTAGCAAAATTATTATTAATATGTACATGTTGTTAGGTACTTATCTAAAACTGTATTTTTTTAAGGCTTAAATATTTAAATTTAGGAACTTATTATTTTCTTTTCTTTCGTACTTAATTATTACCTAGACTGGAATTCTCAACAATGATAACGACATATGTATCCTTCGCTACATAGTACCTATAAAACAAAGTCACTTCCCGTTTGTCTGTCCCTGTTTGCTTAGATCTTTAAAACTACGCAACGGATTCTGAAGCAGTTTTTTTTAATAGATAGATTGATTCAAGTGGAAGGTTTTTGTGTATAGATTGTCAAAATATGACTTGAAACTTGATTAATGAAATTCATGACTTAGCGACCGATTTTTATCGTTATCAATGTCGGGAGTCGGGACTACCGCAACAGGTAGGTATTTATTTATTTCCACAAACTCCTTGGACACGTAGACTTTAAGAAATCAATAATTACCTTGTTGCGACACTCGCGTTGATATAAACTCGCAAATAGATGACGATTCGAGTTTCAAAATTACCTGTCAATAAAAATTATTTAATAATCACGTAGTTTTTTTTTAAACTTGTGTACATGTCTGTACTAAATTTGTAACACTATCCTACATATTTTAGAAGGTACCATAATGTTTTGCGTTTTCGCTTTTTCGTAACCACCTAAACTTGGTCGGGTTACCACGGTCATTCACTTCCTGATAACTTTAATCGTATTATCTCATTAATTATCCAATGTACTGAGCTGAATTTTTACTGATATACAACTGAACTAAAAAACTAATAATTGACATAACATTCAGTTCATATATCCAATCCAGTGGCCAAATAACACCGCGCGCATCAAGACTGTGCTCGTGAAGAACTCAATATCATCATAACTTGTTAAATACTAACAGGATACTAATGAAACTTCACATACATTTGAAGGCAGTTACAAGCTTTAAAATAACGTTTAAAGTAAGTCTTTAGAGCTCTTATTGAGAGTGCTGGGACCAATTGAAGTGTTTTTCTATTTAATGAAATAACCTTTAAGCTATGTATTATTTTGTTTTTTTTATTGCAGAACAAATTTAAACTAATTCCTAAGAAGCCATGTACAAAATATGATAAGAATCCGCTTAACCATTTTAAAGATCTAGCAAAACCAAAAACGTTACCCCAGCAAAATCTTGAATAACTTCGCAACCGATGAAAGAACAAATACAAAATAAGGCACAACATTTACTTCATCTAGACAACTAATTTTATAGCTAGTAATTATTTAAATATTCCCATTAGAAAGAAAAAGGTCTGGCTGGGGTAACGTTACCCCAGCAGGAAATGTTTTTGTGAAATAATTAAAAAACTATAAGCGCAACAAATTTAAAAATGTGCGCAACAATTACAGAAGCCGCAAAACTAATTATCTATAAGATTCAAATGACCATTTTCGACAACATCTGGCCTCGGTAACGGACACTCTCAATGCTGCCCCATAAGATAGAACACCAAATCAACCTATGTTCAACAAAAACAATAACATACAAAGAGCAGAGGAAGAAAGACAGATTTACACAGATGGTTCAAAAACACAATGGTTTAAGGCACACATACACATAGGAACTTCTTTTTTTTTAAATTTATACTGGAGGAGTATACTCCCCAGACCTCAACTTCAACTTTTACACACCACTGGACGCACACATTTCGATTTTCCAAAGCGAATATATCAACCTAACACAAGCTGCAAGTAGTAAAGTGTTTAGGTATTCATAATTACGGAATTAGATTCCTAACTGATAGCCTGGCTGTGTTCAAGCCTTATACAACAAACAGACTATCACCAAAGTAATTTTTGAGTGCCACCTCGCCCTCGAGAATGTATCGATGTCTACTCTTAAAGGGACGTGCTGGATTCTAATGGTTGCCTAAAACCGACTCCGGTACGAATGCTTTATCCACTAATCGGCATTGCGCCTCCAGAAATTCGCAGGACTATGGCGAGCCGCAAAGAAAGGGCGAAAGCGGAAAATGACCCACGCCACCTAATGTACAATCACGGCACAGTGCCTCGGAGACCTAAAAGCCGAAAAAGTTTTGTCGCCTCCGTCCTGCGGTCCATCTCATGGTAGCGCTGCCTCTGAGAGCCTTCGGCGAGAGAAGCTCAAGCCTCTTGACCATTTCGTCGGGCCATCGTTCGTTGTTATTATATTCGCAGTCAGCAGCTTGAAGGAAAATAATTTACTAAAGTTACCATGTCCTGTGAGAAATTGGGCAACACAGTGATCCACCTCCAGCCACGTCCTGGCCAGCTGCTCACGAACGGATGGAAACAGTTGGTGAAGGTTGGTCGGCTCTTGATGGAAGTATTAATCTATAGATTTTAACACGGTCATTCTGCGTTAAAAAGTCCGCGTCCATGGTCTCTCTTGCGGAATAGTACGGAATAGCACGTCGCTGCACTTCAAGATCGACTGGAAGTACGCCAGCAAGTACCGGTAAGGCCTCAGTACTAACCACTGAGAAACATATATACGGACAGTACTAACCAGCAATCGGGCTTTCCGTTATGAATTCTCTGTGACAGTTCAGTCCTGCATTTGTGACCGGTCGATGGCAATAGGCCCTTTTAATATTAATTACATACATGGAAGTTGGATCGTCCGCTGTCAGCCACACAAAATTTCTTCTTTGTATACGGCAGGGTAGTTAGAATCAATAAAATACCAAAATCAATTTTAAGAATTTATTACATCATTTATTATAGTACAAAATAATCCTCAAATACAATAATTATTTAGGTATAAGTAACACAACCAAAGCAAAATATTAAAAATTGGATTTGAGATGTTCATGTCACCGTAGGCCTACGATACTGGCGGCCGTAAATGCATTTAGGACATAAAATAAGTTTATATTGGTATTTAGTTAACTAAAGTATGACTGTTTTGTTAGAGTTATTCTACTCATTGGCAGTAAAATTCTTACAATACTGGCAATTTCTCCTTCGCGAACCAGATAGTGGTAGTACACAACGTCCCACACTAGAAGCAATAAGCTAGAATATAAAAATAAACTTCTAAAATTGTACACAACATACCAACAGCTTCAAAATTAAAGTACAAATATACTGGGTGTGTGAGCACCGCTGGCTTTACATGTACGACACACGAGCCCCACGAAATAATTTATAAAGTCAAATGGTCCAGTTACAAACAAAAAGTCCATTACAAACTCCTTAAGTCAAAGTGCGTTCGAGTACATCAGCCTCAGCCAAGCCACACAGAACGGAATACCGTATGATTATATATTAAAACTTTCTCATGGTCCACCTAACGCACAGTATAAAAGATGCAATGAGTAGATAAAGATATGTGATGTGTTAAAATATACATAATAGTTGCTCTGTGGCATTGGAATTACTTACGAACAATTTCAACAACAGCCGGTTAGGTAAACCGCTGTTAACATTAGCAAAAGGTTAACGCAAATGAGTAATATCACAAGTTTAAGATCAGCAGACAATTCCAACCGCCACAGAGTTATATAAGCCTACCCCTAAAGCGAATACAATAGTAGTAAAGTACTTGTGTAAATCTAGCGGTTTATAACAGATAACCTTACTTTGACCAGACATTTGCTCAAACGTTCCGCGGTCGACACTGCCGGGGAGTGCCTCGATTTATAAAAACATTATTCAGCATTAGCAAAACTAGTCTTCTAAAAACGCACTGCCCGGTCGTGCCTTACAATCGAATCGAAAAATATCACTAGTATTATTATACGTCAGCTAGCCACATCCACGCGGAAATTGTTACATTAAAAAGTGTCTAAAACTACATCAATAAAATCATTAGGATTGCAGTTTAAAATATCGATAAAAGAGTGAGATAAACATGACAGGTAAGAAATAAATAATTCAAATAAAACGACTATATACAAACATTTAGTAGAGTCCGCGCGGGTGTGGCTAACGCATCAACTTCATAAACAATTCCATCGTCCAAATCCTTCAGTTCACTACTAGCCTATCGTCTACGGCGGTTACATGAAAATATCACGAGCGCGAATACATCGTTAGGTACATACATACCGTTAGTACAAACGTTTATTTATTTTATTTTACTATCGAATATAAGCGTGCTCTTAACAATTAATTGTATCAAATCCTTTGACGACATCGTTCAGTAAAAAAGTACGAAAGAGCTGCGGTTGTACAAAATGTGTATAATATGTGTTGTAGGGGGCGCCACACGCGCGGGGGGGCGGGGCCGCGTCAGAACAGTCCTACGTCCTTCTTCATATTGGTCTGCTTCCACGCGGGGAGTACCGAAAACTCTTCTTTGGTCATGCCGAAAGCCTCCTAGAAAGAAAAAGAAGTGCCGATAAGTATTTATAACATAAAATGGTCAACAAAAAAATATCTTACGGTAAACCTTGATATGAATAAAGACATATTTTTATATTGATAAGTAGACAGCCTTCACCGAAATTTCCACTTCCGTGCAAAGAATTTATAGTGCATGTAGGTACATAATTAATTTCATTATGTACATTGAGAATTTCAACTTATTTTTTTAGCTCACTTGTTTGTTAAAAGTTCAATACATTTTTCGCCCTTGAAGTCGATCTGAAAGTAAATAATCTTTCTATGGGAAAGGCTTCCTATTCGTAACGTTACGTCTTTCTCTTTGAAGCAATAAATAGCACCTAGCCCATCGAATGCTAAGTGAAATATTTTTTATAATCTTACTTCTGATCAAATTGAAAACATCCCGAAGTCCCGGGGAGTTAATTAATTAGTTAGTAAATTAATTTATGTTTATCCTCATACATAAATAAACTCGCGTCTTTTTCTGCGCATGCGCAACTGATATGGTACTTACAATACACATTTAGTTTTCGTTTTTGATAAAAACACAATACAACATAACCCATAACAGTAACAATGCAGCACCATTAATTATGTTTTTTGCATTATTTTTCCCTCTACATGAACCATAATGACTGTGGTCTATGTTATGGTGTGACCGCGGTAAGCTTATTATAATGTCCGTACCTGACACTAGTCAACTTAGCCAAAGTTTCAGCTCACCGTAAGGTAAAAAATAAACGTTACTTTTCATGTTGTTTTCTAAAGACTATAGTAGTATTTAAACGAGCGAAAATAAATTCAAATTAAGGTGTAAAAAACACAGAATATAGCTTACTAAAATACTAAGTGGGCGACAAACAGTGGGCGAATACAAATGTTTAAAACAGCAACTTGAAAATAAAAGTTTGTCGACGGAGCCCCGCGCAGCGTCGCTCCTTTTTAACACACTTTTATTAGCTTGGTATGTATCTATGTATCAATGTAACGGAATCTTTGAACGTGATTTTCTCCCCCTTCAAAACGTGGGATTGATTTGAAACTTTGCACACTTATCAAGGACCGATGACAATGCAATAATTTAGTCAAAGTCAAAGTCAAATATGTTTATTCAACTAGGCCAATAAGCGGCACTTTTGAACGTCAAACAAAAATTAAAATTTACAAATAATGAAAGTTGATTCTACCGGGCGCGTTTAAATAGTTTGTGTTTGTTTTGCCTTACCAAGATCTTCAGGATTAGCGACTTTTTAGTTCAATTTAACATTAAAGCGTGTTTTTTAGTTTTTAGTACTACAATTTATTAAGGTAAGTTAAGTAAGCTAAGTTAGCTCACTTCAGTTCCCGTCATCCCCTTCGAACCTAACCTATCCTTGTCGGGGTTCTCGAAGCTCCGATGGTTATTCAGCTATTTTCAAAAGAATAATATGCTAAAATAGAAAAATATAACCCCAAATACAATTAAAGTATGTAACAATATTATTACCGCAGCTCACAAAAACCGCCTAAAAGGTATTACTCAAACCGGATAAATAGTTACTTAGTATAATAGTCGCCCATTCAGTATATTTTTCGCCCGCGTAATAATTACCCTATCGTAAATAACTAACGTGCGTTTCTGTCAGTGCAGAATATCATACTGCCGTGGTATAACTAAAATGCCGTTAACCAACATCTGGTTTTGATGCTATAAAAAATTTCTATAGATCTGTGTTTGCCAATTTTCAATACTTTGAATAGTTTTGTTCAAGGTCTTGAAAATTTGCAAAAACAGATTGATAGATATTTACTCTTCATTAATATAGCATCAAAAGTAAAAAATCAACCAGATGTCGGATCGGCATTTTAGTTATACCACGGCAGCATAGTCGCATAGTTTCATATCTCCCCGTGACGTACCAGGAAGTCCTGTGCCTCGAGATGCCTCTCGAGGTGGTGCGGGTCCACGTGGTCGGGCAGCGGGCGGCGCTGCAGTGCGGCTAGCGGCAACACGGCGGCCACCGACGTCAGGCGCGACAGCTCGTGTGCGCCCGGCACCCAGTCGCCGGCCTTGTAGCCGTGCTGCGGGAGTGCAAGTGCGGTATAGACAGTGCGCGGTGGGAAGCGGAGGTTTTGTACATAGTAGGCAGTTCGTTTGAAGGCAAGTGGTTCCAAGTAGCTTGTAGTTCCCATTCTCTCTAGCGAGCACCAACAATGATGTTCTTCGAGGTTAACCTTAGGCTAGCACTGTGAATTATATTGTGTGCATAAAGGCCTTAATTTTATTTAAACATTCGCCATTTTACCAATTAAGCAGTAGACATGGGGCTACCAGAAGCCATGTAGATTTCTCTTATTACAATAATAAAATTAAAGCATTGAAAAATATTGCGAATAATATTTTCAGAAAGACTACTAAAAATTAATGAATCGTGAAATATCACGATTCATATATTTTTGTACAATCATGCTCGAAATCACTAGTAGCATTTAAATTAAACATAAGGTTTTTACGTAGCACCAGTCTGCCCCAATGCGTATACAGAATTTATAGCATTTTATAAAGAAAAAGCATTCCGAAAACCAATAAATCTGGAGTCATACGCCATCCTGCCTACGATCACATGACATTAAACAGTGGACAGACTACGATATTTTACTGTTTAATTTTGGGATCACACATCAGTTTCAGACCACTTGTTTTAACCTTATTAAGGGGCTGTCTCCACGAGCGAGAGAATCGCGGCGATATTATCGATTGCCATGTATAATATCGGCGCGATTCTCTCGCTCGTGGAGACGGCCCCTAAGGGTGGAGATATTGACGTGTGATTCCAATATTGAATTGTAAATTATCGTAGAACACAACGCCTTGTGATCGGAGTTTATCTCTACAAACCGACCTAAGCCTACCCTTGAACATATTTAAACTGCACTTACGTTAATATTAGCATCTGCAGCATGATCGTGGTCGGCCCAGGTGTCGAACAGCTCGGTGAAGGCCTGAGGCTCCAGGCCGGCCGCCACCAGGCGCACGTCTGGCGGCGTGACGTCGGCGGGCGCAGGCGTGACGTCACCCGCGGCGCTGTCGTGTCGCGCGCGCGACAGGCGCCAGTACGCGTCGCACGTGCGCAGCGCCGCCACGCGCATGGCTTGCCAGCGGGCTGCGAACGCTCCCACTCCTGGGAAAATTATTCATAGGTTAACATGTCTTCTTTTATTCGGACTAAACCTTCAGAAGGCGCTTGGACTTTGCAGATAAAGACAAGATAAGCATGAGATTAGTGCCTTACATAATCATCTAGCAGAGATTATAATTTTTAGGTTGAATTTGTTAAAAGGTTGATGGAGAATGCATATACCCATAAAACCCTTTGAATCATGGCAAAAAAAATCCTTGAAAATCGTTAATTACAGAAAATAAACTACATACTAACGTCGATTCCGAACATTCGAGGATCATAACAGATTCATTGCAAACACGTCATATTGTCACAATCTTGCCATTTGGCGTCACCAATTAAAATATAGTGTACTAACCGGCATTCCTCTCGGCAGGTTCCAGTTCCCCATCTTCTCCGCGAGGCCACCAGCCTTGCCACAGCCACACACACGCGCCGTCGTCCAATAGGAACAGAGCTGGAAATAACAAAAATACAATAGGTAAATTTCTGGCAGTTTCCATAATATGCGAAAATAAAGGGATATTGTTTTGAAAATAAGAGTACTATTTTAAAAATACCATAAAAAAAGAAACTATAATAAGCTCTGCTGCTGACTTTCGATTGGTGCGTGGACTAATCTGAAAATTTGTTCCATGCCTAATGATTTGTCAATTACTAAACTTGTTTGATAAAATTAAAAAAAAAAAAACAAAATGTAACACATTTTGTTCCAAAAATAATAAACCATCACTATAGATCAGCAACAAAAAAAATATTTTACTGAAACAACGTTGCAATTAGGTGTTATGGTTTTACAATGTACACAATTTTAGACATATTCTAAAGATTCTCACCTGGTTGCGAAGCCGAATACAACTCCTTTTGATCAAAAGGGAAGGGTGTCGCCAGGTGCTCGTGACGTAGTGGCGACAACACCTCGTTGGCCTCGAACTGTCCGCCCAGGTCGCTGAAGTGGAACAGGCGCGGCGTCACTAGCGACACACTGTGTCTGTCGCCCCCAAGCACAGACGTATAGTGCTGCTTATTAGCCACACCCAACGCCTCTAACACCTCCTTAGGCTCCTCCCCTTCTCTAACTTCCGTGATCTTTACATCAGAAACATTGCCCCCGAACAAATACTTCGACTTCCTAGCAATCAGCTTGTTTGCCAGTTCGATAGCAATGTTTTTCGTATGCTTCATGCTTCGCGCTCCGTGCCAGATGTATAAGCAGCCCTTCTCAGTGTCGACCAGAAGCAAGGAACCGCGGCTTCTCAGCTGACGGACTGAACAAGGCACTTGGAGGAGGTAAGCTTCGTTGGAGAGATTGCCTCGGGTGACGAAAAGCCTGTATCTGCTTTTATCTGTGTCTCGTTTGCCTTGGTGGATGACTAGGTTGCCTTGGAACTGGTTTAGGAAGGCTGGTGGTTCGTTCCCTTGGGCTACACGGACTTGAGGGCCTTTTTCTCTGTCCAACTCGACGGTCAGTAAAGCCGCAGCGCCTTTCTCGTTAGAGCTGGCGTCTCGCCCTTGCCAACAGAAGTATGCACATCTATCTCTACCGGTAACGTTGTGCTTCGATGGTTTCCCGTTCAGTTCTCGACCAGTCATTGTGATCTGGTACTCCCATCGAATAATATAACTATCAGCGGAGAAGAATTCTCCAATTTCGGTTTCATTGTCTACTTTTTGGTAATCGTATTCCTGTATCACCCATTTGCAGACGGATTTGGTTTTGATGTCGTAATGTCTCATGTTGTCTTTGTCGTAGTAATGCGTGCCGCGACCGATATGGGATCCTTCTAAAATGAGATCTGGATCCTGGTACTCGTTCGACCACATCTCGTCGGCATCGCAAGGGTTGATTTCGATACTGTTTGATTTGTTTTCTGGTGATTTGACTTTGATGACTCGTGAGTAGTCTGGCCAGTCGAGGAATTTTTCCTTGAAGAGAATGGTTTCCATGTGTTGTGTGATTTTGGATAGGATGGCCCATTCTGGTCGGGTCTTGGAAGCTTTGGTTGGTGGGTCTGTCGCTTCCCTTGCTCCTTGATACAATGCTGCGTTGAGAGGATTGATGTGACATTCCTCATAATTGTATCCTTCATCGAACATTTCTTGCGCTAGCTGCGCCGCCCGGCGTCGGCTTTCAAGGGGGACATTTTTGCCGTACCAGATATACATTTCTGAGCCAAAGTCAAAGACGATCACTTTAGTTTGGTTGAGCATGGCGATTTTCGGTATTTGACCCCAATACTCCTGGATGGGAACCAGTTCATCGTCCATCACTTCATAGCACATGTTGGTCTGCAGGATGCAAGACTCGAAGATCTCATCTTCATCAGCATGTCCGGTCTCAATTGGCCTGTAGTTCTCGATGCCTTCAGTGACGCCGAGAAGTGACCAGAATTGATTCCAGTGTTTGTTGCTGAAGTTTTTGATTTGTTCGTCGATTTTTATGATCCCGGTGGAGTTTTTACAACCTAAGTCTTTTGTGTTTTGGATGTGTAGGGCGATGTCTGTGCTGCGATTTCTGAAAAGTGAATAAACATGTTACAACGTGATAAATAGCTGGAAGCTGATTCATTAAAATGTTTGATGTCGTTTGTTTTAATGATTGTTGTCTAACCTGTCTGACAGATATTTCAAACGAATTCAATTGTATTTCTTATTTTATCTATACTAATACTAATAGTATTATAAAGAGGAAATATTTTTTTGTTTGTTTATTTGTACCGAATAGGCTCCGAAACTACTGGACCGATTTGATAAATTAAATTCTTTCACCAGTAGAAAGCTACATTATTCCTGAGTGACATAGTCTATTTAATAACGCAAATGGGTCCTGTGGGGTGGTCTACGGGAGCGAAGCCGCAGGCAACAGCAAGTCTGGTAAATAAAATGCCCACTGCAAATTGTGAAACGTGCCCCCTAAGCTCGTGCTTCCTAACAAATTATGGTTATGAGACCGATGACAGTAGTCATGAATGATGGTGTTTGAGCCTATTCTTGAAAAAAGGCTCTCTATAAGGACGCTCTTCATTTAACAGCGTTATATGCCATCATCTCTCAAAAACGGTGAAGAAAAACATCGTGAGGAAACCAGCCATGTTCTAGAATCAGAAATTCGGAGACTTGTGACATCTACTAACCCGCACTGGGCCCACGTGGTGGATTACGGCCTATTCCATCTTACAGAGAGGAGGTCTTTGTCCCAGCAGTGGGAACATTACAAGGCTGATGATGATGACGTCATCACCGCTTTCTGAAGACACCCTAGATAAACTAATCAACTTGTATGTATGTACTTACTTCTCAATAACGTTGGCATACAGTCCTATATACAGGAATAGCTGTTCGGACGTGATCAGCACGAAGCAGTCGCCGCGGTTCACACTCGTGTGAACAGGCTCCACCAGTCGCGTCTGAAATAAATAAAGACGATATTAAATAGGGGTTACTACGAGTAATATTAGTATTAAAGGTTGGCAATCCACTCGTGTGATGATTTGTTTATTATTAAAATCTCCCTTACAACTATCATTACAGGTTTACCTAATGATGCCCAGACGATGAAAAAATATTAAACCGTCATTGTTTCATTGTAATAAGATACGTAGCAATAAACCTCCATATTATTCTAGCACACAATGATGGCTACCGTTTTAGACCTGGAAAAGGCTGCTGATCTATTTGATGGTTAGAAGTCACCACATAGCATAAAATGAACATACTAGAACTTTACACTTTCGATATTACAGAGATAAGTTGAAATTAATATCTACAAAGGCACCAGTTTTTGTCGGCACGGGTCCACTCCTGTGCAATGTCTCCCCCCATTTTATTTAGAGAGAAGACAAGGTGGTGGTTTTGGTTTCACGGATGAGTAATGTAATAAGTCAGTTTAGAGTAAGTATTTCATCAGGAATACCTGGACCAGACCGATCCATGAAAGAACAATCGGCAACGGATGGAGGAATCATTCATCCAAGAGTGAATGAACTCTCAGCTTTTTAGTGTTTAAATTTTTAGACACTATCTGTACTTTGTTCAGGCTACACAGGGTGTGTCTGAAACCGACGCGAAAAAAATATACCACGGATTCAGTATATGATTCTGGACGATTCTGGAATGTTCGAATTTTTCGTCGACTTTATAATTATATTTTTACAATGCATGTCCTCGATAAAAGCGTTTTCCAAGCAGCTAAACTGTGCGGAAAGTGACACTTTTTTTACTAGTGCTTTTTACTTTCCTGTACTTTTTTTATTTTTAACTCCTGTTTTCATTATTTGAGAAAAGTTTTAAAAATTAGTTAAGTAAAGATTATCATTCATATAAAAGGTAAAACAAAACTAATACTTCATTTAAGGCGTTTTTAATTAATCTAGATTTAGATTTTGATCAATAAATTAATTTTAAATATTCGTTAAATATGTTTGGCAGAATGAATATTTTGCTCGTGCCTTTTTGCGTTACGACGTAACAGCTTTTTGCACATGAGCAGTAGATAATATGCCCGAGGAACTATGAACTTTTAGTTAATCTGTGGATATGCTGAGCGCCCTTGGATAAGCGCCATTTTATTAATTTACAATGCATGTCCTCGAAAAGAGCGTTTTCCAAGCAGCCAAACTGTGCGGAAAGTGTCACTTTTTTTTACTAGTGCTTTTTACTTTCCTGTACTTTTTTAATTTTTAACTCCAACGTCAGCCCGCCGCATAGAGTTTCTATTATTTGAGAAAAGTTTTAAAAATTAGTTAAGTACAGATTATCATTCATATAAAAGGTAAAACAAAACTAATACTTCATTTAAGGCGTTTTTAATCACTCTAAATTTAGATTTTGATCAATAAATTAATTTTAAATATTCATAAAATATGTTTGGCAGAATGAATATTTTGGTCGTGCCTTTTTGCGTTACGACTTGACAGCTATTTGCAAATACGCAGTAGAACTATGAACTATTAGTTAATCTGTGGATATGCTGAGCGCCCTTGAATAAGCGCCATTTTATTAATTTCTTGCTTGGTTCAGATATATTTTTTTATTTCCTCGCACAGTGCATAGTAAAATGTTGTATGATACACGTGCGTAAGATGATTTCCGACTCGTGTCGATTTATCCACTCACTCGCTTCGCTCGCTCGTGAATAAAATACCACTCATCGGAAATCACCTACTTTCCGCACTTGTAACATAAATAACTATTCATAAACTGCTTTTTTACTGTGATAAGACAGTAATCAGTTTAAAATCTTTATTTCTATCTAGCTCAATTAAATTTTTAGTTATTCTCCTTTGTTAGATCGCCGATAAAAAGTGCGGGCGGCGCGGCGTATGTAGGTACTAGCCGGCGGCGCTGATAAATACTGATTTTATATTGTATTTACATTGCTGTTTTTTGTGAAAAATGTAATTAATACCGCAAAATAAATAATATTATATATTTGTCCAAAAATTTATGAAAAATTCCATCTCTCCAGGGGTCCAGAATTATGTACCATCCATGGTATTTTTCACGTCGGTGTCAGACACCCCGTATTTATTTATTTGTGCGTAATTCACAGGTATTTTATTAATGTGGCGACACTTGGGGTAGACCTATGATGATGACGATGAAGCCTCACCTGCACCCTCCGGCGGCCTTTGACCTGCAGCAGCATGGTGGGCTTAGTGCCGTGTACCGCGGGCGCGGCGGCGGCACTGCGCAGCGCTACGGCCGCGAAGTCCTCCTTGCTGGCGAGCGCGGCCAGCGCTTCGGCTGCGAGTCCTCCGTTACTCGCCACTGGAAGTTGAAATTACATATTTATTGATCTACTAGCTTCTGCCAGCGGCTATGCCTGCTTGAATATCGAAAATTATCCTAAGGTAATATATACCCGGGATAAAAAGTATTCTATGTGCTATTCCAGACTATAAATGTATCAAGAATAATCGTAATAAAAACATTCAAGAACCTCAATAATTTTCTGAAACAGACATCAGAATGTGCCAGTTGCAAATGCGATGTCCCAGGGCCGCAATTTCATATCACTTAGTCTTCAATATTTCTTGATTTAGTAAACATTAAAAAGTATAAAGTGAAAATTCTGCTTACATTAAGAGTTGCTTGTCTTTGTTATAAGAAGCGTAACTAGGCCAATAATATAGACAGTTTACGAAGTTCGAAGTGATTACTAGAGTTTATCTATTAAAGGTGTGCACTTCAGATATATGCTTGATAATGAATTCAAGTGATTCCACTTTATACAACAAAGTTTGTTATACACACAATATGTTCTATAATTATAAATACTGCTCCGTTGGTCGTGCGGTCGAAGACTAAGTGCTGAGCGTGGTATCGGTTCAATTCTCAGATCGAGCAATATCATCATCAACGCAGAGCCAAAATTGTTATTTCCATTAGTAATTTCTGTATGGTGTTTAGAATAATTACTAATGCAAATAACGATTTTGGCTCTGCGTTGATTGGTTAGTCAGTAATTTATGCATTTTATATATAGTAATTTATGCATTTTATATTACATAGTTGCATATACTAACATTTCTCAATAACATAGTTCTGTTTGACGGTAGGCGGGGGCGGCACGTACTCGTCCCTGAGATCAGTGCGTGCGGCTAGCGCTCGCAGCGGGTTGCGCGACGCCGCGTGACGACGGCCCACGCGCGCTCGCCTGGACCATTCGCCTGCCAACCTGGGGAGATAATATAGGTTTAATACATGTAGAGATTCAATTCTAATGGTAGGATCTGTCTCTAAACGAATGAAGAATACCAATACTTTGCATGGAGCGAATGCCTATCTGACCCTCACAGCCCAGCAACTGTGTGACGCAATACTCAAATCAAATCATGTCATTTATTCAAACAGCTCATTTACAAAATGGGGTCAAAAATCTGTAATTTAACCAAACACGAGGTCAAAACAAAATTACAATACTGGCTGTAGGACTATTCCCGTACAGAAGACCTTATTAACACGCTTTTATTAGCTTGGTATGTATCTATGTAACTATGTATCAATGTAACGGAATCTTTGAACGTGATTTTCATCCACTTCAAAACGTCGGATTGATTTGAAACTTTGCACACTTATCAAGGACCGATTACAATGCAATAATTTAGTCAAAGTCAAAGTACTTTTGAAAGTCAAACAAAAATTAAAATTTACAAGTAATAAAAGTTGATTCTACCGTGCGCGTTTAAATTGTTTGTTCCATTAGCCTTACCAAGATCTTCAGGATTAGCGACTTTTTAGTTCAATTTACCATTAAAGCGTGTTTTTTAGTTTTTAGAACTACAATTTTTTCTCAAACAATGTTGGCACGTAATAATCATTATTATTCTATAAAAACGGATACAGAAACAGTCATACACCACACCACAACACTCCACACCCCATTCCACTCACACAACCATCCCCCTTTTACACACATTCATATTCATAGTTAAATCAGGTAATTACGGGTTTATTAACACAAATAAGTAAAGGTTTCTTTTGCATGCGAAGTTATAGTAGAACACTGACTCCTACCGTCTTATTAATAAACGTGGACTAAGGTAAGATTAACTTTATTCCAAGCATTAGGTTGGTACTAAGAAATTTCCGTATTAATAAACTCGGAATAAGGAAAGATTATATTAATCTGACTCTAGTCTTGGACTAAAAGTTATTCCGTGGTGCTAGCTAGTTTAAGGTTGGATTAAGAGTGTATCCATGGCGACTACATTTATTAGTTTTGATTGACATTTAGTTTGTTGTGATATGATGATTTTTTTTTTTAGTTTGATATAAATAAAGACAGGAAACACTATTTCAGGAATTGGCATGAAGATGTTTTTAATACTTAGGTACATTAGTATGAGAGATACACTCGTCATCAGATCTATCAAAATACTACGAATATTAAATACTAGCTGTTGCCCGTGACTTCGTCTGCATAGGATTAGTACTCCTAATAGCCTATTTTTAATGTCGTGCAGATTATATTGTGGTTGTGTGGGCCGCCTTACTTGAGAAATGATTAGTTCACCATATAAATGTCTACCTTCCTTGCCACCCCATAAGAATGGTTTCCCTGATAAAAACTATCGTATGTCCTTCTTAGGGTCTCAAACTAACTCCATTGAGGTAATTATGTAATACATAATATCTCAATGACTAACTCCATCCAAAATCGGTTCAGCGGTTTACACGGTACAGACAGCCAGAGTTACTTTCGCATTTATTATATGCGTAATTATGACAGATGTCACTTTGTCGCTATTTTTCTTTATTTTTCTACTTGTATGTCATCAAATTTCTTGGTTTCATTCACTGGTTCATTCTTTTTTACTTTTAAATTGAAGTGGGTTGCCATAGCTTACGCGTAAGAAATGAATAGTTAGTCCGAGTTTATTCCATGTATATTGATAACATTGCTAAACCTATGTTAATCGTTGCTTACTCCGGGATTAGCTAGTCCAAGAGTAACTTCGGAGTAAGCTGGTAATACGCCATTTTTATTAATAAGACTGCTAGGGTACAGGATTCCCCTAGTTTAGGAGGCAGGGGTTTTCACTATTTGTGCGGCCTTTTCCCAAAATCCAATGTACCTTTGTGAAATGTATTGGTATTCTTTTTTTGGGACAATCCCATCGCACTATTCCCAAACCACTGCAACTCCTGAAAGCCAGAATCAACAGTGTTGACTACCAGCAAAGCTCAACGAAGTCCCAGAGAATGAACTTAAGATCCCGCAACGAAATTAATCAGAAAAGGTGGAGGAGTAGGAAAAAGTACCAATTTCCACTTCCCTCCATACCAAGCCATACAAAGGGTGGTTTACAACTGGGATAATTTTTTGTTGTTAGTGATCACAGGAATCGGAGATGGGCAGTGATGATAAACTCTGTTACCAGAAAGACGACATCATGACTGTATATGAACATACAGGTGTCATCCCTATTAGTCATTTACTTTCCATTATGTGTTACAACTAAACAATGTTTATTTTGGTTACTTGCCAACACAAGTGAGTCAAACTCAATAAATAAAATTGATAAAACAATAATTATGTATTATTGTGCTCTTCTGTGAAGAACATCAAAGATTTTCATTATGTTTTCCATTATTAGAAATACTTGTATGAAAATTCTAATATGAAAAATCCAACATAAAACTACTCACATCTGCCTAGACCCGCTATCAATGGCATCGAGGTCCACATCGACCCCCTCGGTGTCTGCCAGCCTCTCCTGCTGGATGGCCGGCGTGAAGAACGCCTGGAAGGTTTCGTCATCAGCTCGAGGAACTTGGACCGGCTGGCCTGTTCGTTCAGCGCCTGATGCTTCATCGTCTGGAGAAAAGAGAGTTAGGGAATTAGTATTAGGACCAGAGCAAAGGATTTGATCCTATCATTCGACCAATCGCGTGCGAGATGAAATACGCGATGTGGATTTCCGTCTATGTGATTGGTCAATTGATGGGGTAAAATCTTTTGCCTTACCGAATTCACTTACGCAATAAGTTTGATGGGGGGAGGTTTTTGCGAAGGGGTTAAGTATGTCGTGAAAGTGAGGCAGGCCCATTTGTGTCAGCCTATGAAAGTATTTACAGACTCGTATTTGCTGTAGCTTCTATATTGTTGTACATAATGAGTGTCATATTTTGATGTCTAATTTTGGGTTATACTGCGGCTGAAGAAAGCTTATTATTCATAGAAATTGTTCTGCAGGTAATATTATAGGGAAAAATGGTGAACCATTTCTATAGAAGGGCGTCGCATCGTCCATCATCGGTTTTGAGGGAACTTATAGCAGTGTGGCAAACAGTGAATATAAAATAGGTATTTCTACTTTACCAGGATCAAAGTACCGATTCATCTTTTAACGAAAAATATATTTTTAACATAAATATGTAAACAGTGGGTACAATCCCGTGTGAAGTATCGTACGGTTATAAAATGATTATAATAGTAATAAATACATAGTAACGATATCTATTAAAGTATCAGGATCAGCTATAAATGAGGTTGTATCCTTTAATTAAATAACACTTAGTCTTGTTAAACTGATAAGATTGATAACAAAACCTAATCAAATATTGGCACACACTACAAAAACCTACCTACATAACATAATATACAACATTTATAGAAATTTGATAACATTTTTGATAAAATGTATCGAACTGCATCGTATCCTACAAGTACCTATCTAATAATTCTGATAATTATTTGTAAATAAAATATATTTAATTGTCACAGTCTTCAGCAATTGACCTAACATAGTATTTATGTAATGGTGATAACTTCTGGCTTAGACATATAATGTTAAATGTTAATAGTAGATTATGAAACACTCATATAATAGGGGTTATTAAAACACGAGCGTAGGTTTATCACATGAGGCGAAACCGAGTGTGATAATAATATTACGCGAATGTTTTAATACCTAATTATATGCCGTTGCATACACTATTTTATCTTCACTCATACAGTTGAAATAAAATAAAAATGGAAACTAAAAAAATATGCGGTATGGCGGGCAATTAAGATTCTCATTGCAACATGACTGCATAGCGCGCGCATCCATAGACAGTAACACTACTTTTCAACATTAAGTCAATGAGCCCATAAGCGCCAATAAATTAAAAAGTAAAAGTGTGCTATAAAAATTAAAAAGTTATTTTATGATGCAGTTGTTTGAAAATCGAAGGAAAATGTTGTACTGTAATGGTTCTTTTTTTTTAATTTTACCTATCCACGAATATAAAGTACGTGTTTATGCAATATATTTTTAACAGGAACATTACGTTGTGAGTGTAGATAAAATAAATTAAATACCTAACTTGAAAGAACTTACGTATTATTGTTGACGCATAATAACAACAGTTAGGCGAAACCATAATTATAAAATACTTTGTTGTTATCACTTCAAAGTATTTTATAACGGTCAATATAGTATCGTATATAAGGTATTGTAGTCGAACAATTTATCTAATATGGAATAAGGAAGGAAATCGTTAGGAACAACTACATACAAACAATTCATAAAAACAACCTGCAAACCTTTCGGTTATAAGACTTATAAGTTACAATAGAATTCAGCAAAAGGCATAATTTAGAATTTTTCAATCAATTCTGCTTTAGGTTACACTAGTCGAAAATTCTTCCATACAAACGTAGTCTAGGGATTATTCCACTGTTTGACGATGTACGTTCAAAATAAAAAGTGATATCAATTTGTCTCATCACTATTTTATATAGGCCCTCAGACTGCAAGCATTTGTCAGTGATCGTGTAGAAGAAATACTTACTCTCATCAACCCTGCTGATACTCTCACTGACAGAGTGGCTTCGTTTGAAGGACTCCCTGTCAATTCTATTGTTCTTCGGCTTGTTGTCGACGGCAGCCGAGCTCACGACGGCGCAAGAAGCTGACCGAAGCGGGCCCGAAGCGAAACCGTTCGTGGGGGAAGTTTGCTTGCGAGACCTGGAGAGATAAGGTTACATTTAAATATGATAAGGTTATGCATATAGATGGTGGAAAGTTTTATTGGATTGGATGTCTAAATACAATTGATTAGCTATTACCCGCGGCTCCGCCCGCGTGGTACACTATACTTCCCGCAATCCATAATAATATAATAAATGCAAAAGTAACTCGTGTTCTTTTTTAGGGTTCCGTACCCAAAGGGTAAAAACGGGACCCTATTACTAAGACTCCACAATCCGTCTGTCTGTCCGTCTGTCACCAGGCTGTATATCATAAACCGTGATAGCTAGACAGTTGAAATTTTCACAGATGAATAAAATAAATATTTAACTGTATACAATGTGTATATAATACAAAAAACGTGATTTTTTCCGTTTATTGCGATAATGGTACGGAACCCATCGTGCGCAAGTCCGACTCGCACTTGGCCGGTTTTTTTGTTACCTTTTCACGAAATTAGGTAAAGAAAGAAGAAAGAAAGAAAATAAATTTATTTAGCACAGACTAAAAGACACACAACATAATAGGTATCATAGGTATGTTGATAGTTTCAGACCCTGAAGAAGGACATAGGATAGTTTTTATCCTGGTAGAGTGAACACACTTGGGATGATAAAACACTTACTATGCGGGCAAAACCGCGGGCACAAGCTAGTATCTTCATAAATTGTATCCAGCTTTTTTCTGATCTAGAAACTATAACACTGTACAGTTTCATAAAAATCCGTTTAGTACTTTTTGCGTGAAAGGACAACAAAAATCCATCCTTACAAACATACACATGTATAATATTTGTAGGCAGTAAACAATACAATGTATTATTACAGTCTGAAGAGACCCTCTTTACTTGAATTTCTGTTTATGTCGATATAGAAGAAGCTCATAGAAAATGTTTTCTCATGCTTAAAATATTAGCCAGTTGGTTAAACTGGAGCCAACTACAACGGGTGTGCCACTCGCAGAGACTCTTAAAATGCAGTTCTGGCAAGCAATCACTGTTATTGACTGACTGGCTTGGCAGTTACCCAAAAGCTGTAAACAGAAGGCCTTCTAGAATGATCAATAGTCAAAAACTGCAGTTTCCTTTAAACGATTTCTTATTACACTATCGGGATCGTAACTACGACTGATTGAAATACTACTAAAGGTAATATAGTGAACAGTGGTGCGAATGGGCCTTGATATTAAAAACTTCCTTACTTAAACGTATTAGGCGGCGGTATCCCAGGCGAAGCTATCACAGGTGCGGTGGCCGTCGGTGGCGGAGTTAGAGGGGGAGTCGCTGACACCACTTTGTCTCTCTCTAAACGACCAGCGACCGTGAATAGAGAGGCATCCGTCTGTGGGACACGCTTGCGCCAACCCTGAAACAAGAGACGATCGTGGTAAGTCCATAATATCCTGATAGAAAGATAGGGTAAACCTAAAAGTAAACGTATGATCACCATTTTAGCATTTTTAGGGCTCCGTACCCGATGGGTTCAAACGGAGCCCTATTACATCACTCATGTGTCCGTCTGTCCGTTCGTCTGGCCGTCGTCTGCCACACGGGATTTACAGCCAAACGGTTGGAGCTACATTCTTTAAAATTTCTCAGTATAAGCATCTTGTTGACCCAAAGCCATACAAATTGTCAAAAAATATTTTTAAATGTTTTTAAGAGGGACTACGATACAGCTAAAGGGTGGCATGAAAAATATTTTTTGGGCGGCCCCATGTAGTGGGATATCGCTGTTTAGAGCTCGTTGAATAGATAAATAGCGTATTTTTTGTTTAAAAAATATTGGAAAACAATGGAATGAGAAGCCACCAAAGTAAGCTTTTTTTACAATATTTTGTTCCGAAGAATTGTTTAACTTCCCATTGACATATGAAGTTGAAATTTGGTGATAATGTGTATTATTACGTTTATTTTATTAAATAATATTAATATATTGAGAATACAGATTTTTCTTTGACATTCCCTAATTTTTCCTATTACAACCAACTTAATTTTGCGGTTTGGTACGGAACCCTAAATGTGCAAAGTCCGACACGCACTTGGCCGGTTTTTTTTCAAATAAGTTTAGCTGTGCTGTCAGTTTAGCTGGATGAAGCTAAATTTATTTGACAAGTAGCGATTGCCTATCGGTCCTCCAACCGGACGAGCACGGCCTACTGTGACGGGCTTGAGTCACGCATTTTATCACGGTTTTTGCTACCAAACTGTGATAAAAATGCGTGACTCAAGCCTGTCACAGTAGACCGTGCTCGCCCGCCTGAACTCAGTTATACTAGGTAACACGAAACACTAAGCAAGGCCGGTTGTCTGATATTCGGGCTTCTGACTACCCTTAAAAATCTACAAATGGCAACCAAAACCAAAGGCTTCACGTGCTTTTCAAGGCTCGAAAGGGTCTCTGTATGTAACGGATGGTCTCATTGGTTAATTACCAATCCACGGACCGACCTTGGCAGATTCTTAACCTTAAAGATCCATCCGTGTGGCTTTTGTATTTTAGTTACGAGCCTCTCAGCAAACGTATAGATAGTTGTGATTGAATCGGGCACATGTAAGTGGCCATTGGCATAGCAACTGATGGTGGAAAATAGCGTTCTTCCGGTCTTGCCAAAAGCGAATGCTGTGATGTCTTCGATTGTCATTTGTTTTGGTATTCGGTCAGATACTTGTAACTGTTGTAAGAAAGTAGGTGGGTATATTTTACCAGCCAATTAACAGCAAGTACGAATACAGAAACCTTTTGAAGCCGCGATAAATGCCCAATAAATCATAATTGAGTTTATGGTCACTGAATCTGATTTATGACGTTAAAATACACAAAAGAATAACTGCTTATAACCGCAATATGTCACCCAACTAATGGAATTAATGGGACCCAGTGACCACTGCAAACATTATCGACACTGAATCACTGCGGTCACTTACTCATAATTCCGAATATTCGCACTTCATGTATTTGCGTACCGCATCATTGAGCTATAACAAAGTGGCCTTAACCACTCCAAACACCATTAAGCCCTTGATCTTTAAATATCCTTAGCAGGCAAAGGATAAATTTATTAACACAGTTATAAATATTTTGTTTTACATAAACGATTACATTGGAAAGGCCCCAGAGGTCAAGCAATTGTTGTAAACCGCATTCCGTATATCAATCGAATCGTTGGACGCAAGTTAACGTAAGTTAAACGCGATTTTACGCAACACTGATTGTTTAAACAGTAAGCAAGGTCTGAACTTTAGCATGTATAACTGCAACGAAAGTTGATTTATGCGTTTCACCTGATGAGCAAATAAATAAATGTAGTGGTGTAATGATAGACGGAGAGATGGCAGTTGACGACACTGACAAAAAATACGCGGTTACTGGTAAAGATCGTGCAATCACGACGTGTAATGCAATCGTGCATGTGCAAAAAAACGTAAGACCATCGCTTTATGACCTAGAAAGAGAATGTCAAGAGGAAGAGAGTAATAAATATGAAATGTTAAGAACAAGCCGCACTAAAATTAAAAGTTTAAAATTTTTAAACATAACATAAATTGACAAGGGCCTCGAGTTTTATCAGACGGTAGGATAATGGAGCGATAAAGTTCGGAACGAATGCTTTCATATTATTTATGACTTGTCCGTGTATTCGTAATGCCTAGGTCTCATGCGCTGGTTAAAACAAGTGACATATTGCCTTTCTTAGGGCATCAGGCACGTCAGAGATTTTATATGAATGTGTAGGTTTTCTCACGACTTGTCACACATCATTAATTTAGTAATAAATGTTCCTTGTTTCAAATTGACATATATTTGTTTTTATAGTTTTGTTTCTAACAACCGAAATTAAGACTTTTAATAGGTCATTAATCATTAGTGTGTTTAGGATTACTTACTTGTGCAGCTGTTTCTAATTTGTTTCTTCTATCTGCTAAGATGTTTGTTGTTGCTATCTCGTCGTTATCATCGATGCTTTTCTTCTTGTCGTCTACCGAATTTAGAGATTCCTGAAACAAAAGAGAATACATTGTATTAAGACCTTCTGATTAATCTAACTTACGGTCTTCTTTGGCATATCAGGGTGCTACGCCTATATCAGTACATCGTGCCTTCACTCTTCACTGATAAAAAATTGTGATCAATGGTTATTATAAAACCAACGTTACTATAAATAAGGAACAAAACATTGTTTTCTTTATTAGATGAAATTAATACAGGTATACAAGTAATCTTCACATTTTGAGTATGATGAAGATGAATTAGATTAATGGAGAGAAAAAGTGTGAAACGTTACAATTATGGCATCTTCCTTCTATTGTGTATCGAAAACCCCTTTGTTGCGTAAACACCTATATAATTATGTTGCTTTTGATCCACATTCACGGACTGATAATTTATTGTCACGCTATCTTGCATAACATCATGCATAGTGTGTCTTTTGAAACCATAGCTTTAATTGTGCAAAACCTTTTGCAAGCCTGTTCTAATACCTACAGTGAATTCGTTGCTAATTTCCTTCAGATAATTTAATAACTGGATGTTTCGATCAAGAATACTCGTTAGAAAACTGGAATTAACGATGTCAAAAGTAAAGAGGAAATCTGTGAGTAATTAATATTAATATAATTTGGTAAAAACGATGTTTCGTACATCGTTTCGACGAATCGTCATGGAAATAATTTAACGGATGCAAACAGTAATAGAATTGATAATGTTTGGTTATCAAGTTGTATGTATCCGGTAATCCTGCTGTTATAAAACTAGCATATTTTTTACAACTGCGTAAAAAAAAGAAACCTGCCTGAACATTGTCCACGGAGTCAACATCGAACTTCTTAAAAACTGGTTTAAGACCTCCGTTGCTAGCATTCTTCGTTTTATTTTTCAGCTCTCCAATAACCGAGCCGAAGTTAAGACCCTGTGGAAAGCCTGGCTGCTTTTGAAGACGCTTTATAACAGGTTTGTTTTCATCTGTTTTATTTTCAACACGCTCATCGGCAGGTTGTTCAATATCTTTTACGATATTATTTCCATTAACTCGTTTTATTCTATCTGCTACAGCATCTATGGAGTTTTGTAGTTCCGTAGCCTTTTGACTTATAGTGCATCCTTCCTGCTTAGCGAGAGGTTCTTCGATTATTTCAGAAGTGGAGTAAAGTACTTTTGCTGGTTCATCGTGTATGAGTAATTCAGTTTTATCTAAAGACAAGTTTTGTATAATCGACTGTATTTTGTCGTCGCTCAAAATAGTTTTCTCTAGAAATTCCGTAAGTCTTTCTTTTGGCGGGCTCTCCCGTCTGGCCAGTTTTTCACCAAGTAATTTTTCATGACGTTGCTTGAGTAAAACACTCGGTGTTATTAATTCTTCAGTTTTGAAAGATACATTATCTTGGATTTCGTTTTTACGATTATTTTTAATAGATTCAAATATTTGTCGTTTCGTTTCAACACTTTCAAGCGCTGGATCATTGGGTATGATTTTGTTTACAGTACTATCTAATTTCTTCTCAATCCTTGTTTCTTGAATAACTTCTGTTTTCTCATATTGAATTTGTTCTTGTTTCGATGGCAACAAATATTTCCACAGTATATAAATAAAAACTCCAAGACCAATGAGCGTTTCGAGTAACATTGTTAATTATTTTCCAATCACTTCACTGACTAGAATGAGATCGATATGCGATATTGATAGCGCCACTAAAAATCCTTGAAGGCTTCGCGCTCCATTTGTAATGAGGAGTGAATTGAGCAATAACGTTTCACACGCAAGAGCAACACATTGTTTTTATTGGCATCGGACAATGCACATCGTTTAATAACACTTAGCTAATTCACTATGAAGTCACTATGGCATAACAAGATTAGACGGCTTAAGAAAAATAAATAAACATGAATAAAACTAGGTAAACAATGCGCGTACTGTGACGGTCGGAATCGAACTGATCACTGAGATCAGTCGTCATTATCATCTGGCAGCAGACATGGCACGTGTGACTCATGCGCAGGTCCTAGAGTGTGTGTAAACATTTTATACGACCAGTAGCAGCAACAATGACGCATCCACATTTAATGAAAAATGTCTATAATATAGGTGCGTCGTAGCGAGAACCATCAAGTTGAGGGAATCCTTGACCCAAAGCAATACCACACCCAAATACGTAAACGATTCAACCTTACATTAACATAAGGAGATGGACACAAAAGAAAACAATTAGAAAACAAGCGACGACATCTTCACCGCATGTGGACGTAGGAGTCAAATGGATTACAATGCAAATGAAACCAGCTGTTTAAGCAGAACTATACGTGTAAACATATGCTCTAATATGTTCTTTGTGGAATGGTTGATAATAACAGCAGTAACCATTAGAGCTGACGATTTAAACCGATTTTCTATGACTAACCAATTAATACAAAACTGGATAAACACAAAGTTGATGAAAACTAGGCTGCGACAGACGAGATTTTATCTAACCACCTCAAAGTACGCAATAACGTCGACGCCGAGCTTGCACCAAATAAGCTAACTTGTCCCAACCTAATGTGGAAACCCAGCAAAAACTGCGCACGCTAATTCATAAAATATATTTAAACTAACTTTGAGGATGGTAACAGGCAAAAACATAATGTGAACATTGTGTAGTAAACAGGAAGGTGTAATAACCCATATTTTAGTCCGACGTGGAATTGTAATGATACGTCAATCCTGTCAACGATGGCTTAATAATAGTCAATAGGGGCAATGGTGTGGGCAATATAGGACGGATCCATCACAATTATACTATCAACAATCGAACGACACACAAATATGCAGCCAAATTGAAATTCTTAACTCGCATTGAATACAAATTTGAATGTTTACATGCCTTTAGCGGACACAAAGAAAAATTAAAGCTTAACAGTAATAGAAACGCAGGTTAAGGAGCGAAAGTGTACATAAAGATTTAAATAAAAAGAACTGTCTCCTGATTAGAACTTCACATGAAAGTATACGTAATGAGATACGAATTGCTATAAACAGCGTTACGTTAACCTATAACAGATTACAAGGTTGAAACAAAAGATAGCAAAGATAAGTCTGATAGCAAACGATAATGAAGAGCTCGCTGTTCACGCAATCAATAACAAAATTCACCTCGATATTAAATTGTGCAAATTGCCATTTATATTAATTAACGACACGAACACAGAAGAAGAAACGATTCCTTTTATCACAGGCTTATTGAAATTTATATGCAGCGCGATAAACAAATTGAATTTGATAAAAAAGGATCCTATAATAAAAATAAATTTTAATCACACAAAACTGCACAAGTGTTTTAAATCCGACCGATTAAACTCGATACATAATCTCAGAGGCACTGTTTCGAATATTTTGCCGCGTATTATTGAACGCGAATTTTGAATGCTATCCGTGGCAGACGTCGACAGCAGCGCACGCGCACTTAAGCTGACTTGTCCAAAACAACTGACGGTGCCAGTACGTCTCACAAGCTAGCAAGCCGGGTCATTGTCGACGCATGTGCAACGCAAATGCCGCTTTTTGGTACATGGAAGTTAAGATTCGCTTTTTGTTTGCTCAACGATCCGGCAAGTTTCCCGGAAATTATTCACAAGGCTTTCGGAGTTGATATGCGAATATGACTCAACCTCGGATATAAATAACGGAGTAACTAAGGTTCTTGAAGTATTTTCGCCGCCACAAAACCAATTATCTGATTTATTTCATAATCCCAGATTCCTCGAGAAACCAGTACCTGGTGTTTTCATATCCGATTGACATTCAACTTATATCTAACACACTTTCTTACGATATCTCGTTACATGTGACTGTTTATACAAAGCAGATCGACACGGGAGTCAAATGTCGTGAGAAATAACAGTTTTGGCTTGGAAAGTACATATTATTCAAACAAAATTTTACTGTTTTGTATTCAGACAAGAGCTCTGTTTTATAATTTTAATGCGTATTCGTAAATTCAGAAAACACTTGATTAGCATAATATTATTTTGGTAATTAGAATATTTCTTCATATATTATATATTAATTGTTTGTCTTTATTGGCGTTCACAGAGTTCTATCTTCGGCTACATGATGTTTTCTTCTTCTTGTGTTTACAGTTTGGGCATTATCATTTGGAAATTTTGGCGCATTTTTGCTTACATTACAATTAATTATCCCTTCACGTACTCACAATTTACGATTATCTGCTCTAAAAAGCACGCTTTAGTCGCGCCGCCGCCGTCATTGGTTCATCATAACTTTGCAGTGGCCAAAATTTATAATTAGATTTAGCTTCTAACGCCAAAATTTATGTGGAGCACTTTCATAACAGTTTCGTTGGCACTGTTTGACTAATGAGTGTAACACAAAACTATAAAGCGAATACTGACAGATGTTTTTTTAGATGTTTCGTTAATTAAATAAATATTCAGAGATAATTCGTTAATTAAGTATATCTGTATGTCTATGTAGTTTATGTGCATTGAATTCGGGGCATTAATTTTCATATATTGGCCAATTTTAAGTAGTTATAGACCTCACCATTACTTTTAATATACATGAAGACCACCTAGCGTACTAATAACGAAGGATCCGAGACGACGTTCCAACATTTGTCATATATCTTTCCATATTGGGCAAAATCTGAGAGACAAAGTAAAACAAATCTAGAAACTACAATCACTTAAAATGCATGGCAAGGAATTTTGGAATACAGAACATGAGTTAGAAAGAATGTGCATTCTATACTTGGATACAAAGATTTTAACAGGAATTCATATCTGAACATGAGTTAGAAAGAATGTGCATTCTATACTTGGATACAATGATTTTAACAGGAATTCATATCTGAAATTTATACGTCTTTTTATTTGAAACAAAAAAGGTAATATGGGAGGTACGGATGACTCAGACTGTACATATTAGGTTAGTCTTTGTGATGCCATTAATATTAAATATGATGCAGTTTATTAAGACGTAGAGGACACTTTAGTAGCTGATGTAATGCGTGTTGATGATTGGATTTCAATGAGTGGTTTTCCATGTGAAATATTTGGATTTCGATATAATCTAAATGTGCTCACTAACTGCTAAAAGGTGAACGAAAATATTTCTGTAGTTCAAGGAATTGTTAAGAATCTTTGAATGTTGCAAGATATTTTGAGCCCGAAGTTAACATTTAATGATTTAAAACCTTGCCAAATAAAGAACTTAATGATCTAGATTCATCAATCAACTCTGCAAAGAACATTCTCGAAACAAAATGTGCGAGTCAAGTAAACGCATCAATACCTGCATTTCAATCTTCGATCTAAGACAGATAATGGATCTAAGTAAATATGTACCTTAAATGCAAAACATTTGCAAACGTAAAACATAAATCGCATACTACAAATACCACAGAACAAGTATTCAATGAATATTAAAACAGAGGTAATAAATAATTGATTGTATAATAGCAATCTAATGTCTTTTTGGATCCTTGATTCCAGATGATGTTATTTCTACGTAGGGATTGTTATTCGAGTAATTATTTTAAATTATTGACATACTTTCCATTTAAAATCTGACAAATGTCAACTTCATTCTACAGATAATAACTATCTGACCAAGGAAATATGCAGTACTTAATAAACAATATCAACTTTAAAACAATGCTTTCAGAAGAAAGATTTCAGAAGTATGGGATAAAAATACATGTTTTGCTAACTCCAAAAAATCGGCCAAGTGCGAGTCGGACTGGAACACGAGGGGTTCCGTATCATTATCGCAAAAACGGCAAAAAAACACATTCGTTGTATGGGAGCTCCACTTAAATATTTATTTTATTTGTTGTTATAGTGGCAACAGAAATACATCATCTGTGAAAATTTCAACTGCCTAGCTATCACGGTTCATGAGATACAGCCTGGTGACAGACGGACAGACAGACAGACGTAAGACGTACCGCGGAGTCTTAGTAATAGGGCCCTGTTTTTACCCTTTGGGTACGGAACCCTAGACATAGGATAAAGGCATGAGATCGGTGACTTGATTTCAGAATGACTACTATCATTAGATAAATCATAAACCGGATGATTTTAAAAAGAAAACAAATACTGCTTAAAACCTTTTTTCACATACTTGTATATTTGTTTACATCTTTGGAAGCTAAATTGTGTATGCAGTTTACAATCGTTGTGGGGTCCACGCTGCGCACGCGCCGACCACGTTGTATCACGACCGCGCATGCGCGCAGGGCCAGTAACCGACGCGGCTAGGATTACAGCTTGCGGCCAAGCATTGATCGTTGCTGTAGAGCTTATATTTATATAGAGGAAATAGGAATGCTAATATTTACTGTAGGGAGTAGTTACCTATACATTATTTCAAGATCTTTTACATAACATTTTTAAACACGCCTTGAGATAATCTTAAATTTATTCACTGGCGGACAACATACAACCTAAACCGCTGAGTTTAGAAGCACGGCATTTTGCATAAGACTTCCATAGGTAAACAACGACAGTGAAAACCATTAATTTAGAAAATTTATTCCCTAGGGAATTAAAGGTTTTACGAAAATCGTAATGTTTGCCGATTCCATAGGATATAATCGCTTGTTAGAAGTACCTTATATAGTTTTGGCCTGATCTAACAATACTTTTCAATAAACATACAGTCTATTTGTTTAGAAAATTATGTAAATACATATACAGAAAATGGGCAATCAAAAATGACGAACATAATGAACAACAGAAACATGCCTAAACATTAGCTTCTATTGCGCATTAGCCAATATATTGGGATAGGAAAAAAAGTGTAGAAATCTGACCTAACGCACTTAACCATCCTTGACAAATCCACTCCTAACTAAACACTTCCTTTAAAATACATAAATACGTGCTTAAGATCCACGTAAATCTCTTTTTACGACCTCCAGCCAGTTAACAAAAAGATAAAACTATACATATACGGTGTAGTCACTTAGTTTTGTATTCTAAAACGATGGTCATTTGCTCAAGCTCAACCATTTAATCTTGGTTTAAATCTGTCAGTTTTAAAACGTTCTAGAATACGTTGAAACTCTCATTTCCATCTCAATTTTTTTATTATTCGTCTAATTTTGTCATTCCAAAACTTATATAGTTCTAGCTGCTGCCATCAGGTTCGCCCGCGTTCGATTATCCCAAGAGAATGTAATCCCAGGATAAAAAGTATACTCCTCTAGGATCCATCTATCGCTATACCAAAATTAATCAAAATTGGTTCATTGGTTTACGCATGAAAACGTATTTATAATTTATGTAGTTTGATTTAAATGTTTTCTACTAAGTTATTTTTTTCTATTTGTATGATGGAGTGAGTATAAATAGATATAGCCACCTGGGACATTCGAAGTGCGACCTCCTTCTAATACTGCCCTATAAGGCGGGGTTATGTTGAATGTCACAATGTACCTTTTATGGAAGTGAGGACGCGATACCCTTTCAATTATGCACGCAAATGCGACCTAGAATGCAGGAATATGTTTATGTTTATATTCAACTAAATGTCAATGTGATATCAGCATGTTTTGGTCTCTGGTGCGGAAATCACTGAAGAGGTTTATTGATAAGATAATTCGTCGTGTCGATGATTAATTTTCTATCCACTAAGACTAGCAGACCGTGACAGTAGATGATTCATTGAACTATGGTATCACGAGTTTTCTAAAATATAAATAAAGTCCCAACATTTTGGTAGCATGTCGCATTAAATAAACGCTAATTACAGTCTACACGGAAAACGTTTTCCCGCGCATCATAACGAGATTACTAAGACCGCCGCTGGAGGCGCCACTAGCGCACATTTAATTTCCGCCGTTAAACATAGATGGCGCTGTCACGTGATCTAATAAAAACACGTTACGGCACGGGACAAATCCAATTAGTCGCCTCAGTAAATACAGGATTCATTCTCCAGCAGAACAGGATTCTTGGAAAATATTTTCGAATTAAAAAATTAATTAGAAAATCAACTCTGGAGAGAAATTACAAATACGAGTGATTTCGTTTTATTTTTAGAACGGCCAGGGTTTGAGCTCAGAAATTACACTAAATCGACGAGAAAATTGAAAACCAAAATGCTTAAATTTAAAAACAAAATCTGCAAAAGGGCGCTTTCTTGTCGCAGACATGACTATAACAACAAGTTCTGAATGAGGTAATATAGGTTTCTACACAAAACCTGCACATAACGATGGCTAAAGCTCAAAACAAAGCCCATGAAAGGTCAGGGCGATATTTGAAGCTCGCTATTGCTATAAATAGTAATGTCGTTTATCCAAAAATAGCATGAACTTTACCTGGTGACCTTAACCGAGGAACTACTGATGAGGATGATACGATAATCACCCCTGACGGCACTGCCAAAGATTTTATAAAGGTTATAGAAACAGTATAGTTTGAATACCATCACACAGAAAAATCGACGTTCTTTATACTGAGGTAGATATGTTTTACCGAGGTTCTCGCGGCAATACAAACACAAGCTGACCAGCTTGAGTGAACTCAATCCGTCCTGGGCTTAGCCGCGACACGAACGTACGTTCGAACAGTATGTTTATCTCTTTATTTCCTGTTTATATCTCTGTGATCTTTTAACCTACTCAGTGATAGAAATAAAGTTCCAAGTTCCGTAGGTCGTCTGTAGGTAGCTAAATCGCCATGTTTTCATGTATTTACTAGCTGATCCCTGCGGCTTCGCTCCCGTGGACCACCCCACATGACCCGTTTTCGGGATTAAAAAATAGCCTATGTTACTCAGGAATAATTTAGCTTTGTATTGGTGAAAGATTTTTTTAAATCGGTCCAGTAGTTTCGGAGCCTATTCGGTACAAACAAACAAAAAAATCTTTCCTCTTTATAATATTATATAGTAGAAAAGTAGCAAGTATAGATAATGATTATGACATCTCTATTGATACCCTCAATTTTCATATGTAAAAGTTTTAGCGCAACCTTCACCTGAGATTAACCTACTTACTGAATTGTTTAAAATTAATAATGTTAATGTATTGGTAGGTGTAGTTTCGAATAAGTTTAAGTTATGATGAGGCTGACATGCCATTGTGGATAAAAGCCTCCTTTAAGAATTTAGAATAAAAAAATAAAATAAAAAATCAATATAGGGAATATTACGTAGTCCAAACTTCGTGCTGTCATACTAATTTACATATAATTCACTGTACGTAAACAATTAATTTAGGATCCCGGTTGATGACAGTAGGATTGGACTTAATCATAACTTACAAAATATAGGTGTACCATTATTGGTACTTATGTACTCCTGTGTGTAATCTTTCGAATAATACATGTCTGATGGTATGTTTTTATTATTTTTAAATAATCTTTCACATTTTATCGGCACATGGTTTCGGCACCAGGTCTCGTTTGGCATGTTCCAAAACTAAACGAAACGATTAAAATTTGGAACGGAATAAATTAATTAGCAAAATATGCCGTAAGAGGGCAAGGTCGTGTGAGGTCGACAAGGTAGCTCGGGTTTTTAAAATAACCTTAGTTTTAGTAATTATAGCGCACTAACTCAAAAACATGTAATTAAAAAACAATTATTTCTATAACACCTCTTAAATATTCAAGTTATAAGGTCAAGAGCACATTACTATATCCTACATGGGGTTACCTATATCCTTCGGGCTTCGAGACTTGGATAGTGTGACTGCAGACATTACCTCGGGTTCATGGGCTACATAAATGCGGGCAGTAGATTTTATTACCACTATTAGTAACGAATGGAGAGCGGCTGGGCGGAAAATAGGGGCGCGACGATGACATCGCAGTTTCCATGAGAAAAATGGTATTCCATTTGCTGAATTTCGACGCGGAAACGAAAATTGTTGAGCGGTTATGCGAATTCAGGGATTTGAACAGATTTGTTTCGGTTTGTTTGCTTTCAAAATATAAATGTTGAAGTTTAGGTTTTTCAGGGCTCAACATATAAAATACCTGAAATGGGATGTTTTTGAAATTCACGTAAACTCCCATTTCAAAAACATCCCATCACAAAATGATCTTTACAATAATTTATGATTGTGAGTAGAAGCATTATGAGACAAGTTCCATTTTTTTTTTTAACAAGTTTTTAAATTAAAAATTGTATTGCCATGAGAAACAAACTTGTGTGCAAAATTTCAGCACAATCAAACATCGGGAAGTGGGTTAAATTTAACTTACAAGTATTGATTACAGACACCGGGACAGGTAAACGTAAATAAAATTATTAATCTTTTTATCTATTTATAAAATCCTTTTTTTTAAGCAAGCTTTTTTCGTATCCTTCTCAGCAAATCTTTTCATTTGATACTCATGGCAGTGCCTAAAAAAACAACTAGTCCGCCCTCTTGCGCCGTCCGCCATATTGGAATTAGATTGACGTCACTTATCTAACCATGCATTGTCATCCAAACTAAACGTGTATGCAATATTTCATCTTAATCGGTGGAAGATAACTGCTTTAAAAATCCAGTTGTAAGATTTGACCCGAACACATACATACATTGCATGTTAAATAAAAGCTTGTAAAATATAGCGCCCCAAAAACCGCCATAACACTATCTTACACAGCATGAAGGACGGTATATTTCTCTACCATTTTTTCACCTTATATCACCAACTTTATACCATAAAATTAGACATTATTTCGGCATTGAAACCCATACTAATATTCACACATAACGTTAGATCTGTCGATGTGTAACACATACATAGCAGACATCATTTATGCTGTATCGGGAATGGAAAAGCGCCATCGAATGGGAAATTCTATTTGTCCGGAAATAGGACAATATTGGAACATTCAGCAATCGTGATATTGATTTAGGACGACTCATGTTTCGTTAATGCTCGTATTTCGTGAGGAAATTATTACACAATTTGATAAAGGGTAATAATGTCTGAAAATGTCTGTTACTGCTTTCAGAGATGTAAGTGCATGGTATGAGTATCAATTTGTAAATTCGTTTTGAATGTAGTCTGAAAAAAAAATGTTCTTCGGACCCCAAAAGTGTGATATGGATATTAACGATCAATCAAAAGCAAAGAATTCTAACACCCAGAAAACCATCAAAATCTGTAAAGCTTTTTCATGACATTATACGTTTTTACACTTCAAAGAATGCTGCAGTAATTTCTAGCGAAAATTCCGTCACACAATTCAACCTGTCATTAACAGACACCCCCTTAAGCACCCTTCATATATACACCGTCGTAAATTAAAACCGAAACTGGACAATTTCCTCTTTAAGAGCTCATCTTTTCCAAAAACCCTGATGGGCTATTCAGACAAGGCTGTTAAAAACCTTTTACTTTTACGAGTTGATCTTCTTAACATCATAAATCAGTCAATTTCCAATTAAGACGTCAATGTAACGTGACGGATAGCTAGTCAAATAAGGGGAGATTTAGGTTAACGTTTTATTTTAGTAGAAAACCGTACCGTGACCTGTCAACATACCTTTTGTTGGAAGCGGAAACTGCGACCAGCCTTCGTTTGAAAAACATTCTTAATTTCCGCAAAATTAGGTCGAGAATGTTGTGAGCATGTTTTAGATAAGGTTGCTAAAGTTGGTGCGTTTGAAAAACGTCCCTTACTGATCGAGAATTGGGTCGAGAATGGAGTAAACATGTTCTAGTTAAGTTAAGGTTTTGTGCGTGAAGCAATTTTGTAGGACGCGATTTGCGCTGGTTTAGTCTAAAGTTCACGAGAGGCGTGGTTAAACATGCGTGACATTGACAAGAGGTCGATGACACTCTGATAAGTGGTAATTTAGTAAACGGAAGCTTTTGTTCCGAGATAAAAAAATAGATCAAATAATACTGTATATGGAATGTATGGCCTGTCTCAGTGTCTCATTGAGACTGGCAATTACACCACTGAGAACGAATATTTGAAAATAATATGAGAGTGAACATCTACACTAATCTATACTTAAATTATAAAGAGGTAAAGTTTTTGAGGTTGTAGGGGCTAATCTCTAGATATACTAAACCAATTTATAACATGAGCAGTGGTGGCCCAGTGGTATCGGTCGCGACTTACAAGTTGTAAGTCGTGGGTTTGAGCCCAGGCAGGCGCTTTACTTTGTGTAAATTATTTCATCACCACTGCTCTCAAAACGGTGAAGGAAAACATCGTGAGGAAACCGGCATGTCCTAGAACCAAAAATTCGAAGACATGTGACAACCACCAACCCGCACTGGGCCCGCGTGGTGGTTAATGGCCCATTCCCCCTCACAGAGAGGAGGCCTGTGTCCCAGCAGTGGGAACATTTATAGGCTGATGATGTGATGAGATGTGAAACAAGATATTGAAATCTTTATGATATGTAACGGGGAATTTAAATTTATTGTTAATGTAATAATAAAATATCTATTTAAACCAATGCTTGTTCCATCATAAAAGATGACCTTCTTAACATCTCACCAAATATCAAGTTTTCATGCAGAATTGTATTAAAATATTCCTTATCCGTATTCAGTACCTACACATCTCCCCAAAGGTGTCACAGGTATGTATTAGTTGGAAAAGCTGCCAATGAAAATCATATTCAAATTAAATAATTTTACAGCATGTAATTCATCAAGGTTGCGCAAAAATATTTGCTCGTAATAACTTCTAAATGCCGCGCCCTTACTTGCCGAGTGTAATAATTAATAAAGTTAATTGACTGGTATACGCCCGCAATGTTGTGTTTTATATAGGTTAAATATACAAATATCTAGGTATTTACTAAATCATACACAGGATGAATTTCAGGATGTGAAATAAGGTAAGTTACTTTAATATGAGCTTTTTTTTCAAATTTAGTCTATCTATGCTTTTTTTTGTTATTTGACAATTTGGTCCAAAGATAAAACTTGTTCATACACTAGTAGTAGTTGATAAAATAGTAAATTCAGTTTCAATTTTAGTTTTCTGCACTCCTACTCCATATAAACTTAAAGTATTCAAAATCTCACTTCATGCACGCAATATGCTTAAAAAGTGGTGCAAAGTTTTCATTTCACGTTTTCCCTGAAAGATCACCTATAAATTCAAAGTCAAACAGTAATTTGCAGCAAATCCTAAATTCAGTGCGTGGTCTCTATCAATGCTCACATTTGGTGCAGTGGGTAGGAGATATCTCTACCTGGCACGATGAGCGACCTTGATATTACTTCTAAAATCAATACCGCCTTTACTTAACTGCCTTATTAATTTGATGGAAAAATTATTAAATTAACGGAAATACACGGGTTTTAGTAAATCTTACTTATATTATAAATGCGAAAGTTTGTGTAGATGGATGTTTGTTACTAAATGACGCCAGAATGGCTGAATGGATTCGAATGAAATTTGGCACAGAGATAGATTATAGTCTCTTTTTATCCCGGTACACGTATAATGTTCCTTTGGGATGATAAATCACTTTACACGCGGGCGAAGCCGCTGGCAGAAGATAGTGCTTACATAATTTTATGGGTTTATCTTTCTATACTAATATTATAAAGAGGAAAGATTTTTTGTTTGTTTGTACCGAATAGGCTCCGAAACTACTGGACCAGTCAACGGGAGCGAAGCCGCGGGAAACAGCTAGTACATTATAATTTTGGTAACAATTTGATGTCATAATTGAAGTTTTAGAGTTCCGTGCCTCGGGAAGCTCGTTAAGCCGTTGGTCCCGCCTGGTATTTGAAGATCTTTGCCAGTCGTTACGGGTAGTCAGAAGCTTGAGATCTGACACCAGTCTAGCCAAGAGGTATCGTGTTACCCAGTTACTGGGTTGTGGAGGTCAGATAGGCAGTCGCTCCATGTAAAACACTGGTACTTAGCAAAATCCAGTTAGACTGGAAGCCTACAAGATAGTTGGGAAAAGGCTAGGCAGATGATGAAAGAGTTTTAAAGTGATGTTACTAAATTTTAAAATACTATAAAGGCTAGCTTTTGTCAAAACTGTACTTTCGTAACATATGGTTTTCAGATTGTTTTGCCTAGAGAACGACATTGTTTCTTTAGTAAATGTTCTCAGGTTAAGTTTTAGTAGACAAGTCGAACGCTACCAGAGGTACGAGCACTAACTATGCAGTTGCAAATAAAAATAAGACAAGTTCAAAACATGCGTAACATTTGGATCCTTCAAACAGGATTAACCTAAACGCCAATTCCTTAACATCACAACCTCACCAATCAACTCTCAATCTTCCTCTCTCAACTGAAACCACATTTTCGCTTAAAAGCACAATCTCCTCATCTCCCATAGCAACAGACTGGGTGCTACACTGCCACCGTATCACAATAGATGTGAAGGGGCTCTGCTTATTAAAGAGGGGCCCGTCAAAGTGATGCCTATGCGAGTCTGCAAGGTTAGCGCGGCTGTAGGGCCCTTGAATGGTAAGCCAGTTGCCCCTAGGCTTAGTTTTTAAATAGATGGCAAGCTTGATGGAGATTGCAAGTACTTTCGTGTAGCGAAATGTGAATCTTTTTGAAGAGGTCCTCTTTTTTCAGAAAAAGTTCTTTAGAGGTCTGTTTTGCATGATGGTGTTGTAAAAGGATCTTATAGGTAAAATGCACGGTGCTATAGAGGTTGAGCGAAACGAACGTACTGATGTTATAAGAATTCTCAAGTTTTTAGTTCTTTTAGCTCGATATTGCCTCAAAAAGTGAACAAGATACTTTTGCTCCTATTTTACCGAAATATTTGCAGTGCGACACGAATTTTGTCAAAGGTTAGTATACACTTTCACGTCTTAGAAAAAACAAATTGCCATGGCACCGTATACCTGTGTCATACGATGATAAAATCGTCTATTTGCTCTGACCCTGGCAGATTTTCCACCAAATATTTTACGCTTCAGGGGGCCTACTCCCTAAGCACGAAGTCCGTAGTTTCGGCCTTCGTTACGGGCGTTTCCTACTCCCTATTACCTACGGACGAATGATTCGTTCGGGGCCCGAACTTAGAATGAATGACAACACAATTTGACAGTTGTACCTACTCCCGATGTGTTTACACCCGTCCGAAAAATTTAACTTACCACTTGTTATTTTCACTCCGAAGTCTCGGAATACTTTCGGAACGGGGCCCGTATTTTAATTGACGGAGATAGGGGATAGATCCCCAGAGCCTACAGTCTCTATTGTTAATAAAATAGGTGTGTACTAACATTGATCCTATTCTTGGCCCGCTCAATGGCTTTGGAGTCTTCTTTTTCGGGGCTCAGTCGACAGACGCGCGCCCGCCAGTCGTTCGCACCCGCTGCTTGAAGAGCCGCCAGCCTGTAAATAAACAACAACAATATAAGTAAAACTATAAGTAACTTATAAGAAGAAGATGGAAGACGTTGAGGTAGACTAGTTTGTAGTACACGGGCGGGTACCAATAACTAAATAGTTACGAAATAGTTATATTTGCCCAGAGATGAGACAAAATCAATCAATCTACTCTTTACTTTTACTACGCCTTTTCCGATCTATTTTGTTGGGGTGGTCCTTCCATCGAATCGGATGCAGCTAAATACCAATATTTGTTTTGGAGTGACTCCCGATCTGGCCTCCACAACCTGTCATCTTCATCATCATCAGCCTTTTAATGTTTCCACTGCTGGAACACAGGCCTCCTCTCTATGAGAGAAAGAATGGGCCTTAAGGTTACACTAGTCGAAAATTCTTCCATACAAACGTAGTCTAGGGATTATTCCACTGTTTGATGTACGTTCAAAATAAAAAGTGATATCAATTTGTCTCATCATTATCTAGCCCTGTATGGATGCAAAAAGGAAAAAAAGAAAATATTTGAAAGTGATGAGCGTCGAAAGTTCCACATTTCGACACTAATTTTAACGCATTTTTGTGGCGCGAATAAATACCATAAGAAGACGGAAAATTGCAAAACGGCCTCCATACAGGGATAGATTAGTAGTTCAACAAAGCAAATAATTTTATTTTGAACAGATAGATTTAGTCGTTTTTTCATGATATCTAGACTGCCAAAGGTCTGTTTATAAAATTTAGAGCGCTCGGTTTCGTGCTAAATCATTATCCATCTCGCTACAAATTTGCGAAATTGTGTATTCGTACGCGAACTAGCTTCCTACTGCTCATCACAGCATCTGTCTCTTCCGCACGTGTTGTCGGTTGATATAAAATGCATTTAACCCCGCGCACAAAATAGTTCGTGACGTCGACTAGTGTACCCTTAATCCGCCACACGGGCCCAGTGCGGATTGGTGGATGTCACATGTCTTCGAATGTTTGGTTCTTTACTCATGCCGGTTTCCTCACGATGTTTCCCTTCGTTTTTGGAGCCGTGGTGATGAAATAATTTACGCAAAGTAAAGCGCCTGCTTGGGTTCGAATTTAGTTAGTTAGTCCGTCGTTTACACTGGGCCAGCTGATTCATTGGCAGTTTTTCATTATTTCATCAAACTGGTTTTAATAAGTCATGGCAGCTTTTCTCAACTGCATACTTCTCAAACTTCATTAATCGTAAAGATGCAGTTACCAGACAGACAGAGGATGGGGGAAATTTCCTGGAGAGTTCTCTTCCTCCTTAATAATGACGACATGTCCTAGAACCAAATACACCACCGCAATGGACCCGCATGGTGGATTAAGGCCCAATCCCTCTCTCACAGAAAGGAGGCCTATGTCCCAGTAGTGGGCACATTAAAAGGCTGATGATGATGGGCCAGCTAGGAAACGTCCTAGTTGTTCTAGTTTCTTATCGCCCTACGCTTTCATAAGCAATTAATCCTTTAATGCTTAAAGATTAATATCAAGTCCACATTACAACAAATAGGTAAGTACCATTGGAACAAAACAATAAACATAATAAACACGGCAGGATAATCCCACTTATTTACGTACAAACAAATAAAAGGTGATTAACCTACTGTGTTGGCCCTATTTCATACACAATCGGAGTGTGAATTTAATCTCTAGCAAACTGTATAGAGCTCTATAGAAAAGGACTGTATTAACTCATTGTTAGGGCTTTCAAAGGATTCTATCATTCTATGGTGTACATAATATGTATTGAGGAAGTGTTTAAGACACAATGGAGCATGAAGATTGGATTATAATGATATAGTACCTACGTTACAGTAGTAAAGTGTAATCATTCAGTGTAAGGACTCGTGTCTTGGCTGTTATATACATAAAGCTCACGGTCTTGGCGTACCTTATTCGGGGTGAAGATCACCATCATTCATTTCCACGTACTAGTCGTGATTCAAGTTACCGGTTTTCCAAATTGCTTAAACATTAGTTCAGTTTTTTTTTGTTATGTTTTGTATTTCTTTATATTTACGTCATTATAAGAAAGGATTTTATTTATTACAGACATTTACATTGTGAAATGCAAATAAACAAATATGAATATGAGACATTGGTATGTTTGGAGTAAGCGACATTTTCTGATGGCTCAACGCGTTTCGATTTATATCATATCGATAAGCGATTATTATTAAACGTTCACATGGACGCAATGCAGCGGTGCAGTTCGACCGATTTTAATTTGAACTTTTGTAAGAAAATCATAATTTCAGCCGAAATACGTCCGCTGTTGGACATAGGCCTCCCCAAAGTGTTGCCACATTGACCGGTCCCGTGCGTCTCGCATCCAGTGGATCCCTGCATTCCCCGCAACGTTCACCAGGTCATCGGTCTACCTAGTGGGAGGTCTTCTAACGCAACGTCTTTCGGTTCGCGATCGCCACTCCAGAACTTTTCGGCCCCATCGGCCATCCGTTCTGCGAGCAATGTGCCCTGCCCATTGCCACTTAAATTTGGCAATCCTTCGGCGAAAATATTGGTACGATATCGACTTTAACGCAATTTAAATTGGGTCACACCCTCTGGAAGGTCCAACAGAAAATAGTATCCTTGATATCCAAATACTATTAATCAAATCATCCACAATTATCCCATACAAATAAAAGTATTCATGAAAATACCCAAAACGTAAGCATTAATTTCATTGATAAATAATGCCCTTCTTCTCAACCATCACGAGTAAATAAACATACAGCAAGACAGATAGCACTGCGTTCCCTAACAATTAAATATTGATTGTCTTGGAGGGCCAGCGATGGTCGGTGACCTATAGAAGCCCTTTATCTCAAAGTCGTTAACTTTAATTAGCCGGTAAGAGACACATGCATTACTTAACAGTAGATAGATATACATTATTATGTATTATATACTCGTGTACACAAATTGTTTAAAATAATGACCCATCTGATTGTTCTGTGTTTACTTAACGCCTTAATATTTAGGAATAGTTCGGAAAAAACTTTACGAGCAATTCTGGCAATGGTTAATTTTTTTCAGAATTTACATTTGTCGTATCAATATTGTTGTTGTAATAACAGTCCGGTTGTGTAAAGATACTAATTGTTTCTGTTTCATAATATGTTCACTTAAAAGCACATGTCGTCGGTAAATAAACCTTTTATTTATTTATTCGTTTTTCCTTGCACCGGAAGCGTTACACCAAGTGAGGCCTTAAGGTTACACTAGTCGAAAATTCTTCCATACAAATTACAAACGTAGTCTAGGGATTATTCCACTGTTTGACAATGTACGTTTAAAATAAAAAGTGATATCAATTTGTCTCATCATTATCCTGCCAGCCCTGTATGGAAGCAAAAAAGTAAAAAAAGAAAATATTTGAAAGTTATGAGCGTCGAAAGTTCCACATTTCGACACAAATTTTAACGCATTTTTGAGCGCGAATAAATACCATAAGAAGACGGAAAATTGCAAAACGGCTTCCATACAGGGATAGATTAGTAGTTCAACAATGCAAATAATTTTGTTAAAATTTCGCGCGCTCGGTTTCGTCCTAAATCATTATCCATTTCGCTACATATTTGCAAAAGTGTGTATTCGTACGCGAACTAGCTTCCTGCTGCTCATCACAGCATCTCTTCCGCACGTGTTGTCGGTTGATATAAAATGCATTTTAACCCCGCGCACAAAATAGTTCGTGCCGTCGACTAGTGTACCCTTAATGCGAGTTTTTACTCATGCTCGATCGCGTTAACGTAAACGTCAATTTGTATTGAAACTGTACAAGCACCGTCTGGTGATGGTAGGGAGAAACCTCTTTTTTGTATACATTTCACTGAGTACTTAAAAACTCGGAATAAGCAAATTGACGTTTACGTTAATAGATAATGGTTTATAATAGATAGTGATTGGTGTAAGATTTCAATTTATCCCTAGTGATGGAAGCCGAGGAAATTGTTGGTGACTATCTAGTAAATATCTTTATGCAGATATTATATCTCAAACATGCATACAAAGAGAAATACGGACAGGTAATATGGACGGGTAACCATGATATATAATATAATCAATGAGCAGCTTTTCGTAATAATTGTATTCGCTGACTACCGAATTTCTAACTCTCTTGAGGAAACAAGTAACAGGATACAATATGGGACAAATAAACATGAACACAAATTGTTTTGTGTCCTGTCATACTTAAGCCGGGCAAAACCACTAATGATTATAACCAAGGTGTCCATAATGATAAATTTATTCTTCAATATTAATAATTCAGAGGCACTCCATGTTAATAACATGACTCTGGGTGTTGTGTATGTGATTTTATATGTTTGTAAACGCACCCACGATACAGGAAGAAATTCCTAGTGTGGGGCGAGGTTATTTTTTTTTAAAAAAGATAAAAAGAGAAAGGATGAAAGACATCTATGTTTCTTTCATAATAAATTAATTGGAAAATGGAAGGCATGGGGAAATCTATCCTTTGATGAACATCATTGGGAACAGTCAAAGTTGACGATGAAATATTTGAAATTCGTCTTTCTGATCTATTTGATTTGCAAAATTTCCAGATTGATTCCAAATTCCTTTTTCATCAAGTCTGTTCTGAATCCTTATCGCTTCGTTCCTGCCTTCTAAGTATTATAATCAAATCAAATTCTAGTTGGTTAGCACAACGAGCAAGAGGATGTGCACTTGTGCAGATTAAATTAATTATGGTACAGTTGTGTTATAATATTTTATACTATTGTATGAGCCATAAATACATGTACTATTTCTATATACGGAAATAGATGAATCTAGGTTTCGTTTTCCTGTACTGGATTAAGTTGTTATTGTCTCAATAATAATATATTAGCATCAATAGATAACCAACTAAATACTTTGAAACATAACACGCTGTATAGTGATACAGCGTGTTATGTTTCAAAGTATTTTTAATTACTATAAAATTACTTATCTTCTCAATTCTTTTTTTATAAGACACTAGCTGTTCCCCGCGGCTTCGCTCCCGTGGGCCACCACACAGGACCCGTTTTCGGGATAAAAAAATAGGGAATAATGTAGCTTTCCATTGGTGAAAGATTTTTTTAAATCGGTCCAGTAGTTTCGGAGCCTATTTGGTACAAACAAATAAAAAAGATAATCACCTAAACAATTTAAGAATCTATACTTAAAATTATAAAGAGGAAACTTTTTTTGTTTGTTTGTTTGTACCGAATAGGCGCCGAAACTACTGGACCGATTTAAAAAATTCTTTCACCAATAGCAAGCTTCATTATTCCTGAGTGACATAGGCTATTTTTTAATCCCGAAAACGGGTCCTGTGGGGTGGCCCACGGGAGCGAAGCCGCGGGTTACAGCTTGTATTATATATTTTACTTTATATCTTTATAGCGTATTATAAACTAATTTAATTTTATCCATAAAGCAAAGTTCCTCGTACTGTTCTGTGTATTTGATTATTTCACACATATAAAGCTACTGAGCACTTTAAGCTTAACAAATTCCTTTGATATTTTTTCATTTGGATACTCCAAAATAGACAAACTTTAGCTTTCATTGTTGACCACATCATCGTTTAACATTGTCAAACGCAAGGTTAACAAAAAAAACTCTGTGGACATCCTATCTATGGGACATAGGACTTTAGTTCATAGACTTTGATGTAGAATAATTTAAGCGGATTAGAAGAATACTATGCTGTTTGCAAGAGTACTTCATCACTTTTACACGTTCCTTAAAAATTACGGAGAACCGTGTTCCACCTCCTGTCATGCCCTCTGTGCTCAAAAACATGCAGTCTAAAGGATGAATTATGCTAGGACAGTGTGCTCGGTGTAGCATGGACCGCATCATATGTTTTTGAAGTTTTGAATCCTAGCCTCATCGGGTTCGGCTTGGGCCCGCTGCTGTCTAATGTCTAGCATTTATTCATAATTTAATAGTGATATATGCGCTGCCACCGACGATGCCGTGAAAGTGGAATAAGTCGATAATTACCCTCTAGTTTAAAGAATCAAAAGAATATTTACCTTTCGGCAATGGTGCCTCCTCCTTTGTGCGGCATTTCGGCATGTGTAGCGCTGCGCTGAACACCGCCGCCCACCCTGCAAATAAACAAAAAACATTAATAAACAAACCATTAAGACACATCAATATATTGAACAAAAGTTAGGGAAAGATGGGTGCTCTATGAAAGGCTAGACCACATCATCATCATCATTTCAGCCGACAGACGTCCACGGCTGGACATAGGCCTCCCCCAAGCGTCGGCACACTGATCGGTCTGGTGCGTTTCGTATCCACTGACAAGTCTTGAAGTCAAGAGTGAAGAGTTAATAGGTTATTATTTCTAGGCCAGGGTGCTCCTTCTTCGACCACATCATCGCTTACAATCAGGTGAGATGGTGGTCAAAAGCCTATCGTATATAATAAAAAAAAACAACAGCTAACAGCCAAGAGAAGTGAAAAGAATGGAGATAGGTCTTTGGCCAACAGTGGGACAGTATAGGCCAATAACATAATAGTGTGGGAGTGAAATTAGTACGGAAACGTAAACAAAGCTATGCTAGGTTAATATCTTTCCTCTAATTCTTCCTCTAAATCATATTCATAATTATGCCAACATTATTTTTCCTGTTGTTAGTATTAAATATGTAAAATATACGTGATTTTAATCGTTCAAAAGAATCGTTGAATATTCATGAGATGTTGTCTACAAAAGAGTATCCAAAGTACTTACTTGGTCTAGTCTGGCATTATCTTCAATTTGGCATTTAAAATACTATAATATGTTTACAAACAGTAACCAAAATAATCCACTAATATTCTAATTTTTTAAGTCTGTATGTTTGGTAATCAATTACGCCTAAAGGCCTAAACGTCGAAACAGGAAACTTGACACACGAATAGACCACAACCTGGATTAGGACATAGATAGGTAACTGTTTATCCCAGAAGTATAATACTTGGGAGAGCCTTTACATTTACTATTGGAATGATTTCGGCCTTTCACCCAAGATAAGCCGCTTATAAAAGCTAGTATTTCAACGACAAAATAATAATTAAAACACAAAATTACCTGGCCTGTTCAAACTTTTCTTTGAGAGACTTAAAATTGAACAGCCTCTCCTCGTAAGGGCTCGAGCGCACCCAAGTCAACATTTTGGCGATGTAAACACTGACGTCACACGTTAATACCCACTACCTAATTTATAACATTACTAGAGAACAATTTTGAATCACTTTAGTTAAATATTTTTCGAAATTTTGAATATTATGGACGGTTTGTCCTCTTGAAGGCAAACCGCCAGACTGACAGGACAAATAATGTCGTTTGTTGGACGCGTTCAGAAGCGTTCCGATAACAAGTATTTATTACAATGTGTCAACGTGCCCAGGCAGACGTTATCCTCTTTGCTGTATTATTTATTTTAGTTCGGAAACAATGCGGTTAATTAAATTGAAATAGCGATCGAAGGAAATAGGTAGGTGGTAGGTGTAGTTGTTTACATATTTTCATCGATTGTACGAAATCTATTGTGTTGGAGCGCAGCGTTACTCAATCCATTTCTTGATCAAATTGAGTCACTAGCATTCAGCGATAATTCTTTTGCACATTGTGATTCACCGAGTCGGAAAAACATTACACAAAATAAAATTTAATTCACAAGCATTTATACTACACGACTACGACGAACGAAGTAACCTTAGAAAATGACTAAGAGCCAAGTAGACGGCAAAACGAAAGCAAATGTGCAAAAATATGTATAGGTTCTTCTACAAAGATGTTCAGTCTATTTCTTATCTAATATTTTATCTACATGCGATCGTAAACAAAACATAAAAGCGGACAATCCGTATCTATTGGATTTCATCGCCAAAACCATTTTTTTTTGCGCCACTTTGATACTTTATTATCACGAGACCGAAGCATGAGTATCCGATATAAGACTTTATTGATGCTCGTATTTTCTTTGCCTTATTTATTAGTATTCAATTTTCAAACCACGAAAGAACTATGGTCTTCAAAATATATTACAGTTATAGAGATACAATTTTCCTTAAAAGGAATCCTGTTAGTTGCCTAATGCAATGCTAAAAGACTGCAACCGATAAATTTTCTAAAACTGCAGTAAATATAACAAGCTTAAATTTTGAAACACAAACAAAAACTGTCCAGCCAACTCACGCTATAAAGCCATTACTGCATTTTTGTTGAACTACGATAAAACGAGCAAATATTCAATCCATCATTTTCGGATATCAATTTTATAAAATAAAAAAGGCATTTTAAATTTTTATGGCAACTGAACTGTAGAAAAATCTACCTCACTTTTTTATTGAAATGGCCGAACGTGAAAAGCTCCAATAACATAAAATAATTGCATGAAATAAACTAAAAACAGAATATAGCAATACGAAAACCAACTGTAGGTAAAACTTCATACAATTTTCTAATTAAAAATAATGACCAACACGATATTTCCCAGAGCTTTCATTACCTTCAAATCAAAATTCAATTAACTAACATGAACAACCAATCGGTTGTAAAACATGCACACTAAAACATTAATTAAAGGTAATACAAACCGGTTGTTTGGAAGCAAAGGCTCACGTATATTCACGTAAGTGTATATTCGCGCTAACATATATTCACGTGTCAGGAGGCTACGCGAGCGCGCCCTACGCGGTGTGTTGAGCGACTGGTGGGCGGGCGGGAGCTTTCTGCCTTCGAGGTTCGAGGCCTAAGCTTTTAACTAGTGGAACTCGATCGAGAAACTCGTTGAGAAAATTACACCCTTAAGTCAAAGACAATGAATGCCAAAGTATTTAAATTATTGCTATCCGACTTTGCAATTTAAGAGAACATAATATCGATGAATATTGTAACAGCCAATGGTAAATAAACTGAGGACTTGAGAATATATATTCTCAGGTAGGTATAGCGTCTTCTCTATAAGCCTTTTTTATTAATTTTTATCTTGAAGAAATGCTCCGTCATGATGCGCTACCACGGGGAGATAGCACAGTTATATGGGACACCAACCCACTAAAACTACAAGGTGTCCACCTGTGCCGCTTATGGCGGAAACATGGGCACGTGTTAGCACTCACCGCGAGCCCACCGCGGCTGTCCGTTAGCGGAACCGAACCTCCTCTGGGGGGTACACCCCATCACCGGCATACCAGAACACATTGTACGCCGTGACCATCCTAGGGACCAAACCAGCACATGGCCGCCAGACGACCCCGTGTATGGTACCCTTGGTCCCCCTGTGGTTAAGTCCGCTCTTTAAGCCTAAAGCCACGAATCCAATATTTACACAATAGGGACTGCGCTAAAAAATATATTTCAATACTCATAAAAAAATACCAGCTGAAAGTCGACGACCAAGCGTTCGAGCTTTTGTTCAATAAATATTGGATCGAGTTATCCCTAGTAAAGTTCAAAGTCAGCGTGATCGCGTAGACAGTAGGTATGCTAGCTTTAACCTAAGGGCCTTTACACAAGTTTGGGCAGAAACGTCGCCGTTCGACGGGCCGGCAGTGTAAGGATAAATACGAAGGTTTCATTTAGTTGCTGTAACTGACAGCTGAAAATAGCCCAATTCTGGGTAAAGGCTTCAAAATCCATGAAGAGGATAACTTTCAGTACAGGACTAATGTGGAACACTGGTCTTTTGTTCTACGGGGTCTGCCGTGACACCTTCCAGCTAGGTCAGGAATCTACATAGTGGCTACTTTATCACATAGCATACTTCAACTTTGCGGTTTTTTGAGCAACGTCAATGATCTGTGTTGTGGTGAATGAGCTTTTACATAACCGGCAGAATTCACTGCTGGGCGGCGACAGCAGCTTGACAGTGTGAAAAGAGCCTAAGGCACTACGCTTACACTGTTTGCGATGAACACCATTTAATTAATTGTAATTTTTAGTGCTTCACAAAAGGAAGTGCGATGCATTGCACTTTATGGAGTGCACAAATTAATTTCAACACCTGTGTAGCTTTAATGAAGTTTTATGCGCGAAGTCATTTCAGTGAGCAATAAAGATGCAAGGATACCTATTGTGTAGCCTAGGTAATTCGTGAGAAATTTATGTCTTTTTTATAGGGGACTAGTTGGTTAAACGAGGGGAAACGTTTAGTAAACTGGGAAACCCGAAGAAATCGATTGTGCGTACGGAAAACCAGCGTTCGGTAAGCAATGCCGTCTAATTATGCAAATGCCCTAAGATCCTTAAGAATTCTCGCTCTACCCTTTAATATTTTAAACATAACAAATACACCCCCTAAACATGAATAACAACTCACAGCAAGCCGCTTTGTCCAACACCGAACTGCCAATACTTCGAAAACTATCGAAAGCCTCTCAATACAGCACAGAACACAGCTACTAACAAGGCGGACACATAGCACAGGATATTAAACAACGAAACTTTGTCTGTCGGGTGTACAGCAGTTCTGAGGCTGACGCTATTGTGCATATAAACAAAGGGGAGGAGACGCCAGCCTCATTAGCAGAACACTGGTTAAATGTCCTATGACGTGACAGTACATTATGTACCTAATACCTATGGTAATATTTCAAGTAGAGTCACAAGAAAGCTTCTCCGGGAAATGAAGGAAAATGTTTTATTTCGTCGTTGGTATTTTTTTGTGGTAATTGTTATTTTTTTTGGCATGATTTACGAATATCACATTTTTGTTATTGTATGTTAACTATGTTGAAATGCATAAGAAACTCGACACATAAGAATGGTTTCTGAATTGTGTATAATGCTAAAGTGGCAGGCTTAATAAAAAATCAATAAAAAACAACTAAAAATGCTCACCTCAGAAATCAAAGTTATATCTACTTTTAAATGACAACCATTGCTAAAAGCATCAATCACAAAAATACGCAAACTTTCGTAATAATTAATCACTTTCGAACTCACTCAATCATTAATAAATAATGATCCAATCACAAATCGTTTATACTCATACACCTGCAGACTCAATCTACTAAGTAATTCATCATAGCTAACGACCTAGGCAGTAGCTAAATAGATTTCGACCACCACGGTAAATATCAAAGGTAGGTACAGGCTATCAATTTCCTGACGTGAAATTCCCATAGCTGGCTAGGCTGTACACAGACAGAAATAGGGATGTGGGCAGTTTCAAAAAGTATCGATAGGTATATTAGTGGCTGCTTTATTTTTTACGGAGCTGATATCCTGCTTTTGAACTAGTGTGTTGTTTTCATCAGTGTAACGTCGACGGCTTTAATAATAGATACTTTACTTTTGATATTTTTTATTTGCCCTGCAGTGGGAACATTAAAAGGCTGATGATGATGATTTTTTATGATGCTGAACTTCATTATTTCAACCTCGTTTTATTTTGATATCAATAATTTCGATCAAAGGAGCAACTAAATGTGTAAGACAGACAGTAAAAATTATCAACGTCGAAAAATTACATTTCGCCAAACGTATGGTTATTTCAACTAAAAAATATCGATACTTTTCCGACAAACCTCCTTAGAAAGGGGACGGTGCAATGCAGACGTGGTTTCCGAGCACACATAGACGTGTATAAACGTCTACGGGAAATGTTAGGACATCGCCTGTTGTGTCGTCCTTTGCAGTTAGGGCTCGATATACGACACGAATGGAGGCATAAAATAGTGACGGTGTTCTTTATTCCAGACTGTTGGTTAGTGAAGGGAAGTGGACATAAATTGGTTCTGGGAATCCTAAAGTAGTCAGGTCCATGTGGCTCCTTATTTTCTTTCTACTGCTACTTATCCAGATTCAGAATAATTTGTGAATGAATATGTAAATTGTAAATATTATAAAGGTGAAAGTTTGTGACAAACACACACACACACGCACTGTTGTGTGTGTTTGTTACTTCTTCACGCTCAAACGGATGGACGGATCTGGATGAAATTTGGCACAGAGATAGATTATAGTCTGATGAATAGCACAAAAGGACTTGATCTCGGGAATATGTTCCCTTGGGATAATTTTCGACATTCATGCGGGCGAAGCCGCTGACAGAAGCTAGTTTTGAGAATATTTTCACACATTCTATAGAGGCTTTCAATCGAATAAATGCCAATGTCAAAGAATGCTTTTTATCTTGTGATGAACATTAATTAAGCGCTTTTATAAGTTCCCATCCTTTTTGTACAATTATGTTATGGTACTGCCTACCCTCCAGGAGATGCAGGCGTAATGTTTTACTAGACAATTATCTGCCCCATCAAGACTAAATAACGGTAAACGGACATTACACAAAACTTTCCAGACGGGCCGAATGCCAAATACGTGGCCGCTAAACACTTACCCAATAAAAGGGTCCAAGTTTTAGAGAGCCTAAACAACATACTAATTGCCTAAACCAATTAAATCGTAGCATGAAACAAGCTTTACCTAACTCACACACAGAGGTTTTGGACAATGAATTACACAGTTTGTGTGTGTGTGTGTATGGCGGGAAAGCCTCTCGTGACTAAAATACAGCCTCCGAGCGTCAGCTTTTCCGCAGTTTCGCAGAAAATGCGATACTGAAACGGACGGACGATGGTATTTCAACTCGCTATCGGTCGCGAATTTATGCCATTCCTGCATTTTAACGTTGAAGTTTTATTGCTACCATGTTTCAATATAAAACCAAGCACCAAAAACCAATATGTGGTTATTTTGATCAAATAGAAAATTCAATTAATAATTTTGCTCAAAGGGAACCGATGCGAATGAAAATGTTGAAAGAGACGAAAACACTCAATGTTGATCAATACAGATTCTTTCAACGAGGGGTCGCGACAAATCCTATCAAAATTGCAAAAAAATACTACATACTTTACTTACTGCAATAGAGTCGAAAATCGTGTGACAAATGCATTGAATACAGCACGTAGGTAATTGAATCGAATCGCCGTTTGTGGGTGTCATCGCCACCACTCGTAAATAAAATAGAGAGCACACACAAACCAACACTAGTTGGCCTGAACCTTTAAACCATTGAAACCAAAATGTGCTGAATATGACGGATCAACTGTAATTGGTTAGTCAAATATACAACTGTAGCTGTAGAAGTAAATTTTACTGTAACGCCAGTTTATATTGAACCGAACTTAAGAAAAAAATTACGTAAAACTAGAGGCCAAGAAAAACGGGTCGTCACTAAAATTACGATGATAAATCGTGCTATAGAGATATTATGCATGGTTGGTTAGCCGTATTCGTCGTATGCAGTGTCATTTATATCAATTGAGATGTTCATACTGGTTGGACCATGTCTTTAGTTAAGGGAATTAAATAGGTTGCATAGATGTAGCAGTAGTGTGATATATCTATCAATTTCGGTGACATAATTTAATAAAATAACCATTTTGGCATATTAAGGGTACACTAGTCGACGGCACGAACTATTTTGTGCGCGCGGTTAAAATGCATTTTATATCAACCGACAACACGTGCGGAAGAGATAGATGCTGTGATGAGTAGTAGTAGGAAGCTAGTTCGCGTACGAATACACACTTTTGCAAATTTGTAGCGAAATGGATAATGATTTAGGAGGAAACCGAGCGCGCGAAATTTTATAAACAGACCTTTGGCAGTCTAGATATCATGAAAAAACGACTAAATCTATCTGTTCAAAATAAAATTATTTGCATTGTTGAACTACTAATCTATCCCTGTATGGTGGCCGTTTTGCAATTTTCCGTCTTCTTATGGTATTTATTCGCGCCCAAAAATGCGTTAAAGTCGAAATGTGGAACTTTCGACGCTCATAACTTTCAAATATTTTCTTTTTTTACTTTTTCGCTTCCATACAGGGCTATATAATGATGAGACAAATTTATAACACTATTTATTTTGAACGTACATCGTCAAACAGTGGAAAAATCCCCAAACTACGTTTGTATGAAAGAATTTTCGACTAGTGTAACCTTAAACGTGATTAAGAATCACTACTGTTAATTTGGGTAACTATTTAGGCTATGGGTTTTCTAGTTTAAAGGGAAATTTCGATTTGGGAATAATTTAGAAAATTTTGTGACATCTATGAACACAGATAAATTCACATCACTATTACACACATAGTCCCGACACCCGGTTGCTTAGTTCAAACTCGATTATTTTTAAATAAAGCCAATGAAAACGTAAAACCACGCACATTAAAACAATTAAACTGAATAATAGTAAATACAAACTAAACTCACAGATAAGGTTTATCTGCTTTTAATAGCAATGTAGTTTCCGAATCGAAAGATATAGAAATTGGGTTATCTATGTATCACAGCGATTGCTAGCAGTTGCTGCATCCAGAGCGGTTTTAAATCGACTTGAATAAAGTATTTCTATTGACCTATCTTTCCATTCCTATTATGAAAAGGTACACTTCCATGGCTGAAAAACAACGCACAAATATGATTTTTATAAAAATATCATGTGTGAACTCACTCGCTTACAATACACAATAACAAAGAGTATCGGAACTAAAGCAACACTGTACGACTTACAAAAACCATTTGCCAGCTGTCGTCTGCATATTATGCATCTAGGAAAATGTCTGTCTATCTAGACTAGGTGCGAATCCTATTTATTTTGTGTGGCTGGACGTATCAAGGTTTCTCGTCTCAGCATAAGGTATCTTACCCTGAGGTATGATAACTGTCATGGTTCCACTGTTACAGATGTCCCGTCTCTACAGCACTACACGACTATACAGGACGAAGAGCACTATCCCTTTTTCAAAACAGAATTATGATAGTTGTGACACGTCGGAGTAGGTACGGCCTAAGATTTGCGATTTATAATAAAATTGACAGCGATCACAAAGCGACTACCATAACTTGTGAACAATTGCAACTATCACGCAACCACAACGGCGATACGTTGCGCAATAAAACATCGAATTTATCGATAACTGTAACAAAATGATATCATGCCATTATATGATAAATGAACCTTATTATTAATCGATATGATTTTAGGAAATACGATAAGATATACAACGTTGATGATTTAATAAAAAAAACTGTTAGGAGTCGTGACAAAAGAATCGTTATCAAAATCGTATGATTGCATATTAAATTATTAGTGTATTAGAAACAATTCTTTCGATTGAAATACAAACATTTTGTACGCACGTGAAGAATTGTTTTATTTTCAAAATCAACAATAAACTCTTACGCAACTAATTACATAAGCAGTTGATATTTTAAACTAAATAATGTCTAAGCTATTGGCATATTTATTATTAGGTATTGTTTGTTTATTTATAGACACAAATAGTAAACAGGTAAAATTATAATAGGTACATGACAATGGATTTTATACTCGTGCTTATTATTTATGTACTATAATTTCTAAATGCCATTCCTCATTACTCTAGTTTCAAAACATTTACTAAAACACATATCATCACGCTTGTTCATCCTGATTGACTAGGTAGAGGTAGAGGTGTCCAATTTTCTTCTTTTCATGTTGATTTGACTCAATTTTTGTCAACCATTATGTGCTACCTGAATAGCTTCGTATACCATTTACTATACATCAAATTAAGGTAAGATAATTTACCCATATTTTATGGTTTGGAAACATCCGATATGTTGTTTGTTCCCCCATGTGATTAACTACCACTGAAATAGCCGCCACGAAATACCACTACCCGTAAATAGACTGCATTATTATGAAAATAGGGTGACGATAGGGGATGGAAGCTTTAAATAGTTCTGTGCTTTATTTTTTTTGTGCAATTTTTTTAAGTTTAAAATAATTTCTATACATCAATTTCTTATTGAAAAACAGTAAAGCCAGTAATTTCCACACATTAAAAAAGCTTAGGACCGATTTTACAATACTCACAATTTTTATTTGTGGCATAAACATTGTGGTCGTACAGCATTTGTATTGAAAATATTATGTCAAACTGAACGGCGAAAATAAAATTATTCGTCAGATACAAGTAATATCCTGTCTTGATGACGATTCAAATATCAGTCTTTAGTCTGTTGGATAAAATTACATTACTTCTAGGAAGCTTTACCAACAGATTGGCTATGAAAACATTATCTCTCATAAACCCACGTTCACTAATCCAACTAAAACCTCTTTTGTTCAAAAAAATAACAAGAAAAGCTACTGAAAATGTCTACAGGAAATAGTCGACACTCACACGCGTCAGTTTGCGCTGATATTCCGCTAACAAAGGCGGCGAGATGAAAGGACATCTCTATACTGTAGCTCTACTGCAAAGCTTTGTTATCTGCCCCATTCAAGCCAGCCAGATCTATATTCAGTGGCGGCCTTAGAGGGTGGCGACCAGGGTAATCGCCCGGGCCTGGCTCTTGCAGGGGCCTCGCGTAACAACCCAAAACTTACAATTTAATTTATTTATTTTTATTCGTAACAATAAAATAAAGTTGATAAAGTATTTCATAGTTTATTATCACTTTATCACACAGATTGCAAAAAGGACAAGAGGCCCTAGACCAGTGATATTCTATAAACAAAAGCGTGGCGATAGCGATTGTAAAAATGTCAAAGATATGTGGGAATGTCTAGCGCTATCGAAACGACACGTGATCAATCCCTTACATTTTGGTATTTCCATCATCGCCATCGCTGACATCGAATGACACTTGTCTAGAGCTTAAGGGCCTCGCAAATATATGCCACCCGCCCGGAGCCCCGCAGCTGTTAAGGCCGCCACTGTCCATAGTACCTTGTAATGATAGAGGTGACTGAGCTTTCAGTTTTGATGTTTGACAAGCGGATGGGATGCTTCCGTTCGTAACTGTCACAAACTGGAAACTTTTCGGACTGAGGACTGTAGAATTGGAACTGACAGTTTTGGTAAAGTTTGTTTTAGGAGATTTTGATTTGTTAAAGTGGTACTGTTCAGAATGGTAAGAAAATATCACTATTCAAGCTGAAAACAACTAGGTACGGTTGTATTTTTTTACGGAAGTGATCATGACATATGAATATTATTATTATTATTATATTATAGATTAAGCATTGATTGTAATGTTAATTTTAAGGTAACCATTGTAAAGAGAAAATAAATGAAATATTGATTGATTGATATTAATTACCCCCGATTTCTGAAATTTAGAATTTGCAGTAATTATTTAGTCTACTCCAACCTTAGAATTTGCTCGACTCTGCCTAAAAAGTAAAAACCTGTCAGACTTTGGCATTAAAGTAGGTTAGTAGGGTACCTTCCAAATTCTAAATTCAATAACCGGCCTAAAACATAGAATTGAGTTGAGGATTTTTCCCATCTCAAATACTCGATATTATATTCACTCCGAAAATCGCCGGAGGCATACTAGTCACCGTTTCAGTTAGAAAATGTCTCCTGAATATGGAAATGACGTTTACATCGAGCACAGGAAACGGAAGGAGTCGCGTCCCAGTTGACAGGGTATGACGTCAAATGACATGTATTTATGTACTTCCGATAGTCATGGAAATGTTAGCGTTCTATAATATAGTATACGTGCATTGTGGGTGCAATCAAAAGTACCGAATAAATCGGTTTTCCATACTCATTTTCTTATAGTGATATTGGATAGGCAACTTATTATTTGCGTTATCGGTTCGTGAAGCACAAAAAAACCGGCCAAGTGCGAGTCGGACTCACGCACGAAGGGTTCCGTACCATTATCGCAAAAAACGGCAAAAAAATCACGTTTGTTGTATGGGAGCCCCCCTCAATTTATTTTATTTTAATTTAATAATTATTATTTTTTGAAGTGAATATACAACTAAATATTCCGAGAATATTTCAAGCGTCTACCTGTTGCCGTTATTAATATCGAGCAAAAAACGGCAAAAAAATCACGTTTGTTGTATGGGAGCCCCCCTTAAATATGTATTTTCTTCTGTTTTTAGTATTTTTTGTTATAGCGGCAACAGAAATACATCATCTCTGAAAATTTCAACTGTCTAGCTATAACGGTTCACGAGATACAGCCTGGTCACAGACAGACAGACAGACAGACGGATCGCGGAGTCTTAGTAATAGGGTCCTGTTTTTACCCTTTGGGTACGGAACCCTAAAAAATAACATTTTGTTTACACGGGTATTTTTCCCTACAAATCTTTATGGCAAGGGGATGAGACCTATCATTATTCTTGCTCCTAAAATCACCAAAGTATATTCATATTTCTTACGATTGTGTTTATTGCGACAATCTTTGAGTTCTTATTTTTCAGTCAACGTCCTCGTTCTATCTAGGTAACAATTTACTATCAACTACTAAATCATCTCATGTATTTCCAGACTATCCTTTCATCACAGTACAACATTTAGTACGTCCGAGCATAGAGTAATAATTACTGGGTGGGTATACGCAAGCACTTCAGCACCGCGATCTACGAAACCTAGAATTTAGATAAGTGCAATTTAACCCGATTTTCACGATTAAGTCATCACAGTCTTCAAAATATATAGGTTTCGTAGTTAGATGTGTTATCGCAGGAATTTATCGGGATATGAAGTTATATTCAAGATCCTGCTGCCTTAACAAATTTACTCTTTTTGATCCAAATACTACACCACCTTAATACTAAGTACCTGGGCGACCGAGCTCCGTTTGGGTGAAAATAGAGAAAACGACGTTTTCTAAAAATTAAACCTAGCTAGATCGATTTATCGCCCCCGAAAGATCCTGCATACTAATTTGCATCAAAATCGTTGGAGCTGTTTCCGAGATTCAGATAATATAATACACTAAAAATTAAACCTAGCTAGATCGATTTATCGCCCCCGAAAGATCCTGCATACTAAATTTCATCAAAATCGTTGGAGCTGTTTCCGAGATTCAGATAATATAATATACTAGCTGACCCGGCAAACTTAAAAAAATAATAAGCGAAATCGGTCCAGCCGTTCACGCGTGATGCCGTGACCAAAGGAAATAGGTATTCATTTTTATATATATAGATACATATATACAAGAATTGCTCGTTTAAAGGTACTATATTAGATAGATGTTACGTTCTACCCAATCCTTTCATTACAGTGCATCAGTCTTTACTATAATTACTAGATAACTAACTACGCAAGCGCTTCTCAGTACCTCACCCTACGCTAGCCAATGATTTAGAATGGTGCACTTTATCTCAAGAGCTCTTAGCTTTCCGGCACATGTGTTGAAATTCACAGCGATTAGTTACGTCTTCGGAATAGATAGGTTTCTCGTTAGATCGATTTATTTGTCGTAAGTGGGTTTCTAAGGTGGGAGAAAATAACGAATTTCGAAAATGACGACATAGAGAAAAGTAGTTTCAAGATACTATGACTCAAAAATGCAGGCGAAGTAAACAGTGCAGTGTTGTAATGCACTCTAAACTTTTTGCAAAGTTTGACTGGTGTCTAATGCCTTGTGTCCTTTAGTCGGCCTCTTTACCACTATTGGGCATGAAGATTAAATAAATATCCTTTCATACCCCCTCAATTCCTGTGGTAAACCAATTTCTTCTATGTACGAAATCAAATACATATAGTAAATACGGATAGGTACGACTTTTTAACTCAACTAAGCTAAAGCCACAAAGTTGTTTTACCAAATACATAACATCAATTAATGTCTTATTTCAAGAGTGGGTGTGCTATCTGCGATCGTAATTATACCATTTCAATGCCTTTTTATGGAGATTTGAGCAATCACGAGAATCAGCAGGTATCATCATTTCAAAACCTGACTTACTACTAGAACTCGAAGCTAAAAATCTTAAGTTGTGTTGAAGCAACCAAAGTGCCTTCCAAAACAGGATTAAAATAGGTATCCGAATTAGGAGTTGAAATTGAGAACTTGGTGCAACTTTACCTTAGCAGCATGAAAACCTCACAAACTTTGGCAGTAAAGTAGACTTTGATACGTTCTTAATTTCCATTCTCAATTCAGACACCGGGTGACAAACTTCGTGTATTTCCAAGGATTTCAATAAAGAACACTAACACGGTAAATCAGCAGAAATACCCAAAAAATAAACTGAGCACAAAAACATTTTATTTCGGAAAAATAATAACACGCGGGAAAACAGCGAGCTCAGCTGAATGTAAACCCTCATTGTTTCCCCCGCCCCGTCTAGACTAAGGGGTAGTGAAAATCTTAAAAGCCCTCGGTTCTTTGTACGCTATAGGAGAAAAATATGAACTTTATGAGACCCGCAGCCGTCACAAAGCCTCCTCATGATTACATTGTAAGTAAAACAGGGAAAAATTTTGTTCTTGCTTAGCTACAGGATACAATTTAGTGTATATTTCAAAATTGTGGCAGCCAGGGGAACAATTATTGTAGTTAAAAATGTCTGCTCTTTACTTCCTTATAGGTTTGGTGGAGTTGTGAGACTATGCACGCGAGTTTTGCTGCGCTTTTCAAGACTACCCATGACAAGCGTAAAATATGTGTAGACGATGGCTCTGTAAGCGCTTTCTGAAACAGCAGCGCTAGCAAAGTTCGCTTTAAGCGCTGTACATATGTAAATTATGACACCAGTCTTGTTACAATAGCATACATATCGTACTACACGAGGCTCTGTAGAAGCGGTATCCGCATAACTACACAATATTTAATGACTAGCACGTTTAACAATAAAACGGTAGGTAAAATATTCCCACAAAGAGAGATCATATCAAACACAAGCATATCAAACAATACCATATACAGTTATGTTTCGTCTCGTTAGTACAAATTACGCGTAGGATTGGCAGACTGCGCGACTAATGAGTGATAACGCGCCTGACGGTCAGCGTACGGTTGATTAGGAAGCGAGATTTGTTGCTATAAGCTTTTTGGTAGGCGCTCAGTTGGTAAATTAATATTACTGTTTGATACATTGGATTATGAGATATATATATAGAATACCCTTTAATATGTACATTATATTATTTACAGAAATAACCAAGGAATATAAGCAACGATCCAGAGGTTCAATTACAGTCTTGCTCCAGGAAAAATTTATATTTCACGAACATTTGCATCAGATGGTTTTAATACCTTCTCTAAATTCACATTTAAGTGCCTAATATTACTCTTAATCCATTTTTCAATATGATACTTTAGCCCTATAACATAGCATTTCAAATATTCGCTAAATATTCTAAATGAAGACATAACCCGTTAAACTCAGAACCATTACTATATGACTGCTAACCACTACGTGAAACCACACATGGGTGCAAAATACGCAGCATCTTATACGTGAGACGCTTACAAATGTTCATCTGAATGGTCTGAATACATTTCTACAGTAGTATGAAGACAGCCGTCTCATCTTTGCACGCCATGGGGAGAATTTCAAGATTAAAAATCTTCAGAGTTTGTGGTTCCCTAGATACATCTTATAACTTGGTACCTATATGAACGCGGTCTATAGAAAACGTTGGGAGTTATTAGTGGGGAATTTTTTCGAGTAATTACTAAGTAAGGGATGTTTTAAAAGATGATGGATGAATGGGTTGTGCTTGGTTACTCAGTCTTAATGCTAGTCGTTGCAAAATGTTTTATGATGAAAAGACGCTACATTTTTCATTGGGAATTTTATATAGTGTAGTATTTTGGTTTGAGCTTTAATTAATGTTTGCGTAAACGAGCCCTGATTACAACTTCATGAAGCGTCTCGGTAAATGATTGATGATGATTACTGCTCTCAGCGAATGCATCTGTCTTCTGTGCGCAAAATTACATTCGCGACGAGTTTTACGCTTGGAATATTATTTATTAGTGCTTCTTGGTCTTTAGAGCAGGATGGATATTTACCAAGAATCGGTAAATAGAAATAAATGATTCGCCAGCACACGGATAAGCACTGAAAAGTAAGGTTTTCATTAGCAAAATAGAATTGTTTTAGCCTACTGGAAAGTCTGGCTCGAGGTAGCTCAAGAAAAGAATATATAGAAGGATTTGGGGCAGGCCTTTGCCCAAGCGGTGGGATAGTGTAGGCTATTAAAAATAATTCATTGGAATTAAATAAACAATTACTTATTATGTGTTTGACTATGAAGGTCATGGTGAAAGGCCATGACATTATTTAATTCCGCTATCATTGTGACTAGTTCTAAAGTCATGCGTTTCAGTTGTGGTTGCAAACAAAATGCGTCTATTAAAAACTTTATTCCTATGTCCCCAACTGCACGTAGGCACAAAATAACTCAGATAACTGGTGCGTAACGTGCGTCATACGGGTTTAACCAGGCTAATGAGACCTGACGGCTTAAATTGAGTTACAGTTTTGTGGCAAACTAACCGCCAAACCCAAATCGACAGGTTCAGGTTGAAATATGCAGCAGTAATATGAAAATGCATGAAAACCTAAATTAATATTATAAGGAGTAAAATTATTTGTTTGTGTATATTTGTAAAAGGTAATCTCTGGAATCACAGCAGGACGGAGTCGTGGCAGAGCGAGAAGAAGATGGCGGGTAGCCTTGGATGGCTTCCTTGATAAAGGAAGGTAAGGTCTGATAGTAGTACTACGTATGTAACAAACTTTGACAGCTGGACCTTAATCAAAGTTCCAACTTTAAACTGACGTTATTTAGTTCATTCTCATTCAGGCTAATAAAAAAGGCAATAAGTAAGACATTTCTTACACTGAATAAAGGGCTACACTATCGCACTCAAGAGCTACACAGTTGCAGATAAAGCACAGTTCCTATGGTCATAACAATAAAATAATCCTCGACAAAAGCCTAGTATTTTACAAGTTCAATACACATGACATGTTTCGGTTTTAGGTCTGTTCTGAAATCAGATTACGCCGAATCATTATGCAAAATTACAAAAAAGAAAACGTTAAGAAAGATATCTTGTCCTACAGGTCTTGTCTCGAAAACTGTGCGAACGATGAATCGTTTTTCGAAAATCAGGATGTTGCAATAACAAAGCCATAGTTTGTAAAGCTGTGACTTAGTCCTGGGACTAGATAGGGCATAGACAGACATACCTAGATGGACAGACATAACACAGACTGGCAGCCAACAAAGGTGCATCCCCACATAAATGCCCCATCAATTTCATAGATTATTTTAGCACAAACGAGACCGATAGCATGTAAACACGTGTCACACGGATAAGTTGATTTCCCGCGCACCGGACCGGAAGCACACGCCCGGATGCACCGCACTCTGCTGCAAGATTACATTTTGTGTTGTCTATGCATAGGTAATGTTCAGAAGGCTCACACACCTAGGGACTCTAAACTTTGTTCCAGAACATAAATAAAACAGCTACATGCAGCTGCATGGTGGATCAAAGTGGAGATCTGGTTTGGTCACTTTCATAGTATATAGGATGAGCAAAACCACCACTCAGTAGATTCTAAATAGCATGAAACGTCAACGAGGCAAGGCCAGATAGAGATGACTCAACTGACTCCTTAAAAGTTTGGCCCGGCATCGCAGTAGACCAAGAAAAGTGGAACGAAGGTCGGAGGTCTTTGAACTACAGTGAGACAAAATAGTGATAATAGTCACACGTCGACCTTAAGCAAAAAAAACAGCAAAACATGAAGTAGAAATTAACAAAGCGAATTTTTGTTTTTCTTTGACAGTCCTTTACCGCACAGCAATCAGTCACTGCTAAACGAAGGCCTAGTAGCAAGGCTTCAGAGACTATTTTAAATATAGGCTTTTGCATTCACTCCTATTTCATACAATAGTTCTGTCAAAGCCACAGTCAAAGCATACTATGTAGACCATGTCACAGTCACCATGATTGTGAGCAACTACAAAATAGCAAAATGACCAGAACTTATAGGTACCAAACCACTTATTGTCCATTTATCAGTTCCATTCAACGGCCATGTTTGTGTAACTCGATATTAAAAGCTCAATGCACGAAGTGGAGCTTTTGAACGTATTTGTTGCGTTTGTATTTTCACGTAAATATGTGAGTTTAGTGGTCAGGCAAGCTTTATTAAAAGCACGTTAATTAAAACGTGGCCCATAATAAATGTTGTATTATGGGTACAATAGGTTTGCATACCTTCAAATATGATGTGCTAATGACTAAGCTCTTTTGTAGTGCTGGCTAAGGGATTTTGTGAAATTTAACAACATTGATGTAATACGAATACCTAATGCCACCCCTTTTCCTTATAGTTTATGATGAAAGAAAAGATCTTCGGTTTTCCTGTCCAAGTGGACGTGCTTTCTAAGAAGTAAGACCGATTTAGTGTTTTCATATAAAACAAAATTCTTCTCAAAACTTAAACTACAATAATCCAGCTACAAAGCCATATAAAAAAACAATACATTCTCGTGAAAAGCGACAAAGGAAAACTGCGTAAATGGTATCATCATATACCGTCCGGATGCTCCGAGATAAAACTGTGCCCGCCAGTCCGCCACACCGGATGAACACAGCCGCGGCGAAATAATATGCAACCATTAAAACAACACGGTTATAGTACATCATGTAATACATAACATTACGTATGGCGAGGAAAATTAGGGACGCATGTAGATTACACGGCTTTTTGTAATAAGAGTGGACAATGGATTAGTTTTGTATTCAGTGTTGAGGAAAGAACGTGTAGACGATTAAGAGAGAAGACAAAACATGTCTTTGTTTGATAGGTACATAGTGTCTTTTTCAAAGACCTACTATATTGTGGACTGTGATATCATATGTGTTCACTAGTGATATCTTACCTACAAATGAAGAAAGACCCTCAGTTACTTACTGCTTAGGTCTATCGCAGTTGTAAACATTTTCTAGTCTGACTCAAGTAACTATAAATACTGAGTTTAAGTTATTGTTCTTCGCCTAAAGTCAGAAGAAACATACGTTTTTTGAAAACATCTCTTTACGTCTACAGACTGGTACAGAATCCAGTGCCCATCATGTTCTTCCAAAACATAGGTTAATATTGATACCAAAATTATTTCAGTTTTAGTTCATATATTGCGTCAGGTCAAGGAATGCTAATTTGCGCAACAAGGCACGATATTTATGTGTATTGCAGGATATGTGCCTACATGCGTGTGGAGGAAACGGTTCGTGCGGGTTTTTCATCCTGTCTCACTTGAAAAACGTGTCGGTGCTTTACTGAAGGTGACATGGCCATTATGTCGCGACGTGAGCTCAATATTGCTAATAAAATTTGTATTATGGATTATTATTTTATTACTATTTCATCCAGATTCGTTCAGCCGTTCTGCGTAATTGAGTAACATACATACATCCATCCATCCAACCAAACTTTCGCATTTATAATATTAGTAAGATAAGATATAGATACTAACCTTTACAAAACTCTACGTCCTGATAAAATTAAAATTTAAGATATGCTTTTAACTATAACATTGGCAACATAGGCAAAAGCGGAAAAGAAAGATAAAGCCTTCGATTTTCTCAGAATGATCTGAAAGCGGAGTGGCTGAGCTTAAAGAAGATTTCGAAAAGTACTTTTGAAATGTTCACAGTTTCATTAATTCATTTATAAGAAGGTGAAATCGCTTTACTTGAACAAAAAGGTGAAAGCCCTTCGCTGACCTACAGTACTGAAGTTACAAATAATTGCACAAAGGCATGATAAATTGTCAATTAATCGGAGCAAACGAGAAATCTAATAAAATTGATTTTCAATGAGCCGTAACCCAATCGTAGTCCAAAGAAGCGAACCCAAAGGCTGTTTATTCAGCTATTAGACCAATACGTTAGATCGTAATCAATGAAGGCTCCACTGAGGTTTGACTCGATAGTAAACAAAATGGCCGCAATCAATTATATTAGATTCGTTTCGTTATATGAGCGAGTTTAAAACAGGAATGGTCGAGTTTGTTAACTAAGAGCCGACTGAGAGTTACATATGGTGCTGATAGCAGCTAAGATTAATGTATGGAATTTCGATTAAGTAAGATACTAGTATAGACAGATTTCAGGAATAAGCAAGAAAAGCCTGTTTGGCTTTCCAAACCAGGATCTTTACCTATTACAATGATCCCTTGCATTCCGATAACACAAAGGTGAATACCTCAAAAACTAGTGCCATCCATACAAAACAAGAAGTACGTAGGTACAGCATAACACGAACTACTAAATATTGTTCCTAAAGAATACATAATGAAGACGATACTTGCACCGAACCGAACTTCTAAAAGGCACAACGAGAACATTATCATAGGCATGTATGCCGTATGTTAATGCCGTGACGTAACTATACACGTTTTGGGTCCACGAACCGGTTTGTAAACAAACGTACTAATAGACAAACTAATGTTTGTGGCTATTACGTTAATTTTACTTAAAACGTTCGACGACGATGGTAAAAAAGAAAGATAGGACCAAGTATAGACCCTTGTGGAACCCGCCGATCGAAATGCATTTATGTCTTGGTTTTGTGTCTTTAAACAGGCTTAACGACTGGAATTAATTTCCTAACAAAATTATGAGGACGCCATTCGTGTAAAAACGCGACGACACGGTTGGCGTATTGGTCGAGCGATCGGCTGCTGCGCTACGTGTCGCGGGTTCGATTCCTGCACGGAACATATATTTTTATGGCCTACAGATAGTTGTTCCGGATCTGGATGCCTTGTGTATGTGATTTTAAATGTTTGTAAATGCACCCACGATACAAGAAGAAATTCTTAGTGAGAGGCAAAGACAGAAAAATAAAAACTTACTCGAACTTAATTACGATTTGCTCAGCGCTCAAAATGCTTGTAAAATAAACAGCAAGTTCGTGATCACGATTGCTGCAGACTCGAGACGTAGAAAAAATAAATTCATTTTAATAAACTTCTTCTGAATAAAACTCGAGATATTCTGCCTAGCGTAAAAGTTTTACTTAGTGTTCAAGGCGGATAATCTAAAGGCCACGAAATAACGTATATTTTTGTAAGAATATGTAAGTTAGTAAGAATATATAAAAGGATTTCGTATATACTGTACCTGAGATCGGAGGAACAAGTCAGTGCCGCCATGCCAATGGATACGTACCTGCAACAAAAACAAGTGAACATCAGTACTGAACATCGCACACGAATTAATTATAACAGGGGTATGAGTTACCTTCCGTGTTCCGCATTCAAAACAGTATGATGCGTGAGAGATTTTAATTATATGAGACTTGGTATGCAACACATCATAATTTAGAATCTATGGAGATTTTTATTTTGGGACCCTTCTCTACCTACCCATCACAAATGGCTGATATCTGATTTATGTATTTGAGGTTAACAACGTGTCAAACCCTACTTTAGTGCCAAATTTTGACAGGTTTTTAGGCTAAATATAGTTTGACAAATACTCAACTTATTCTTGACCTCAAATACTTAAATCCGAAATCGGCCATTAATACTTCCTACGACCCACAGCTTACCCAAATTCTAAAACATAATCTATATCTTCCACGCTATGATTACAAAGAAACAATTTTGTGTAATTTCCATTATTACTAGTATTACCTTTTTAATAAACCTTAAAGGACCGACCGAATATCTGGAGAATCCTTACACATTACTTGTAGTCATTTTGCTTAAAAAGGAATAAAACAATGTTATCTTTACCTTGGCTAAATTCCTGCCATCAAAACAGGAAAACCATAAGGTATTCTCCGATATCCACACGTAATTAGTCATCAATTAGTTTATTACAGATATATTTATTTATTTATTATATGCTTTATTGTATAGCATAAAATACATTACTAAAAAGAAACTTAAGTCTAATACACATACAATGGGCGGGCTTATCGCTTGCCGCGATCTCTTCCAGGCAACCTGGAATAAATATAATTATGTATAAACTTAAAGAACCTAGTAATTGTGTTCTCGATATATTTATATTTCCACGAAACGTTTGTTACGGAAGCAGTGTAGTAGCAGATCCTTACGGCATAGGAATCATATTGACGAAGAAGCAAAAACATTCATCTGTCTAGCCTTTTCCTTACTATATTGGGGTCGGCTTCCAGTCTTACCGGATTCAGCTAAGTACCAGTGTTTACATGGAGCGACTGCCTATCTGACCTCCGCAACCCAGTAACTGGGTAATACGGTATCCCTTGGCTAGACTGGTGTCAGATCTCAAGCTTCTGACTACCTGCACCGACTGTCAAAGATCTTTAAATGACAGCCGGGACCAACGGCTTAACGTGCTTTCCGAGGCACGGAGGAAACTCGGTATGATGAAATGGTCACCCATCCACGGATCGGCCTCGTCAAGCGTTGCTTAACCTTGATGATCGACCGGTGCGGCTGTTATTATTTAGCCACGAGGTCCCCAAGAAGCAAAAACATTAATACATTATTTTATTTATTTATTTATTTTCAGCCTATTTAGTCCCACTGAAGGGAATAATAATAATAAAATATAAGGGTAGAAATACACTTGAACAATCTACTACAACAACGCTCTAACTATGGAATTAAAATCCTTCGAAAATCTACAAGGAAACAAAAGCCAGGCTGCGATATAAAAGACGTATAACATAAAAAAAACGGTGCAATTTTTCAGCACAACAAGAGCAAGTGCCTTGTCAACAAAGGAACTCCGCTTCCCATTGCACCGTGCAGGTTTCACGACGAAGCCAAACGGTGATGCTTGCAACTGAGTAAACGACACCCATGAGATACGCTGACTAACGATACCTTCACAGTATGTAATTTCAGTCAGGAGAAAATGTTGGGAGCAAGTGGAGTGTCATGTTGTAACAAAGGTAGTGTAAGGGTAGAATAGGTATTGATGTTCGCTGTAGAAGCAAGTTTGAATACTTCAGGGACATATCTATATGATTTATTGTTTTAGTTGTTGGGAGTTATTGCATCTACTATCAATGTGACTATAATAAAATGAGTCAATTCTGGCAATGAAACAATAAAGACAGTCAATTGACTTTACAATAAAACCAATTTCGTCTATACAGCAAAAAGTATCACAACTACTATATAAATCATCTTCGCGTATTCATCTGATTATTTCCTATATTTGGTATTAACAAGATTCAGAATACAAAGGAGATATAATGTATCTTGAGTGAATCGACCTTATTGCTCGGCTAGCTCACTCCTAACTCCTAATACCGTATTGACCTTAGTCGGGCAATCTCCGTAGGAAGTCACGCAGAAATAGTAGAGGCACATTGTTTATCTTACTTAGCCTAGGCTGAAGTTATCTTAACCTTTTGCGTCTAGGAATAGAACAATTACTTTAGAAATAGATAGAAGATTTTTTTTATCATAGAATCATCGGAAACTCTTGATTTATGATATGAAAAAGATTCTACAGATGTTTCTCCAACATTTTCGTTTTATAAATTCTCAATATGTTTTGGCTCTATGTATTGTATATAGTTGTATCTATCTATCTATTGCAGTCTGACCGTCGAATTTCGTTGGTTAAGTAGACTGATAAGATCTCGACTTGAAGCGTAAAGACTTCTGTAGTAACTATAAATCAACGTCTATTTCGTTTCACAGATTATATCTCAAACTCTACAATAAAACAACGACATTTTGTCCGAAGAAGAAACAATATATACTATTATAGTTTTATTTTTCTATGATCAAGGTCAGAAATAATAATGGTTCTGTAATTCAATATCAAATTATATCGTGGTCTTGCGGTCAGACAATTACCTTTGTGAACTGGACTATCAAATTACGCTGTTATAAAATAGACAAAAAATAATTTGGTTATCTACGTGTGATTTTTGGTGGTTACACCTGTGAACTGGACTATCAAATTACGCTGTTATAAAATAGACAAAAAATAATTTGGTTATCTACGTGTGATTTTTGGTGGTTACACCTGTTCTAGGAAATGTCTTTTTTTATTATTTTGTTCCAAAAATAAGTCTGTTTTGTCTTCTGTGCAAGGCTAAGACACAATATAATTCATACTAAGCTACAACGTGACATCATACACAGAACTCGAAATAGCTAATACAAAAATATCGTGCACAATATATTTTTATTGACGGCGACATAGGGAAACTTTTATAGTTAATATATATGTTTCATAACAATAAATAATATGAGACGATAACTTCAAGCAGGTGTACGATCCAATCCAACTACGACTACATAGGTATCCAAAGGGGAACCTACTTAGGTAAATCGCGTTTAGATAAAGATACAAAGATACGAGTATAACTATTGGATTCATCTCAAAAGAAGTTAAAATGAGCATAAAACATCCTGCAATCATGAATATAACTATTGCATCACATAATTAGTTCATCAGCCGTCTGGTTTCGTCTACCCCTCGGCAATATCCGTGTACGGTCGACCGCACAGCTCCGATACGATTCCGATCATTTTCCGGCCATTTTCCCATAGCCGCAAGCGAACCGTGCACCATGCTACCACAAAGTGGATTAGCAGGGCTCCCGATTGGCTATCAGCGCAGTAGCCAATGGAAAATCGAGTCCTCGTTTCGGCTAATTGACGCTCACAATTGTGTCATATTGGAAAGTGTCGACAAATTAATAATTCGAGATTTATTTTACAACTTGATTATCAATATAGGAATCGGAAACCGGCTGCAGTTAAACATGTAATTGAGGAAATCGTTTATCTGATTTTTGATAAGAAAATATATTCAGATTACTATCGACTATCGAATCTCGTTAAAAACCTATTCGAATCCTGACTGTAATCTTCAAAATCCAGTTTGGAGTCAAATTATGTAGTTTGTCCATTAGTCGTTGTAAGCGGTCATGTCCATAGCGCGGTGGAACATAAATAAGAGAATCCATTTGCTTCCCAATGGTACGGAGCGTTTGGTTCAGATGCACAAAGCATTAATAATCTACCGATAAGTATTGAGTACGCGGCCTTGAATCGTTGCAAGTAACGATGCAAGGATGACGTATTATTGAAGCCTGTTATAACATCGGTTCGAAGTTATATCTCAGTATTAAATAGTAGATTTAATAGGTATTATTTATGAGTTGCTAAGGTGGTTTTAGATTGGATTAGCCTTCAGAGAATCAGAATTTTATGAGTCTGTAAATCGACATCGCATCATGTGGCTGGCAATTGTCGAAATTAGATGTAACCTAAAGACGCCGTGCAATTAAGTTTAATTTCCTTTAAGACATGTATGGTTTATGGGCCGTTTAAAACCCAAACAATATGGAACTAGGTTCAACGTTCGTGCCAGTACATAATGATCGCTAGCCCTTCGCTTAAAGCACTAAGTACTTCTAACATAACAAAACAGCGTGTCCTTAATTGCCTCATTGATTGAGTTGCGTCATCGTTTGTTAATGGTCAATGGTCTATTAGATATTTAATTGTAAGAGAACTCATAAATGTTCGATCGGTTTGGGGTCAAAACACGAGGGCCATTAGGTCCGAATGCCCACCTAGTTTTTCAGTATAACGCAAAGCCTTTGGTCTACTCTTCACGTGTCCAGAGAGCTGGCCATTATTCGGTCAAAGACAGCAGTGCCATACAACATAGCAATGCTGCCAATCTTGGTCACTTTTCCCGCTGACATCGGTTTGGAGAAATTTTTTGATGTCATTTGAGCACTTTCTCTCTTTTTTTGACTTGTACATATTGTACTTATTCATTTAAGATTACTTTTTACTTGTAAATAAATACATATATGTATTACGAAATGACAGTCTTCGTCTGCCTAGCCTTTTCCCAACTATATTGGGGTTGGCTTCCAGTCTTACCAGAATCAGCTAAGTACCAGTGTTTTACATGGAGCGACTGCCTATCTGACCTCCACAACCCAGTAACTGGGTAACACGGTACCCCTTGGCAAGACTGGTGTCAGATCTCAAGCTACTGAGTACCCGTAACGACTGTCAAAGATCTTCAAATGACAGCCGGGACCAACGGCTTAACGTGCTTTCCGAGGCACGGAGGAAACTCGGTATGTTGAAATGGTCACCCATCCACGGACCGACCTCGTCAAGCGTTGCTTAACCTTGATAATCGACCTGTGCGGCTGTTATTATTTAGCCACGAGCTCCTCAATATTACGAAATGACAGTAACAGGTGGTAAATACGAGTCTGTTCTGTTCACTCTAGTCGCCCACTCGGTCACGAATACGGGTAGTACAGCATTATCTAATATGCATAATAAGCAATGAAAACTAGGCCTCCGCCTGTCACGTTTATAAAGGCTTTGACCGCGACTCTAAACATTAGAATACAGACTAGCACTTAGTATACGTCAATCAAGGAAAGATTTATCGATATAACATTACATCACCCCTGTAAAGTCAGACGGGGACGAACTTTCGAACATCTCCATTTACACTCACCAGTAGTGTTTGTGACGTTTTGGGTCTTTAACCAAACGAAGCAGTCTTATCGAATTAGCTTAAATCTCGATCTATGTATGTAACGCATACAACCCGAATCTCTTCAAAGTTAGAGTGAACAGGCTTCTTCTGGGTAAGCTCACTCCATCGTCGACTTTGTTTCTGTCACCTCTGACCTAGACTAAAGTCAGGAGCAAACCAATAACAAAAAAAAAAATATCTTTAACTCTCTCATTACACATGCGCTGAAACTCATAATATTAATGTTCTATACACATTTATTCAATGTATTACATGTGCATAACGAATCACTTATTAGTGAGGTCCAATTAAAATACTGCAAGACTGATTAGGAGACAGATTACGTACGCTTTCTCTAGAGCAGCTATTAGACATTCTTTCGGATAATGCGGTACGTAGAAATACCAATGTGTCGCGGGTTATGAAATGGTACAACTACAAACATGTAGAGGTACTTAGGTTCCAATCTGGTTGGTATAGAAGGGTTAGGTTGCGTAATAACAACCTGTCGAGCTCCCACGCGGTTTCATAACTCACCTTTCAACTATTAGCAATTCTATGAGGCACCTACGGGACCTATATCAACAGATGTCTTAATAGGCGATAAATGTTGAACAGTCCTTGTGTTGTAGGCTTGTATGTACGCCGGAATCTTGACGGTTGGTTGCGAAATCCGCTTGGGCTCGAAATAAACTTAGATTGTCGCAGCCTCGCCGTGTCTCATGAGTTGATGGCGTCCGTGCTTTATGATATTATCACCAAACCCAAGAGAATGTTAGCTGAGTTTGTTTTGTAAATTGAAAAGGCAATATGTTTATAAAACCATGGATTTGGACATGACCATGAATTAGTTACCGTAAAGAAAGGAAGCTAAGACTACACACACAGTCACGCAATGGGGATTTAAAACCCGTATATTTTCTGGTTTCGAAGATACACGAAGATTCTAACCACTTGACTGATAAATCCAACGCTTACATATCGTAAATGAATACTAAAGTAAACCATGTAAGACGAAGATCCTTCAAAAACTTATAAGCTAGGTGAGGGAACTAAGATTCTATCAGTCACCCATCCTTATCAAGATGCAATGGAAATCTCCACCGATATACAAATAGAAAACTCTGCAGCCCTCGGGCGACGACCCAAGCACGCGGCTATAGGTAATCAATTCCTGCAGCCAGCAGGTGTCAGGCCACAAAAAAAGAAACCCCCCAGCTGATTCCTGAACATGTTATATCACCACGGCTGTACAAGTTATTATCACCGTGGATGTCATAACTCATAGGGCGACGTCTTTGTCCACCAATAAGATAATGCAGATTGACAACTAGGTACGTGGTCTATGTAAAATGGAATCGCAATTTTCGAAAGAAGACAGACGAAGACCCTTGCAATACTTGAAAGCATAGGTTGTGTACGGATGGTTGATATTAGGAGTAAGTGATACAACGAATGCTGTTGCTATACTGCCCTTTATTATAAAAGAACACAAGTTTATATGGTTACATTGACATCTCCCTCTCATCTCCTCCCTAAAACTAAAATAAAATAAAAGTTTACTTTTATTTTATTGCATGGATACAATATAAGCACAAATTAAACATTGATACTCTTAGGCTAACACGTATAAAATATAGTTATAACATAATCGTAGTACATATGTTCGTTATGTTTGGTATACAAAGTTATACAATAATAAGTGGTTACATACTTATAATAACAATCAATCCCTGAGTACCTATGAGCGCACAGCTGGCGCTTATTATTCGTCTCTGTTTTCTGCTGACCTGTATAATAGCTATTGTTAAGTGCTTATAGCATTGGTAATTAATTGTCTTATTGTTTTTATCTTAAACATGATACGGTTTCGTTCTGTTTTTGTGAATAATGTCGGGTTTTCCCTTATAATTGACCTCAACATTTGGTGACAAATCTCTAATCACCTTGTAAGGTCCAGAATATAATTGTTGAAGTTTATTGCCAGTTTCATTTTTAATTAAAACTTGATCGTTTGGCTTGTAGCGTATTGGATTTACATGCTGGTCGTATCTACTTTTTCTGCCTATTTTATTGGCTATCAAATTTTCCCGCGCTTCGGTTTGAGAAACCTGTAGGCGGTACTTAAGTTCAAGCGGGTAACTGTCGTAATTATATAGAGGCTCTACACACTTTTCCAAATTATTGGGCAAGTTACACTTTCTACCGTATACGAGTTCGAATGGTGTAAATTTTGTTGACGAGTGAACTGTCGTATTATAAGCAAAGCACCAGAATGGTAACCAAGTACTCCATAATTCGGGTTTTCCTTCTGCTTGGATTCGCAAAAATGCACCTAGATTTTTATGCGAGTTCTCTAGCGCTCCGATGCTTTGGTGATGATACGCAGTTGAGTTTAACTTTTTAATATGTAGTAATTCACAAACCTGTGTCACGGTCTCGGACATGAACTCTGTGCCTCTGTCGGTAGCTATCTCCCTCGGGATGCCATGTTGAAGTATGAAGTTATCCACGAAGGTGCGTGCTACTTCTGTAGAGGTTTTAGTGACGAGGGGATACGCACATACATACTTGGACAGCTCGCATTGCAAATTCAATATATATGAAAAATTGTTGCTGTCTTTGTCTAATGGTCCTACCAAGTCTAAGAAGATTTTATCGAAAGCCGAATGAGCAGTTGTGGTGATTGCCATTGGCTCTTTCACCTGAACTGTATACTTATGCTTCTGACATTGAACACATTTTTTGACATAATTTTTGACATCACTTTCTAAGCCTGGCCAAAAATAGTATTTTTTTATATTAGTCAGCATTCTTCTCATGCCCGCGTGCCCACTAGTGGGCAAAAGATGAAAGTCGTTGAGTATCACTTTCCTATCATCTTTGTCCTCTATTCTTTCGACATCTTTTAATATACATAATCTGGGCCCTTTCCAGTTGCTTTGTTTTCTTATCTCACTAGTTAATTTCTCTACAAAAATTTTATTATTCGAATTTTTAATGAAGTATACTTCTTCTATATTTAGCTTGTTACATAGATCACTCAGCTCTCTCGCAAACTCGGCTCGCGTAGTTTGTGATTGAGATGCCGAGTTTATGAATATAGTTTTCATTTGGGCATTATACAATAATATTATGTGTGTTTGTAACACTACTGAGCTATCGCTCTTTAGCTTCTTAAGACTGCTACTGGGTGCAAATCTTAACTCTACTGCGCCTCTTGGTTTGATATGAGTTTCCACTACATGTGGTTGAACTGGCAAGTTGTCGGTGGGCAACTCATCTTCCGGGGCGACAGCATCTAGTTTTCGTTTTTGAGCGCGAGTCATTACTGCACACAGACTCTCATTCATTTCTTTAAGTTCTTTTGACGTAATTTTTATTCTAGATAATGCGTCTGCTACGCAGTTCTCACTCCCTTTTACGTATTCTATTTCGTAATTGTATTCTTCTAGAGCTAGTCTAAATTTAAAGAGCCTGCTAGATGGGTCTTTTAAATTAAATAAGTATACAAGGGGTTTGTGGTCGGTTAGTATTTTAAATGTACGACCGTATAAATAGGGTCTGAAATATTTGACAGCCCAAACTACAGCTAAGAGTTCTTTCTCTATAGTGGGATAGTTCTTTTCCGCTTTGTTAAGGCTCCTACTAGCGTAAGCTATTGGTCTGCCATTTGAATTTGATAGTACTGCCCCAATTGCGTACCCAGATGCATCGGTTTGTACTATGAATTGATTTAGTTCTGAGAAATCTGGGTACTGTAGGATTGGCGGTGACATCATACTCTGTTTTAGAGTTTCAAATGACGTTTGACAGTTGCTATCCCAGTTGAATTTAGTGTTTTTCTTACTTAAAAGGTTTAAATGATAGGCTTTGTCGGCAAAGTGGTCTATAAATTTTCTATAGTAGTTTGCAAAAGCAACGAAGCGTTTCACTTCGTCCGTACTTTTAGGAACTGGATACTCTTTAATTATTTTAATCTTATCTGGGTCCGGCAATATACTATTGCCTGTCACCACGTGGCCTAAATAAAGCATCTCTTTCTTAAGGAAATCGCATTTAGTGGGATTTAATTTTAAGTTGGCACTGCGCATCTTTTCGAATACTTCTATTAAATTTTTGTTATGGTCAGTTAAGTTCCGTCCCATACAAATAAGATCGTCTAGGTACACTAAGCACTTGTCGTAGGATAGCCCGGTCATTGCCATGGTCATCATACGCGAAAATGAGCTGGGACTAGTTTTGAGTCCCATAGGCATTCTTGTCATTTGATACTGACCACCGTCTGCACTAAATGAAGTATATTTCCTACTGTGTTTGTTTAACGCTACGTTAAAAAATCCTTGGTTTAAATCTAAATGTGTGAAATAAATACATCCACACAAGGAATCTAGTATATCCGTGATGTTTGGCAGTGGAAACTTATCATCCTGAATACAAGTGTTGAGCTTACGGTAATCTATTACTAACCGCCATTTTTTTTCCCCGTTTGCGTCTGATTTTTTAGGCACTAGGAGTACTGGGCTGGACCACTCACTGGAACAAGGTTCAATAATTTCTTGTTCCAATAAGTTGTCCACTTGTTTTTTTAATTCGGCTTTCTGTGAATGCGGCATTCTGTAGGGCTTAACGTACACTGGTGCCACGTTTGGTTTCAATGTTATTGAGTGTTCATATAATTTAGTTGTTCCTAATTTATCACCTGGTAGGAAGAAAATATCTGCATATTTTGCGCAAATGGACTCTATGGACAATTGCTCCTCTTTATTTAAATGTTTCAGCGATAGCGAAGCGAATACCTTTCTGACACGATCAGCATTATTATTGGTTTCTTGAAATGAACATACATCATACTCGCTTGCTTTGTAAAGTGTTGGACTAATTGTTGTCAAGACTAAATCTGTCTCCGTGGTGTTTAAAATCCTAATTGGTATTTTCCCATTCGTGGGCTTAACTAAAGTATTTGCAACAAAGATCCCCTTTCGCAGTTCTGTTCCATTAACTACACATTCTTCCATCTCACACGTTCGAATAAAGTGAATAGACTCTGATCTTGCCGGTATATTAAAATGATTGTTTGTCATTATTAATGGTAATGATACCTTTGAGTTGTTATTCCATAGTAACAAAGTTTGGTTACCGTAATTTAATACTGATTTATACTTGCTTAAAAAGTCTTGTCCCAGTATGCCACTACCTTTACAAGGCAATGTTTTAAAAACATAGAACTTATGTTGTATGGTCTGATTTCCAATAACTAGGCGCAAATAAGCATATCCTATAGCCTGTACTTTGCCCCCGATGCCGTTTACAAGTGTCTTCTCGATATGGATTGGAATGTTTTGGTCGAGAATTTGTTTATACTTTATGACAGATATGGATGCACCGGTGTCTACTAATAATTGGTATGAATAATGGTTATGCGATTTTATATTTACGTAGCCTACGTTATTGCATGATAAAATTATATTTTTAGTCCCGAAAAAACTGGTCCTCATTCCGCTGTTCTGTTTCTGTATTTTCCTGCGTTTCTGAGTCATCCAATGTATGTATGTGTTGATCCCTGGAGGTGCTATAATTGGACCTACCTCTGTTTCCATGAAATGGTCGGGTGGACCGGCGCCAGCTTGCCTGCGATCCTCTCCGAACCTGATCCTGCTGTTCGTCTTGGTTTTGGATAACCTGTTGATTGCCACGTGCGCGTCCTCTACCTGCGTATGAGAAGCGGCCTCTCCGCTGTGACCAGTTATAAGACGATCTCCCTCTATAATTCATCGTTAAAATATCGGAAGATGTTGATGGACTTGTTATATCTTCATCGATGGCCGCCTGTACTGCATCTTTCAATGATGTAAAATTTCTGGCTGAAATTATTGTACTAAGTCGTCGATTTCTCAATCCATCTGAGAAACATTTGATAGCTTGCTTCTCATTAATTGGCTTTAAAACTTTCAAACTGGCCTCGTTGGCCCCCGATTGAGAGATCGTCAAATCAACAAACAATTCCGTAATTTTTTTGCCGAAATCATCGATTGATAAATCGTTTTGCCTAAGACTTTGCAGCTTTCGTTGAATTGCTGTAGCCGATTTTTTAGGCAATAACTGAATCTTCAAGTCAGCTATAAAGTCGTCAATATTGACATATGAAGTCGCTAATTTCATTTTTGCGGTCTGTGAGAGTCTATTTTTTAATACGAAATTTAACAGTTTTCCTTGTGAATTTTCGTCTAACTCTGTTTTGTAATACTCTATGCCATCTATTAGTTGCTTTACGCTAGCCTCATCGTCTGTACAAACTGGTAATAAACTTAAAGCAATTTTTAAATCAAATTTACAAGTAGTTGCCATTTTATCTGCCGTACTAGGTTTCTGTGAGCACAATTCTAATATTTGTTCATATAAATGATCAAAATTTGCGCAAAGCTCGTGAATATGCGAACATTCACTCTCACATACGGTGCTTTTCGATTTTGAATAATATTCTAAAAATAAGTTGTACTCTTTTACTAAGTTGTCTGCCTCTGCTAATTTTACGACTATAATGTTACCTTTTCTTCTATCTGGACCTATCTTTATCAAATATTTTCTGATTTCAAATAACTTGTCGTACAATGTTTTTAAGTTTTCTGCCATTTAACATAAATACTTATTTCTATTTTCTTAGTAGGTACTGAATTACATACCATTATTTTATACTGCATACACTCCAGCGTTCATTTTATTTTCATTTGTCACTTATTTTAGTCCACTAAAATAATGTCATGTATATTTTATGCTATTACACGTTTACTACTAATAGAGAATAGACAACACCTTATATATAACCACGCACTGACACATTACGAATATAATTTTCGCGCACTTTTCTTCGTAAACCCTGGGTTTTTAACTCTTCAGATGACGTCCTCAGTGTCCTTCTTGTAGCCTCTGGCATTCGTCCGCATTTCCTCTGCGTCAGCTCTACGTCTCCATATAGAACATCGTAATCTGTCCTTCCTGATCTCATTACCCATCCATTTCTGATGGCAATTCTTGTAGATTCTGAAGATACCATACAAAAACGCCAACGATGCTATAAGAAGTAACACGATTAAAATGATGTTTGTTGTGCTGGCATGTATCGTCAGCTGCGTGATGTCAGCGCTGTTACTTCCACCTGCTGCGTTTTGTGGAACTATAACTTCTTCCTTCGTATTAGTTGTACCCATTTTGTGATTGTCGTGGTAAATATTCACAAAATAGAATAGTGACCACGCTAAGTCCCAGTACGAGATTGGTCTCGTTGCAATACATTGCGACACCCGTTTTGGTCAAAGAAATGTAAACATAGGTACGCTGCTAGCGTTTACGCTGTCACGGTCGCCATGTACGGATGGTTGATATTAGGAGTAAGTGATACAACGAATGCTGTTGCTATACTGCCCTTTATTATAAAAGAACACAAGTTTATATGGTTACATTGACATCTCCCTCTCAGTTGGAAAACTGAGGATGCAAAATTCATATTAGCTCAGCGACCACACACAAGTAGGTAAAGGAAATTGCAAATTCATAAATAGAAAAACCGCAGCCTTCGTTCGATGAACCAAGCACGCGGCTAGGCAATCAATTCCTTTAGCCAGCAGGTGCCAAGGCCCCCAGCTGATTACCTCCACACACGGCTCTACATCATCTGTTAACAGGGCGCATATATTTATGGTCAGCATATCTGTAAGCCATTAATTTATTGCATCTTATCGCAGTTTCTATGAAATGGCTATTAATTTGCAATGGCTAACGAGATTTCTAATAACTTGTAAATGGGAGGCAAAGATTTTATTTTTTTGTTTGCAGTAAAAAATAAAGATTGAATTTTATTTATTGATATTCGCAATTACGCAATCTTACATAGTACGTATATTTTTTTATCTGCGTAACATAATGGATGCTGATATGTCATAGAATGCTGGTATTTTTCAAATCCGTGTTATTATTAGTCAGATTCCGTAAAAACAGTAGGTAATTTAAAGCAAGTATATTCCCTGAAACTATTCATTGCCATTATCACAATTAGCATTGTTTGATAAAGTGATAAAAACCGCATGTGATCATACGACCGCCTTATCACATAATCTTTTATTTCGCGAAATTGTAGCATAACAAACAGAAGTGAGTCAGCCTCTCGTAAATGTTACGATCGTATTTTCCTTGGCGAATACCGGTTCAAGAAGAAAGAAACTAAAGTTCCCGTGATGAATCACGGTAGAGGCACAAAATATGAAAGTATGAACAGAAGGCCTTGTTCTTACAATAAAGAACACAAATGTTCTTGATTTGAGTTGTTTGGTTATCGCAAAACTCAAGCCGTTGGTGAATATCGAAGTAGAAATAAGGAAGATGAAAAAGGGAATAATGTGCAACAAAATTAGAATGCAACACTAAGAGAAATTGCGGCCGTAGACACCCGACTGGATTTCTTAAGTAAAAATACATAATTCGAGGTTCAGCTCTCGTCAATTTCCTCCTTATAGTTGTCAAATTTGTACACCAGGCCTCTGTTGACAGCGCAATATTGAGCATCTTTTGAGGGTTCCAGTGCTTTTAAAGATAATATCATCAAAAAGGAAAACATAGGGACCGCATTTCCTCTTAAATCCAACGACCAATTTCCCTATTAAATACAAAACTGACACGAAGTTTTCTACTTGGCAGTGTATGGACTCATCTTCAGATTGTGCGAATTTCCCCCCACCCCACACCACTGTGATCTAACCACATCCCTGTTCTATGTAGGTTGGTAGAATACCTCATTCTTTGTAATATTCTATATCAGCAAACACGTTAAGATTGGATTATCTATCCACATGCGCCTTGACCAAAACCTGCCGGGCGAGCACGGCCTACTGTGACAGATTTGAGTCACACATTTTATCAGTTTGAGAACAAAAAACTGTGATAAAACGCGTGACTCAAGCCTATCACAGAGGCCGTGCTCGCCCGGTTGGTTGGTACACGCACAAACCAGGGAAGCATGGCACATAACGGCACACTGGAGGACGGGACGGCAGAGAATTTTAAATTTATCAATTGAATTTAATAGTTATCCAATCGAAAAAGATATATATTTCAATGCTATACAAATCAGCACTGGATGGAATAATCATTCAAGTATTGATGTTGCTGACGATTATAGACCTGTAATACGATTGTAACAGGTGCTGGCTGTAAGCTCTGTAGATGAAGATACTGTCTGTTTAGTTGACAAACATCCAATGAGGATCCCCAGAACATGTAATTTCAGTTGCATTGTGTGGTAGAGTTAAATTTCTGCATCTTTCTATATTATGATACATAGATCACTTCAGGTGATTATGACCTAACGTTGAGTGAATGGTCAAGTGCGAGTGTATCACGTCGTGACCTTTGCTTCAATGTCACATTCTAGATAGTAGAACTAATTCCTTTGTGATTCGTAATGAGAATCAATTAGCAACAGTACTTCTTGTTTGTTAGAGCATTAGCTTTTAACCTTTGAAGAGAAAGTTGGATTCAGAGATTGATTAAATAATATAATTGGTTACGACATTTTGCTTGGTACGTTTGCACACAATGAAATAATGAATGCATGTCCATTCGTCATTTATTGGCACCTTCAATGATTAATAATCACAACATATCCTTATTAGATACATAATACAGACACTTAGACATACCGATCATTCCTCCTTTATAATAATTATGATCCTTTACGTTTTTCCTGTACTAATTAATAAATATTTTAGCAATATCAGGTATATATCTATGTATATATTTCGAAATTGCAAAACAAGCAGTAGGTTTCTACCTTCTGGTTGTAAATATGACACAAAATGTCATGTGTTGTCAAAAGTTGAAGAGTGGCACAGACAACGCTCTATACAGCCTTACTTTTTCTTTTTCTGCCACATTTACGGCCAGATACCGCGGTACTGTACTTATTACTCTGGGGCAACAGTAAATGTATGCACACAATAATGTTTGGTTGCAAGTCAACCCGTTAGAGGCACATCCGCCACCCACAGTCGGGACCTGTTACTTAACCAATCAGGCACGACAACCTGCCGGCGCTGTAGGGTTAGCGATTGTATTTAACGACAAGTTTGTATTTGAAAGTGTACTTAGTTTCACTATTGTTTATGGCAGTTCAAGAGTCCTTCTATCTGTAGATTTTTTTTAGGAGTAATATGTTTAGCTGAAAAATACAAGGTACTACTTATGTGCTTGCTAAAACAAGCAAGGGTATATACAGGACCCTATTACTAATACTCCACCGTCCAATTGTCTGTCTGTCACTAGGCTGTATCTCATGAACCGTTATAGCTGGACAGTTGACATTTTCACAGATAATTTATTTCCGTTGCCGCTATAACAACAAATACTAAAAACAGAATAAAATAAATATTTAAGTGGGGCTCCCGTACAACGAAAGTGATTTTTTTGCCGTTTTTTTTGCGATAATGGTACGGAAACCTTCGTGCGCGAGTTCGAAGTTCCACATGGCCGGTTTTTTTAAACAAGCTTTTATAATTAAATTTGAATTGTTACGAGAAAGAAAAGTGTGGGCAAACTCAATTTCTCAAAGACAATTTCATTATCTATATATTGATCTGAGGCTTCTTTTAAAGTCATAGAATAATAAGGAAAGTATAAAAACTACTAAATTATGGTTCGCACAGGTGTGAAACGAGTGCGCGTTTTGTTCCCTCAAGGTCGTTGGCGTCTATCGTCGTCAAGTGTTACTCATTCTGCCTCTAGCCTTTTGCCAATGTTGGGGTCGGCTTCCAGTCTAACTGGATTTAGCTGAGTACCAGTATTTTACATGGAGCGACTGCCTATCTGACCTCCACAACCCAGTAACTGGGTAACACGATACCCCTTGGCAAGACTGGTGTCAGATCTCAGGCTTCTGACACTCTGTAACGACTAAACGCAAAGATCCTCAAATGCCAGGCGGGACCAACGGCTTTACATGCTTGCCGAGGCACGGGAGATACTCGCTATGTAAAGATGGTCACCCATCCACGGACCGACCTTGGTAAAGAGTTGCTTAACCTTGAAGATCGTCCCGTGCGGCTGTTATTATTTAGCCACGAGTTCTACGAGATTAAAGTGTTATTACGACACTAAATATCAATTTTAATAGTAAGTAAAACTCTTTCTTATTAAAGTAAACCTAAGATGAATGACCCTTTATTGATTAACACAGTTTCAACCAATAAATCTAGTGCTAAAGTTTTTGTCACCTTGCTTTTTTATTTAAATACAAACTACTATTAAGTTTCCAAGAATTGCTATTTTGCTATCAGCATATAAATGAAGATGGATAAATTAATTGCGCAGCACGATTAGACATTTATCGTTATTACTTATTTCGATTTTTAATCCGTGTTTGCTAAATATTGAAATGAGGGGCGATTTTTTTAATCGCCAGATATTTTTAAACTGATGAATAAATAAAAATATAAATACAAATGTAATAAAGCTGAAGAGTTTGTTTGTTTCTTGTTTGAACGCGCTTATCTCTGGAAGTACCATTCAGATTTCAAAAATACCTAAATAATCGCGCAAAATTTTATAAACAGACCTTTGGGAGTCTAGATATGAAAAAACTACTAAATGTATATTTTCAAAATAAAATTATTTGCATTGTTGAACTACTAATCTATCCCTGTATGGAGGCCGTTTTTCGATTTTCCTTCTTCTTATGGTAATTATTTCCGCCCAAAGATGCGTTAAAATTAGTGTTGAAATATGAGCTTTCCCATTTATGATTATAGGCTTTTAAAAGAATGTTTACCTTTAAGATATTGTTAACATTACATTATTCTCATACTCTGGTATGACGAAAGTATGTTAGTGAAAGACTAATATAAAATATTATAGACGATGTGTATAACATTCTCATGATCCCTTTGTCTTAAATAGAGCAAAGCAAAATTAATACGGTACGGTACAAATTAAACTATACAAAAACCTTCCTCGTTTCTTAGTGGAAACCGTATTAAATAAAATCCATTGAGTGGTTTAGAAGAAGTTAGCGGAGAAGCAGAAATGAAGTCGACAGATGCAGACAGCGACTTTGTTCTAAACTACTCGTATTTAGAGACTAGAAATACGAAGAACATGACAGAACCAGAACAAACATAACCAGTCTCTAATGAAATTAAAGAAGACAGTAATCCAAGTATTCATGGAGTAACTGCAGTAACCAACCGATTAACATTATTTCATCGAATAAATGCATTAAAAACATGAATAAACCGAGCATTAGAGATAACCAAGAAACCTGCAAAGCTATTTAATAAAACTACCGACAGGCAGATTATTTCTAAATATTAACATAAGCTTGCATATTGCCATATCTTCAGGGAGCTTGAAATCTTAATGGAATATTATATAAATCTTAGAATACCCATCTAACCTTTAGCTATGCATTTTTATATGTAGACTTGTGATGCAGTTTTTATGCTTATTACGTGACATCATCCTTATACGGATTGTATTTTTAATTAAATCATCTGTACAATCTTGACATAAAAGATTTATAATTATGTATAGGTTGCGCCGGAGATATGAATATGCAGACTGTCCTTTCCTGTAGGACAGAGTTCCGGATAAGCTGAGCAGCTTTTGTCATCACTTGCCAGACAAGCATTCAATAATAAGCCAGTGTTTTACTTTAATTTCTTTGTTTGTCTGTCGTCTGAACTTAACACTTTACTTGTATTTTTTGTACCCGTTCTAGGTCTAATGTCATGGAGTTATCATAGATTTACTCGTATTATAAACATGTCTATATAATCTCTTTTTTCATCTTTCTTTTCGCAGGTATGCTGGAAGCGATTTCATTAGAAAAAAGCATCACCTCTGTACCTATTTTTCTGTTCCTTCTCCTTGTCCTTGTATTATGTGTGTTCATAAATTCTTAAATAAATAATCTTTCTCCATCCCAAATCAATAAGAGCTAGAGCTTGACCTTTACATCGATTCTCTCTTTTCTTTTGTTCTAATGCTTTTGTTTTCTTTCGAACTCCATCATCTTTCACAATTTCACCATATTCATCAATATTTGCTTTAGTCTCCCTGTTTTCTTTAATTTCTGTATCGTAAGATTGTTTACTATCGACGACCCTGTCTTCAATGAAATTCATTCACAAAAAAAAAAACACAAATGAGGGTGACAAATCGTATTGTTTTCAACACCACGGTACAACTTCTCGCTCTGATTACGATATAACATACATACACATATACACTGAATTAGGTAATAAGCAAGAATACAAACAATATCTTGTATTAGATAACATGATTCATTAAGTAGACAACACTGAATCGGTGTCAAATGATAATAATGACATAACGTAGTCAGGAAAGCGCAAGTTGGTTTTGAATAGGAAAGACGAGGGTGCTGCTATTATGATATTTTAATCGATACTGGTTTTGTCTTACATCTTGACTCTGAGGCAGGTTTATCTTGAATACGACTGAATATATGAAAGCCGTAGGAAACTATACAGGAGATGAGATTTAAAAAAAGTATTTTTTAAGTTTATTGCAAAACTCTCTCAAGTTTCACTATTATTTCATATAACAGGTCATAAATTACGCCATAAATCTTAAATATTGTAGAGAAAATTCTATGAATAAAATAGAAAACCCGACACACATTAAAATCTATCAAGAACAACTTTTAAGACCCATTTTAATATCACAGAAAATTCTATAAGATAGAAAATCCTACGCATATTAAATCTATCAAGAAAATCTTTTAATGCCCATTTCATAGAATCAATTTAGTTGCCCGCTGAATGCTATATCAAAAGTTGCACCATCTGAAAACTATTTGAAGACTTTTATTTCTGTTTTCATATCTTCTGGGCCCAAAACATTTAGGCAGTGGGAATGTTCCGTCTAAATGAGCTCCGTCGAAACATTGCACAAAGTGGAATGGTTTTCAGGCTTATTTTCACTTGTCTAATAGAGATTGAAACTTTTATCAATCAACATAATGTATGCCTAGTTCTTATGACAGTAATTACTGCTCAACGTCCAGATGTGATGGACAGATAGTACTTATCTATGTTTACACCTTAATGTACAGCGTAAACTTTATAGACCGTTAACATTGAGTGATTATATGCAAAGAAAGTGAAAATTATTTAAGTAAGAGTTTCTAAAGTGATTGAAAATTTTGTTAGAAAAATATTATCAGTCAGTAAAATTCAGTGAGTATTTAAATTTTGACGGCTTTGCGCGCGAGTCGCAGACAATTAATTGCTCCATGGTAAAAATAAAAATAGCTGTTTTTTTTTTATATTTCGATGCAAATAAATTATAGATACAGATTAAGTAAGAAAAGAAAAAACATGTTTTGACAATTATTCCCAGACTGGGATTCCCAGATTCGGAATGATTGTGGGAATTCCAGTAAATTAAAACTTTAGTAAGGTTGATGCCATCTCACTATCAATAGAAAGATAAATCTTGACATTCGACCCTAAGGTCATAAAAATATTTCCCTGTCTGTAAATAAATTTCGTAAAGAAGACGCCTGTGTCTAGCAGTGGAAACATTAAAAAAGGCTAATGACGAAACAAATTTACATATTAAACAAAGTTTGCAAAGACTTGAACAGTGCCACGCATTTCATGTATTAAAATTTAAAGCCTAGTTCCTACGTTCATAATGTGTCGTGTCTATGTCGAATAAATGTTTTTTTATTATTCTAGTATCAATAAAATATAAACTGTTGACCATAACACGGACCCTTTGACCTGTCAGACTCATAACTGCACTATATTATTGAGTGAAAGCCGCTTTCACGACGGAAGCGTACACAAACGGACAGACAAAAGGCACGGCTCTTTTATTCACACTGACCCCGACCAGATAGACGCAATGGTACACGTATGTACCTATGTGAGAACATTGGTTTTGTTACCAATAGATTCAGATGCCTGCCTATTTGGTATTCTCTTTTGATTTATCAGTTCGAAATATTTAAGGTTTACTAAAGCGGTAGAAGACATGGGCCGACCCCAAGTAACATGGGACAAGGGCAGGAAGATGATGATAATGTCTCAAGCTGTCAAAAAGATAGCAGCAGGGTTAACTGCCCAGGGGTAACCATTGAATGAGTTAACTACAGATAAAAAAAACTGAACATAGAAAGACGTAAAATCTACTGTCAGTGTATTGAAACTATGACTATAGAAGCAGGTATGGAAGAAAAATATATTTTAGGCCAACCCAATTAAATCGGGATCCCTAATGCAAGGGAATGATGGGAAAGACACAAAATCCTAGTCAACCACAACACAAATATAGGTATAGTGATACCATAATCCATTCCAGCAAGCACTACACGAAGTAATTTCCTAGAAGTCAGTATATCACGTTGCATACGGACATTAATAAAAGACGTATACACTTCAGGAGTACATCACAAAGTGACTAACGCATGCGTGTCAGAATTCCCAATACTATTGGAGTTGATGTGGCTGCGGCTGGCAGTAGCTAGGTACATTATGAAATGACCATTTTTTTTCTTTAAATACAGTAACGATTTGTTTTATTGTATTTTTTTGCACATTTTTACAGTTTCATAGTAACAACATGTGTAACAATTTAAAAAACCGGCCAAGTGCGAGTCGGACTCGCGCACGAAGGGTTCCGTACCATTATCGCAAAAAAACGAAAAAAAAACACGTTTGTTGTATGGGAGCCCCACTTAAATATATATTTTAGAATTTGTTGTTATAGCGGCAACATAAATACATCACCTGTGAAAATTTCAACTGTCTAACTATCACGGTTCATGAGATACAGCCTGGTGACAGACAGACAGACAAACGGACCGCTTAGTCTTAGTAATAGGGTCCCGTTTTTACCCTTTGGGTACGGAACCTTAAAAATCAAATGGCATGCCTCAGAAATTTAAAACCGTGCCATCTATTGGAATCAATTTTAAATGATCCATTCAAATAATCTGTGAAATGTAAATTAAGGTTACACTAGTCAAAAATTCTTCCATACAGACGTAGTTTGGGGATTATTCCACTGTTTGACGATGTACGTTCAAAATAAAAAGTGATATCAATTTGTCTCATCATCATCTAGCCCTGTATGGAAGCAAAAAAGTAAAAATAGAAAATGTTTGAAAGTTATGAGCGTCGAAAGTTCCACGTTTCGACACTAATTTTAACGCATTTTTGGGCGCAAATAAATACCATAAGAAGACGGAAAATATCAAAACGGCCTCCATACAGGCATAGATTAGTAGTTCAACAATGCAAATAATTTTATTTTGAACAGATAGATTACGTAGTTTTTTCATGATATCTAGACAGCCAAGGGTCTGTTTCTAAAATTTCGCGCGCTCGATTTCGTCCTAAATCATTATCCATTTCGCTAAAAATTTGCAAAAATATGTATTCGTACGCGAACTAGCTTCCTACTGCTCATCACAGCATCTACCTCTTCCGCACGTGTTGTCGGTTGATATAAAATGCATTTTAACCCCGCGCACAAAATAGTTCGTGCCGTTGACTAGTGTAACCTTAAGAGCCCAATATTCCATAAACTTTATTTATTTTTTATCTATAAACTGGTGCATGAGTTGATTAAAAACGAACATACAATTTTTATGATCAGTTCTAGCAATGTTAATTGTACACACAATTCAATATGAAATCGATGCATATCGCGCCATCTAGTGACATTTATTTGAACCAAATTTTCTCTGTTAGCGCTGGGACCCCGATTCATCATCTAATTTTCACTGGTTTAATGGTATAAGATAAGGTTATAAGTACGTGACGCCTCGTATAAGGTTATCGGTGTTTTTACGCATCTAACTGATGAAACCGAGCTCGTTTTTATTAGACAGGGTTATAGTAAACCACAATCTTATGCAGATATTTCCCATAAAATTAACGGCATATAATTATGAGCAGTATTAATCCCGTTTCATGTTTTAAGCACCTTTAAAGTAATTGGTGTATTAGACCCTTTTAACATAAAACCAGAGAATTATCTCTTCCTTATCCTATAAATATTATAATCTGTGGTAGGATGTTATAAACTGCTAATCGGTATTTGACTAATGGTACAATATTGATAGCGGACTCAACATGTACTTAGACTTCTTAAACAAAGATAGTCCCATTAGTTTTAAATCAGTCTGCCTTCTTCTGAGTCGCAAACTATGCTCCAACTCCTGTGCCCTCCAGAGGGCGGGCCCTCTGAGCCACCAAACATGTAGCCAAAGTTATATATGCGGTGCCACTGACGATGCCGTGGAGGTGGCAAGTTTTGGGATAAACAAATTTTAATGACCGTTATCTAGCGACACGAAGAACAAGTCTTCCATTCGCAAAATCTTTAAAACTACATAAATGATATGATGAATGAAAATAAGCAGCAAAATGAAGCACTCATTACGTGACTTCGTTTAGTTCATTCATTGCATTTCCATAATAGAGTCAAACATCAATACAATTTCAACACGAGTGCTAAAACAAAATGATTCAATTACCGGTGTCCGTTGGAGCCTCGTGGGATACTATTCATTAACAAAGTTATTGTTTAGACCATTGTAATGTTTGATTAATGTATATCTATGTGGGTTGGTGTTATAGCAAACAAATCGAAAATCAACAGCCATAGGCACATGACTCATTTTTACGTTCTACATTCGGATAGCGATAAAAAAGGCAATTTGTACCACAATCGAACCACTGTTATGAAAGGTTTTTTGTATATTTGTGCGAATCCGGTAAAAAGAGGCTTTTGTATGAAAATATTTAGTGGCGAAGCGAATTGAATTATGTGTGTTTTTGTGTTTGTATGTTGCTGATGCTTCTTTAACAGCAGAAAAGACAAATAGATTTTTAAAAAATCGCTGGGAAATGAATGAAATTTATTTAATTTGGATCGTAGTCCAAATTCATTCCTCCGGTGCTACAACCCTTTGTGGGTCTTGGTTTCTTACAAAGATATTCATCCATTTTGCTCTGCGTCTGGCCTCCCTTGCCGACATGTTTTCCTTCTATGCTCCTCAAATCTGCCGGATATTTTCTGTTTTTTTTTTAATTTGTTAATTTTACAAATCTGTTTTTGATTAATTGTAATGTAATTTTTTGTTGTTATTATTATTCGATTACGCAAGGAAACTCCGAGCATAGCTCCATTGCCCTTTGAGTGACTGTAAGCTTTCTGTTAAGGCCCATTGTAAGCGACCACGTCTCAGAGCTAAGTTTCATCACTGGCAACACACACTGGTCATAGACTTTCGTATTGAGGGTTGACCTCTTTCTCGAAGTTGGCCCTACCCAATTTGATCGTTTGTCCCAGGTAGACATAGTCGCCCACAACTTCGAGTGTAAAGTCTCCAACCTTGATAGGAGTGGGTGTAACATGGGCATTCAACATCATCTTGGTTTTGTCCACCAAGGACCAGGACCAGGATTACCGACATAGCCCGAAGAATTGCCAAACTTAAGTGGCAGTGGGCAGGGCACATTGCTTGCAGAACGGATGGCCGATGGGGCAGAAAGGTTCTGGCGTGGCAACCGCGAACCGAAAGACGTTGCGTTGGAAGGCCTCCCACCAGGTGGACCGATGACCTGGTGAAGGTTGCGGGGAAAGGAAAGGATCCGCTGGTTACGAGACGAACGGGCCCGGTCAATGTGGCGACGCTTGGGGGAGGCCTATGTCCAGCAGTGGACGTCTTCTGGCTGAAACGATTAGTGCGTATAGGTGGGTTGTTCAAATTGTTGATCATGTTCACCATTTATCGATGGTACATCGCCGTACGTCTTTTTTTTTTTTTTTTTTTTTTTTTTTTTTTTTTTTTTTTTTTTTTTTGGGTGGGAAATCATCCAATGACTGCCCCCGCTCTGGGTGAAGCGGGAGGGCGTGTCAGACTTTTACTGACTAAAACCCACCCGTGTTCCTTCAGTTGCTTGTGCCAGGGCCGCGGTAACTCTCTTTCAAATTTATCCGCGACCCAGACAGGCATCGGCCCTAGCGGACCCCGTCAACTTTTGCTGACATCTCTTTGAGGCGCGCGTGGAACACTACGCGCCGTCGACTCGGGCCTGGTCCTTACCGGACAGCGAGCTACCCATTACTCGCCGTCCGCAAGCCCGCGCCTACGGTGGCCGGGAATCGGCTTGCGACTCCCGACGCCCGGGGCGTCTCCTGCGGTGGCTAGGGGCGTGAGGGCGTCTCCGTTGTGTCTCCCTCACGCGTTCTGCCTCCTCCTTTGCGAGCATTACTGCTTCACTGAAGGAGGTGACAGCTTCCCATGCCCTCTCGCTCCGTACCATGGCCTGAACCAGGGCCGGACGCGAGAGGTCGCCACCACTGATCGCCTCTACGAGGACACGGCGGTGCTCCGCCCAAGCGGGGCAGACCTCCACCGTATGCTCCACCGTGTCCTCCGGGCGATCCACACAATGGTGACACCCGGGCGTTTCCTCCCGCCTTATCCTGAACAGGAACCTCCCGAAGCAGCCGTGTCCGGTGAGGACCTGCGTCAGGCGGAAGGTGAGGACGCCGTGGCGCCTCTCGAGCCACTCCTCAAAGAGGGGCCTTATCGCCGCAATTGTGGCGTGCCCAGCACTGGGTTGCGACAGTCGCTCTCTCCATGTCGCCATGAGATCCTGCCGGAGCTCTGTCCGCCGAGCCACGATTTGTCGCGGCAACGGCATTTCGCCCCGGCGTTTCGCCTCCTCGCGCCACTCCCAAATGTGCGCGAGGACTTTTGCCTCCAGATCCCATGGCGGCAATCCGGCAAGGAGACTCGCCGCCTCACCGGAGACCGTGCGGTATCCCCGGACCAGCCGGATGGCCATGACTTTTTGGGACGCGTTCAACCAGCGGGCTGGTCGCCGCCTCAAGGAACGCGCCCACACCGGTGCGCCATAAAGGGCCATGGACCGCACGACCCCCGCGTAGAGCCTCCGGCAGGAGGCATCGCCGTACGTCTTGCAGTCCGATGATGGAACAGTGGACGTCTTTCGCATTTCTGAAATGATTTTCGCGTAAATTGCTGAAATGATGATGATAATGATTATTATTGTAAACGACCAAAAATTTATGAATGTATAACCATAATTGGTGCATGTTGTGTTAGCCTGTAAGTAATTGTTGCACTTATACATGTATTATTCATCATCATCATCATCATTTCAGCCGAATGACGTCCACTGCTGGACATAGGCCTCCCCCAGGCGTCGCCACATTGACCATTGATGTATTATTAAGCAAGTATAATTTTAAATGTTTTGTGTAAACAATTTTTGGCTAAATAAATAAATATATAGATATGGAGTCCAATTAGACATGATTTTAACAGGTCTGGTGTCACTCATTTTTACAAGGTGGCCTGCCCATCCATAATTCTTTGTGAATTGCAGAACCTCACATTCGTTCTTCATTGTCCAAATTACTATTCTAAAAGAAAACATAGCAGTTACTTGCTTAAAAAATACTGAGCTATTTAATAACACCAGCCAGAAATACACTCACAATACAAACAATTCAGGTCTGTATGAGAATTCAGCGAAATGCAACAAAAGCACTAGTTTTGTTATCAGAGCACGTACAGTTGCAGTCATATCGGGTTAAGTAGCGATGTTCCGATTAAATCGATTGCAAACTTGACAGCTACCCGCTCGTTTAAACTGATTATTCGATTTATTAACATATTATGATTTATTGCGTAGTTAACTTCATAAATACTGGTCTGGTGATAAATGCTAGAGCAAATAGTTAATGTTTTTGGCAAGTATATGTATGTTGTAGTTACATGATAATGATATGCAAATGGATTTAACAAGTATACGATTTATTGGTCGCGCCAATCTCACGAAGGAAAATATTTTAGCACGATTGATCAATGATTTGCAAGTATAGATAGGTACCATCAGGTTCACACGTACTGGGTAGTACCAACCCGCACTGGGCCCGCGTGGTGGTTTACGGCCCATTACCTCTTACAGAGAGGAGGCCTGTGTCCCAGCAGTGGAAACATTAATATGCTGATGATGTGAAGTATAGATAGACACTTAAAACAGCTTAAAACATCGAAATAGTTAGTCATAGTCGATGATAATCAACGTTTGATATGCATCATCGGATAGAACAAAATGCCATGAAAACTGTAACTGCAAACTTCATGGTTGGCAACGCGTATCGCAACGGTAAACGATGGCCCGCAAACCGCATTATTTGATAGTACCTTAAACCTGTATGAATGGCATATCACTAATACAATAAAGCTGAAGAGTTGGTTTTTTTAAGCACTAATCTCTGGAGCTATCAGTTTTTTTTATTATTGATACACTCGCCTTTGACCACTATCTCACCTGATGGTAAGCGATGATATGGTCCTCGGTAGTGAAGCACGCTTTCCTAGAAGTAACCTATTCACTCTTGACTTAAAGACCCCTAGGTTGTAGGAAGAAGCTATGTTCGGTAAGGGCAATGGAGAGGGCTATGCTCGACGTTTCCTTGCGTGATCGAGTCAGAAATGAAGACATCCGCAAGAGAACCAAGGTTAGAAACATAGCCTGAAGAATTGACAAACTTAAGTAGCAGTGGGCAAGGCACATTGCTCGAAGAATGGATGACCGATGGGCCGAAAAGTTCTGGAGTGGCGACCGCGAACCGGAAGACGTTGCGCTGGAAGGCCTCCCACTAGATGGACCGACGACCTAGTGAACCTTGCGGGGATCCGCTGGATGCGAGACGCACGGGATCGGTCAATGTGGCGACACTTGGGGGAGGCCTACGTCCAGTAGTGGACGTCTTTTGGCTGAAACGATTAGTGCGTATGGGTGGGATGTTCAAATTGTTGATCATGTTCATCATGTATCGATGGTACTTCGCCGTACGTCTTGCAGTCCGATGATGGAACAGAGATTTGAATAAATCTTTTACATCTGATAGCCCAATTTCTTGAGGATGGTTATAGGCTGTTAAACATAACGATGCGGGAATTAGGAACCCAGCAAGACTAAAAAAAATCTTACGACGCCGTGGGCAGAAGCAGGTAACAAATATTAGCGAAATGGTAACATAGTTCGCTAACACTGGATTCGGTTCTACAAACAGTAATTACGGACGACCCTAATTGACCCCGTTCACACGTACACCGTTACTGTTCGAATAAGCATGTTACACGCTTCTGCGGGTTTGCATTCGTAGCTTAGTTTATTTAAATGCAACTATTTTTACCATTTCGCCTATTCTTTTGTAATATTGTACTTTGATATGTTACAAATGGAAATTGTGTAAATAAAGGAAGTAAAACAAATATTGATTGATAGTTAAATGAGTTTTGATTTGTACATACCGGACGATTCAGCAGCCTACCTACAACTATAACCGATAACTTTACCTAGGCTAGGTCCTTATTTTATTGTAGACTAGCGACTCGCCCCGGCTTCGAACGTAACAAATTATATTAACCTTCCTCGTTTCTCACTCTCTCTATAGGTGAAAACCGCATGAAAATCCATTCAGTAGTTCTTGAGTTTGTCGCGAACAGATGCGGCGGGGGAGTTCTAATATAATTTTAACTGTGCAAAGATCGACTTAGAGACCTATACAATGTGATGTAGGTATTGTAAAAGTCATGGTATCTGACAAGGCTGTAATTATTTGCCATTCATAGCCCATACCATTGACCAAGTGCACTTATGGCATTGACAAAAAAGAATTGCACACACGAAACTTAAACATCGTCGCTTAGAACCATTTGTCATTCAAGTAATGGCTCAGTTAAGCACAATACTTAGTTGTAAAAGCTGTTTGGTATTTAAATTAAAATTAAGTCACGCTATACATTGTTTTATGAACGTCACAATTCAAACAATAATAACTATATTTACTATGAAACGAAGAAAATACACTAAATTCAGCAGTTGTGAAGCTATGACGTGGAAGAGTCTATGTGCTCAAGTGTAGACGGATCAAAAGGTAACGCATGGATTTAGTAACAATGTTATTATTATGAAATCAAACAATACTTGAAGGCACAAAATTGGACACTATTTGCGTACTAACAAGGTTGACGGGAAATTATAGTTATAACGTGGCAAATAAAATCGTCGTCTTCATTGAAAATTGTTCATACGTAACCCCGATAGTGAAGAGGTCAAGTAATTTCATAAAAGCTGATCAAATAGGTATTACATGAAAATCTATAATTTATGAGGATGACAGATATGAGACAACGTCAAGGATCAATAATGATGCAATCAATTTTAAAGCAATTAACCTCGATTGCCATTGGATATCATGCAATAGAATTTTGCTTAATTTCCTATATTTTGCTTTATCAAAGTACACAATTTAAAGCAAGGAAAAAAGCTCAATTGTTTTGATAAAGCCAAAGAACACAAAATAGTAGATACTTAAAACAGACTCAATAATCACAAGGCAACTTGTTTGAATTTTAATAGAAATCGTAATCAAATTCATTCTAAATAACTGAATCAACATGAAGGCCTATAAGTTTTAAAGGAACAAAACACAGTACTAGGAAATTCCCAACACACTTGGAAAAACCAGTCATATAGAAGCCCTGTATCTAAAATCTTATAGGTATTTATTATGACATTTAGCAGGCGCGCGCGCTTCAAGCATGGCTGCATGGGCGTGGCCATATGGCGAACCATTTATCCGAGCTATCCACACATATTAACGACATTTTAATGGCACAGCTATCGCACCAATTACTCAACACGACAAAAACAAACACAATGTTGATTGATTATGTTCTAACAGATTCGCTTGATCAGTGGATAGTAATCAGAGAATATCAGCGGTTTCTAATTAATGACTCACTAATCGACTGCACTTTGATTTCGATCAACTGTTTTTCTTTTGGTAGATTAGATTCTCCGATCAAGATAAACCTATCTGTGTCCTATTAGATGTTTGAACAAGATTATAACACTCGTCCAGATATAGAAAAACGTTTCGTAATGAACTTCCAACAGCTGAAGTACGTTTCCATAACGTCACTCTTCGAATAACGAACTCGACAAAAACTGAAATAGAAACAAAACCCCTCATAGAGTTGGCTGCACCTATCAATCAACGATCTGAAAATAGTCTGCCCGGAAGCGAACCCCGGCCTAGTAGTTAATTGCCGTGACAATTACACCAGAGCTCATTATCCTAAATTTGGACCACACCTATCTACAAATGGAGCCACTCGAGATGACTTAGACGCTTCAGGATGATACTTGAGGTTTCAAGTGGAGAATTTAAATGAAGAAGTAATCCTAATTTATGAAGAGGATCGTGAAGTGGACCAACATAATGATGAAAATAGAAATAGGTTATCATACTTTTCCTTTTTTAACCATCTTGTGAACGAATTGGCCGGAACAGTTCCTGTTGATAATAACATCGTTATCTTGCACGAATTGAACATCGAGAAAACCGAACATGGCAAAGTTAACATATGAGTAAACGAGATGGAAAGGAAAAGGATCTGACATCTATTTGTCAATTTTTCTCACGTCTGGATCGAGAGAAAGCATTGAGGATGTAATACATCGTACGAAACTGAAAGGGGCTCAGAACAAGGACAATGTATTTGACAATGTTTTGCACGTACGAACCTCGCTCCCATCGTTTCAAACAACATGACATGGCAAACAAAACTACGGTAAAAACTAAGAAATCAGATATCAATTTCAAACTAAATAACACCTTAGTTAAATCAATATTAGCTGTACATGATAAAACAAGACCAAAAACGAATCTGACAAATTAATAAAGCAAATGATGAGCGATTAGTTAACAACGTGGAACGAATCTCTTAGTTATACCAGTCGATGTGAATTTATTAGACATGAAGATGAAACTAAAAGACAGCTAGCTGTGGGACACGCGAAGGTTAATAAATACAATCGGTCTGCAAATCGCGGACGACGACGACGTGACTAAGTCTGCTAGTCTGCTACGTGCACTATTACGGGTAACAAAGAGATTCAACCACAAAATATTACTGTTATTACGATAAATTGTCGGAAAACCTGAATAAAGAATTTTTACAAATATGGTTATGGATAAAATGTCCAATACCGAACGTGATGAATGTTTTGCTTTTAAATTACTAGAAGTGATAATTTATTACAGTAGGTAAGCGGATCTCGGTTAACGTGACAGATAACACAACGAATAATATGTTTCAATCCATAAAATAAAATATTAATTTAGAAGACCTTGGAAGTGATGAGCTTCAAACGGTACTAGTAAATCATGCAAAATAATGAGTTTTAAACAATGTAAATACAAACGTTAATAAAGATAAAGAAAATATTAAACCAACCGTAACATAAACAATAAATGATAATGGTTGTAAATGAACCAAACAGATAATTTGAGATTCAAAATGGTAGCCAATTATACTACCCCGCGATGATGATGGACTTTGAACTTGAGTGCAATAATAATAAAGTACAAAGTTAATTAAGCCCTGTAAAGAGGAGGAAAAAGCGGGGTCACGCTCAAGAGAACACAACATAATACTATGCAACGATTGTTGGTAACAGGTGACCTAAAAGCGATGCAAAAAATATGACTCATCAAGACCAGTTTACCAAAGAAGTTATACATAGCGTACAAACAAAACCTTTCCCTAAACAGCATTAAAGCTGTACCATATCCAATTCAATGCTGACACACCATCCGTGTATAGCAGTAACGTGCAAGCTTAGAGATTTAACCACGGATTACCAGTCAGTCGCCCACGAACGTTCAACCGGCATTATCTCAACCTAAACTCTAAATAAAGTACTAGACACACAAAATGCTGATAAACTATATCAGAAAAACTCGAAATCCCTTTTGGGTCAAAAGAGAAGTAATGAGTGGGAATTATGTATGCGGATATATGCGAAGTACGGGAAATGTGCTTTCTTCACACCTGAGAATACTTCCTGGAATACAAAAGAAGGTGAAACTTGATGATAACTGACTTGAGACATCTGACCGCTTTCCGCCAGACGTTGAGTCTCCGGCGTACGCGACTACGTGCGGTGAATGACAATCAATTTAAGTTTATATTGATATATTAACACCCAATTGATGAATTGCGCCGATTCGACTCTATTGATGTTTTGTTCATTTGAACTGCTCATAGTAATTTATAGGTGTAATAGAAAGCCTGTTGCTTATTTGAGTGGTCATTTGAGTCTCTCCAAAAATAATTTGAAATCTCAATAATGAAAAGCTAGATTAATAATTTATCAAAACAATATAAAAATTCTTGCATATTTTATTCTGAATCGTTTTGACTACAAAACTATGTCACTATCATCCGAATATCAAATTTTCTAAAGCAGATTTCTAATTCATTAATGAACTTTCATCGTTTGACATTAAGCCGGTTGATCCTTATAACGACCAGTAGCACGAGATAACAGTTCCTGATGCATAATTCACGTCGATAGTGAAAGTTCTTGATCTTGTTTGAGGTCGGGTGTCGAGTGTTTAGATTATAGAACAATGACAAGACGAAAACAATATAGCCATGACAAATTTGATACCAGATACTAAAGGACTCGCTTTAGCTAAGGTACGTTTCAATTCAAGCGAAAACAGGCACAAGTGAAAGTTGCAAAAGGTCACCTGTCAAGATGCCAATAATATATTTGTAGTAAACAATATAGTAGTAGTGTTCCGATAGGCTTAAAATCATTGAGTCATCAACAAAGCAAAACAGACGATTACGTTTATTGCATGGCAATTAATCACATTGGTTATTGGAGTAACAACAAAACATGACAGATCGATATGAACTAAACACGTGAACGATTATTCGTTTTCTAGATCGCTTTCAGTTTGATCATCGTCGTAATCGATTTGTTTTTTACGCATACATTTCAGTGATTGAGTTGGACGACCGCGCAGTGCCGTCGGTTCCGGCGGCTAGAGGGTAACGCACCCCTCAAGTTCACAGTCAACCCCGGGAATAATGGGACGGGAGTCGGGACGCGACGGAGACCGCCCAAGGGTGCACTGCAGTCACACACACAACACAGCAATACAACACAGGCGAAAGGGACAGAAAATTGCGCAAAACTTCGAGCCGATGTTGCCTATCTATAGTGGTATTAGTATCAATCAATTAAATCGCAGCTATCCGATATCTGTTGATAATGTTGTGTCAAGGATGTAATTCGTCTAAACACGAAACTAACGTGGTGTAAATATTTGCATTCCACAAAATTTAGATGCCCAAATTGGAAATCGATTTGCCAGTGGCTGTATCCCATAACAAATTTACCCATAGCTAATATAAATATTTTGATAATCGTTGCTAATCTATGCTTGAAACGGGTAACTGCTAATCAACTAATAAATGCTAACATTTTGTAATGCCAAGAACACTGAGAAACTGATAAGGAATATGCAAGACATGTGTAGATATAACGCGATTGTTGAATATATATACAGTAAACAATAGTACATAGCTGTAAACGGAACTGACAAAGTAAATATCCTACGTACTCACTCAGGTTGAACAATGATGTGGAAGATGCAGCAAAACCACCTGATATCAAAGTCAGTGGAGGAAATCCATTCTCACGGACACAGCACTTGTAAGACGAACTCTTGCGGTTTTCACAGTCTCTTATTTATCAATGAGATCACTGAATGAAACGTCTCTAATAATAAAAATTAACATTAATATTGCAGGTTATTATTGCACGGAAGTATTGCTGAGCTCTATCGCAGGAGGTCGCAGGACCGTTTTCGGGATATCGATCTGATTTCGGGGAGCTGCAGTTGCCTCACTGTCTCCTGCTTGTATTTGGTTAAAGCTCACTTTTTGTTGTGTTTGTGGGCTAGTGCTTTAGTACAATTTGTGTTATTATTATGTTTGTTTATGTGGTACGTAGAGGTCGCGATCAGCTGTTGCTTGCGGAGCCGGCGCCGGACGCGGTGTGCGAGCGTGCCAGAGTGCCGCGCGCGACTGAGACTGACTACGAGGCTCGCTCGGGCTCAGGCAGGCCGGCCTCGCCGCCGCTGTTGGAGCCTGCGGTGTAGGAGCCCCGCGGCATCTTAACGGCCCGTTACCTACACATGGACGTACTACGAAGATATGTAAACAAACAACACGCCTTAAATCTCCTAATGTGGTCGCACAAACGTAGCAGAAAGATTTTTCTGCTTTGGGAGATCGTTTGAATTTTATGAAGTCTTAATTATTTACTTACGGTTAGATATATCTTTCTTTCATGTTCTTTGATTTAAATATTTTTTATTAAACGTTGGTAATTGTTGTTTTTATCGCTAACACTGTTTATTGCATTTAAAATTTGAATACATGTTTCTTGGAAAATATTACGCATTTAGACTAACTTATCAGTGTTGCCATAAATAATTTATTTAAAAAGTTATGAAGTAATAAAGGCTGCAGTGATTGTGTAACCTTCAAAACTAACTTGTACTTGAACAAAATCCAAGTCGAAATATATGCATAAAATTACAGAACAAGCTGGTTTAGGGAACAATGCAAACAATGCCCAAATCTCACGAGCTTCCGTCGAGCAAGACGCAATCCGTTGTGTCACTACAATTGCGTAGTCACAGACATTCAACGTAATGTTGATAAAAAAATGAAACCAGAACTGTTTGTGATAGCAACGACAGTAACAACAAACTTCATTGACACAACCGTGTAGGTAAATACGACGCGTGGAATGCCAAAATAAGGCGTGTGACCAAACAATCGTACGTAATGAAAACAAGTGGAGTTACATCCTCTGATATAACGTTAGCAATAAACAAAAGCGCCTTATTGTAAATGAATAAACAATGAAGACCTCGCCGCAGAGGCTATCGATGTAGGGATAGCTGGATTGAATACAATGGCTAAGAGCAAACACGGGTGGATGAACAAATTTCTGGGCAAAACGAAGAAATAGAGTCACACGTCTTTCGATTTCCAACGATATTAATTTAAGAGTTACGTTGACCTTTTCTGGTTTCTCTGTCTACGCATTCAATAGTTGCTTGCTTCCCTGTTATTTCGTCTCTTTCTTCCTGTTACACGAATGTGTTATTATTGTATAAGATGTGTATTGTGCTCGTACGTAGCATCTGCCGGAGCGTGTCTATTCACCGGCTGACCTTTACCCGTCGTCGTCTGGTACACGTGCGCTTGCAAAACATGGCACTTTAAATACCAAGACGCTTCGACATTTACTGCTATTAGAAATGTCTTTACCTGATTGTGCTATGGATGGGTCCGTTACTAGGTACCTATGGTTTTGCTCTTTAACCTTTATTTTGCATTATGGGAGGCGTTGGATTTAAGAGAGACGGTATGATTTCTATTTGCAGTGTATTACACCAATTTCTATAGAAGCCGTGCGTTGGTATTGTAATTTGTCCTAAATTAGAACAAATGAGCTCGACCCGATCTTTTATCGAACGCTAGAAAAAACAGTCTCAGGCGGGATTAGTCATAAACAAAACTCTTATCTCCATAAATAGTATATCGGTTTAGAAAAAAGGGTCGTGACTTATAGTGACGGAAACGTGGGAAAAATGCGAGAGTTGGACCCAGAAGAGCGAGACGGGCATCACGATCCAGTTTTTATCGATGTTCCGGAATCAATGACTCTTGAAGATACACTGCAGTGAACATTCAAAATGGTACACTTTTATATAGACGTTTAGAATGCCAGAGAATTTCGTAACACGTCAACATTCCCACGATGAAAGAAGGAAATAACTCGTTCTAACTTACTTGTCATGGTTGAAGGAATTGTAGGAACATACCTGAAACAATAATTGCATAAATCAATATAAAGAGTCTTTAAAGTCCTAATTTGAGAATCAAAGCGTCATGACGCGCGGGTCTCCCATCAACCGTGACTACTATCTTGTACATTAACCTACATCCGAAATATACGAGTAGTATTGCGCACTACAACGTAAGAAACGCGCACTGGATCGCCATTAACGTTTCACACAATTCTGTTGAAATCGAAAGTGTTGTTTCTAATTACGACATTTACGACACTTATGATGCGGAAAATAAAAATCACGCTTAGTTACTCGTTAGTATTATCGAATGTGACGTAATTATAGATACGGTTGAATGACGGCTGCTTGTTGGTTTTGACGCACCGATTCTTCAAACGGAAGTGCAAAGAATCTAAAGAGCAACCAACCGACATGGTTTTGTCATTAAATAAAAAAAAAGTTCTATTGTATAAGACAAAGATTAAGTTGCAAAAGTTATCATCGTTTTAAGAATTTAAATAGGAACTTGGTATTATAGCAGTAACTTAACTAAAAGCAGTCTAGACGAGAAAATTAGCTTTCAGCACATACGAGACGTCTGTGGCACGACTGCGGATACAAATGAAGTTTTCGAGTGTAACCCGAACGTGATTTCGAAGGCAAACTAAACAGGACACACGGAACGAATGTCATGGGTACCGTTGTATTTTCAATAATGTTAGTCTAGCCAGAGTCTAGACTCGGGGCGGGTGAGCTTGAGGATTTTGAGTTTATGACCGCGTCTGAATCAATAGATATGTCTGGAGGATTGAACCCTAAAAACTGTAGGTTTAGACAGGAGTTTTAGTAGTGAGAAGGGGATAATTTTAATTCCCGATGTTGGAAATGTCTGGCTAGACAAGACGGGAGTGCTTTGGGAATGCGGTGGCCATTATTATTATAAAGCGTGCATCAAGTGCAGTCTCGCGCTGCCGCGCTACATCAAAATTGCAAAAGTTTATTGTAAACCGACTGTACTATATTACTACCATAGCACTATTATAAATTCAGTTTGTACCGTGTTATGTTTCCTAGTTAGATACGAGAAGCGATTTTGTAATATTTCAGTGGCTTGGAATAACTGATTTGTGTAATACTAACTGGCATGAAGCCATAATGTAAAACTTCCTGGCAATTAATGTGATTTTAGTAAGTAAATTTAATCTCTTACTTATAGCAAATCTTTAATGTCATAGAGGAATGCCCACGCATTTAATTTCTATGGTAAAATTTATAGCAACGACTGGATAATGTCATTTATTGCCTGCAAATAATTATGGTCATAACGGAAGAGGCCGACGCTACAAGTCCCATGTATGGCAACATCTGACAAATGTTAGTACTATGTACTACTTACTACATTATGTGCTAAGATAAATTGAATCAAGCCTTTGTACATGTGTCTATGTTTTTAAGGATTACTATTAGTTTCTGCCAGCAGCTTCGCCCGCAAGAACATCGACAATTACATATCCCAAGGGATAAAAAGTATTTTATGTCCTTTTCCAAGGTCTAATATATCACTATATCAACATTAATTAAAATTGGTTCAGCGAAAACGTAACGAACAGACAGACAGAATTACTTTCGCATTTATAATATTAGTAGATATAGCTGAACTTTATCTGATTTTTATTGCTAGTCTAAGTTTTCAGCCTTTCAACGAATTCGAGGCTTTGTGCATGCAGGTCAGTAGAATATCGACCTCGCATTTGTCTTAGTTCAAGACCATTGAACTATAGCACCGAAAGGTTAATCTTCTAGACGTGTTTTTGGCCTAACTACCAACTGATTATGTATGAGTAGCTTTTGTTGCTTATGAGTACTTATTACAAGTGTGAAAACGAGCTATGTTCTTTAAATATCGCAATAATCATTAATCTTGTCCAAGATCTTGAAAACAAACCATAAACAATGAGTGATGATGTTAATATTATTTCTTGCCATTTTGTTGCTAATAAATCCTGAATGATAAAATCCAACCATCGCTCATATATTCGACTACTATGATCATTATGATGTCATCATAATTAACATAAAAAATCGTATACAGACAAAAAACTGCGAAGTACATGGCATTAATATGTGGATTATTTCAATCTGAGATAAAGCCGGTGACTCACGGTCGGTTTGTGTTAATTTTAAGCTTCTGAGTTCTGGCCAGACTAACGTTAATAAAACCTTTCCCTGTATACTTGCTAAATGATATTTCCGTTGCAGATCGCACCCACTTATAAGTTTATACGCCGAGAAACGAGTTTGAAGACTCATCTTCTGTTGCAGCCATAAAGTTTAATGAAAAAAAAGTTTCGAGTAGATTTTATTACTGGCTCTTAGAATCTAATGCCAGTCCCAAAAAAGGAAATAGAAAAATTGATTATTTTAATTTGCATTATGAAAGTATATACGAAATTGATTAGATTTTACTTCTAACTGTTTTTATAGCTTTGAAATGGTCAAGAGCTTTCGATTTCGAAACATAAAAAAGTGATTTTATTATATTCTGCGATTTTTTTTTGCCTCACGCAATCGTTAGGTTATAAAATTAAGATTTATGTTTTGAATTATGTTAAATCTAGAAAGCAACTACAAATGGTTACTTTATTTATATAAAGCTAGAATTCAATAGGTTATTGGTATTGACAGCTGCAATAAGGATGTTATAGTAGTTATAGCCTTTTCGGTTGAATTAACAAATCGACAAAGGGCGGACCGCAAAAAAAATCGTAACAATTTCTCATTCACCGTAAAAGCCGATAATTTTTGTAACAATAGTTTTTTCTAGTTTCATTTGTTTTTCGTGTACCCAAAACATGTGTTTCAGAAAAAAATCGTTTAATTACAAGCGAGAGTGACATACAGCGCACGCTTGTTCGCGCATGTGCTTTTTGGAGCTGGCTTTGTGGGGCACTCGCGCGCAGCGGTCGACCGTCACGCCCATTGTGCGGTGCTATTGTGCAATGAATAATTGCATGTAGGTGCGCGTATACCTTGGTGGCAAATTGGTTACTCCTATTGGGCTGTGATACTTTGTAGGGAATGGTGAACTACTAGGCTTCTTTTTTTGGGACTGAGCCTGATTGGAAAGTGGGTTATAATGGTTTTAAATGAGAGAATTGGGTACTCAGTACCCACACTGTGGGTGGTTAATTAATTTTTTGGACAATACTTACTACTTATTTGTTCGATACAGTTGTTGATACAGCGAGTAAAAACATAGTACGAAAGTGAACAGGGAAATCAGTCAAAATCGTTGCAAACTGACCACATCGCGAAATCTCCGTTTTCATGCAATTGCTCTAATTAAACACGTAAACTTAAGACGTTAGTTTCGTCATTGCAACAAAAAAATGCGGTTCTGGCACACTGAACTAGTTAGTAAGTAACAATGCCCGAATATTACAATGTAACTGATTATGACAGATAACAAGAAATAACTCACATTTTTGACGAACGACGTGTTCTAGCTAAAAATGGGTTGGAACAATTGAAAGAGCCCATTAGGATTGAACAAAGAAGAGAAACCTGTCCAATTCGTCGTCGGAATGAGGAAAGGCTACCGATTCTTGTTGAGTATGACTCATGAAAACCATATTATCTTGAGATTATCAAGGAAGAAGGTAAACGCTTTAGGGCTGCCACGTCAAAACTTTGTTATTTTTGGTAAACTGCAGAATTTATAAATGTAAGAGTAATTTGTAACAAGCACTTTGTCATCGACATTTCCGCCTATCCCTAATGGACATTTAGGCTTTAATAACGAAAAAAAACGTTAAGTAAGTAAAGTTTTAGGGTGGATGCTGATTAATCCGGCATTTAAGTCCCTATACACTAGAAACCTTGAAGCTCAACGTAATTTAGGAACTCCTCTACAAGAATTGGCAGTAGTTGTTGATCTAATTACCACGTCACCCAAAAATCAAGTGCATCGCATTTAAAATTGACAAATGTACTGATAAAAATACGAAACAATAAAAATACGAAAAGGAACAACACCGTCTTCTAAACACCAGAAAACTAGACGCCCTAACGACACCCAACGTAATATATGCGCCGGAGTGAAAGCTCCGACGTGTCACCCACAGACGAGATTTTGATTGACTCCCCACACAATATGGCGGCGAACACCGCTAATTGTTTGTGGGCTTAGAAAACCAAGATTTATTATACATAAGGAAGTAAATTATGGACTTGATGGATGTACTGGCATTAGTTTTGTCATTAGACGCTGATTGGAGGAAAGTTACTTGAGGATCTGATATCGATTTGGTATTTATGTTGCATTTATGAGGTTTCCGAGTCTCTTAAGAAGAAATTTACTAGTTAAAATTCCTTTAACATATTTATTTACGGTGTTAAAGGAACACACTAACTACATGGTGTTTTGGAAGGGGAAGTCAAATAGCCCAAACTAAGTATTAGTTCTCTGCAGCTTTCTTTGCTCTCTATAATACTGCCTGAGAACTTAAAATTAAAACACACATTTGTTTTGCTCTTTAAACTACCAAACAATGAAAAAACTTGACCATGTGGTCTTCATAACAAGAAAAGTACCTACTTAAAATTTTCGTGTGGCCGTCATAAGAGGACAGGATGGGGCAATTGCTATGAGCGACAACATTTGGGGTACATTAAAAATAGCCTCCATGTGTGGCGATGGAGTACTCTAAGCCTCCCCTTGCCGTCAATACAACCTTGCTGACCGTTCAATATTTTTTATACCATGGGATGCTCTACTTCATTTTTACAAAGTTCGTGCAGATACGAGAGAAAACTGAAGGAAAATTTTAAACAGTTAAGATTTTGACCAAAAATCTCAATATGCCCACGAAACTCAGGCGCATCCTCGATACAATTCAATACAAAACAATTTATCCCCAGTTCAAACATTCGTACTTGTATCTGCAACTGCAACGTACCAACAGCAGTCAGTACTTCAGTAACCGGTGATTTGTTGCAAAACGTTGGATGCGCAGACGCAGATGCTTATTGTTCAGCCAGGAGCATACTTGACCTGATTGGGTTTTATCTGTGGCACAAGATTTATGCTACACTTAAAGTAGATGCGTAGAATCGTGCTTCTGTTTTTAAATTGATGATCATTTTATTAGTATGGATCTATTTGTTTGTGAATGATGTTTGCATTACCTAATAATTACATGATGTAATGTTTTTTGTTTAGGTGTGTTTTGTAGTATTTACTATACTACAAACCTAAAAGGTAAACATTACATCATGATTGTATTTCAGGCGTAAGTAAAGTACACCCACCCACATTTAGACTAGACATACGAGTAGGCATTTGAAAACCAGAAAATTTGACACCAGTCCCAGAGGTACTATTTCGGCCAGTTACTGGGTTATGGACGTCAGATAGGCAGACACTCTACATGATACTGGTGCAGGGCAAATTGATTGGTTTGAGTCCCATGTTATAGAGGACTTTTTTTTGGTTGATAAATGCCCATACATACTGCCTTACCACGGAGAGGGAGCAGTTATATGGGACTCCAACCCAATAAAACCCCATGGTGTCCTCTTGTGCCGCTTATGGCGGGAACACGGGCACGCGTTAGCACTCACCGCGAACCCGCTGCGGCTATCCGTCTCCGGACCCCCCTCTGGGGAGTAACCCCCATCACCGGCGCACATGTTATAGAGGCCTATTGCTATAAACCGAACTCGAATTAAAACTACGAGATGCTACATTTTGACAGAAAAATCCAATAAACTTATGTCGACTTTTTTACCCAACCTCACATTTAGCAGTCGCTCTTTTCGTTAACCAGACAAACGAAAACGAGGCAGTCGCCTGTAAAGTTCACTTCTACTTTTTGCGTTGGGTTATATTTCAAGACAGATTTCCAGATGATTTCAATAACCCATTACCATGAAATAAATATGACACGCATAGTTCATTTCACATAAAAACAGAACATTTGGCATTGGCACACAAACGGATGTTTACAACAAGACTAAAATGTTTACTTGTACAGTACAAATGTAAGTCGTTCTACACTATTAAACTGATACTCTGAGCTAACACAGTGTGTTCTGGTGCAGTAAATAATGTGCAAAGACCGCAGATAAATGTGAGGCAACTAGGAGGCCGGATGCTGGATCTACCACGTATTATGTGTGCGCATTTGAGATAATCTGTTGCGTACTGTAATGACTGTTACTTTTATGCTCGAGAGCAGAAAATAATCAAGTCTTGATGACGTTGGCATAAATGCACGTTCATTGGGTATTCACAACGGAACGGTTGCGTCGCAAACTATACCCCTGCAATCCTGTCCTCTGTGCCCCAAAACATGCAGCCTAAGCTACAGTGCGTGCCACTAAATATTGTTGACACACCACGTGGTTTGACTTGCGCAGTAGACGATTTATAGGTCTCTTTAGCGGTATAAGGTCTGAGTGCGGGAAGGGACCGGGCGTCATCGGGGCGGTACAGCGCGGCTGTCGCGGTCAAGTCCCATCTTTCGTGGCAAGCACCTCTGCTACCGATGACGTGCCATGGAGTCGCAGTTTTAGACAGCTAAGGAGTGGAATTCCCTGCCGGAGTCTGTGTTGCCCGATAGCTACAATCTCGAGGTCTTTAAGTCAAGAGTGAATAGGTTACTTCTAGGCAAGCGTGCTACACCTTCGACTACATCATCGCTTACCATCAGGTGAGATAGTGGTCAAGCGCAAGCACGGAGCACAAAACCAGTGGAGAGAGCATCGGCACGTTTTTGTTCTAAACCAAAGTCACCAAATAACGTCGGGGGCCGAGGTAAGCTTCCTCCGCTGTGATTGGGCGACAGATTGACAACCAAATGACAGCTGATTCTTTAGGGATTCCAAACAAGAAATTAAAAAAATATCGATAGTTGTTTAACTTATTTTTTTTTTTTTTTTATCTTGCTATCAGTCATTCAGACTATAAGCAGATAAGGTGAGTGTTTTTTGGCATTTAGGGCAGTGCTCCCATCGGAATCATGCCCTTTCTTTATCTTTGTCTGGATATCAAACTCTCCACTAGTCAAAAATATCTCGCCGCTTTTTAAGCCGACGTATGGTTTCTGGGATAGTGAGCTGCCCCGCTAGTTGGTTCGGGTGCCTTGACAGTCTTGCTTTATATGTGGCTGCATATGTATCTATTTCTTCCCTTACCATAGGCATGTTCAAAATGTTATGCACTTCAGTAATCTTACTAAACCACGGTGCATTGGATATTTGTTTTAAGATGTAGTTTTGTACTCTCTGTATTATCATTACGTTGGAGGTGCTGGCAGACCCCCATAGCTGTATGCCATATATCCAAATGGGCTTCAATATTGTTTTATATATTAGCAGCTTGTTATCCAAAGACAGTTTTGAGTTGCGTCCCAAAAGCCAATAGAGACCCTTGTATTTTAAGTTAATTTCGTCTCGTTTTGTTTCAACATGCTTTCTCCACGTAAGTCTACGGTCCAAGTGCATTCCCAGGTACCTTACTGTATGTTGGTGCAGTAGTTGAATGCCATTCAAACTGACTGGAGGACAATCTTCTTTTCTGAGTGTGAAAGTTATGTGCACTGATTTGGACACACTAACGGCAATCCTCCATCGGGCTAGCCAATTCTCGATGTTGTTCAAACAGTTTTGTAGGACCTGAGAGGCCTTAGTCGGACATTTGTTCGAGGTTAGTAAGGCTGTGTCGTCAGCGAAGGTTGCCACGGTAACTCCTGGACTTTGTGGTAGATCATATGTGTACAGCGTGTACAGGACAGGTCCCAGCACAGAGCCCTGTGGCACTCCAGCTGTAATTTCATAAAAGTTGGAGGAGTAGTCGTTCTCTCTCACTTGGAAGATCCTATCTGATAGGTATGATTTCAGGACTTCATAGAAGGTATGAGGTAATATTGATTTAATTTTAAACAATAATCCTTTGTGCCAGACCCTGTCGAAGGCCTGCTGAATGTCCAGAAAAACTGATGAACAATATTCTTTCCTTTCTAACGATGCTCTGATCTCTCTGCACACTCTATGTACTTGCTCAGTAGTCGCGTGTTCCCTTCGAAAACCGAATTGGTGTTCCGGGATTATTGACCTTTCTTTTATGACTTTCATCATTCTGTGTAGCAGTGACTTCTCGAAAAGCTTTGACATTATAGGCAGAAGACTGATTGGCCTGTATGATGTGAGTTCGTGAATAGGTTTCCCAGGTTTTTGTATCATTACAATATTCGATATTTTCCATATATCTGGGAAGTATCCAATTCTCAGCATTGCGTTGAATACCATTGTTAGGTACACAGCTACTTTACGAAGTGATTCTTCGAGAACTTTTTTGTCAATTAGATCATATCCTGGCGCTTTATTATTCTTAAGTGACTTAAGGTTCCTATACACTTCTCTGGGAGTCACCAGTTTCAGAGGTACGTCCAGTTGAAGATCTTGGTTTAGAATCAAGTCAATGTCAGTTTCGTTCCCATTCAGCGGTGCCTCGTTTGGAGTGAATATTTGGCTGAGATGCTTTGCGAAGGCTTCCGCTTTGTCAAGAGAGGTTCTAATCCACTGGCCATCGTGTGTACGTAGTGGTGGTTTTTGGTATAATGGTCTATCATGGTTTTTGCAGACTTTCCATAGCGAGTAATTGGTAGCTTCTGTCGCTGATAAACCTTCCAAGTAGGTATCCAAGGCAGTGTCGTTAGCGTCTTTGATAAGAGTTTTCAGGTCTCGAGTGGCTTTGTTCAATTCTCTTTTGTCATTTGAGTGTCTGCTACTGTGCCATACTCGACGCAGCCTCCTTTTTTCGAGTATCATCTGTCGTATGGAGTCAGAGTATATTTTACTTTGAGGGCGACATTCATTGACGCAACTTTCTTGAATGACTGACGTTAAGTTGCGTACGGCTATGTCAATGTCCGACTCGGATTTTAGACCTACTCTCATTTCCAGTCTCTCATGGACCAACTCCCGGAAAGAGTTCCAGTCAGTGCGCTTGTTGTAGAGTTTTGTGTTATGCTTCATGTTCAAAACAGTAGTGCCAAGTGTCAGAATTACGGGAACGTGATTGGTGTTAGAGTCCAAGCAAGTTTCTATATGGTGAGGAAGTCTGGACAGGCCCTTAGTAATGAAAAAGTCTAAGACGTCGGGAAGGCGGTTTGGGTCAGTTGGCCAATTGGTCGGTTCAGTAGTTGCGATCGTAGTGAGGTCGTTTTTAACTGTCGACTTCCTGAGCTCTCTTCCTCTAGTGCTGGTAAGTCTGGATGCCCAGTGCACATGTTTGGCATTCCAGTCACCTCCGACTATAAAGCGTAGTCCCAGTGTGTTAAACAGCTCATCATAATGCTCTTCTTTTATAGTATACTTTGGAGGACAGTATATTGCAGACACATTAAATGTTCCGTTTCGATCGTCTACAGCGACCGTTGCTGCTTGTATATGAGGTTTTTTGAATTGTGGTTGTTCGTGATGTTTAATATTTGACTTTATGATGACGGCTGCTCCCGCATGTGCCGTACCGTCTGGATGGTTTGTATTATAAATATCGTAGTTGCGTATACGAATGCTGTTGTTATCAGTTAGGTGAGATTCAGACACCAGTAAAATGTCTATGTTGTGTTTAACTTATTAATAGTGTAAGGATTTCTTTAGGATACAGAGATTACGGGTTCGATTTTGAAATAAAACAGCTGTTAAATAAATTAAAGGTATAATTAAAAATAATTATGAATTTACTGGTTTTTAAAATGAATTAGCTTTGAATATGTTTTTCTTATGTAATCTTTTGGACTTGTATTATTTTTCGTAATGACCCGACAAACTTTGTTTTGTCATAAAAACACCAAATACCCTACCTACCCCTACCCTATTGTGAATCTAAAACATCCGGGGCGCCACCCAAACGCATACAAAAAACTTCATTCAAATCGTTCCAGTCGTTTAGGAGGAGTGCAGTGACATAACACGTACAGTAGAATTATATATATAAAGATACATATATACATAAATTGCTCGATTAAAGGTTAGATTTATGATATGGTAAATACGGGCATGACAATAAAAAACAAAATAACGTACACAGCTGCAGTTCTTATTAATTTCGGCAACAAAGTATTGTGTAATACTTAATAATAAACAATGCATTCTGAGTATTTTTTTCGCTCGACGAGTTTTTTCCGTCTTGGAGCCTAACATATCGATATAATCGTCGTGGTGATGCGTTGCAGCACTATCGAGAAAAAAAGAGACAACGACTAACGCGCGAATCAGTGTACCAGAAAGAGACAGCAGCGGAACCATCCAGAAATAAAAATATTTGATTTTACTTAATGAAATTGATTAAATGGAGTAGAAAAACACTTACCTGCGAAATGTTATCGCATCTTTTGTGTAACTTGAAGTATTAGAACACTTTCTACACCATTTAATTTCACAACTAGGCATTACTTTTCAGTTTATTTGTTTTAAAGACGGAAGCGCGTGACGTTCGTACGTCCTACCTACGAATGTTGCGACTGACTAAAATTTCGCCGCATGTGATTGATACTGCATACGCTTGGCGCCCGCGGTAATCCCGGCACGCTCTCTCCACTGGTTTTGTGCTCCGTGAGCGCAAGCCTATCTACGATAAAAAAAAAGTTTTTTGTCATGCCTGTGACTTAAAGAACAAGAAGAACGCAACAAAATTTGTACATGATTAATTATTATTTCAGCCGAAATACGTCCATCGCTACAGCCCGAAGTGTCGCCAAATCAACGGTCCGAAAAATCATAAACCCTTGCCCTATAATACCTCTCCATCACTTTCTTTCTTTCCATAAAAAAGGGTTTCCTACAGGTAATTTAGTCCCGCCTAACATTTGCTAAACGACAAATATTTTTACCATTGCATAAGAAATCCTCATTACGCGCTGATATACAAAAGGTAACCTACTTAACGTAGTCATGCATAACCACAATTGCCTCGAAATTATTCAATCTTTGCCTAACTTCCCTAATGCAATTCTCCGAAGGTTTCGTCTGCTGATCACTCGTAACTGCAGAAGCTCATGGTTTGCTAATGACGACTGGTAATCGATTCCTCGTAACATGCAGCGAGTAAATGGACACAATCACGCACCAATTCGAGCTTTCGCTGTGATTTTATAAAAGGAAATATTGTAAAACATCATTGAATTTATGGTTTGCTAAACCCTTTGTACAACACTACTGTATAGCGTATATTTTGAAATGGTTCTGGGTTTAAAAGTGCCTTTATGTATGAATGAAATCGTGCATTAGTATAAGACCTTGGGCTCTACAGTGAAAATCTATCAGCTACAACGATTTGACTACGTGACATTTACGCATACTATGCCATACATTTTGGACTTTTAAACAATCGATATTTCGCAAATAGAATGTCTGATTTTGTCTAGGCCCTCTTGATCTACCTTCTAAAACCACGGTGCTTGTCTACAAGCACCGTGGTTTTAGCAAATATGGCTGCGTAGGTTAGAACCTACGCAGCCATATTTGCTACCTCTAAACCAGGAAGCAATACTTAACTTGCCGTTAAGATGATCCACAAAAGGAATGTCCCTTTAACACGAAGTCTATTAGAACCTCAACAATTTAGTCAGCAGGGAGAACCGTTCTGAATCAACACTATAAATATTAAGGCAAAGTCTACCTGCACTTGAGTCGATCTGTTTCACCATGCGTGGCTACTTCGAGTCAACTTCCATTTTGCAACTATGCCACTCGGCCGACTGCCGGCATTTTGGAAATAGGATTTTATTACGACGACGTAAGGTTTAAATTTGCGTGTGTTGTTTACAGGGGAGTATGACGTATGCTACGTTAGACAATGACCATTTTTGGTAATAAACCGATTACGCTTAGCGTTTCGTGGTTAGTGATAATAAATGCACGGTAGCCGTTTTACTTAGCTACTATGTTATTATGTTGTAAATCGTACGCTTTTTACAAAAATGTGGGTTTCGTGTGTTATGCCGTTCAGAATATTTATGTTAGTCGGATAACAGTGAGATAACAGTAGCAATAACGAAATTGATTTGGAAATAACGTTATTCGTTATCCGTGTTATGATTTGTGTTATATTTATACACTGCATTTAGTCATTATTATAGTTGTCGGCACGTAACTTGGCAAGTTTTTGCCGTAGTGGGGGGTTACCAACCACCATATAGTGCGAACGGAACGTAAACGCAACGCGATTGGTCAGTCGATCCTTGCGTCAACTGACTAACCAATTGCGCGATCGGAACGGTGCTAAACGTTCCCCGCGTCCCGCTTGATAATCGAAGAGACCTAATAAAACCGGTCAAGTGCGAGTCGGACTCGCGCACGAAGGGTTCCGTACCATTATCGCAAAATACGGCAAAAAAACACGTTTGTTGTATGGGAGCCCCACTTAAATATTTATTTTATTAGTATTTGTTGTTATAGCGGCAATAGAAATACATCATCTGTGAAAAAATCAGCTGTCTAGCTATCACGGTTCATGAGAAACAGCCTAGTGACAGACGGACAGACAGACGGATCGCGGAGTCTTAGTAATAGGGCCCCGTTTTTACCCTTTGGGTACGGGAACCCTAAAAACGACTTGTGTCTATATAACGACTCTTGCCAAGTTACGTGCCGACAACTATACCAATTGCATAGGTATCTCGACTGATCAGATACTATAAAAGACAGATGATTTATGACAGATCTTGGTTTCGTGGCGCAATAGACCCACCCACTTAGCACACGAATCATCACTGGAAATTCCAGCAAAACTTCGTGTTAACGCAAATCAACGGCTGAATAATTGCCATACGAAGTTACCTACTATTTAATTTTCTACCTGTCTTCCGGACCAGTGCAGCGCTTACATCGGCTTGACGATATCTAAAGCCAAACGAGCGTAAAGCGCTTTCCATGGAAAGCTTTGCGCCCACGCAGCAAAGCGGAGAAAATTAGGAACGTGATCAGCAAGATCGGACTTTACTTGGTAAGTGGGTTCTGAAACGATATTTGGTTTCAGGTATTGTTTATTTAGAGCAGTGGTGGCCCAGTGGTATCGGCCGCGACTTGCAAGTTGTAGGTCGTGGGTTCGAGGTTCGAGCCCAGGCAGGCGCTTTACTTTGTGTAAATTATTTCATCACCACTGCTCTCAAAACGGTGAAGGAAAACATCGTGAGGAAACCGGCATGACCTAGAACCAAATATTCAAAGACATGTGACATCCACCAAGTCGCACTGGGTCCGCGTGGTGGATTTCGGCCCTTTCCCTCTCACAGAGAGGAGGTCTGTATCCCAGGAGTGGGAAAATTAATAGGCTGATGATGATGATGATTGTTTATTTATATTGCTCGACGTAAAATTGCTACCAAAAATGAGCATTAATTTAAATATCTGAGTGATTCCAATGATGGATCTTCCTTTCGGGAATTTCCTTTATCAGAGCTACCCATCCATAGATACTAATATAATAAATGGGAATGTAACACTGTCTATTTGTCACCTTTACATGTCTTAAGGCGTATATATTACCCAATGTTACCGCAGTACTGGCCGTGCCCCCGCTCGGACCCTGAATATCAATATTGAACCTCCTTTTAGACAGTTTTGCTTGCAAAATATTATTTGATTTACATAATTATGCTGTCTTAGTTATGAAGAAATTTATCCACAATTTTTTCTGTGTAAAAATATTTTTAACATCCAAGTCGTTTTGGAGAGGTATCCAAAAGTAGCGGCAAAAATTCGTTATTTATTTAAAGCATAACTATTAGTTACACGAAAAAAACATGTTTCACAAATAATATACATAAAACAATCTTTTTTTTTTTCAAAGCTTTTTACCAAGTCGTTACTAAGGAGTATGCTTTAGAAAGTTACCGTTTCACGACACTAAAGCGGTGGAAGACCCTTAATAACGGCGGCAATTTGTATGAAACTTGGCACACGGGAAGACCACGTCCTGGTTAAGAATACTGGATACTTTTTATCGCGGGAGTATGAACCCGGTCATAACTTCGAACTTCGGGTCATTTTCTGTTGGCGAAGCCGATGGCAGTAGCTAGTACTATAATAAAATTATCAATGCACTCAAGCAAACTGCATCTTGACATAGTAAAGGGCCAATTTCACAACAAAATCACCTAATTTCACGCGAGAAAACTCCTATTACAACAAAATTACGTCAACTAAAACAAAGAAATGAATAGTGAAATCGTTATTTGTCAGCTTAGAAAATGTTAGTAAGTCACATTAATTTTATGCGCTGTTACACACGATTTCCCGGCTGCGTCTGCGCCGGTCTTGTAATTGATAACTTTCCTTAACCCGAGCTGGTTAACTGACGATTATGATTATCGATCAGTCGATGGGTGAGTGGGTTCTGTTAGTGGTTGGTTTAACTGTAGGTTAACTGTAGCTGGGAGGTAAGGCTATTCTAGTTAGGCTTCTTATTACGTGGGTTATGTGCTGCGACGCCTATGTCATTTTCTACTCATGGGTATGATAACGAAAGTCTCCAATCAGTATGTTTAAGGCCCTTACTCCACTTTAGTGCTGTAAAACGGTAACTTTCTAAAGCATACTCTAGGAATGGTTATGTTAAAAGGACTGAATTAAAAAAATTTTTCTCATGTAGGTACCTTATTTGTGAAACATGCACAACATTTCTTCGTATGAATAATACATTTGCTTTATTAAAATAATCACAATATTTTTTCGCTTCTTTTGCATACTCCTCTAAAATGACTTGGATGTTTAAAAATATTTTCACACAATAAAATTTATGGTTAGAATTTCTTCTTAACTTACGTAGTATATGTAAATCAAAAAATATTCTGCAGACGATACTGTCCAAAAGGAGGTCCAATACTGATATTCTGGCACCGAGCGGTCGCACGGCCAGGATCGCGTAAACATTAGGGAATATATACGCCTTAATCATGTGTTACATTCTTACAGGTTACTTTCAACCTATATTATCATAATACTGTGTAAACGCGTCATCTTGTGTAGTTTTGAGAATTGGCTGAATAGTATTTTGGATAAAAACTGTTTTAGCTTAGCTTGGACAGTTAATGTTGTGTTTAGAATTATCCAACTCAAATCAGCAACTAAGAATCTTTATTATCAGAAACACTTTTAGGTACTTTAACCAGTAACACTGTCATTTGAAGATCTTTGACAGCCGTTACGGGTAGTCAGAAGCTTGAGATCTGACACCAGTCTTGCCAAAGGGTATCCGTGTTACCCAGTTACTGGGTTGTAGAGGTCAGATAGGCAGTCACCCTATGTAAAACACTGGTACTTAGCTGAATCCGGTAAGACTGGAACCCGACCCCAATATAGTTGGGAAAAGGCTAGGCAGATGATGATGAACCAGTAACACTGAATTCAAATCAGCGAATCTAATTTAATACACCACCTATTATATAGAAATCCACTGAATATTTATTTTACAATACATTTAACCAGTATATTTTTACAAGCTTTTATTTAACTTGCAATGTATGTATGTATATATGTATTTAAGTAAGTGTGTTCGGGTAAAATCTTGCAACTGAATTTTAAAGCAGTTATTCTCCACCGATTAAGATGAAATTTTGCAACACGTTTAGTTTGGATGACAATGCATGGTTAGCTAGGTGACGTCATTCTAAATCCCATATGGCGGACGGCCCAAGATGGTGGACTAGTTATTTTTTGTGCATGCCATGATATGGGTATCAAATGAAAGGGTTTGCAGAGAAGAATACGAAAAAAGCTTGTTTTAAAAAAGATTTTACTATGCATGTCTTCCAAAAGAGCGTTTTCCAAGCAGCCAAACTGTGCGGAAAGTGTCACTTTTTTTTACTAGTGCTTTTTACTTTCCTGTACTATTTTAATTTTTAACTCCAACGTCAGCCCGCCGCATACAGTTTTTATTATTTGAGAAAAGTTTTAAAAATTAGTTAAGTACAGATTATCATTCATAAAAGGTAAAACAAAACTAATACTTCATTTAAGACGTTTTTAATTACTCTAGATTTTTTTGATCAATAAATTAATTTTAAATATTCATTAAATATGTTTGGCAGAATGAATATTTTGCTCGTGCCTTTTTGCGTTACGACGGGACAGCTATTTGCACATGCGCAGTAGATATGCCCGAGGAACTATGAACTATTAGTTAATCTGTGGATATGCTGAGCGCCCTTGAATAAGCGCCATTTTATTAATTTCTTGCGTGGTTCAGATATATTTTTTATTTCCTCGCACTATGCATAGTAAAATGTTGTACGATACACGTGCGTAAGATGATTTCCGACTCGTGTCGATTTATCCACTCATCGGAAATCACCTACTTTCCGCACTTGTAGCATAAATAACTATTCTAGTGAATAATTTTATTATATCAGACCATACATTCCAGCACCAACGTACCACATTGTCTTATAGAGAAACCTAAGTATACGAATTACATACTTACTAGGCTTTTGTACCAATAATCCCTGTCATCATTCCCTTAATACAAGGTAGTGCTACATTGCCCCAGGATAACGACCCTAGCGAAGCCTGAGCAACTAACTAAATGATAGCACATGAAGCTTTAAGCTCATCTAAGCAGCTTCGTCTAAGCCGGAATCGAACCGGTTGCCGCAGTTATAGAAGTATTAAGAAGCTACAGAGCGCACTTACGGAAGCGTGAAATATGCATAACTGCAAGTGGACAGATGTAAACAGTACATTTGAGATATGACGGAAATCTATCGACTATTCAGGTTTTGAGAAAATCGTCAAAGGGGAAGACTGATGACAAAGTTTCTCGAGGATAAGCCAACCCAATACTTCAACGTTTATTTTTGAAGAGTGATATTATTGATTATCACAATAGTACTGTGATTTATTGTTGGGTTTTTTATTTGTTAGTTATGTCATCATCATTATTAACATTTCAGGCGAAAGAGGTCCACTGCGTTATACTAAACCAAATGGCCTGTGTTTGAAATACTTTCTAGTTTATTTAATCAACCCCCGATGGAAGAAGAGTGGTATTATAAGTTTGACGTGTGTACCTATGTATTCGTGTATCTGTTTGTGGCATCATAACCCCTAAACGGATGAACCGATTATGATTTCGCTTTTTTTGTTTGAAAGGTGACTTCCTTAGCTATAATTGATGAAAATCGCTTCAGCCGTTCAAAAGTTATGGGCGTTTTACTGTTTCTATAATAATACTGTTTATATCGTTTCATAATTACGTGTTCAATAGATTGTCGATCAAAGCGTGTCTACTACTAGATAAATTATGTAGCATGAAATAAAAATAAATTATTTTTATTTTACTAGTTTTCAAATGGTTTTCCAAAAACATAACCCTTTCCTTGCAGTCGGGTAAAAATCAATAGCACTCTAATAGTTCTATTCATCTTAGTTATTCAAAGACAGCATCTATACCCTACACCTTGCCTTATTTATACTCATAGGCCTCGGCGTGTGTTGGTCTAATATGTTGCGTTAGATTAATGCACCAATCAAGAAACTCATTAAAATCGAAGATGAGCCCGGCCACATGTGAGGTTGAAATACTTTATCAATAACGTTGGATGTGTACAAAACAATTTATGTTCCTAAGAATAGTTTAATCACACTAATATTATTCGCCTTTGCGAGTATAACAAGTTTGCGAGTGTGTTTGTATGTTTGTTGCTCAATCACGCCAGAACGGCTGAACGGATCTGGATGAAATTTGGCACAGAGATAGATTATAGTCTGGAATAGCAAATATGATCTTTTTATCCTGGGAATATGTTCCCTCGGGATAATTTTCGACGTACACGCGGGCGAAGCAGCTGGCGGAAGCTAGTATTCATATATATATATATATATATATTTTAAACAAAAAATGTTGTTTCACTCTCGGAATCTCTTCCTGTATCGTGGGTGCGTTTACAAACATATAAACTTACATACACAACACCCAGAGCCGGCACAACTATCTGTAGGTCATACAAATATTTGTTCCGTGTGGGAATCGAACCCGCGACACGCAGCGCAGCAGTCAATTGCTCAACCACTGCGCCAACCATGCGCCCCAATAAATGAATAAATCTATACTATTAATATTATAAAGACGAAAGCTTTTTTGTTTGTTTGTTTGTACCGAATAGGCACCGAAACTACTGGACCGATTTAAAAGAATCTTTCACCAATAGAAAGCTACATTATTCCTGAGTTACATAGGCTATTTTTTAATCCCGAAAACGGGTCCTGTGGGGTGGTCCACGGGAGCAAAGCCGCGGGGAACAGCTAGTATTGTATGAATAGATAAGATGAATACAGAAGTGAGTTATTTAGTCCTTAATTCGTGTTCCCGAAAGAGGAGGAAGGCAGAGGGCAAGAAGTTTTTACAAGCATTTATTTATTTAACTACATTGTGTATGTAAGTGTGTTCGGGTCAAATCTTGCAACTGAATTTTAAAGCAATTATCCTCAACCGATTTAGATGAAATTTTACATACACGTTTATTTTGGATGACAATGCACGGTTAGCTTAGTGAATTAATTCTAAATTCAATATGGCGGACAGCCCAAGATGGCAGACTAGTTATTTTTTGTTCACTGCCATGATATGGGAATCAAATGAAAGGGTTTGCTGAGAAGAATACGAAAAAAGCTTGTATTAAAAAAGATTTTTAATGGATAATTTATTTTCGTGAGCAGGTTACAAAACTTGGCGGTGTAGCTCATGTAGTTCAATATTTTTCATTACATAATTAAATAGCCTTTGTCACTGTCCTTTTAAACAATGGCTTATGGACAATGTGCCACAATTTCTACATCCACAAATAAATCGTAGCCTAAGAATTTTAAAATATCTAACTTTGGGTGGGTGACTACATAACCGCCCTGCTAACTCAAATTAAGTAAATTGAAGGACAAATATATAGATCAACCTTCCATATTAATAACCAGAATGAATAATTATAATAACAAACCAGTTGATACGAAAAGCGTAGTTAAAGGCCTAGATACGAATCGGTAACACGAAAGATTTAAAATTATAATTATTAACAACTAACCAGTTACTTACATTTGCATCTATTAACACGACTTATGTTATATTGTTTTAGCAAATAGCAATTAGGGCTTTTTATGTTTTTATTATAATATGATGAACTTTTCAAAAATAATGGCCAAATAAAATAATTGAAATATGTAGTACATATTTTGATGAGTCTTTATCTTGATTTCTACCTGTTTCTATCTAGAATCTGTTTAGGAAGATAAAGATAAAATAAATATATATTTGCTCCAAACACATGCAAGAACATATAATACGTGCATGCATGATAACATTGAAAAAACAAAAAATTCGGACATGTTTGCCACCTAATATGGCATGCAAATATTTAAAAAGTTAATATGATATGAACGGTTTCACAAAATGAATTTAAACACAATAATTTAAAAATGTCAACGATAAAAAATAATGTCAAAATATCAATCAAATGTCAAATAAAAACATCGAAATACCTAATAAACAATTTTAAGAAACTGACATAATTAAAGACTTCTATAGTCCTACGCATACAAAAAAGATAGACCAGAAGTAATCAATCAAAATTAATGAAAACTGGACACTGGGAGCAGGAAATTCTGACTGAGGTCACATTTTTATTATAAGAATAAGTACCTACTTTGTGGGTACACATTTCAAAAGTAACCGCCAGATAACATAAAAATAAATGTCGTTAACACCTGTCTACCAATATATATATGCAATATTTCAAAACGATACAACAAAAAAATGTAAAGGCAGTATCGCTAACACGATCAAAACAAACGAATCGCGGTAAGGGGCGTCCGTAACCCTTTCACTTGGCATTCAGTAATGAGTTAATATCTCATAAACGCGTGGACCGATTTACATGAATTACACGTATATAATGGTTCTACTTCATTTGATACCAAAATATACAAAAATCATGTTTTCAAGTTACGTAAGGTAAGTGCAAGTCGGATCAATGACCTTATTTGTTTTGTTATCTGGCGGAGAGCTTAATCCATCTGAACTAAATAACATTAGCTAGGTTTTGGTTCCAGTCAATAGTAGAACAAAAAGTTTCGAACTTAAACTTAGTCTATACCATAACCATTGCGGCCTACCGAACTTCAGCAGATTTCGATTTACAACACGCGTTGTGTTGTATCTTCAAAATCTTCGCAATCAACAGCTGACTAAAAACATTTCTATATATTATTTCACTGCATATGTTTACTTTGCAAAACTAACGACCTTGATACGCAACAGATGGCATACAAATCATTATACCTACTACATCATTTTAATAATTTAATTACGTAAAACCACACATGTGTGTGTTAACGTGTCTAATAACTCATTATTACGTCAAGTAGTACAAATGTTTGTTACCTCATTTTTTGTAGAATATCACAAAATAGAGGTACAGAAGATCAACTCTATACAACGAGCTTTACGCTTCACGGTACAGCTAATGCAAACGTACTCACGAGTTGCATTTTTTTTGAGATTGGTGCCGATTATCATTTTAGAAAGCTACCTACATATTATATAGGATTTTTCTCTTATAAAATTAGGAACGGGCAGACAGGACTTACTTGAGCTGTAAATTTTCGTTGAATAGCTACTTAGTAAATATATTACCTAGATAGTTGAAAACGTATCGATCTTAAACATGGCGAAGTTGAAGGTATGCCTACTAAGCTAACACATTTAAGAAATCTTCAACTTAGTTCACATAAATGTCAGTCAGCGTTCACTGCCGTTCTTTTTTGAAGCCGTCTGCCACTCATACATACCGGGTTACTCAAAGCTAAATTTTATTATTCTTTGAGTGCCTTTTGGGAACTTTGGTTCCCAAAACAATTGCTTTGCTAATTAACACTCAAGGTCATAATGTGACAAATTGTTAAGCACGCGTTATCTGCTGTGATTGGCTGTTGAAAATAAATTAAACCAATCACAGTAGTTAACCGGCGATTATTCGATCCGATAAACGAGCTTCGAGAAACCAAAATGGTTATTCTCTAAATTTAAACAAGACAATTGGCGCCACTGTCGTACTCACGCGTCTCTGTGTGCGTGCGCCTGTTTTCGCTCCTTTTATAATTCTATTGTAGATAGCTGTCCTTCTGTACTTTCCTATTTTGTGGTAACATTTTGTTTTATTATGATTCAGTCTGGTAGGTACACTATCTATCTGGCTATCGTAAGATAGACACTTGCGTTACAGGTGTGATGTATCGTATGATATATTTCTAGTGCATTTAATATGAGAACTCGTGAGAATTTACACACAATGATTTCTATCGTGTTAGTAAAATTTGCATATCTAGTAGCAATCAAAAATTGCATCATAGAGCCTTTTTAACACGCTTTTATTAGCTTGGTATTTATCTATGTATCAATGTAACGGAATCTTTGAAAGTGATTTTCACCCCCTTGAAAACGTCGGGTTGATTAGAAACTTTGCACACCTATCAAGGACCGATGACAATGCAATAATTTAATCAAAGTCAAAGTCAAATATATTTATTCAACTAGGCCAATAAGCGGCACTTCTGAAAGTCGAAAAAAAAAAAATTACAAGTAATAAAAGTTGATTCTACCGTGCCGCGTTTAAATTGTTTGTCCCATTAGCCTTACCAAGATCTTCAGGATTAGCGACTTTTTAGTAGTTTAATTTACCATTAAAGCGTGTTTTTTAGTTTTTAGAACTCTAATTTAATATATGAGCATAATTGTAAATTCTCAGTTAAGAATATATAAAGTTTAATAGAACATAACACCACGCCTGTCTATATTGCCCGATGGGTTGTACTTGTACAACTTTTATCCAAAATATTTTTCCGTCTGTGTCTGGCCAGCACCACAGATTTTCTTGGTTTTTGTTTTGCAGTAACAACTATTTGAATATTAGCCGACTAATCGATTTAAATAACCCGCAGAATGCAGGTGTCGACATAAACGCATTAAATCTAAGCACCGCTGAGGGATTGTAACCTACATTAGGTATGTAGTAAAAAAGTAAAAAAATATTCATGATAACGAGACAAGTAATTCTATTGTGGACGTAAGTTTTATTCATAAGCTTACGCTGTGGCGACATCTGTCCTTAATTCAAATGCTTATGATACCCAACGCGCCGCGAAACTAGTATTGCAACGTTGAAAAGACAGTAGCTTGTCGCCTAATAATCCCAATTTACTGTAAGGTTGCCATTTTGTGACGCCAGAGGCTGCTGGCTGGTTTCAAAGTAATCCAAATCCTCAGTGACGCTTGCTCCAATATTATAGAGATAAAATTATTTGTCTGTGTCATCATCATCATCAACCTTTTAATGTTCCCACTGCTGGGACACAGGCCTCCCCTCTGTGAAAGATGGAATAGGCCGAACCTACCACGCGGAGCCAGTGCGGGTTGGTCAACCTTTATTTAAAGTTTTTATACCTTCCCTATACTCTTTCATGTATCAGAGATGACGCTGTGTTCGCAAAACGTATGGGAAAACCAATACAAAAAAATGTTTTTTCGTTAATTTTTCCGATGATTTAATAGTTATTCTGTTATACGGGACGGTGATAAATCGAACCAATAAAATATATATAAATCAGTCCAGCTGTTCTCGAGGTATAAATGATTTAAATAACCCGACTTTGTTTTTATATATAGATTAATTTATCCTCGCACTTGCACGCCTTGCAACAGTTATACTAATGGACATCTACAAGTCCAGGTTCCCTCACGATATTAATATGAATATGAAAGGTAACTAACCTGTGTCTAACTCTGCTGTTAATCTGTCGCACCTCACGACCACCGCTGCTTTCTCCGTCGCTGCCCGATCCTGGCACCTCCATTGTGTGTATCGACATTGACTTGCTCACCTAAAAACAAAACAGAGGGGGTGACCATAAGCTCTTAGAGTAAGGTTATTTTGAGTGTGCGTAATGAACAGATATGTACGACTTGTTTACATACACCTGTCCCTTTTTTAAAGTCGAACTTTGATAGTTTACGTCAGTGTACGGGGATAGAGCAGTAAACACACTGCTTTTATGTTGTTATATGCTGCTTTTGTGAAGCTTACAACCAGAGGGTCTTTAAGTCAAGAGTGAATAGGTTACTTCTAGGCTAGCCTGCTTCACCGTCGACAACATCATCGCTTACCATCAGGTGAGATAGCGGTAAAATTGTGTGTAAAGGGAATCTAAAACTATCTGAGAGTATTCTCAGCAGCAACTAAAAGTATGTTGTATAAGTAGAGGCAAGTGGTACAAAAAAAATCATTCAAAAGTGCTGAGTACCATTACAAGGTCTGAATATGAATGCTGGGTTGAATGGGCACAACACTTTGATTAGAAATTTAACTGTGACACCACTTTATTGGTTTCAAACAAAACATCGTTTTTTAGAGTTCCGTACCCAAAGGGTAAAAACGGGACCCAATTACTAAGACTCCGCGGTCCGTCTGTCTGTCTGTCACCAGGCTGTATCTCATGAACCGTGATAGCTAGACAGCTGAAATTTTCACAGATCATGTATTTCTGTTGCCGCTATAACAACAAATAAAAACAGAATAAAATAAATATTTAAGTGGGGCTCCCATACAACAAACGTGTTTTTTTTGCCGTTTTTTGTGATAATAGTACGGAACCCTTCGTGCGCGAGTCCAACTCGCACTTGGCCGGTTTATTTATTTGAATCATCTTTGCAACCCATACTTATTGTACTTGGAATAAACTGACTTTGAATGCGCTACAAAGGATTGTTTGAAACTTTCAAAGTGATATACGAGTAAATGAGAAATGAGTTAAGGCGATATATACACCACAATGCTAACGCAGTACTGGCCGTGCGCCCGCTCGATGCCAAAATATCAAAGTTGAACCTCCTTTTGAACAGTTTTGTTTGCAAAATATTATTTGATTTACATATGCTATGTTAGTTATGAAGAAATACCAGCCCTCAATTATTCTGTGTAAAAATATTTTTAAACATCCAAGTCGTTTTGGAGGAATTTTCAAAAGTTTCAAAAATTATCGTGTTGTTATTTTTTTTTTAAAGCAAAACTATTAGTTACACGTAAAAACCTTGTGTTCAAAATTATGTACATGAATCAGTAATTTTTTTTTTTTTCAAACCTTTTAACCTAGCCGTTACTAAGGAGTATGCTTTAGAAAGTTGCCGTTTTACGGCACTAAAGCGTATGTAGGCCCTTAACTATATCTATTAACAAAATTATATAACACTTACTGGTGGAATGTATTTTCTGACGGCAGCAGCCAACTCATCGATTGTCTTCTCCTTCTTCCCTGGATCTAAGCCGAAGAACTTAGCCTTCGCCGCTTGATTCAGCGCAGAAATCTTCAGGATTTGAGGAGGAGGTATTTCTTGTACAGGAGGAGGAGTCACCTTTTCCGCAGGCCTTCGTAATTTCCCCAGTTGTATAGGCTCGTCCATCTTTTTGACGAACCTCCTGTATCTGGTCTGATCTTCCTCTTTTTTCGCTTCTTCGGAGGGTTTTCGACCAAGTTTGCCGAGCATCGGGATTTTCACGTCTGGGTTTTTCGCTTGTGTTAGACGCTCCTTCAATTCATTCGCTCCTGGTAGCTTGATCTTGCAGGGGAATGGTTCTGGGTGACGAGGTATGTCGGATTCTGTCCTGGAGGCTTTTAGCTTGTTCGGTTTGCGTTGGAACCTTCGTGGCTTAGGGTCTGGAAGCTCATCGGAACTGTCGGATGAGGAGCAGCTCTTTTCTGATGATGACACACTGGAGGCTGAGACTGAGTCTTCGTCTGAGGAGCTATCGATGCCCTCGTCTTTTAGGCCCTGGAAAACGAACAGTGTCCGTTAGTGAAATTGAACAGCTTCCTTCAGTGAAATTGCATGGCGTTGATTTCAGTTCAGAGAGAATTGAACCTTGTTGGTTTTTTATACATATAAGTAATCTAGTTTCATCAATGTAGCTAGTCTTTCGACCATTACAGAACGTTAACCGTGCCAATTTTTTCAACATTGACAGCACCTTTATGTCGTAGCAATAAGGTCGGTTTTCGTACATCAGTTCTTACAACTGACGTTCTTGGGGATGACCCTAAAAATCCGGAATATTTCTTAAACAATTTCAAACTAACCTTTCTCAATAGACGGATGTCCTATACAAATACAATCAATGACAAATATTGGCAGCTCACAATACAATTTACATTGAAACCATAATAATGCAAATTTGAGCCAAAATAGTTACTGCTGCATACCACAAGCATTACACACTACCTACTCGGTACTACTGGGCTATTTTTATAGACTATAGCTAAAGTACTTATGGCCTATTTTTGTATGAATATCAATAACGGTCTGGACTATACTACGATACTATCGGTTCTGTAATGGGTTTAAAATTGGGACGATAAGAAACGAACTATTTATTATTATTTATGTGTGAATTGTGGACTAAGTCGACCATTACAAGCTTTTATTTAGTTTTAACCGTCCCGGTGTGCGTGTGTGTAATCAAAGCTTGCAAAGGTCATTGGGCATAGTCTGACCCGCTTTACGAAGAATGGCAGACATTAACCAAAATAGTTTGAAATTAAAGAGAATAATGTGACCTTTCATTGCATAAATTCATTTGAATCGAAATCGATGGAGAATCAACCAACCGTTTATAAAAAAATTGTCAAACGGTTTCAGAGGAGTTTATTTTTCGTCTGTACATTTTGTTAAAAATTTGGTATTTCCTTAAACTTTCCGTACGTCATTACTTTCCAGAATTTGATCGTTATTAGCGACACTATCGGATCGTGTAATAATCAGCGTTTTATTTTTTTTCAAAATCAACGGGTTCGATTCCTGGCTAAGAATATTGAGTTTTCAAAACTCCCATGATACAGTTTTAGTTTTCATCAAAACGGTACCAAGATGACCAATGACCTTTGATCCAGTTCCCGGTGTTCGATTGAGCTGAATTTTCATTCACAATTGCATCTCGTGACAATGCATTTTTTTATATAAATGCTTGTTGTAATGAATGGATCCTACGTTGAGAACATAATATACCAACAATACATATTACAGACTAACCTGTAGATCTAGAACAGATCAAAACGTATTTTGCACCGCTTGTGAACATAGATTGTCTAGAAAGATAAATAAAAGGCTTGAAACTAAACGCATTCATTTGTTTCTTGGTATGAACGTTCTGTTTCACTCTATTGTTAGGGTTTCCTATACATACAATTCGTTATTTAATACTGTTTATATCAAGCCACCAAGAGCAGTGGTAGCCCAGTGGTAACAGCCTCGACTTACGTGTATAGGTCGTGGGTTAGAACCCAGGTAGGCGCATTACTTTGTGTAAGTTATTTCATCACCACTGCTCTTAAAACGCTGAAGGAAAACATTGTGAGGAAACTGGCATATCCTAGAACCAAAAATTCGAAGACATGTGACATCCACCAACCCACACTGAGCCCGCGTGGTGGATTATGGCCCATTCCCTCTCAGAGAGGAGGCCTGTGTCCCAGCAGTGGGGAAATGAAAAGGCTGATGGTGATATCAAGCCACGGGACTATCTCCCTTGGAGAAAGTAAGCCAGTATCCCCACAGTGGGAATATTTTAGACTGGTTAGACCTATGTATGTTCTATTTTTCAGGGCGAAATAGTATATTATGCAACTAGTGAATAAAGGACGGTTTTAAAGCGAGGGTCATAGATGAATCACGAACAAGTGAAGGATTCTATCAACTTAATCACGACCGTAGGGAGTGATTCATGATGATTAAATCACGAGCATAGCGAGTGATTCAAGTGTTAGAATCCTGAGCGACGCGAGTGATTCATGGCCCTCGATATAAATCCGTTTTATTCAAGAGTTGCATACTATATTTTATACCATGACTACGAGAAAAAGACAGATTTAAGCGAAAAGCACAAGGAATAATAATAAATAAATGTTTTATTACCTTCAAAATTTACAAAAAATGTTAAAACTCAGGGTTTCACATTTTTTGTAAATTGAAGCTGAGCTAGGTAACAGCATCTGTGTTTCAGGGGCCAGTGACCACCTCCGTTACGTTACATACTTATAATTAATTAAACAACAATGTAATTAGTATTAGAATTACAACACAAATAAGTATTCACTAAACATCCCAGACTAAAATCAAAATCATGAAAATCATTATTGAAATTCTAAATATTCACAAACTGAAAATTAAATCGATGAAGAAGTTTGAAAGTCGAAAGTTCTTTGCACAAGGAGTTCGTATAGAGTATTTTATGCGCATGGAGGTTGTATAGCATTGAGATGGACGTCGAATATATATTGGTGTGTTCTAAATTCAAACACCAAAACAGTGAGGAAAAATGCTTTTTATTCACTGTTTTCAGTGAATAAAATAAGCTTTTTAGAGGGGGAATGGTATAATAGTACATTATAGTACAAGTGCGTAATGTTGGTGATTACCGCTGAGGCGCCATTGAGACCCGAGTCTTTAGGTGAGGGTCTTAAGAGAGCCGAGGACGGTAATCATCAATACACACGTGTATCATACGACGTTTTTCAACACACTTGTAAAGAAAATAATACAAAAAAATCATTTTCAACTGTGAAAACGAGTTGTGAAAATTTTTTCGTAATGGCGGGGTAAATTAATCAGTACAGGAAAACTGTCAATGGCGATCGGCCATAGACTAAAACAATGAGGTTACTTTTTTTTTAGGTTTTCGCGTATAGCGTTTTAGCCACGTACAAAATGAGTTAATTTCAAGTTTTATTTATTGCAGAGAAACAAAAGTTATATTTGAGGGCAAGTTTTATTTATTAAACACGTACAAGTTGAAATTATATAGTTGAATACGAAGTTGCATGAAATGAGCAAGCAATATGTTAGGTTCTAGCATTTTGCTGAATTGTTTGACTAGATGCTATGCCACATTTAATGTATTTAACCTCTTGTGTACCGGCATTCGAGACACAATGATAAAGCCATTGTGTCTGGTTTAGATCTGCGTTCCATACAAGAGGTTAATGGATATCATGGAAATAGTAATTACTACCCATATCATGTTATGGATATAGTAAGTACTACTTCCATGACAGGAATAGAAAGGGATTAATGTCGAATGGGACACTTTTAATTGATTAACAGTGTTACATTTTATTATATTGAAAATACTTCAATTTTAACTGGATTAGAATTAATGACTTATTTTATTAATTTTCATTGGATTGATTTGTGACACTTTTAAAATTAGTTTATTTTAAAAGTATTTAAAATGAAGGCAGGAAACCATTAAAAAAAAAACTGTAACTCACTTGTGAATAATAGCAATGAAAAAGTCACAGTTCGATTACAGGTATCATTATATGCCTAATTGCGGTGAAATTAGAGCCACTTTATGAGCAAGTGTGTTGAAAAGAAATATTAAGGCCGCCCATTGTGTCACCCAGTGTAATGTTTTCTTCGTCTATATATTCTGTAACTTATATGGTGTACATAATAAAGAGTAAAAAAAAAAAAAAAAAAAAAAAAAAAAAAGCTTACATATACTTTATCAGGAATAAAAATTATTTAAAAAATAGTTCATTCACTTGGTCAGAACGAACTACTCGTTTCTTAAAACGAGAATGATCTTTGCCCAGGAGTGGGGCAGAACAAGCTAGCAAAAAAAAGCTGGTCAACCATTTTATTTTCAATCAGCCATTGCTGTCTCACTGCTGTTCAAAGACCTACAGCCTAATTGTGTAAGTGAATTCGGCGATGAAAAGGGTTTGATCCCATAAAAGAGTATGAACAATCGACCAATCACATTGACGGAAGTCCACATCGCGACTTTCATCAGGCTTGTGATTGGTCAATTGTTCATACTCTTTCGTGGGGTCAAACCATTTGCCATTCCGAATTCACTTACGCAATTAGGCTGCGGGTTCCAGAAGGCATATGAGATCTTGAAGGACTCGGGGGAGCAAATCAACCATTTTATTAACTCTTAGCCAAAACTTATTTTTCTAAATAAAATACTAAACAACTGTATACTAACTGTACAAACCTCTGAGCTTTCTCCTTTAGCCAAGGTCTTGGGTCTGGGAGGCACAACAGTGGACCCAGACTTTAGGATGCCCCTCACTTCAGGAGTTATCATCCTCTGAGCTCGCTCCGTCGGCGAATCGTCGTCTAGGTCTGAAAAATAACATTTTAGTTAGGAACTGGATTGGTAGAAGTATGTTCCCGTAAATACAAAGCACCCCGTAGAATAGCGATGGTACATCCAGTAATATATAGTTGATTAGTGAAGCCCATTAGTTGGGAAAGGACGGTAGTTGTCAATTTACGTGTTTTGTGCTTAATAATATTACTATAGAAAGAACAGCTTTAGGAAGTTTTAGTTACGTCTAGAATGCACTACAATTTGTTTTCTTATGTACCTATATTAGAACCGCATCTTAGCGAATAGTGTATAAAAAAAAATGTAAAGTTGTGTTTTTAGGGTTCCGTACCCAAAGGGTATTACTAAACTAAGACTCCACTGTCCGTCTGTCTGTCTGTCTGTCACCAGGCTGTATCTCACGAACCGTGATAGCTAAACAGATGAAATTTTCACAGATTTATTTTTGTTTCTGTTGCCGCTATAACAACAAGTACTAAAAGCAGAATAAAATAAATATTTAAGTGGGGCTCCGATACAAAAAACGTGATATTTTTGCCGTTTTTTGGGATAGTGGTACGGAAACCTTCGTGCGCGAGTCCGATTCGCACTTGGCCGGTTTTTTATCGATGTTTTTAAAAATCTTTGAGGAGCTAAAACACATCACAAAGAGAAACGTTTAGCAATAAATCATTTGAAAAACAATGTAACATTATACTAAAAAAAACTAAAATAAATCTTGCTATCCCGTCCCCGCCTACGTATCTGTGACGCGACCTTTCAAAGCGACCTCATGGATTTTGACAGATTCCATGTCTAGTTGACGTAACACACCATCATATAAAAAGTATTCGTGCGAAATACACAGTATAATAATATTGATGAGTAACATTGAGCAAGCCAATGACTAACTGGATTATTTAGCTCAAATATAATACACTGTGGTCTGTTAAATATTTTATGATTAATGTCAATATCTCAGTGGACGTCACGGATTATTCGGATCACGCTCGGCGGTGCATGCACTCAAGTGTAATTGTTACTCAAGCTTCGTAACGTTACGTCTCTCTGACAAAATAACTCTGCAATAACAGTAATCAGTCATGAAACATAATAAAAATAACTCGACCAAATAACGGTTAAATTATACCAAACTACACAACACAACCTAAATTGTTAAAATAATTCGTACAACAGAACGTGCAAATAATCGTGCGAGTTAGACATCATGCGCAGGATAACAACACTTACGACTACGGTGTGATTAGTACCAATCGAACCCACAGCAGCGAAACTTCAAGCAAACGACAAAATCAAACTCATAATAATGAACAAATCAGACCTAAGCTCCTAAACTTTGCGTTCTGCCTCATAATATACTCTAAAGACGTATTCTTGGCGCTAGCCGAGCGGAACAGCTCCATTTTCAATTGAAAATCGTTATTACGGGGTACGTCCTCGTGGGTGAGGGACTTGGTGAGGCGTTCGTTCTGCTCCATGGCCTCCTGGAGCTGGCTGGCGAGCACTGGCATGGTGCGGAGTCTCCCGGCACGAGCAGCCCGGTCCTCTCGTGCCCGTACGGCCCCAGCAACAGGCGGCTTGTGCGTCAGCTTCGAGTTAAACATCTTCATCTTCTCCGACAGAGACATCTTCGCCGGATCGTCTTCGTCTAACTTAGCTGCCACCGGTGAGTGTGCGTATTTACATAACATTGTGCAGTTGTGTGTTTACGATAGAGCCCGGGACATACACATAGTAGAGTAGTCGAGGACATGCAAAAAAGAAACAAAAGCCGACGGTACATAAGACAGGAAGCGGTTCTTGAATGTAATGCAAATTTTACATGCCATTGAACGATTGGTTTACTTTAAAAATTGAATTTTGAAAATTAAACGAAACTCAAAATAAAAATCTTTTGGAACTGCGTTATCCTAGTATGAAATATGTGGAGACTTACCATCTTCGTCTCTGTCTAGCACGTTGGCAGTGCTCTTGGACTGAGGAAGAGGGAGGGCCTCGTCGGAGGGCTCGGTTGGAGCGATTTCGGGCGCCGGGAAGGAGATCGGCTGGCTCTTGAACCTGTCCGCCACGGAAGGTCCCTCCTTTAACTTGGAGCGACTGTGACGAAGCAAAGGTTTTGGTGTTCCTGAAACGAACATTGCACAACATTATAACAGGGCAAGGTAAGAAACACTATAAAATGTGACTCACAAAATCCGAAATCTCGAATCATCTAGATTATAATTGGATTCTATAAAACGGATATCTATAAATGAGTTACCGATATCCATGCTACTTTCGGCGGTTATGAATTAAAATGTAGTGTACACCAAGTTTACTTTTAAGAACATCTGTTTTACGATGTATTCATAAAGGTTGACCGAGTGTAAATATTACCTTTGGCTTGTTGCTGCAGCTGTTGCCACATGCTGGCGCGGGCGACCACACTGTTGGACTTGACGAGGCCAAGTGCGAACCCGGTGGGAGGAAGGGACCCTTCATCGTCACTTCCTGCGTCCTCGGGACTCCTAGGAGCCTCGGTCTCAGTGGACTTCCTCTCACGGTCCATGGCAAGAAGACCGCGCTCGATAGATGAAGACGACCACTCGTTGCTACTGCTGTTTGTCGCGTGATTCTCCCTGATCTCCTGGCTCTCGATCAAGCCAAGCTCCTCGCCTGGAATGTTCAGAGAATTTTCGTTAAAGAGAGGAAATACTACGCCCGCATGTCAAGAGCAAGCTATCGAAAGTGTGCAATTCTACCTATTCGACCGTTTTTCACTTGCTCAATGCCAACCACGAATTCCGTAAAAAACGACACAAATCGCTTAATAACCGATTAATCTACCTTCAAGTAATGCAATGACGTTTGACAAAGAACACGTGCATTACATTGACCCAAATAAGTGGGCCGAGAGACATCTGCAAGGTTATACTGTGTTTATTTTCAAAACCGACCTAATACGAATAGCGGCGCATTCGGTAAATCTAATTTTACCAAACAGAACGTAAACAAACCGAAAAGTTAAAGCCGGCGCTGGACACAACTGATCACTTTCACATGCTTACTTTATGACACTGACAGTTGTGACTTTTGGACGCACTAAATAAGCCTAACAATGTTTTACATGATAGCTCTGCACGCCCGTTCCGACAAAAATAAGTTTACGAGTTTAATAAACTAACCAATAGGCCAACGTCATTAGTGAATATCAGAGAAACACTCACCGGAATGTGGTCCGGAATCTCTGGAAGAAGCGCGGTTGTACACTCCACTGTCACAAGACACATTCAGGCTCCAGTTGTCGGCCTCAGCTTGCTGGCGCTCGTCGTCCTCCAGCGCGCGACTGTCCTCGTCCAGCGCGATGCGGACTTTATTCACTTCTTGTTCTATTTCATCCAACGTCGACTGTTTCCTTGCAGCGTTCACGTCGATGTTTTCGAAGTCTAGAAATGTGGCTTCGCCGTAGCTGTCGTCCTTGGTACTGCCGCCGTCCGAGAAACAATTTCCAGCTGTCGGAGACTGGGCAGCGAACGAGCTCACGCCGTACGGTGGTGAGTCCAAAGCCTGCGCGAAGTTTTCGAAGGGATCTCGTTCGGGTTCCCCCGGTAGGGGATAAGGGCCCCTGGTAGAGGGAGCAACACCGGACTCGACGGGTCGGCTCGGAAAACTACAGCCCGCGGGGCCGAACGCTTGGAAACGCGCTTGGCCCGGCTCCAAACTGCGAAATGAGAAAAGAAACGTTTTAAAGTAGAACACACCCGTACATAAGAGAGAGACGGTCGCTGTTTCAGCTCGCCTTCATAAATTTCGATGAATTATGGCGTGAGTGATTGGATCGGCGTCGCCGATCTATCGTTTTAGGGAAGTTTGACACCATCGGCAATATCATCTAAATATAAATGTCTGTTCTCGATCCGAATGTTATCGATCGAGGTTCGATCTCAATACGATTTACTGCTGGGCTCCCGACGGTCATGAAGGTTTTCTATGAGTTGTTTTTATAGTTTCGCGGATAGTACTACAATATTTACTTCCATACTTACCATATGTTATTCGGTATTCTATTCGACTCATAATACGGGAATAATTTGGAACAGATTGCGCAGTGAGTGATTGCTGAAATTTTCTGTACGAGTGCAGTTTAAAATGTAGATAACATCGGACGATAGGTGCATTTCAATGGATAGCATTAAGGGCGCGGGAGCAGGCGCACAGCCGGGTCGCTCATAAAACTCTTGATGCGTGCTTTGAAGCACAACAGAGCCAGAAATAGTGCTTGACCCACTAACGACTGGAACGCTTATTTCCGTCATCAAGACAGCGCCCGCTCGGCGAATGTTACCGCACCATGTCGAACCAATGCTAATTACAATTAATTAATGAAATCGAAAAGAAAACCAAAGCCACTTGATGGAAACAACTGTTGATTCAACGCAACAGATGATGAAGGCAATCAGTTCCCAACGACTAATGGCATATTTGGATTTATTCTTATTATAGTTCTTCGAGACAACGCCAAGTCGCGGGATGAATTATACGGTAGCATTTGTTAAGTAGGTAATGCCAACGCTATAAAAAGATGTTTTGTCAACAACAATCAAGGGAATATAATACAACATGAGGTACATTCCTCCCATAATGACTACAAATTTCAATAACAATGAACCATTTCCATGGGAGTCTTTTAGAAGATGTTTCTTTTCAAATATTATCTTAACATTTACTTTGTGTGAAGGATGTTTGGAAATATATTTTACATAACATGAAGCTTAATAAATATTCATTAATATTTTTGTAGTATAACTATTTAATTGCTTCAGATGGCTACAAAACATCAATCAAATCGCGAAAGCAGCTAGTTAACAGAATAATGATTGCTTTATTATGTGAAGGAGAACAATAAGAATATTTTGATTGCTTTTTGTGAAAGACCTATATTTCACTCTGCCATAAGCAGGACAAGCGAGCTAGCGATGTAGTTGTGACTAATCGTCAGAAGAAGTAACGGATTACTTACAATTCTTTGAGCGGACAATCCCAAATTAAACGATGCATTGCTGCTTGGAATCCGTGCACAGGCAGTCGCAATTTTTTTATTCGAACAATTTAACGTGTATCTCCACAGTCCAAATTTAATTCTTACGCTGTTACTGCGAGCGTGAATCAAACAGTAAACTGAGGCAAAGGCGATGATGTTAGAACGACGAAAAACACAAATTAACACAAAGTTTGTGTAAGGTTTTCATGAAGCAGTTAATTACGAAAACATCGTCTAGAATTCTCATTAGAGCTAAAGGATTAACCTTCAAAGACTTAAACTCGATCAATAGAGGAATCTAAGAGAAGCGAGTGGCTTTGTTTGGATTTAAATGAAGTTCCTACTTTGAATATGCGCTTTGGTAAAGCTTCTACAAATGTTGAAACAATCTAAAGCCTGAACCAACAAATACACGTTTCTTTATTTACTTAATAAAAGCTTGTTTTACCACGTGTTCGATGAACCTACACGAATAAAAGATTACTTCCAATTGCAGTAGGAAATGATAATGCAAACATGAGCAAGAAAATAATAACATTTTATGATGACTAACCAACCATCTGGACAGTGAAATGTATAGTGTTTGGAACAAAACATTCGACGAGCAGCCCACGTGTGGCGTGGGCCGCTCACCCATCAAAATAATGGCGACGGGCCAACTTTTAGACCCGAACACCGGCAGCACAATCACCTTTGCAAAGAAAGTCATATTTAAAGGATGTCAGTTCAAGAGAACGAAAAGACTTTCCAGTATAAACAAGAAGAAAATTCATCACTTATCAAGACACGACAACATTGTGATACTTTAAATATGTGATCATACAATTACACAAACAATGAAGCCGACACGCTTCTAGTGCACGTTGCGGTGTGTGTATGTGGGACGAATTTCGACAGATGCAATGACTTTGAATCGGTGATCTAAATACATTCCACAATTAAAATTTACAGAGTGCTAAAATAGTAAAAATAAACAAAGTCTTACCTGGATGTTATTGACCGCATCTCCTCCACAGTGATGGGCTGAGTTTTGTAGCGCTCCTTGTCACGAGTCTTGGCCCTAGATGTAGAGGGCTGTTCTCTAGGTGACAGGAGATCTTTAGTCAGTGCTTGTTCCATGGACTTTATCCTTGAGGCTATCGATGGAAACGATTTGGGTTTGTTATCGTCTCCAACTGCGTTGTTTAGTGAGCGATTCCAGGGTTCACAAAAGCCGTTCTCACAGTTCTCGTCAACCTTTAACCGGCGGTTGTTCAGTATGGATAGTAACTCATCGTTCACGTCACACGCGAGACTCTTCGATCGAGGGTTCGACTTCGGGCGAAGATTCCTTCGTCGGAGCACCGCACTCGGCAACTCTTCCGGGTTGGGCGCGGGAGCGGGCGCGAGATTCAACACTCGTCGCGGTCCAGCCGCCGACAAGTCGTTCGCGTCGCAACTGAAATTCGTCACACTAATAATGTTCGCATCGTTGTCCGCGCAAAAAGAGAGCCGTGGGCGCGGCGATTGGCTGCGTTCCCTAGTCAAACTCGAACCTCTCTGCTTTAAAATAGGTCTAACTGCTGCTTCACATTCCGATCCCGAGTGGTCAGATGTCCTGGAGCGTAGGAGTGAAGGCCTTCGGGAGCTTCGGTCGTCTTCGCTCAAATCGAAACTAGAAGCATGTCCTTCGTCTCCAGACAACTTCTTCGATGACTTTAGGATCGGTTTTTTGGGCAGGTCGAAATCGTAATCATCAAATTCGGTCGATTTTTTCTTAAGTATTGGTTTGGGAGTATCTGATAGGATATCTTCTAGACATGGTCGTTCTTCTGAAAAACTCTTTTTCTTCAGTATTGGTCTTACGGTTTCTTTATCGTCGTCTACTATTTCTGCACCACCTGCTGCTGCTAATAACACAGCTTGAGCAATAGACACGTGGGATGAGGCAGTGCTACTACTAGAACTAGAATTAGACTTCCGCTTCAGTATTCCATGGGGCTCTGGTGAGCTTTGAGATAAGTCATCAGTATGATGCTGTTCTTCTTCTCTGCTCATTTTTCTTTTTAGTATCCCTTGGATTTGACCATCAGGCGATCTATTCCTGACAACGTCTTCTAGGGATGATCGCCTATTCTTCAATATGGACTTATTTGTTTCCAAAGAGCCATCCTCAGCGAATGATACTTCTGGGCTACAAGACCTCCTCCGAGCTACTTGCGACTCGTCCAAGCTTCGGCGTTTCTTTAAAATGCCTTGTCTCTGCTTGCTGTCAGATCGACCGTTTCGCGGTTCGACAACGCTAGGTGAAAATGTAACCGGCGGAGATGCAATGGCTTGATTAGTAGTGTTAGATGCAGCACTGTCTTCGTGAATAGATTTTCGTTTTAAGATAGACACGGGCGTATGACTACAGGACGTTGACGAAGTATCAAGACGGCGACTTTGACTAGACGTATCGTTATTGAGATCAGAAAACATTGCACTTTGCTTTTCAAAATCAATCAGTCTCTGAGCTGCCGTGTCTATATCTCTTAACCTCTCTGTAACTCCTCTGTTATGTACCGGCCTTTCGTTAATTAAACCATAATTATATGCGTGATTGGTGTGTTTTAGTTCGGATTTCGGTGCGAATATGGAATCGAAACGAGGCTCAGATGTGTTTAAATTTATCTTATTACTAGTTAAGTTATTCGACAATTTGTTAACCCTATCTAATGTCTGTTTAGTCAACGCAGCTAAGCTGTCCATCTCCTGGGAAAGTCTAGAAGTATGCGGTCTAACAGTTTCATGAAGCGTCGACATCTTCTTTACTTTAGAATTTTCTATTCCACAAGCATTTACATTTGGTTCTTGACTTGCTCGGGCATTACCATTCAAAAGATTTTTAGGCGTAACGTTTTTAGTTTCATTCGATTTCCTTGGAGAATTATTTTCTAAACTAGTCAGTCTTTTCTTTGAATAATGATATTTTTCGCTAAGACTTTCATTATCTTTTTGAGCTCGATGTCTTCGATCGATACGATTGTTTTCTGTGTCACTCTTGGCTTTCTCTGGACTTTTTCGATTGGTTCTACTTCTAGGTGTTTCAGCTTTCGATCTGCTAGATATAGTATCTCGAGTTAAGTCCTGCTTAACTGGTGATGTTGATGTTCGTATATTTCTATCAGTGGATTTCTTGGAAAGTGGTATGCAACTAGGTTTGGAACCTGATTCGGGACTTCGACGCCTGTCATAAGTCTTTTGTGGAGTGGAATTTGAGGGTGAAGACTTAAGCGGAGTCGATTTGATTCCAAAAGATAAATTTAAAGTAGTTTTAGGAGATACTTTGGAAGACGGCAGTGAGCTTTCAGTCTTGGGGTGTGGTGCTTCAACGGGTCGGCGAGTTCTTGGTTTTGCGACGCTTCCTGCAACAAAACGCAAATCACATGTTAAAAACTGTAATAATTTTAGTATAGCTACTTATAAAGTACAGAAAGTTGATCACGGTCAACGAGTTTGGACGGAAGAGGAAGCTGTTGACCCGCACGTGTGTATTGTTTTACGGAGGTTCACTGACTGTGCGCGAGTCAGCACGAGCGTCGATTCGTGTGTCGTTTCGCGCGATATGGCGGACGTAGCCATTGTTGCTGTAAGTAGGTAACGCACGCTGCATTGTATTATGTAGACAGAGCCATTATGTAAAATTGACGATCTAAATTGTGTTTCGGGCTACATTTTAAAGAGATCGGTACTGAAACCACGTAAGAGAATAACATGAAACGCAATCTCTATCAGTTCATATGATAAACGGATTGCGATTCAGCAGATACGATTGGATGCCTCTGCGGTGATTCAAACACGTAGATATAATATTTATCTCGACGTTTCCCAAATGTTTCTAGATTTGACCGCAGTAGATTTCGATCGAAGCGTGAATAAGTTATGCTATCTATTTACCAAATTATTCTGGGTTTACAAACCTGAATTTCTCTTAAACGGCGTAAATACTTTCAGTAAAGTAATAAGCTAATCGGCTTTAAATAAATATTTCATTATACATTTTATGAATATAAATATCATGCCATGTTTACGTTCTCGATTTAGGTAAGGATGTTTAGCCACGTCCTTTAAATTTAATCTATTTACGTAAAACAGGGTAATACCGGACAAAAAGGTACCTATCTTATTTTTTAAAAGCTTCTGAAATCTCGTACCGTGGCCATAATCCTGTACATTTGCAGACAAAGCCGGTAAAGCTAACAGGTAATTTCCTATAAAGCCCGAGCATGACCGAACGGCGTCCAATCACGTGCGAAATGTCGAAGGCTGTGGTCGATGCGGTTCTCGTCCACAATATATAGTATGTGTACACTGTTTTTCATACGTGAAAAATACTTTGTGTCACCGAATATGTCAGCTTTATCAAAGAGACTGTGATGGATGAGCGATATCCCCAATAAATGTAACAACAGACTATTTTTAAACCCTTCTAAATCACTTTCAGTAAAAGCAACTTTAAAAACGTAAGAAATATCGAAGCGAGGAGGTATTCCTGCTTAAAATTCCATGATCCAAGCTATACTAGTACGTGTTATGTATACTGTAGCAAGCTCGCGAGCTCGAATGCATGTATTTTTTATGAAATGCACCGTACGAGTTAGGCATGCTGAAATTTGAAAAGTTCTAGCAATATTGCGATAGCAGAGTGATATAAAAATGTTTGATTAATCCTTTGATATGGTCACAATAACTTTTATTGTACCGTTCGATACCTGTAAGTAATTGTGAGGGTTCGTGAATTCGCGAAACGGCATGAATACGCGTATTTAAAGCGGACTTTTAGTTACTGCGTATGTCACAGAATTTTGCAATATTTAAGCTGTGGTCACACACAATACCGAGTATTGCAGGTATTCGCGAGATTTCTGAGCGTACATGCCTACGCTGCGAGCAGTGGTGGCCCAGTGGTATCGGCCGCGACTTACAAGTTGTAGGTTGTGGGTTCGAGCCCAGGCAGGCGCTTTACTTTGTGTAAATTATTTCATCACCACTGCTCTCAAAACGGTGAAGGAAAACATCGTTAGGAAACAGGCATGTCCAAGAACCAAGCATTCGAAGACATGTGATGGATGTCCCATGTCTTCGAATGCTACTGCAATACTCGGTATTGCCAACCCGCACTGGGCCCGCGTGGTGGATTTCGGCCCATACACTCTCACAGAGAGGAGGCCTTATTATTATTATTTCCATGAAGTAGCATAATGTCTACTCAGTCAGGGATTAAGCGGAAAAATATAAACTAGTAGGACTCTGGTGTAGCTTATACATAGATACTCGTATAGGTCTTTCCCTATCTAATCTGATGTATTTTGCATAAATTGTATTTAATTGATGCCTAATGCTTCCAACATTTCCAGATGGTGATAAAAAATCACGTTCAACAAGTACAAACAAACAATTTCACCCCTTTTTAGGCCCCAAAAACGGAACCCTTATGGATTCGTCATGTCTGTCTTTCCGTCCGTATGTCACAGCCACTTTTTTCCGAAACTATAAGAACTATGCTGCTGAAACTTGGTAAGTAGATGTATTCTGTGAACCGCATTAGGATTTTCACACAAAAATAGAAAAAAAAAACAATAAATTTTGGAGTTCCCCATACTTAGAACTGAAACTCGAAATTTTTCAAACCCATACGTGTGGAGTATATATTGATAGGTCTTCAAAAATGATATTGAGGTTTCTTATATTTTTTTTTTCTAAACTGAATAGTTTGCGCGATAGATACTTCCAAAGTGGTAAAATGTATCCCCCCCCTGTAACTTCTAAAATAAGAGAATGATAAAACTAAAAAAATATGATGAACATTACCATGTAAACTTCCACCGAAAATTGGTTTGAACGAGATCTGGTAAGTAGTTTTTTTTTACTACGTCATAAATCGTAAACCGCAATTTACCAAGTACGGAACCCTTCGTGCGCGAGTCCGACTCACACTTGGCCGTTTTTTTTTTATATTAACTTAAACAATAAACAAGGAAATTCGCACGAAATAAGACTCGGCTTTAACCCGACACCATTCTGTCAAAAGTGGGATGATTTAGGAATCCAATAAATATCCTGAACGCTGGCTGAAAGGCGATTATCCCTTTAATCAGCAGAGTAATAATTCTTGAACGTGTTGGAATCCACATTTCCTATCTCAAAACAAACGGTGTTTAATCAATAGATGCTTTCCGGCTTGTGTTATATCTACACGAACAATAATTGCTTGTCTTCAGTAAACAAATGTGATTTTTATATTCAGAAAATTCTTGACGTATCTCAGATTCTTTATTGGTTAATAACAAGACGCCATCTTTACAGATGACCCAACCTAATATCGGTTGGAACCGTTTCTATTGAAGCGTACCTTATTACCCGCATTATCCGAGATTGGGAGATCGCCATTATATGTATTAAGAGCTTTGTCCATCATTATTAGAAGCTGCTAGCTTATCTTGGTCGGGCCATTAGTTGATACCTGATATATAGTTATTTTAGCATGGACCACTTAACGTTTGACCTCTCATATCATGTATCTAATCTTTTTTCGATGATGTCATTGTTTCAACTGGGATTTTTCATGAAGGTTCTTTAAGGTTACACTAGTCGACGGCACGAACTATTTTGTGCGCGGGTTTAAAATGCCTGCTATCTCATCCTAAAACTCGTACGAAAGAGATAGATGCTGTGATGAGCAGTAAGAAGCTAGTTCGCGTACGAATTAGCACTTTTGCAAGTTTGTAGCGAAATGGATGATGATTTAGGACGAAAACGAGCGCGCGAAATTTTATAAACAGACCTTTGCCAAAATAAAATTATTTGCATTGTTGAACTACTCATCTATACCTGTATGGTGGCCGTTTTGCAATTTTCCTTCTTCTTATGGTATTTATTGCCGTCCAAAGACGCGTTAAAATAAGTGTTGAAATATGTAACTTTTGACGCTCATAACTTTCAAATATTTTTCTTTTTTACTTTTTTGTTTCCATACAGGGCTAATGATGAGACATGAGAAATTGATATCATTTTTTATTTTGAACGTACATAGTCAAACAGTGGAGTAATCCCTAGACTACGTTTGTATGGCAGAATTATCGACTAGTGTAACCTTAAAGCCTAACGGTAAACAAAATTGCACGGTTTGTTTCAGCAACACGTTTTCATTTTGTGGGAAACATTCTATATATACCATATATGTATTTCCTTCGTTTACAGTGATGTTACTGCAACACTGTTATGCAACCTTTGTTTCCCAAGAATACAGAGCTAGAAACAAAGTCAATATAAATGGAAGAGAACAGCTGTGTAAAACCGGGGTCTTAATAACCGTTTGTGCAACGTTGCAGACTATAAACTCCGAGAGGATTTAATGCAGAATTATGCTGAAAATGATACTGCTTTCACATAAAAATAACGAGTAAACAAACTCAGTAAAAACTAAGCTCAGCTCACTGAAACATCACAAAGGGCTGACAGGCTTATAAATCGATAACAACGGTACTATATACGCAGTAAATATTTAAGAAGTTTTCAAATTGTTTGTACTGTCAACTTTGTATTGCTGTATCGTCCTATGGTTGAATGTTAAGTACTTAGGTACCTACACTCATATTATAAAGAGGTAAAGTTGTTACCGGGAGTGGACGCCCTAGAGGGTTAGTCCCAAAGTACTCCAAAAAGAGTGCCCAAACTACTCCATGAAAAAAAAAATATAATTAGGTTTCAAAATATTCCACCCAATTTTAATCGAAAAGCTAATTTCAATATGTACCGGATTACTATAAAAGGGTAGCTGACGTACAGAAATATGCATTGACGTTAAAACAAAATGCTAAATTTTAATCTTTCGTTGTGACTGACTGACTGTAATGAAATATATGTATTTTATAGGTAATTATGTAGATGGAGCAGTTTGAGAATTGATAACGAATATACCGCCTATATAACGATATAATATACCTATGTAGCAGAATAATAAGTATTATTAAATAATAATAATTCCTTGGAGTATCTCGGGAATTAATGTATGAGATTCTTATCTTTTTAGAACAAAAGAATGGAGTAATTTGGGAATGACCCGCCCTAGAAGGAAATACTTACACCGATCTTATTGCTGATATTCTTCCAGGTGCATAGTACCTTCTTATAAGCGGACTGCATATGACCGCAAGCATGAACGTATATGAAGCAAGAGATGTAAGGATCCTAGCAGGTGGCGTTCTGTAGTTTCTGCCTACCCCAAAGGCGTGAGTGTATGTTTGTAAAAGGGAATCTCTGAAATACTGATGTGATTACGGAAATTCTTCCTTTGATAGAAAGATCTCTGAATGTCAAAGGCTATTTTATATCCTAGAAAATGTACGGGCCACGGTAGCGAGAAAAAGCAAGTAGGTATATCGTCATGCAACAACAAAGTTTATTAATCTATGAGGCAGATAGTCTTTATCTTATTGAAAGGCATTTTGTCTAAAATTGTAAATTGGCATTTAGGGTTTGGCTACAAGCTCAATCTTATGGGCACAAATTCTTGTTTGTACAAGCAAGCATGCGCGACTAACGCCAACGACCTTGAGGGAACAAAACGCGCACTCGTTTCACACCCGCGCGACCCAAAATTGTGTAGTTTTTTGTACTTTCCTTATTATTCTATGACTTTAAAAAAAAGCCTCAGTTTAAAATGTAGATTATTAAATTATCTTTGAGATGGTGTTGATTTAATTAAAATACGCCCAGCGGTTTTGGTGTGATTGTCGTGTTTTTGTCCGTTTTAGACATAACATTACAAATTAATTACACTATGCTATACAAATAAAACTCAAAATTTGCTTAGATCAAATTATTAAGAAAATAGTCTCATGTAACATATATTTTTTTCAAAGAATTACGACTAGCCTTTTAGACGTGATTCTCATTTTAAAATCAGCTAATCAAGGGAATCGGCGCCTTAAGACGGCGAAACGGTATACCGCACAAAAGATTAGATTGCGTTATTAGAAACAGTTTGCGCATGCAAGATTGAGCGTGAAGCCAAACCCTTATGTGGCCGGCTAACCTCGAAAGTGTCACTTTTGAAAACAGATAAATAAAATATTAAGTTTTAGAAACAACAAACAACAGTATCGACTGTTTATGTCCGATAAGAAAACTATTATTTTTGCCATCCTATAAGATTTGTTGGTTGCCCAGAAATGTCACATCGTGTCAGAAGATATTACTAAGAAGAATATAAAAAAAGTTGCCATTTTCCTCCTCCACATTGATTTGTACAAGCCAAGCGGATAAGTACTTATTAAGGTGGAACGAAGCTTGAAATATGACGTTTATTTCTTTTGTGTATTGTAAATTGTACCGAAGTGTTTGAGTCATCACAAGTCGTCAAATCGACATAATGTTGAAATTAATTTGAAAGCTTTTATTACTTTTTTTCGGAGAAAATATAAATACTGATTACTGAAAAAATCTTTTTTTACAATAAAATACAACCGACTTTCAAATAAAAACACTACCAAGTGAAAAAGCTTAAATTTGGAAGTCGGCGTTGTATTTTTTAACCGACTTTCGAAAAAGGAGGAGGTTCTATGTTCGACTTCTTGTATGTTTTTTTTATTTTTTGTTTTTTTTTCATGTATGTTCTCCAATATCTCCGTCAATTGTGGACCGATAAAAAAAAAAACTTTTTTTGTTTTAAAGAGTATGTTTCGAAATTGGTCCCATTTTAATTTGGTGAAGATCTGATGAAGAACTTCGAAGATATACAACAGAACTCTTCAATAAATAACGGCAAATCTCTCGGGACTGCTGCAATCGCATGTCTGTTTATTGATTATACCATTTCATAACATAACATCACGCCAGTACGCTCTTAAGGGGTAAGCAGATCTCTGATTTGATCGGTTTTGTTCAAGTTCATGATATTCAGGTAATCTATTCTGGCGTTATAGGAAACTTACTAAACAACTTGCCTATTAGGTAGGTACAACTAAAAAGTGAAAAATAAAAACTTTTTTATTTTTAACTTTGTCTTTCGTAGGTACCATTTTTTTGCGTTATGGACACCGACTTACAAAAATAAAAGTAATTTTTCACTTTGTAGTTTTCTGGAAGTCGGTAGTATTTTTTTGTAAAAAAGGTTTTTATTACTTTTCACTTTTTTGCGGTACATAATGAACAAGTTCTATAGTAAGGTACCTATAATGCCCACAGTGATGCCAGAATAGATTACCCGAATAACATGTCACTTGAACATAACCGGTGGAATGAGAGTATACCAGGGTGAACTGTACACATCTGCGTACCCGTTTGGAGCGTACTGCCGTGATGGTATGTTATGAAATGGTGTAAACAACAACAGACATGCAATTGTAGCAATCCCGAGAGATATGCCGTAATTTATTGAAGAGTTCTGTTGTATATCTCTGAAGTTCTTAATCAGATTTTTACAAAATTTTAAAGCGACTATTTCGGAATAAACATAAACATTTGAGAATTGAGAACCTCCTCCTTTTTGGGAAGTCGGTTAAAAGCACTAAATATTATGAGATTTTTCTTGTTCTTAAAAAGTTCGATAAGATTTGACTTATTCCTCTTTTCCTGTTGATTTTGCTCAAATTTTATCCGATTTTGACTGCAATAACTTCTACAAGGAGTCACGGTAGCTTCGTCTATCCGGAGTTATTCGAAAAACGAGTGGAGTATTTGGCTGCTAAGGAAAGTTATCGAAATATTAGCTGCATAGCTTGCCAATACCACGCATTTTTCCTGTCAGCAACTTAACACGAACGGTCGTCGATTTCCTTTGAATCGTCACGGAAGGGAAGGGAATACAATCATAGAGATATATTTTACATTATGTTCTTTTTTTGAAATTCTTGCCGTGCATTCGGCCTGTCACGAAAGGGAAGAAATCTGAACCCTTCAGGAATACAAACCATAGAGCTATTCTAAATAATGTTCCTTTTTCAAATACTTGCCGCACAAACCGGGTCACGCGATTATTGTCCTACATACCGTCCTAATTCGTAGTTATTCGTGACGTCATCGGGCAGTACTTTCACGGTAATGTATTAGTTGGCGCCAGAACCCACCTAATTGCACTGAAACTGAATTTATATGCGCATACATAAAACTCTCAAACTGACTAAAGCTGAAACTTTGAAACTAAACTCACCGAAACAGTACTTAGAGATGCCATGCTCTCTTAGTTCACTGATTTTCTTACAAAGATATATTAAGAAAACCTTTCTCATAAATCTATCTACATAGAATCCCCTGTATAATTAACTACACTCAATAAAAAACATGGTGTATAAAACTTTCTTTAAATAACAGCAAAAACACTGCCATTAATCTAAAAGTAAGTGGTACATATAACATTGCATGTAAAATCTCCTACAAAATAAATAAGACATAAGCTCAACATTCGCATATTTTCATGTTCTACTAAAGCATGTTTTGAAATCTCTAAACGATTTATGGCCGAGCTTCATACACGTTTACAGAGCAAACAAATAATTTTCTGCATTCTCTTTGTGGTACACAAGAGTTGCATGCAGTAGGGAAAAATAGACAACATTTACACTTCTTATTGTTTACAAAATCTTTCGTAATTACGCTCTCTGAACTAAAGCGCAGGTTGAAAGGGTTAAAAAAATGTAATGTAAAGGATGGAAGTTTGTACTCTTCACCTTTTCTGCATAACAGTATTAAGTCTAACAAGATTCCAGCGGCTTCGCCCACGTTTAAGCCGGAAATAATACCAAAGGAACAAACTGCCGGGATTAAAAGAATCCAATGTCCTTATCCTAGGTCTAATCTATCTCTAGGTACACCAAAAAAAAAGTTGGTCCAGAGATTATGTCAGAGCTTGAAAACGTAAGAAATAGACGGACAGATAAGAGTTACTTTCGAATTTATAATATTAGTTTTTTTTATGGACTTATACAGTCTTATTAATAAAAATGGCGTATTTCCAGTTTACTCCGAAGTTACTCTTGGACTAGCTAATCCCGGAGTAACTAAGGATTAACATAGATCTAGCAATGTTATTAATAAACATGGAATAACCTCGGGCTAACTATTCATTTCTTAGTCTTGGATTTACGCGTAAACTCTGGCAACCCAGTTGAATTTAAAAGTAAAAAGAATGAACTAGTGAATGAAAAATAAGCAAGTTGAAGACATTATGTAGTAAAAAAAATAAAAATGACATCTGCCATAGAGGTTTGACAGTAAAGGTGAAGGATACCTCCTTTTAAAATTATCGTATTACCTTTATACTTAAAAATTACATAAAATGTTGATTAATTAATTAGTTAATTTGTAATTTCGTTGACTAAAGCTAAACAGCTGCCAATGACCTTATTTTTTTAATGTTCCACATCTACGAAATAAAAAATCAGAGTCTATGTAATAATTGTGGTTGCGAGAGTTTTTGGCGGGATTTTTTCGAGTGTAGTTCAGCGGCTGTTAATATTATTTGCAAATTGATTCCTAGTGGATATTGTGATATTAAATTGGTGTAGTTTTATGTCTCAACTGTCTACGCAACTGGTCAATCTGTGAAAGCATTGACAGAAGCGATCTCGGGATAGTGGAGCGGAGAATTTTATTGTAGTATTGACTACCTCCCGCAAAGCTTACTGGGAAGGCTTACTGGGGCTGACTTGATACAATTTGCTGCCAAATACTCCAAAAAACATTAGAATCTGTTGCATCCGCATTCTAATGCATACTAAAGAATTCAAGAAGGATATTATGCACTGAACACGAGGCGGTATGGTCTAAGACCTTAGCCTGCCCGAATAGGGCGATGCAAAAAAAATTAAAAAATTGTGGTTGCCATAGTTACACTACTCTTATTCCGACCTTAAACTAGCTGGCACCATGGTTTAACTTTTAGTCCGAGACTAGTGTCAGATTAGTATAATCCCTCCTTATTCCGTGTTTATTAATACGGATTTTTTTTAGTACCAACCTAATGCTTGGAATAAAGTTATTCTTACCTTAGTCCACGTTTATTAATAAGACGGATAAGGTTCGCATTTGAACACTATCTAACCTGATGGTAAGCGATGATGTGGTCGACGGTGAAGTAAAACAAATGTTCGTAATCCGATGAGAAGTTCTAGAGCTTACATCTTTTGTAAGTCTAGATTTCCATTGAAGCATGTTTGTTGCTTATACAACCTGATGATTATATTTCATTATAAGTGTATAAATTAAGGGAAATTCCTGATGGCGTGATGCAATTCAAATCGGTCGAATTCCAACGCTTTGCATCCAACTAATAACGTACTTGCAGTTTATCTTAATAAAAATAAAATCCCGTCGACGACCCATAAGAACAGAAACATATTTTTGACGGCATTATAACGTCATGATCCTATTTTATTAACAGTGTTTAACCGTGCAACTGTTCTACAATTCCAATTGTTACACACACTGTCAATATTTCCGTCCGAAGTAAACACACTACCCGCAAATCACAACAAGAACTTGTTATCAAACTTTAGTGAGCGTCGAACGTGTCAAGTAGGTAAGTTGTGCAGCACCCCACTTTACAAACATTACTATCTACAACTGGGTCAGTAATACACTATCGGCTCATTGTACACATAATATTATATACTGATTTATGTATCGAAGAAACAATCATGTATTTTTCATGTTAATCTGCGGAAAAAAAAGGTGTACTCTGTATTCCACGCAAGTCGTGAGAGCTTGTGAGGGAAGTAGGTGACGATAATTTATTATGGTTTTTACTTCATAAAGTGAGGCAGATTCGATTATCGATCGTCCCAATCGTATATTATCCCAAGGGCACAAACTATAGGGATACTAAGTATCCTGTGTCCTAATCCAGGTGCTGTTCTACCCGTTCGCCAAGTTCAAAATCCATTCGGGCGTTGAGAAGTGATTGATAAACAAACATCTAAACATGCAGACATTTAGAACAGTAGTAGTTTGGATAGTAGGTTACATTTCGATTCAAAATTAATGGCGGCTCAGAACACTCCGCAAGTTGCTGCGCCCTAATCCGCCATTAAGTTTAAATCGAACTGTTATTTAGTTTAACTGTATCAGTTAAGCTTAAATTGAGCTAATTTTAAAGCTACTGTAAGATTTTAGGGTAGTATATCGCCTTCAAAATTGTATTTCCGATACTCATTTAGTCTGATTGCCAGAGGTAATTGTGTAAGAAAACGTTCTATTCGACGAAGCCTTTCTTATAATAACTGAGCCTTTTTACACTAAAGAGCTTGAATTAATAGTTGAGGTTTGCAATTAAAAATGAGGTGTAAATAAATTAAATAGTGCAAGATCTTGCCATGATCCAGGATTGGAGAACTAGGTAAGAGATGATTTTAAAAAAATACAAAAATGCACCTGCATTGTTTTTGATGATACACAATTTGCAATAGAACATAGTCTCGATCCTTAGTAAAAGCACGTGCTTTTCATAGGAACAAATAAAAATTTAAAATTGCCAAAACCCCCGACAGTTTTATTTATTTCATACTTTTTAAACTACAAAATGTATAGTAGTAGTAGACACGCTTTGATCAGAAATCTATCGAACACGTAATTAAGACACGATATCTTGCGAAAATCAATCAAACAAAAAAACGCCCATAACTTTTGAACAGCTGAACCGATTTTCATCAAAGATAGCTAAACAAAATGCCCGATAAAAACAAAAAGAAATCAAAATCGGTTCATCCGTCCATCCCATTTTAATTTTTTTGGTGTTGAATCCCACAAAACATTATTGAGTAAAGTCACCTTTCAAACAATAAAAAACGAAGTCAAAATGGGTTTATCCGTTTAGGAGCTATGATGCCACAAACAGATACAAAAACACACAGGTACACACTTCAAACTTGTCACACCCCTCTTTTTCCGTCAGGAATTAAAAAGCAATAGGACAACGCACTTTATTGACAATCAAAACGTATCTGTGTGTATTGACATCAAAACGTTGCCCCGCATGATTTTTAAGATATGAGGGAAAAATGAGTTCGTACTTGATAATGGAAATGCGAAAAACATTCCAAGTTTTCTTAAAATTATCTACAACAAGAAACGCGTAAACAAACACGTCGACAGATCCTTTCAGAGCCATCATGACATTATTTAATATGATGACCCTTTCGCCTGGCGGACAGAGTACAAAATTACTTAATTATGAGTATATAATACACCTAGTTATGTGTAAGGATGTCATCCATGTTTGGCTACGTGATAAGCCCCGCCACGTGTAACGAACGCTTTGTTCCAATCTGTATATAGGGTTGATAACGAATTTATTAAAAGGTATTATGGTTCATTTTCAATTATCCATTTTCCTCGAAGCTTAAGTAGTCTGGAAATTGTTTTGTAAATTCGGATTTATTGGCCATCAAGCCTTTGAAATATTAAATGCAAAATTGATTACAATGCCTAAGCCTAAATGTAAAGTTTTAATCTTAAAGTTTTAGTACAACTACTTTCCGGAGCTAAACAACGGAGAACTTTCTAGTAATATTCAAGTAACCCTTCCATTAGTTGATAAATAATAATGAGAGAGATCCGCCATTTTGGAAAAGCAAGCTTAGTGAAGTATGTAAACAAATTAGTACGTAGTTTTTTTTATTACAATCATGTGGATTACAACACGAGAGTTTCAAAAGAGTGTCGTAAATGATAAAATAAATGTAATTTATTTGATTCATTCACAAGAAACGTAATAAAATATTTTATGTTACATACGAAATATGGCGGATGAATCATCAGTGTTATTATGCGTTATAAGAGTGATATATGAAACCATTACGGGAAACTAATTAAATTGAAATGCTTATTGGTTCTGCCAAATAATTTGAAAGCTTTTATGTTGTTTTATATTTTTCTCAGTATCCAGTAACTCTGTCTGCCTGTCGTAACATTTTCACGTTTAAACCGCTAAACCGATTTAGATGCAATTTGGTATAGAGATAGTTTGAAACCCTGGGAAGGACATAGGATAGTTTTTATCCCGGAAATCATACTTTAGGGGGTGGACAGGGGCGTAGAAGTTTGTATGGTGAACTAATAATTTCTTAAGTAAGGCGGCCCACACGCCTATAACATTATGGCGCGATATAAAAAAATTGGCTATTCGAAGTACTAATGCTACGCAGACGATGTCGCGGGCAAAAGCTAGTGAACTAAAATTACAACCAAGGATGCGGTTACCCAGTCCAGAGCATGACCCACATGCTAGAGAGCCCCAAGTGTCCCTACACCAGCAGCTTTGAAGACCTTATGAAATCCACAGACGATGCTATTAATGGGCAGAAGATGCTATTAATGGGCTGACGATGCCACCTACTGGGTTCAAATTATAAAACATCGACTTAATAGGAAGGAGTCCATCATGGAACCTTTGGCCGTATTATGTCAAAGTAAAATCAATAAATCGACTAGTTACCCGCTTTTAAAGGGTATTTTAATTCGTGAGGAATACCCAATCGATGAAGCTGCCCGTAACTAGGTCTATCTCTCCACAATATGAGTTTTAAGTTGTAAAAAGCTGACCCACATTAATAAAGTCCACAAAAGTTAGGTCCTATTATTTTAACAATTTATCGTTTTATTTCGATATCTAACAATAGGCACTAGTTTTGACTGTCCCCATTCCGAATCAAATAAAAATACTCTTTTTTGTTGAATATCGAGAAAACCTATTATACTGTTAGGTAGCTCAATAGAATGTGTGGCAAATCAAAGAAAAATATGGATATATTTTCACTCTACGGGATTCAAATAGCTTCTATAATACCTTTTTTATATTCGTAATCAGCCTTTTCGGTAGTTTCTATTAGAGATACATATTCGGGTATCCAGCTCTCTGATTGGCCAATCGTTCGGGCTTTGACAATGTCGTTCGAATATCGAAGGCCTTATTTTTCCGCTCTTTTGAATATTAACAATGTACCCAAGCCGGCGTAACAATTCGGGACTATGGGGTTTATGGAAATTCTTTGGTATATTGAGTATGCTTAGAAGTTATAAATAAAGTCAGTAGGTAGGTATATTATATACATTTATCTTCTGACTTCATCTGAACTATTTCTTTTCAATGGCATATTGTTTGCTTCAAGCCAAATTAATAACGTACAAAGACAAGGAAATTTATAGTCGTTAGAATAAATAAAATTGATTTGTAAAAGAAATCAGGATACAAGTGTTTTAATTTATCAATATTTATTGAAGCAGACTAGATTATTTGCCCGTTGGGATGATGGCATAGTAACAAATGTCAGGACAGTAGGTAATCTAGACAGGTTAAGAAAATGTCTGTTTTTCTAGACCTAAGTGACCTTAATATAGTGGGTGATTGTGCAAATTCTCCTTTATCTTTTGCTTTTTGTCCCTAACTTTTGTTTAGTGTTATTTCAGAAAGATTCCTGGTAAAATCCAAAAAAAAATAAAAAGATTTTGTTTCGAAAAATAACATTTGCCCGGTAAAAGACGAAATGTCAGAAATAGTTCCAGGAATATTCCAACAAACATTTTTTGTTCAAGGAAATGTGATGAAAGCTTATTAGTAAGAGTATAGCGATAAAATCTGATCGCCCACACTCAAACTTTAGTACAAAATAATTTACAATCAAACAAATAATACTCTGCAATTTAATCAATTGATTTCCTAATTCATTATGAAATCATTAGCTCCTGCCCTCGTCAAAAGTGTTTCATAATCCCAAGGGATATACCGGAATTAAAAGTATTATGTTTCAACCCAAATTATAAATTCATTCAACCGCTTTTGCGTGATTGAAACACAAACATTCAAACTTTTACAATAATAATATTACGTAATTAGTAGGAAGTCGATGTTGTCCGTACATAAAACAATAGAAATAAGTACTAAACACATCGCAACATTTACGTTTCTACGTTCCGTAGTTTCTGCCAAATTACATGGTAAAATGACACGAGTTTATATACTTATGTAATTAGAAAAACAAGCAAAATTTACTTTTTTTTCTCTGACACATTTTTATTTCATGCAACATAATTTATCTAGTAGTAGACACGCCTCGATCGACAATCTATTGAAGATATTATTATGACTCGATATTTTGCGAAAATACCCCGATTCAAACAGTAAAACGCCCATAACTTAAGAACGGCTGAATCGATTTTCATCAAACATAGCTAAGAACACTGATTTATTTTCGTTGGATACCAGTTTTGAATCCCATTTTAATATTTTTGGCGTTGAATCCCACAAAACATTATTGAGTACTTCACGATAAAGTCACCTTTCAAACAATAAAAAACGAAGTTAAATAGGTTCATCCGTTTAGGAAATATGATGCCACCACAGACAGATACACAAACACACAGGTACGCACGTCAATCAATATAACACCCCGCTTTTCCGTCGTTGGTTAAAAATTATCGATCACATAAATGCGTACCTTAGTATCTACATATTCCCTTTGTCATCTATGAAAGGAATAAAGCAGTCATTTCGAAGTATGAATACGAATTCCGAATACAGTTACCGACAAGGAACGCACAATAAAATGCAATTAGTACCTGATTGACGTAAGCAGTCCAATTAATTCCCAAAATCTGCATCCGAGATATAAACATCGTTATGGGGAAACTTATCTCCGGTCGCCGACACATTTATTATGAAACCCGAAAACATAAACATTCCTTGACTCCTATAACTCTAGCTAGCCCCAATTTTTATTACAAAAAAAAGAAAACTTTGCATCTTGAAATCTTTCGCCCCAGTTACATACGGCACTTTTAAAAAGCTTTGGCTTTTAAAAAGTTTAATGTTACAACTTCGCTTATAAAGAGTAAATAAGAGTAACTTTCGGCTAGGTTGCGCGGGAACGCCGAGAGAATTTTTCAGTACTTTGCACGAATTACACGAATACATTATGGCATAAAACATTCGTAGCTTATAAGCAGGAAGTCATGTCGTGGTGGCCCAGTGACTAAGACCTCACCGTGCAGGTGGTCGTGGTCGTCCGTTTAAATCCGGGCAAGTACCAATGTGACTTTTTCAAATTCATATGTACTTTTTTAGTCCATCTTGGACATCACAGGCAACGGTGAAGGAAAACATCGTGAGGAAAACTGAACTTATATAGTTAATGAATTCTGAAATAGCCAAGTCAGAGGCCTGTGGGATTTTCAGAGGCGGTTTAATTAACTCTGACACCAGAGGTGGCCACATCTTCACACAAAAAGAAGAACAAGCAGGAAGTTTTCTGATGAAACATTGTTATTTTATTATTATTTATAGGCTCGTGTTTGATCCCTACACACCAGTGGCAAGCGATGACGTGGTCGACTGTAAAGCACGCTTGCCTAGAAGAAACCTATTCACTTTTGACTTAAAGACTCCCAGGTTGCAGCTATCGGGAAACGCAAACTCCGGTAGGGAATTCCACTACATCTTGAAATCTTTAGAAGTTGAAAGGGTTTTACAAGTTGAAAGGTTACAACTTCGCTTTTAAAGAGTAAATAGGAGGAACTTTTGGCGGGATTGCGCGGAAACGAGGAGAGAATCTTACAGTACTTAGCACAAATTACACGAATACATTATGCATACCTCGTTAGTTTAGTGGTCGTAAGTGCTATTGCAGAGCATGAGGTCCTGAATTCGATTCCCAAGACGGGCAAAGGGTTGTTAGGTTTTTCCATCAGGTATTACTCAGTAACAGCATGGGGTCTAGATTAGTGCCTGGTTGATGGCGATATGCTCGCCCACTACTCCATGGGATTTATAACAAAACTTGCGAAATGTGGCTTTCCTATAGTATTGGTCAGGGGTCACCAATTAATTTCATGTGGGGTCCGGTTTTATTAATTTATATGTCCGTCGCAGTCTGCAAGGCCAACTACCCGCCGGCCTTATTAATATTTTAGCATCATCAATACATATAATAAATCTGTAGAAAAGTCGTTTTTGTACATCGAAAATATTTCGAAAAAATATAGCCAGGATGTTAAAGGATAACCAACAGAACCCATTTCCAGCATCATTTATTTATGCACGCATCACGTTAAATGTTCGAAACCAATGTAGATAACTTTTATACATAAAAATTGTGCGTAACTTGAAGTATTACTTAGTTTTTGTTTCATCGCAATCGGTGCACTCTATCAAAAGTTAGGTGCATTTAAAGTGAAATTATCACAACACGCAATTCAGATACTCGGATATTCGATAGATGGCGTTGTGCATTTGAAGTCATTTTCTGAATGGCGGTGTTAAGATTCTCTGTGAAAGAATGATAACCCTAGAAAAAAAATAGGGTAGGCTAGGCAGGAAGGCAAGCAGAGGTAGGGTAGGCAGTCATTTAACGGGAGCGAAGCCGCGGGCACAGTTAGTTAAATAATAACAAATTTAATCAATAAAAGTAAATACCAAGATTGTTTCTAATATAAATAAACGTGGCAAATTATTTGCCTTGAATTATTCTTCCGAAATTTAAACTAAAGTTGTTGCCATGCTATTGTCATTAAATCTTGGAGATGTTCATCGGAAAGTTCATCTTAGAAACTACCTGGATGCGAGACGCACGGGACCGGTCTATGTGGTGACACTTGGGGAGGCCTATGCAAAGCAGTGGACATCTTGATGATGATGATGGAATCTATCTTGGATACTTCGGCGGTCTGGATCCGGACCGCGGTCCGCTATTTGGTGACCCCTGGTATAGGTGCACGTCTGCCTAACACTTCGGTGAATACAGGCGTGATGTTACGTGTATAATTAAGTTTCTTGATGCAACAGTTAATTTATCGATTGCAGAAATTTTGATTTAACGTTTATAGCCTTCTCCAGAACCGGGTATATTATCCACTCGTTAATTCCCTCTTCATCTATAATATTCGACCTAAATAGAGCAACGTTTGGTAGATTAATTTGTTAACAAGTTTAAACTCCGCATGTCACATAATTCTGTTGGAGTAACAGAGAATTTATGAAGCTACTTGCCTTCACTATGTGGCTTCGTAATAAAATATTCATTAGCTTGATAAAGTGTGATGTTCAGTTGGTTTGCGACGTCTCTTTTCGTATCACCGAGTTTGTAGGTACCTACTTACTTTGAAGTTGAGTAAAACTGAAACTCGTAACAATTTACACAAAGAAGTCGAGTTTGTAAGCTTAGGTGAAGGAAGTAAGTTAACCCCGAATCTACTCACTCGAGCATTAGGATTACGACAATTCTGTCACCAATAGAAAGCTACCTACACTATCGCTGGATAAAAAAATCACGTTTGTTGTATGGGAGCCCCACTTAACTATTTATTTTATTCTGTTTTTGTTTTTGAACGGCTAAACCGATTTTCATCAAACATAGCTAAGAACACTCTAAACAATGTCACCTTTTAAACAAAAAAAAAAACGAAATCAAAATCGGTTCATCCGTTGCCACAGACAGATACACAAATACACACAACACGTCAAACTTATAACATGACAATCTTTGTCCGCCGGGGGTTAAAAAGTAGCCTATGTTACTCCGGCTACGGAATGATGCTTTCTATAGGTGAAAGAATTTTAAAAATCGGTTTAGTAGTTTTTGAGTTCATCCATTACAAACAAACAAACTTACAATCAATCAAATATGTTCTCTTTATACTATTAGTATTAGGTTGTACCTTATTTATACGTAGATAGCATTAATTACCACAACCCTATCAAAGGATAGAGGTTATTATTAAATTAATAACTTGTCAGTATGGAACAGTAATCGTATGAGTAACTCTATGAAAATGTAATTACAAACTTAGCAGTGGCTAGGGATGGGTCCGATATATCATAACGTAACTTATATCGGATATGGGGTTCGATATCATATCATATCGATATCCATATCAAAATAACCGCTATCACAAAAACTGTATGTATCGTATCAAAACTACTTGCGACGAACGAACGAATAACTCAAAACTTTAAAACGTAACAATCCAAAAACGTACGAACATAACGCAAACTTCACAACCGATAGGAACCATATCGCTTTACTACTGATATCGATATCTGAAAACTGTTTTCGATATCGATATGAAAACTGTGTATCGGTTACATAACCGTTTGCGCAAAAAACCCAAAACGCCCATCTCTTACTTAGCTACCTTCCTGTTCCTGATGACGCGACGCAATTTAAATTGCATCGATAGGCGACATCACGCAAATATTTAATATTCTAAAAAAAAATAGTGTTATAATTAAATAATTTGGTTAAACTCCTTCGCATTGAGTCCGTGTGAACGTACTTGCTATTTCGCTTAGTAAAAATAGCTTATCGGTGTGATATACATATACACTTTTTATTTTTTCTTTGTCTCTAATATTCATTGTGTCAATGCATACCTGTTATTTGCATGGTTACTGAAATTCCGATTTTAGATGTTATTTTATTTGAATTGTAAGTGACAGTGATATTCGTGTGTTTATAATAAATAAATAAATACAAATCGAATCGCGTCGAACCATCAGAAAAAAATTATGGTTTATTTATTTAAACTTCATGTACAATGGTGATACATAGGCGGACTTAATGCAGCAAGGCATTCTCTACCAGTCGTCTTTAATGTAAAAAAAAAGTAGTTCTAAAAACTAAAAAAACACGCTTTAATGGTAAATTGAACTGAAAAGTCGCTAATCCTGAAGATCTTGGTAAGGCTAATGGGATAAACTATTTAAACGCGCACGGCCGAATCAACTTTTATTACTTGTTAATTTTAATTTTTGTTTGACGTTCAAAAGTGCCGCTTATTGGCCTAGTTGAATAAATATTTTTGACTTTGACTAAATTATTGCATTGTCATCGGTCCTTGATAAGTGTGCAAAGTTTCAAATCAATCCCACGTTTTGAAAGGGGTGAAAATCACATTCAAAGATTCCGTTACATTGATACATAGATACCAAGCTAATAAAAGCGTGTTAAAAAGGCTCAGTTACAGACAATTTATAGGCAAGGCTTCGTCGAATAGAACGGTGCATTTATCTTACACAATTACCTCTAGAAATCGGACTAAATGAGTATCGAAAATGCAATTTCGAAGGCGAATTACTACCCTAAAAGCTTACAGTAGCAGTCCGACTCGCACTTGGCCGGTTTTCTATGCTAACATCAACAATTAATTCAAGCTCTTTAATGTAATAAATTCTAGTTCTAAAAACTAAAAAACACGCTTTAATGGTAAATTAAACTAAAAAGTCGCTAATCCTGAAGATCTTGGTAAGGCTAATGGGACAAACTATTTAAACGCGCACGGTAGAATTAACTTTCATTACTTGTAAATTTGAACCAAGTTGAATAAACATATTTGACTTTGACTTTGACTAAATTATTGCACTGTCATCGGTCCTTGATAAGTGTGCAAAGTTTCAAATCAATCCCACGTTTTGAAGGGGGTGAAAATCACGTTCAAAGATTCCGTTACATTGATACATAGATACATACCAAGCTAACAAAAGCGTGTTAAAAAGATGGAACTTTTCTAAATATATCATCTCTAAAGAACACCTATGGTTTCTTTGGTCTTCCCCTCCAATGGCTATAACGTCATCATAGTCACGCACCGAGTGAGAGTCTATGCGCGGGAAATGGAGTCCCTATAACATACCAAGCCATCATTGCCATCCTTGGGCTTTGCCAAGTACCTATAAGGGCTCACAGTACGATTTGCTGTTGTAAGGTAAATACAAATATAATGTAAATTCTAATTAAACGTCTGCTTGTTAAAATGAAGATTAGGATTCGCTTTCATAGTTTCTCAGTTCGCTTGGTTTTAATTAAGGAATTGTACCTAAAATGTATCCAAATGCCGCGTAACGGTATGACATGCAAATCTTAAATAGTTTATCTACACTCACAACGTAATGTTCCAATTATGAATTCAAAAAACATTGCATAAACACGTACTTTATATTCGTGGATAGGTAAAATTAAAAAAAAAACCATTATAGTTCAACATTTTCCTTCGATTTTCAAACAACTGCATCATAAAATAACTTTTTTTCTATTATGATACAGGACAAATCCAAGAAGTTAATCACTAAGGAGATTCCATCAATTATTTAAATTTTTTGAAATGCCATTTTTATAGTACCTAATAAAAAAAATTGATTCCAATTTTAACTTGTCTGTAACAGTGCCCGCTTTAGGCTTATTACGCACTGCCATTTTTATTTGCGCGAACTTTTGTCTCTTTCCACCTGTTCATAGAGCTCAAAATATTCGCGCGAATTATATTCGCGCTGCGATGCGGTGGATTCTGTTGCAAAACACGGATTTCATGCGGTATTATTGCAGCACGATTTTTTTACCGCAATTTAATGCGGTGATGTGCTGGGTTTTGGCGCCATTCATACGTTTTGCAGGTTTCGTTGTACTGAATTTCATGACTTTTTAAAATTCTTGCTTAAAATGTCTGATATTAGTGAATGTGAAGAAAAATTGACGCCGCCAAATATTTTAAATGCGGCGAAGGAAATTATATTATATGATGCATTTATCACAACTTTATGGCATGGAAAATGCAAAAAATAAAATTAAGTAGGTTCAATCCCAAAATGTATGAGTGTAGATAAAGTAGTGTATGAAACTGCACATAACTAGGTATTAAAACATTCGTGTGAATACTATTAAAAACCTCGCCTACGGCTCGGTTTTTAAACTCACACTCATGTTTTAATACCCCTTATTATGCAACAGTATCATAAACTACTATTATAATACGAAATTAAATAATTTGATAAAGTAATATGAATAGGTAACTATTTTGGCCACACCTATAATAAAAACGATATTAACTAAATGATGTTTTCATATCGACTTCGTGTTAACGACAACAAGATCATATGATAATGTCCAATATGTCATGAAAATGTATAAAATGCCGCACATTTTCCATAAATCGACGTTACTTATCTTCAATTCTGGTGCAGCTTTTTGCAAAACCAACCATTCGTGGGCGTAACAAGTACTTCATTATATTTTATAATGAATTAGCAATATACCTACTTTTTTTTCTTGACTCGCGCTTGACCATTATCTCACCTGATGGTAAGCGATGATGTGGTCTATAATGTTGCACGCTTGCCTAGAAGAAACCTATTCACTCTTGACTTAAAAGACTCCCAGGTTGTAGCTAAAGATGTGACAGTCGCAAAAATGTGAATATACATTTAAATTTAATACATAGATACAATTTTATCGATTGGGAACTTAATAAGTCCATACCTAAAGGTAGGTAGGTGTGTTCTATAGAACACACGTGCAATAATGATAGGTTCTTTTCGTTGAATAAAATGTGTTGAAATATGATGTAACGAGTAACAATGTTCGCATGTCCGTGGTACATTAATTTTATTTGTATAAAGGCGACTTGAGCCCCAATTACGTCAAATTATTTACACTGAAGTCGTTATGGCACGTCCGAAAATTACGCGAAAAGGGATTTGGAGGAAATTAGAAAATGTGATTAATGTTATACACCGTGAAATTTAAGTGGTTGTTTTCCCGCGGCAGAACGACTTGCCTTTAGGAGTACTTTCGAAGCATAGAGTTAAAGTAAAAAAATAACGATGTTTTTATTTTAAAATAATTTAAAAAATATTCATCAACTCGAAAAAGTGAGTAACAATAGTAACTTGTAGGTACTAGGTACTACTCGCGTCACCACCGTATTATTCACCGTAGTACCCAGTACCTACAAGTTACTATTGTTACTCACTTTTTCGAGTTTATGTTTTTTTTTTTTAAATTATTTTAAAACAAAAACATCGTTATTTTTTTACTTTAACTCTATGCTTCGAAAGTACTCCTTAAGGCAAGTCGTTCTGCCGCGGGAAAACAACCACTTAAATTTCACGGTGTATAGCTTATAGCTTTTCTTTTTAGGTCTAATGCCAACAAAAGCTATGTAAGACATCTAGCGGTACATAGAATATATTATGTACCAACAAAGAGAAAAGCTTTATAAAATAATTATTTTAATTTTTTTAAACAAGCTTTTTTCGTATTCTTCTCATCAAACCCTTTCATTTGATATCCATATCATGGCAGTGCACAAAAAATAACTAGTCCGCCATCTTGGGCCATATTTGATTTAGAATGACGTCACTTACCTAGCCATGCATTGTCATCCAAACTAAACGTGTATGCAAAATTCCATCTTAATCGGTGGAGGCCGATAACTGCTTTAAAATTTTGTTGCAAGATTTGACCCAAACACACTTACATACATACATTGCAAGTTAAATAAAAGCTTGTAAAAACTCTATCGCTTATTTCTGCTACGTATATCGTTATCGCTGAAAAGCGATAGGCACATTTTGCGGCATCTCATTTAAATAACATGGCCCCGTAGTTTACAGGTCATGTCAAACTGAAGCCGCCTACCGCGGCGAAACCCCAGTGATTATGTTCAAAACATAAATAATATCGTCATTAAAGAGAACACAGATGTGCCAGAATATTTTGCAATTAGTTTGGACTGGATACCTCAATTTTCGGTACCTCAGTTATTATGATATAAACTCGTGACAGACTGGAAACACCGTCATAATAAAGATAAACAATGAAGGATCCTGAATTAATGTACTCCAGACCGCTCGTCTAATCTCATTCATGATAAAGGACGACATTCCATTTAGGTTATTTTATTTGGTACGGATACGACACTGTATTCGGAAAATACGTATACAAAATCGTATTCCGACATCTGAATGACAGATTAGGAAAAGGGCCGAACGCGCGTTCGTAAAGGAATCAGACGAGTGGAACTCCGTGAGCAACCTTATCGATTGTAATCTATGAATATGTTGCCCTTTGAGCGATATTTCAGCACTGGGTGAAATAAAAATAACAATTCGGTTCAGGAGAATATAACGAAAAACAAAGTGATGGATAAACATCAACATGTCACGTTCGATATTGCTACCTTGTCGTAAAAGATTATTATATCTTGATATGGGCGGGTTCAAAATCTACCTGTAGATTGAAGGCTTACCTAAGACAACTTAAATTGAATGTCAAATGGGAACCACCGCAGCCGGTGGAAAGACTGGTAATTAAGGCGCAGATTCACTTGAGTAGCTGATTTTAAAAAGAGAATCACGTCTAAACGGTTAGTCGCAGTTTTTTGGAAAAAATATATGTTGCACTAGACCATTTTCTTAATAATTTGATCTTGATGGAAAATTTTGAGTGTTACTCGTATAACATGGTGTAATTAATTTGTAAAGTTGTGTCTAAAACGGACATAAACACGACAATCAGACCGAAACCGCTGGGCGTATTTTAATTAAATTGACACCACCTGAAAGACAATTTAATTATCTACATTTTAATCTAAGGTTTTTTTTTTAAGTCATAGAATAATAAGGAAAGTACAAACAACTACTAAATTTTGGGTCGCGCGGGTGTGAAACGAGTGCGCGTTTTGTTCCCTCAAGGTCGTTGGCGTAAGTCGTCGTCTTAATGTTCGCTATGGTGTCAAAACTAGGTTGTGCTTTTTAGTGAGGACTCAAGTCGCACCAGTACAACACGTTAAATAGTAAAAAAAAACGAAATTAATATTTTTATGCTTGTATCTCTGAAAGAAGATACGGATCCAATGACGAACTTTTGTACTGATTGAAAGCATGTTAATTTTGAATCCCAGGCAAATGCCACGGGCATGTCGCTGTGAAAACAAGCCAGCCAAAAACAATTTACCAACCAAACATCGATACAAAATTAAACGCTATCCTATCCTAAATCAATAGAGGTAGATTAGTGTAATAACAACACTGATTTGTGTGTAAGCAAAGCAAATAACCACAAAGAGTCAACAGGGGTGAGTTTGAGGTCGCCAGCCGGAGTCACCGCGTCAATATCCATTGCAATACACCTTGACCCCGGCTCATGCTTCACGATAATTTGACCGGAGACAAGCTATTGTGGGACTGGTAAGTTTGGAATTATTTATGGGCCAAGTAATATCTTATTCAGGGTGCGAAGTTAGGCTTTAGTTTCAGCTTTTGTAAAACATATCATCGAGCCAGATAAAACTGATAACATATTGGGTTGATTCCAAATAACATGGAACCAGAACAAGCAGAAGAAGACAGTTGTGTTGAATCCATTGAGATAATATGTAGTACGTAGTACATTATTACCTCAATGGTTGAATCAAGGTTTTAGAAAGAATGGGCCTCATAAGGAGTTTCGCTATGTACCAAAGCAATTAACATTAGACCCATACCGATATTACATGATTTGTGGCTACACTAAAAGCAAAAGTAATTAATAACAGATATACAGTTACATGTGCTCGTATGTAGTAAGTCCAATATTTACAAAACGTCTGGGATTTTTCCGATTACGCAAACTTGCCACACACACTGAAAGTGAAACGAAATTGCTTGACGAAATAGGTACTCGTACACAGTCTCCTTACATTAATAAAAATATTTATTTTCGCTTTACTATAGTCTAGCTTAACAACAGTTATGTGCAATATTTAACTACGTTCCAACGCTACACGTGGTTCCAGCATCAATATACTAAGACCTTCTAGTAAGACTATAAAACCGTTCAACGATAAAAGTGTAAGTGCATCACTTCTTTCCGTTTCACTTCGAGTAGCTAGCATAATAGATGTCTTTTCATTGATAACTAGGTTTTGCTAGCGACTTTACCCGCGTTTGTGTCGCGAATTTTCTTCTTCTTAGCGTGTTGGTGACAAATAAAAATATAAAAATCCGCCCTGAATTTCGCTACGGTCACACCATTCGGAGAAGCAGTCATAAGGTCTTCGCACGTACAGGCGACAGGCTATGCAGCACACTTCGAGAGGTGGGCCATGGTATGCGGAGAGATGCTGCACAAGCACTGAAGGCTAGAGCCATCCAAGAACCCCCACCTGCAGAAGTTGTCTTTGCTGCGGCCGACCAGAGTGAAAATTATCCCACGGGAATCAAAATCAATCAAAATATTTTATTTCAACTATACTATTTAAAGGTACTTTTGAATTGTCAAACAAAAGATGAATCTAGTTGCACATTCACAAGAGTCAGTAATAGTAGGTAGCATATTACCGGCAAAAAAATCTGTGCCGAATTTCATCCCGATCCATTCAGCCGTTATGGTGTGATTAAATTACAAACATCCATCCATTAGTAGTGTTTTACACGTGCCCTAGTTCAACCTAAATTTTTGCACTTACTGTGGATCTGCATTTAAGTATGCCGTGTTGACTTTGCAGTTTAATATCACAAATCATGACTTGCAATTAAATGCTATCTGATAATAACGTCAAAATATTGACGACTCATCCTGTTTACTTTATTCAGTGTAGGTTGCATATCATCAAATTAATAATATAGTGAGTGACGTGTATAATACATATTTTTCCAAGAACCTGTGTGCCAGACAGCTTATCATAAATTGGAATACAATGGTCAGCACCGGTGATTATCAAGTCACTTGGCTCCAAGACAAACCCAGCAACGAACGGTTTACTGTAGCAGAGTTTACAACCACCATTTTAGATACGTTTCCGAGTAATTCCACGAGGTTTGTTTTGATTGGAATCGAATTTAAACCCATAATTTTTTGTCCAGAAATAATTGAAAAGTAAAACAGTCTCGATTTATAGATACTTTCGTACGAACAAGTTTCTAAGATATCTTTTCTATGCGTTTCTGGCAGCAATCCAAGTACCTGGAGCTGGGCAATTATTACGTCGGATTTATGATGTTATAAATTATTAGTATGTAGTGAACTGATAATATTTTATTATTTATGACTGATATTTATAAGGGCATAAAAGTTTTAATTGAAAACAATGCGTTTTCTCTGGAGAAACGTTATTTCGAAATGCGGACGGATAGGATAAAATTAAATTAAAAGCAACGGACTAAGATATACCAGCAGCAATAAACTAGACGGCTGACAAAGCTAATAAACGTTGCTTTTCTATTTGTTTCCACTAGGGTGTTATTGGGTCTTATAGCGTGATAAGAAAACTAGAAAGTGTTGAAAAATATTCTATTCCAATAGTTACTCGATAAAAAAATGGTTATTGAATTTCTGGTCTATAAGAAATTTGTGACAATGATAGGCAGATATTTGAAGGGAATATGACATCGTTAAAGGCTGAAGGAAAGTAATGATCGAAGTTGACGTGGGATTCAAAGAGATATGCAAAAGATAGCCTAACTCATTTTAGCGCGATCCAGATAAAAGAGAGCGCCCGATATTCACAAGTCATAAAGTGCACTGAGTGTTAGTACGTTGAATAGAATCTCATAAACATGCTCCATAAGAAAAGCTATACCTACATAAATGATAAAAGGAGAGAGAACAATAAAATTGTCGTAAATCGGAATGGTTGCACGTAAACCACTAGGTGCTTTACGTATTGCAATGGTCTTAGAAGAGGCATCCGAGGCAAGATTAACGATGGTTCCTTAAGGGTACACTAGTCGACGGCATGAACATTTTGTGCGCGGGGTTAAAATGCATTTTATATCAACCGACAACACAGTGCGAAAGAGATAGATGCTGTGATGAGCAGTAGGAAGCTAGTTCGCGTACGAATACAGACTTTTGCAAATTTGTAGCGAAATGGATAATGATTTAGGACGAAACCGAGCGCGCGAAATTTTATAAACAGACCTTTGGCAGTCTAGATATCATGAAAAAAGGACTAAATCTATCTGTTCAAAATAAAATCATTTGCATTGTTGAACTACTACTCTATCCCTGTATGGAGGCCGTTTTGCAATTTTCCGTCTTCTTATGGTATTTATTCGCGCCCAAAAATGCGTTAAAATTAGTGTCGAAATGTCGAACTTTCGACGCTCATAACTTTCAAATATTTTCTTTTTTTACTTTTTTGCTTCCATACAGGGCTAGATAATGATGAGACAAATTGATATCAGTTTTTATATTGAACGAACATCGTCAAATAGTGGAATAATCCCTATACTACGTTTGTATGGAAGAATTTTCGACTAGTGTAACCTTAACACAACAACACGGCATCGTTGGTTGCCAAATTGATTGTTACACCAAAACCGTTTAGTAAACTCGACTACATGTTGGCAAAACAAGAGAAATATTTTTTAATGAATCTTCAGTGTATAGGTAAACAAAAAACGTGACTGATCAAAATTGGAATTCAATTTGGTCTTTGACTTTGATAGTAGCTTCTATATTTTTACGGTCACAATGAATAGTTTATCGTTGAAATCTTTTGAGAAATTGAAGTAAGAAATGGAATATCAATATCGACTGTTGTCTAGAAGCATGTCCAATTCTGAAGCATTACTGTCCAGGGACCTTAATATTGTACGGGCTACGGATGTACGGCACTAAAACCGGACCGGGGTTACAAAAATGTTCGTTGTAAATCTTTGAAAACCTTTGTCGTGGTAGTGTTGTGTCCAATTTCGTGTGTATTCCGCAAAATATAGCGTCGTCTATCAATTCTGTCCGTTCACTGTTGTATTGAGAATCGGTATTACTTTTGTTGCGGGTAACAGACTGTAGGTACTCGTATTACTTCTATATGTATATTTTCCGTTTTGGGGTGGACAAGCAAAAATGTTTTACTTTGTGTATTCAACCATTGCTAATCAAAGTATAAAATGAAAAGCAAACAATTGTAACTAACGTTTGATCATTTATTTTAATTAGGTACTCCATGAATTCTGAATTTTATCGCGTCTATTTATTTGAATAAGTAATTGATCGAGGATCACCGATCAAGTATTTAATCTAAGCTTTGGAATGCTTTTACGAAACAATTCTTACTTACCTAAATTGCCAAACATAATATGTTTCTAATATAAACTAACTTCAAAATCCAAGCCAAGATTGAAACTAGTAATTTTCTGGGGATGCAAAATCCCGCTCGAGTTTTCAGCGTAGGAAGATTAATTAATTACATTGACGAAGGCGTAACCTTAGTCGCTCCGAAAACATGATATTTATCCTCAACATATAGACATATCTAAACATAAATACATATATAAACTCACGCCTGTTTCCCAGGGAGATAGGCAGAAACTACAGAACGCCACCTGCTCCGATCCTTACATACTTCTTTTGCTCCATTTCAGTCACTCAGTTGGTATACATCGAGTCATACACGCAAACCAATTATGAGTACTGCGCCTGACCACATGATCTTTTTCAAGAACATCATCATCATCACTCATCATTTTAGCCGAAAGACGTCCACATTGACCGATCCCGAGCGTCTCGCATCTGAGAGAACATACCTATACCACGGTGTCCCAGCGCTAACAAAGAAAATTTGGTTCAAATAAATATCACTAGATGGCGCGATATGCATCGATTTGTTATTGAATTGTGTGTAAAATTAACATTTTCTAGAATTGATCATAAAAATTGTATTATCTTGTTTAATAAGGAGAGTTTATTAAACAAGATAATACAATTTTTCAAAGCACAAAATTATGGTATATTGGGCTCTGAATTCACATTTCAAAGATACTTTGAACGGATCAAAATTGATTCCAATAGATGGCGCGGTTTTAAATATCTGAGGAATGCCGCTCAATTTTTTAAATTTGTATTTTACACATTTTGGTACAACGAAAAAGTAAAAACGTGAAAAAAAATGCCATAAAACAAATCTTCAGTGTATTAAATGAAAAATATAGTCACGAACCGAGTAAACTCTTTTACTTGCAAGTCGTTGCTAATAGCCGTGGAACGGAACCGAACGCGATCGATGTACTTATAAAAATAATTACTTAGTATAATTAGACGAAAAACGCTAGTTACGTCGGCACGGGTTCTTCGTATGGGATGAGGCATCTGTATGCTAGTATTATTTTATCTGTGCCTATACCCAAGTTTATTTACTGGTACCAATAAAATCATCAGAACATTAAAGTTCTGGGTCCACGGAGACACCCATAAATTCTCGCCCCATAAACTCGAAGGCCGACATGACGCTGAACGTACACCTCCGTAATGGCAGATTAAGTTCCACAATAAAATTAATTACGAATTATTCCGTTTATTTCCAAGCAGTAAAGACGCCATTCGCTTTTATGTGACACAGGTCAAGGTTTGACTGCCTTTTTCTTAATGATGAACCGCTAAATTTCAATTAGAAAACCGACTGAAGGTTTGTACTATTGAGAGGCTTAAGAGCCTGATTGCATTTAAAACCTGTTTTCACTTTACTGGAGAAGTTAATGGCGCAGACGCGCAGTCGACTAATATCGTGAATCCGATTCATCTGGTCTAAGTGATTGATACAGTTTTCTTGTACAAACTTTTTAGTATCTGTGGTAATAAATACTTTTTCTTCCTTTTTTTAGGGTTCCGTTTTTACCCTTTGGGTAAAGGGTAAAAACGGGACCCTCCTATTACTAAGACTATTAATGAACCGTGATAGCTAGACTGTTGAAATTTTCACAGATGACGTATTTCTGTTGCCGCTATAACAACAAATACTAAAATGATAATAAAATAAATATTTAAGTGGTGCTCCCATACAACAAACGTGATTTTTTTGCCGTTTTTTGCGATAATGGTATGGATACATTCGTGCGCGAGTCCGACTCGCACTTGATTTCTATTACAACCAACTTGATTTTGCGGTAAAGGTACGGAACCCTAAATGTGCGAAGTCCGACACGCACTTGGCCGGTTTTTTTTTCTTCTTCTTTGTAGCATAACTTGTGTTGTGACGATGACTCCATTAAATAAATTAGATTTTGATTAAATCCATCTTTATTATCGACTATCAAAGAATTTAGCTATAAAATTCCACATAGTTAAATTCTTGCACTTAAATAATAATGAAAACCTTAATAAAAACAGATTCGATTATAAGCTCAATCTAAAGTCAATATTTTAACGGGGCAGAAATTTATCTAACTTGACTCATCTAAGTTTCCATAATAAACGAAATGCATTCTGTCACCATCTAACCACGAATATCAGAGCAGGCCGCAGCTATATTTTTAGAGAGATACCGAAGTAGGCGGCCCGGTTCACGGGTAAAAATAATGGCTTCAATGACGCGGGGTCGCAAGTTCGTAGCCCGTTCAGACGGACGTTCACCTCTACGTAATATTGCAAAATGTAGCAAACTAAACTATTTGTGGCCCGATCGCAGCATTTCAATGATTAATTTGATTTTGATTAAATCATTGCTTAATTTTCAAGTGTTACTTAAGTTTTTCGTTGATGATAAAGTGAATTATAGAGATGGCTGAATGGATTTTAACCACCTTTGACGTTTACCCAAGATGTCACTTAAAGGCATGACCGGCTCTGGAGATGAAAGAAAAGAAAGAAAGAAAGAAAAAATATTTAATTGCCACAAAACGACACACAAACATTACATTTCAAGAACAAGAACAGTGGTTACAGATTTTGAAAACTAAACCCTTACAATAGTGCTAGTAGTTCTTAAATTATGTTAGAAAAGTAAGAAAAGACAAAAAAAATATAATGTGATTATAAATAAAAGCATGTCGTGGTTGTGGCAAGAAGGCTTCCACTCAGCATAATACTGTGCCGTGGGGGACCCACTGCACGGCGCTGATTTTCAGTGGTCGCCTAGTGGTCTAGATGAATTACTTGGCTGTTTTACTCGACCAGTGTAAACAAAGTTTACTTTATTTTCTCCTCGATACAGTTAAGGATTCGCTTGGGTCTACGACCGCACGAACCCTGTTATTCCCGTTTACATCAAACCGTATTATACACGCAAACGCCTAAAAATATCGTATTTTCTGGAATACGACGCCAAGTTCAAGTTTTTAACCGACTTACCAAAAAGGAGGAGGTTCTATGTTCGTCTTTATGTATGTTTTTTTTTTTTATGTATCTTCACCGATATCTACGTCAATTGTGGACCGATTTTGAAAATTATTTTTTTGTTTGAAAATTAAAATGGGACCAATTTCGGAATATGTCCTATATTCCGAAATTGGTCCCATTTTAATTTGGTGAAGATCTGATGAAGAACTTCGGAGATATACAACAGAACTCTTCAATAAATAACGGAAAATCTCTCGAGATTGCTGCAATCGCATGTCTGTTTATTGTTTATACCATTTCATAACATAACATCACGCCAGTACGCTCAAAAGTGGTACGCAGAACTCTCATTTCACCGATTATGTTTTGAGTTTCATGTTATTCGGGTAATCTATTCTGGCGTTATAGGTACTTACTAAACAACTTGCCTATAGGTACAACTAAAAAGGGTAAAATAAAAAAAAACTTTTTTGCAAAAAAATACTACCGACTTCCAAATAAAAAACTACAAAGTGAAAAATAACTTTATTTTTGGAAGTCGGTGTCTATATCGCAAAGAATTGGTACCTACGAAAGACACCGACTTCCAAAAATAAAGTTATTTTTCACTTTGTAGTTTTTTATTTGGAAGTCGGTAGTATTTTTTTGCAAAAAAGTTTTTTTTTAACAAAATTATTCCGTCGAAAAAGAAATTGCGTCAGCCTCTTAATAATTAAAATACAAGTTGACTAATGGCAAATTAATTAGAATAACTAAATTAAAATTAATAGGCGAATAATAACGACGACTGTAATTTCTAATTAAGGCTGGCATCGCGTTCATATTCCTCGTAACATCAAGCCTAATGGATGTTACTGCGAGAAATTTCATCCGAGTCATTATTTACGAGTTACGACACTATGGTACGACAAATAATTTTACGCTCCGCCGCTCCTGCTTATAAGACATTTGTGGTCAACTTTGCCTATATAGGGTTCTGTAGACAAATAGAAAAACCAAACCCTTATAATATCGCCCTGTGTAGGTACTGAAATTCCGGAAAATTTATTAAGAGTGACACTCCCGCCTCAAGTCAAAATGTACCTAACTGAGAGATGAAAATAAAAATACTCAATGTATAAAAGCGGTTTTGAGTTTCAATGGGTCCCATATAATGCTAAAGATTATGTGTCTAAGTGACTTATTTATTTAATGAAGTATTTGGAAGACAAAGTTACAATAGCTTCTATAGAAATAACCGCATAAGTTACTTTTTTAAAGTTCATAGTTGCTGTCTGTGTGAGTGTTTCGCACTGAAATACAAATAATATTTCTGCTGTTGATAAAATCAATACTCTGCATCATCAACATCCTTGTTCAGGTACCTTGTACTGCGGATTTGTTTACAAGCCGTCATTCTCTAATATTTAATTTTATTATGATTATTTTTAGCATTGCTCTCATGAGGACGCAATCTAATTAAAAATTACAGGATCAATATATAGCATCATCGTCATCTCGGCTACGGAACTTTACTATGCGTGGTTCGACAAGGACTTGGCAATTTTTTTACAAGTCATCATTCTCCCAAAGGATTCTTGTTAGTTAGTCGGAGTATTTTTCCGCGCTCACTCGCAAAGCATTGCTCTCATGAGGACGGGATCTAATATTAATAAACTACTGCTGAAGGCGGAACCTTTCTAGCGTTTTTCCAGAGTTAACTGCATGACCTATTTGAAAAATTATTCGAATTAAGAGCGCAATTATTATTGCTGCTTTAATTTATTTTTTTAGCTAATTAATCAATTGTATGAACAGTAAGTATGAACGTAAATATATACATCTAATACCTTTAAACGAGCAATTCTTGTATATATATAATCTGAATCTCGGAAACGGCTCCAACGATTTTCATGCAATTTAGTATGCAGGGCCTTTCGGGGGCGATGAATCGATCTAAATAGATTAAATTTTTGGAAAACGTCGTTGTCTCTATTTTCACCCGAGCAGAGCTCGTTCACCCAGGTACTGAACGTAAATGAAGCAAAACGAGCATTTTAAGGCTGTGTTATTTGAACGTAACACACAACGCTACGGTATGCGGTGCTGGGCATGTCATTCTCCTCACCACTGACACCTACTCCGGAACAAAAGTCCATTCTAGACGTTTTTGTCCGGTACCGCATACCGCAGCGTAGTGCGTTCCAATCAAGAAACCAAAGCTTCAGGATCATAGCAGGTGGCATTCTGTAGTTTCTGCCTACCCCCATGGGAAAAGGGCGTGAGTTTATGCATATAGTTAATAAATCACTGTTCACGGATTTGTATAGGATTATGCGCTTTTGTGAGCCTGTTGTGGTGATGTCATGTCAAACAGGTATATTATATGACAAAATCATTATGTTTATAAATATGCCGCATAGGTAACACAATTAACATAAGGATTGCATTATGATTATCTCGTATAATTACCAATATCGGATACTTATCAGGATCACTTTTTAATATTCACTATACTGGGTGGGCAAAAATTCGTGGATCAAACGAAACAGGGGGATAGTTGGGGTTATTTGCAATAGGTCCTAACGCATCAAAAATATTTTTTGTCTTACGGCTTTTTTGCCCATCCTGTATACCAGCTTTATATTGACGTTTATTTTACAACGTAAGCAACGCCTAGTACTGACTATACAACAACAAATATAAGTTATCCGTACCTTTTAATATTAAATCCATTTATGTAGAATTTATAAGGCATGTTAATACACTGTAAAACAGCCTTAGCCGTTGGTTTTCAATTATGAATCCTAACTTACGAACAATAAGAGTCTATTTCTAATGTGACAGGGTTGTAGTGACGTTGACAAACACAGGCTGTGCAAATACAGATGTGGATAAAAATTATACAGTGTGTAGTACAAAAACACGAATAAGTATGGACTAGACAAAACATGAAGCGAGTTCATAGCAAGCAGTATTTTTGTGGTCGAAACATTTCGTACAAAGGAAAAATAATTTCTGGGCTGCAATATCCATTAGTTTGGTTTCGGAAATAGAATGGTAGAAATATGATTCATACATAATGGAAGCAGTCGAAAGCATACAAGACAGTTTATAGTTTTTAATAGACTGTGGACCAAGTTCTTAAAAAAAAAGTGATTTTAAATAAAAACCGGCCAAGTGCGAGTCTAACTCGCGCACGAAGGTTTCCGTACCATTATCGCAAAAACGGCATTAAAATCACGTTTGTTGTATGGGAGCCCCACATAAATATTTATTTTATTCTGTTTTTAGTATGTTTTGTTATAGCGGCAACAGAAATACATCAACTGTGAAAATTTCAACTGCCTACCTATCACAGTTCATGAGATACAGCCTGGAGACAGACGGACACGCAGGCAGACTGATGGACCGCGGAGTCTTAATAATAGGGTCCCTAAAAGGTTGAACAATAAATTGTATTGATAAATGTTCCATGTAGGTCTGTAGGTGTCTGGGATTTTAAAGTTGTTCAAAGTTTCAAAAAGATTACTGAGAAAGTTTTCAAGTTTTCTCGAAAAAGTAAACGTGAACGTTTTAAAAGCAAAGCTATGTATACTTAACCCTGCACTGAAGTGAAGAACAAATGTAAAATGAAAAGCATAATATTTCATCAAAAATATTACGTAGAAGTGAAATTTTAATAATAACTCATTTTCTGAGGACACTTTTAAACACAGAATTTTTCAATTTTAAAAGAAAGAAAGCTGACGCGAACTAAAATTACAAAGCTAGCAGATAATGTCAGAACAGAATCTGAAAACGAGGGTTGAATAAACAGAGATTTCTACACGACTGCTCCAGAGGTCGATTGCATCAGAAAAACTTGTAATAGTGTCTATGAAAAGAAATCTCTCGAAGAAATACAAATAAATAATCAAGTTCCAAGCAAATATTAATTCAGACGTTACAATACATACATTGTTTTTCTACGACCATTTTGAGAGATGGGCTCCTGTTAATCGAACCATTTACATAATAGCCCAGCCACAATGGTTGTTTCAATAAACATGACCTTGAAGGATTCCTATAATGAAATTCTCGTTTATCTCCCAACAGGAGACAAGGGTAAGCCACAAATGAATTTGCAATGTAAAACAGTAAACATGGGGAACGTTGAAAACACTACAAAAAGGTCCCCGCTGGCATCCTAAGCAAATGAATTTAAATACGCTTTGAAAATTCTAATTCATAGTCTATCACTCAACTTTTTCGGTTCAGACAGTCATTGACCAGAATCACAGTGTGCCTTTGCCCAAGTAAATGCAAAAGTTTACCTATATTTCAATTTATCTTAAGACGAAAGTTAATATTGTCTGTCAAATATTGCACGACGAAGATTTAAGTTTTCAAAAGTTAAGAAGAGCGTCATCAAACATAAAACAATGAATTATCGTGATGTAATAATAACACAGTTATAATGCATAGGTAACGAGGCGAACAATAAAACGACCTTGGAAGAATTGTGAACCACTGTTAAATTACATGGGATGGGAACTACGCTTAAGACCGCCTATTCAAGATTTCAATGGCGACATATACGGTCACAAACACAGGTAGATAAAAGACTATTCAGAATAAATTAACAGTTGTAAATGAGAAGCTTAAATCCCTTTGGCTCATGGAAGCAAGCTAGATAGCCAATATTTTTAATAATGATGAAGGTGAAATTCTGAGAGTTAGGATGTCTATTAATCATGCCCCAACGGATATGACTGAAAATTGGCACAGGTAGACCATGACTTTAATAAGGACACTGGACATAGGATACTTTATTTTATCCCTCTAGTATATTCCTTTGGGAGCAAACACGTAAAGTAAGAGAACATCGAGACCACGAGGAAAGTTTGCGAAAACACGTGCCAGAATGACTTAACTTTAGCTGAAGATTCGATTAGTGTTCTTACAAGATTAGAATTCGATTATAATCATAACGATCTACCATATAATTCGTTGTTTGATGAAGTAATTTTTAGCAAACTCAAGGCTTTTCCATGAAATGGTAATCCATTTCCCCTTGAGTCGAAAACCTTTAGTATTTATTTTACCAAAGTATTTTTAAAAGTATTACAAAGTTGTCTTACTTAACAGCTTCAAATAACGATATAACTAAAAGATGTTTTTGAATAATCTGAAGAAATAAATTGCAGAATATCTAATTTCTTAAATCTATCACATAAAGTTATCAAACCACACAAGAGTATTAATGAACTCACCTAAGGCATTCAAATTGAAATGAGTGAAAGGTATCTTTGAAATCTTAAGTGCCAATTAATCTATTTGTAGATATATCAGTCTACTTTAGTGATTCTAAAGTAGACTGATATATCTACAAATATAGATCTTAAATTCAAAATACAAAAATAGATCTTAAATTCAAAAACACTCATTTAAATAACAATATTCTCTATAACGTGTGCTTGCTATAAATTTGCTCAAGTACATGGCACCCTTTAAGCCTGGCGTCTCGTCACCGAGACGTCTAGTCTTGCCAACAGTACATCGGCCGGGCGAACCCTTTGCCACCTTTGCGGGTCACTATTCGGTGTAGAAATCGGTTAGAGAAATCAGAATTAGACTATAAATACTTATAGTAAAAACCTATCGAACAATCAGAAAATAATAATTCAACAATCATGCAAATTAGAATCTGGGGAAATGGGGTTACAAATTACACATTGAGTCATTGATGTCATCGACTGTTTAATTCAGACGATAGTTCAAGTTCAACTAACTCCTTAAATCTTTAAAACGATTATAACAAGCTTAAATTTCCATAATAAGAAAATAGAACTCCTATTTTCTTAATAGCGGCAATTAATGGAACCAACAGAAATTTGAAGCAATATCTTCTGTACAATAACACTGACTATTTATAGATATGCACATAAAACATTACAGATGTCCCATTACTATTAAAATACATAATGGAAGAAACCACGGAACCACTAGAACCTCTGAGTAACGATTGTAAATATATGGACAAGCAAGTGATTATGATAATACAACGATATTGTATCATAAGTAATACTATTATTAATGATCTAAACATAGATACGCAACCAATACATATTGTTTAATACACACACAACCTGATAACGAGGTGATTACACTAAAATATAACTGTATGTTTACATTTTACTTTTGAAATGTATACGATAAGTTAAAAGTTCTTATTTTTATGTGTATTTTCTTTCTCAAGGTGTTTCTTTGTGGCTTATCGTCTGATATTTGTGTCAAGTTGGAATTTGTCAATGATTTTTCGAGGACTAGTAATATTATCTTACTTCAGCTTCTTTCTTTCTTTTTCGTGTGAGGATGTGGCCACACCTGGTGTCAGAGTTAATGCCGCCTCTGGAAACTCCACAGGCCTCTGACTTGGCTATTTCAGACTTACATTAACTATTTAAGTTCAGGTTTCCCCACGATGTTTTCCTTCACCGTTGTCTGTGATGTCCAAGATAAACATAGAAAGTACATACGAATTTGTAGAAGTCACATTGGTACTTGCCCGGATTACCGGGTCCAAACCCACGACCAGGCGAGGTCTTAGCCTCTGGATTTTTCAGCTGAAGATAATGCTTGTCACATTGAATTTAGGTGTCGAATTCAACATACTAATATAATGCTCAAAATCGAATCTGAAGTTTTACATTACAGGCGAACGCTCCAGGTGAGGAGAGTACCTCAAAGTTTCATCAAAATCCGTTCAGTAGTTTTTGTGTGAAAAAGTAACAAAGATCCATCCATCCTCACCAACTTTCGCATTTATAATAATAGTAGGGTATAGGTACATTAGATCCCCAATCAACAAAATTGAAATTTGAAATTCGTTGTTTTCCCTCAGTATTAATAAAAGTAGTACAAACAAAATATCAAGGACGAAGGAATATCTGTTTACTCCGGTTACATAGACAAACATGATATTATTATGTAGACTGAAGGTATATCTAGTCGTGCGGGCTCGGTTATTTGGTTACATTTTAACTAACTTATGAAATGGTGGACGTTTTATCTAGATAACAATGTGAATGGACCTTGGTGTAATTTTGCTGTAACGTGCGTTGAATTCAAGTATTGTAAATGTAATATGTATAATTTTATTTTATATTTTAGATCCGTCCAGCCGTTTGAGCGTGAATAAGTAACAAACATACAAACACACATACACACATGCACACTCACAAACTTTCGCCATTATAATATTACTAGCTGTCCCACGCGGCTTCGCTCCCGTCACCTGGCTACCTACCTACCGTACATACATGAATGATGCGTTACTTAAACTGTTTACGCAGCGCACGCAACGGAAGCTCTCAAAAAGGATTTTTTTTTTCCAGTTTCTGCAACATTTTTCATTTATGCTCCGCTCCTGTTGGTCGTAGCGTGATGTTATATAGTCTATAACCTTCCTTGATAAATGGACTATCCACAACAAAAAGATTTTTTCAATTCCAATCAGTATTTCCTGAGATTTGCGCGTTCAAACAAACTCTTCAGCTTTATAATATTAGTATAGATTAGTGTGATTAGGTTTTCCCGTACCTACCATCGCCCCCGTGGCATAATACCACAGAAAGCTTTTTTTTTTTTTATATATGTCTGCCTATAGTTATATACAGGGTGGACAACAAATTGTGGATCAAACGAAACAAGGCGATAGTTGGGGTAAAGGAGTAAAAAAATAAATTGCCCCAAATATCGCCGTTTCGTTTGATCCACGATTTTTGGCCCAGCCTGTATATCAGCAAAAGATTTTTTGTTATCACATGTACTTTCAGAGATTACCATTTACTAAAATACAATACATTTTACCTATATACTATTACCTAATATTTATCTTCATAGACTTTAGTTTTTATTGGACTAATACATGTAACTCTAATGTAGGATTTTTAACGTGTGAAATGATAACATACTTCTGTTCCCGACACCCAACGGCGGGTAATGTGTTAACTGGCAATCAAGAGGTCGGGTTCAAATCCTTCTTGACCTGTTGAACTATTACGGTGAACCGCACTCGTGGTGCAATACTATACTCGTAAGTTAAGTTCAGAGGATTACGCCAAGCCTGTAACTAATTTCCAGCCCAAATTAGGAAAACTTCAGAGAAAAGATATGATAGAAAGCAATAGGTACGGTAGTTTGCCAATAAAATATACTCCTTTAAAATGCATCTCATAGAAACCAGTTTGTTTTTACTACAGGGTCAAATAGAATGATCTAGCGAAACTCCTGAAGACAATCTGCAGATCTATCAGATCCGCAGATCCCATGAGACCCCCGACATATTTTAATTTCATACTACATAATTTATCTAGTAGTAGACACACTTCGATCGACAATCTATTGAACAAGTATTTATGACACGATATCTTGCGGGAACAGCCCGATTCAAACAGTAAAACGCCCATAAATTTTGAAAAGCTGAACCGAATTACATCATACATAATTAGAAACACTCAAGCCACCTTACAAACAAAAACCGGCAAAGTGCGAGTCGGACTCGCGCACGATCGGTTCCGTACCATTATTGTAAAAAACGGCAAAAAAATCACGTTTGTTGTATGGGAGCCCCACTTAAATATTTATTTTAATCTGTGTTTAGTATTTGTTGTTATAGCGGCAACAGAAATACATCATGTGTAAAAATTTCACCTTTTAGCTATCACAGTTCATGAGATACAGCCTAGTGACAGACAGACAGGCAGACGGACCGCGAAGTCTTAGTAAAAGGGTCCAAAAAATAAAACACGATATCAAAATCGGATCATCCGTTTAGGAGGTAAACACATCAAACCTATAACAACCCTCTTTTCCGTCGGGGGTTAAAAATATTTTCGATATTTATCTGAAATCTCATAATTTTAAGTAACTACACCACCAGTGCCTGTTTATCCTGCAGTCACGTGGATTTGCTAATTGTTATTATCATCATTAGATGTATTACTTTAACATAACACGGTCAAATGTCAAATACATTTGTTAAAGACATGTTTTGAAAATTAAACCCATTAACTTCTGTACAGTTTCGCTAGTTAATTTAATTTGAACCTGTAGTAATTAATTAGCAGACGCCTTTTAAAGTAGGAAAATACAAAACATAAATCCAATAACGAAATGGAAGTAACGTAGCTGGTCTCGTTCTGTAGTTTCTACCAACACCATTGGGAATGAGGCGGGAATTTATGTACGTCTGCACCTATTTGTACAAACAACCCTTGTTTCTTCCTGCCCTTATCCCATGTTACTTGGGGTCGGTGCAACACGTTTTCTTCTCCCATACCGTCCTGACCTCTGTCACGCTATCACTGACTCCCTTTTCTTTCATATCACTCCTCACACAGTCCATCCATCTTTTCTTTGGCCTTCCCCTCCCTCTCCATCCATCCACATTCATAACTCTTTTAGTTAGATGCGTTGCACTTGCATCACTGCTCATCACATGACCATACTAGGACAAAACGGTTTCCTTTCAACTTTTTTGTCACTGGGCGCCACTTTCAAACTTCCTCTAATTTACTAATTTTTCACTTTATCCATTCTCGTCACGCCGCACATCCATCTCAACATTCTCATCTCTGCTACATGCAATTAATGTAAAAGCCATAAATTAACTTTAAATAAAGTCAAACAAGTACTCTCTATCTAGATACATATTGTGAATAAGGTTTGAGCGCAAAGGAATAAGGTACGTCTGTGTCTGGAAAGTTTTCTCTGCAGTATCAAAGGACCGGTGGCCGTAAAGACATGCATTGATCCCGCAGCCAGAGGTAATATTACGACGAAGGTATCTAAGCGTTGTAAAGTACATCTATTTCTATAATTTGTCAAGACGGTAAGTCTGAGGTCCTGGGTTCGATGCCCGGATCGGAAAAAGTGTTATTGGGTTTTTTTTGGTTTGGTTGATGGCAATAGGCTCGCCCCTATTACATGGGACGCAAACGTAGTTGGCGAAATATGTGTGATATTTGTAAGTATGTGAGAACCATGTTCCTATTTATCAAATGAAGGCATTTACCTATTAGTGCTTGTAATACTTTATACCTGTACGTAGTATAGTAGTGCTGGGTGCATCGTTCTCACGTATATGAATTTATGTATGTATGTAAATGTTGTAATTTTTTTTTTTTTTTATGGATTAGTATGGAGTTTCTTGTCCGTTCTTCTCCATAACAAAAAACTTTTCCGAATGGATGGTAGAATCAATTATTATTAACTTCAAATTTAAATTTTTGACGTTCAAAAGTGCCGCTTAATGGCCTAGTTGAAATAAAGAATTCTTGTCTTTGTGCTAAATGTGCACCTCTGCCTAGGCGTGATGTTATGATATGATCCTATGATACGACTGACTTGCAGTCATATCTATACTCTAGCCATTTTGAAGATACATTGTTAACTAACAAAGTAACACAGCATTTTTTTAGCTACCCTCTACTGAACAACAAACATAAAACGAATTCGATATAGAATGTTTTATCTGTTGTATATCGAGCAGTGGTGGCCTAGTGGTATCGGCCGCGACTTACTAGTTGTAGGTCGTGGGTTCGAACTCAGGCAGGCGCTTTACTTTGTGTAAATTATTCCATCACCGCTGCTCACAAAACGGGGAAGGAAAACATCGTGAGGAAACCGGTATGTCTTAGAACCAAAAATTCGAAGATATGTGACATCCACCAACAAGCACTGGGCCCGCGTGGTGGATTACAGCCCATTTCCTCTTACAGAGAGGAGGCCTGTGTCCCAGCAGTGGGGACATTAATAGGCTGATGATGATGATATCTGAGTTAGTACTCGTACAGATGAAAGATAGTTTGAGAACATAAAATATCCAAGGTCATAGGACTAGAAGGAGCGAACCTAAAATGTTTCATGCCCGCTGTCAGCTGATTGAGCTGTCAGCGCTTTGCTAGTAAATATTGTACCTTCATCTTGGCCAGAGTGTAACCCGGTGTAGAGTTTAGTTAGTGTTTATTTTATATCCATATCTCTCTTTGCCTAGCCTTATCCCATTGTTTGAAACCTCAAACGACGAAAGCCGATTGTCTTTCTCCATCATATTACGACAGGCATATCTGTGTTGGGTCCCGAGATATCAAACGTCCGAACCAATAAATATAAAAAACGAATAACGTATCTGTCAGTAGATTTGCTTCCAAGAGATAGATATTTGGCATAAGGTCCAGCGACGCCTTCTGATCGTTGTTCTTGTGTATGGCGAACATGCAGGTTACGAACAGTTTCTTACTTCTTACTAATAATAATATAAATGCGAATGCTTGGATAGATGTAGGTATGTTTGTTACTGAATCAAGCCAGAACGGCTAAACGGCGCGGGTTAATTTTGGCAGATAATATAATGAAATAAAATTATGCCGGAAAAATGTAAGGTAAAGGACCAAAGGGGTCCACAACTTCCGACTGTGATGCGGGCGAAGCCGCTGGCAGAAGGGACGCGCTAAAATATAAATTTCTGCCGAGTTCATCGTCAAGCTTCCTGACTATGCAAAGAAGCTGTCAGAAGGGACGCGCTAGACTGCATGACTGGCATTTATTTAGCTAATCCGGTCTCCTCGCATAACTTCAACATGTTATACTCACTAGGTAACATAAAAATGAATAAGTCTAGCTCCGCGACTATTGACCTGCCCTCGCTCCGTATTCCGTACAACGTGCACTTAGCAGCATAAGCGAGGTTAGATTTTAATTAATTATTTAGCGACCAACCATAACCTACCTCAATAGGTATGAACTTCCTCCGTACCATGTTACGCTCAAAGCACACAGACTGAGTCGAAGCGAATTTTGATAAATGTACCTACACAACAAATTGATTCCTATTTGGATCTAGAAATAGGGGTTAATATGCTATGCACATTTTTAACCGACTTTCGAAAAAGGAGGAGGTTCTATGTTCGACTTCTTGTATGTTTTTTTTTTATGTATGTTCACCGATATCTCCGTCAGTTGTGGACCGATTTTGAATTTTTTTTTTTTTTGAAATAGTATATTTCGAAATTGGTCCCATTTTAATTTGGTGAAGATCTGATGAAGAACTTCGAAGATATACAACAGAACTCTTAAATAAATAACGGCAAATCTCTCGAGACTGCTGCAATCGCATGTCTGTTTATTGTTTATACCATTTCATAACATAAGATCACGCCAGTACGCTCTTAAGGGGTAAACAGATCTCTCATTTGATCAGTTTTGTTCAAGTTTCATGATAATCGGGTAATCTATTCGGGCGTTATAAGAAAATTACTAAACCACTTGCCTATTAGGTAGGTACAATTAAAAAGTGAAAAATAAAAAACTTTTTTACAAAAAAATACTACCGACTTCCAAATATTATTAAAGAGACTTCCTTTTTTTATTAAAGATTCGCTTCGACTCAGCGTCAATATGCTTTAAACTTTGGTTCATTAATAGGGACGGGCGATTCTTTTCAAAAAGTACGATTCTTTGAATCGAAATCAGAATAATCGATCCACAAAAAATTGAGGTCAAAAAAATGGTATTACCAAAAAACTATATTTTTTCGATTTGCTTTTGGCGTTAGTATTTTCAATACATATAAATACAATTACCGAAAACAAAAAGAAAACCATAATAATAATCGATCTTTTAACATTTTTAACGAATAAAAGTTGTTCTTACAACTAAATGAAAGTATCAGGTGAAAAAAATAACATTTTCATTGAAACTGGAAAAAAAAAATCTTAGTATGTGTATATATTCAATGATTCAACTAATTATTAATAATATTCTGGTTCATATTAAAACAGAACATCGAAACTTGATTATCTAGGGTGAAATATCGATTCCCTGGATCGATTAAGTACTAGATATCGATTATTTCGGTTGATACGTCGATCAATCCATCACAGATCACCATCTCTAGTAATTAGGTGTCGTGATCAAACTAAATTGTGGTTTAATTAAACGTAAAATTAAAGGGTTCGTCCACTAATAACCAACGACAGTTAGGAACGGTGGAAGTTTTAATGAACGGGTAAGAATAACTGCTTACTCAGCGAATTAGGTTTGTGTAAGTGAGTTAAAATTTTGTAAGGAAAGATTTTTCGTTGTTGCAGATCGAAATGTTTATTTCATACAGCGATGTTGTACGACATGTCAATAAAACAGCGATTTCTAAATTGATAATTTGAGTGCCTTTTCAAATTACTTTAACAAGGAAACCTGTCAAACTGTGGCATTAAAGCAGGTATTGAATATCGAACTCTGAACTCCGACTTTTTTATTCAGGATGCGGCTCTAAGTATCTGGTATACAGGGTTAATTTTAATTAGAGCTGTAGTGATGGGTGTCGATATCTAATGACGTTAAAACATAAAAAAACAAACTTAATTTGAAGTCACTACAAAAAAAAATATACATCTGAGTACGACGAGATCACCGGTCACTGGTAGCGTAAACTTATAAACTTTTCGTTTCAAGTATAATGGCTTACTTGAAACGAAAAGTTTAGATTTTCTTGGTCATTAGACATCGATACTCATTATTTTTGCGAATTTTTGCTAATTTAATTTGACCTCATTAAAATAAGGTAGCTATAACGAGTTTTTTTTTTGTTATATTTTGACTCACAAACTGGTCCGTTGTTGTTGAATTAGGTATTTTACCTATGTTTGCAATATTTGTAAGTATGTGAGAACCATGTTCCTATTTATCAATTTATCTGTTAATGCTTTTATTACTTTATAACTGTACGTAGTATAGTGTGTAGTGCTATTTTTGGGAGCATCGTCCTCACATATATGAATTTATTAATGTATGTACTTATGTAAATATTGTAAAACACCTATTTGTTAAAAAGAGTAAGTATGCAGTTTCTTGTGCGTTCTTCTCCATAACAAGCTACTTTTCCGAATGCACGGAAGAATTTATTTTTATTACTTGTAAATTTTAATTCATATATGTATGACGTTCAAAAGTGCCGCTTACTTTACTAGCCTTATTGAAAGAAATATATTTGACTTTGACTTTATTTATTTACTAATAAATTGTTAAGTTGTGTAAAAAATTACGCACTGAATTTTTTTTCAAACATAATACACAATACCTAAGGTAATTGTATTCCACCTGTACAACCTTCCTACGTGCTTTGTGTCTTTATATTGCAAGCTATGCTGGCAGAACAAGGAGTAAAATAATAACACTTACACCATAACTGACATTATTGAACCAACCCACACAAAACAGTGACTTGATAAAATATTACGAACTAGCTTCAGCACGCGGCTTCACCCGCATGCAGTGTTCACTTATCCAAAGAGAACATAAAAGGGATAAAATCCTATGACATGATTCAGCTCATGGTCTACCCGAGTGCCAAACTTTCACCTAAATTTAAAAGGTAACAGACTGACATAGTTACCGTCGCATTTGCCTTATTTGTATGGATTTATATTAAGGTTCCCCTAGTCGACAGCACGAACTATTTTGTGCGCGAGGTTAAAATGCATGGCTATCTCATCCGACAACACGTGCGAAAGAGATAGATGCTGTGATGATCAGTAAGAAGCTAGTTCGCGTACGAATTAGCACTTTTGCAAATTTGTATCGAAATGGATGATGATTTAGGACGAAAACGAGCGCGCGAAATTTTATAAACAGACCTTTGGGAGTCTAGATATCATGAAAAAACGACTAAATGTATATTTTCAAAAAAAAAATTGTTGAATTACTAATCTATCCCTGTATGGAGGCCGTTTTGCAATTTTCCTTCTTATTATGGTATTTATTTCCGCCCAAAGATGCGTTAAAATTAGTGTTGAAATATGGAACTTTCGACGCTCATAACTTTCAAATATATGTTTTTTATTTTGAACGTACTGCTTCAAACAGTGGAGTAATCGCTAGACTACGTTTGTATGGAAGATTTTAGGACTAGTGTAATCTTAAGTACAGGATTAAATACTGCTTTGACATTTAGTTAAGTACTTTGTTTTTATATTTACGAGACCCTAATGGATATTAGATATGTTTGGATATCGAAAAACTGAATTTCAGATAATCTCTTATAATATTTACCTCTCCTTTAACCGGGAGGGTTTTGCTTCACCGACCGCCGTAGGCGGGACCTTAAAAATATTCGTGACCCTTGTTGTTATGTTAGATTTAAATCTGCGATATGTCATTTATAAATGGGATGCTTTTGCATTTTATTTTGATGGCAACAGTTAAAATTAAACGATACATTTACGAAAGCCATAAAAGCAATGTTATGGCAACATTATATTTCAGTCTACAAATAAAACAAAGCACTAAATAGTTAAGCAAATAAAATTAATTAACATCAATCTACCATTTCAAATGGTACAAAGAAATCTAAAGATTTCTTCATTTCGTTTCGTTATAGATAACTCCACAAGAGTGCATCCGACAGACGCTTTTATCTTTTAAGTTAGAGAGATGTTAATGTCGTCTTTAATAAAATAAAAATACAACGAGAATAAATTACGTGGCAACTCTAACGTCCTCTTATGAAACTAAAAAAAAAGAGTATTTGAATATGGATTCTCATTCGATAAAGACGTTCGGGTTGCTGAAACCACAGAAATGTTATTATGGACAATAATATAAGACTTATATTATTACTATTGCTTAGTAATAGTTGGAAAGGTAGAGAATAGTAGAAATGTTAATGTTATCACGCTAATGAGTTAGTATTTTATAATTATGATTAGAGTTTTACGATAAGGTGCGATGGGATTGTCATCGTCATTTCATGAACGAAAAGCCCTTATAATTCAATAAAGATTTTTCTTTAAAGGCGAAAGTTTGTGAGTGTGTGTGTTTGTATGTTTGTTACTTCTTCACGCTCAAAAGGCTGGATGGATCTGGATAAAATTTGGCATAGAGATAGATTATAGTCAGGTATAACACATAGGATACTTTTTATCCCGGGCATAATATGTTCCCTCGGGATAATTTTCGTCTTTCACGCGGGCGAAGCCGCTGGCAGAAGCTAGTCTTAAATAAAATAAAAATAGACCGGGAATAAATTACGTGGCAACTCTAACATCCACTTATGAAACTATAAAAGTCCATTTGAATTTCGATTCTCGTTCGAATTGCTGAATAGATACCAGAGAATTATTAATACGGATAACATTATAGTTGGGAAAAAAGGCGTTTTCCATAATTGCATTTGAATACTTCTCGGTATAATTCACATTGTAAAGTTATTGTTATGTAATGTTTGGAACGAAATGTTTCGCTCCCCTTTGTTATTTTGTTGCAACACTGTGTCAGCAAGCTCTCATCGATTTGACAGCTTTCAATGGAGTTGACAGAGAATTTGTAAAAAACGTTTTGCCGTTGCGAGACGGAAAACATGTCGGTCTTAATCAATCTGGTATTTTGAAATCGAATTGTAACCAGCCGAACATTATCTGAAATTGTGTCTCCAGCCGCGAGTGGTATTGTGGGTCGACTGTACATTTGTATGTGTGTATATTTCGCGCGCGGCGAAGTGTTCTGACGGGAACATGTCTCGCAGTCTGGCGGGAATCCCACCAGATCACGTCTGTTTTCCCTTCCAAATTTATTATATATATTTCCTCTACCTAATCTCCCGACCTGACACGGGATTGGACGAAGACCAGGAGACCACCACAAGGATATGGGTAAGTGCATAGTTGTAAGTAACACTTTCCACCTGTCAGACAGGTAACAGTATCTCTAAAGAGCAAACCCCTAGATCACCGCTGCTGTGGATCGCAGTTTCGCGGGTAGAGACCTGGTAGGATCCAAGAGTCGCAGCGTTGCTATGGGCCCCAGCGTTTGTCTCTTGGCTTTGTGATCCGAAGGCCTGTATTAAACAGTAAAGATAAAGCTTTTGGTCTAGTGATCGCAAGCGTTACTACTGAGCTTGAGGTCCTGGATTCGATCCTCGGGTCGGGCGAAGTGTTATAGGGTTTTTCCATCTAGACTTTTGTACATGGGAATTAAACATAACTAGTGAAATGTGGATAAATTGTAGGTAAACTTCTGCCTTATCCTTCGGGGATACAGGCGTAATGTTATGTTATGTTTATTGTACATAAAGCTTTTACAACTAAGTTACAATATATGCTTTATCTAGTAACGAGATAGTCATCATCATCATTTCAGCCGAAAGACGTCCACTGCTGGATATAGGCCTTCCCCAGGCGTCGCTACATTGACCAATCCTGTACGTCTCTCATCCAGCGCCTTCCCGCAACCTTAAGCAGGTCATCGGTCCACCTAGTGGGAGGCCTTCCAACGCATCGTTTTCCGGTTCGCGGTCGCCCCATCGGCAATCCGTTCTGCGAGCAATGACACCACTGCCATTTAAGTTTCGTAATGCTTCGGGCTATGTCGGTAACTTTGGTTCTCCTGCGGATATCCTTATTCTAGGAGAGGGCTATGCTCGGAGTTTCCTTGCGTGAAAACTCCGAGCATAGCCCTCTCCATTGCCCTTTGGGTGACTAGCTATTATTGTAATCAAATTAAGCATTAGTAATTATGTTACATTACTTGATACAATTAACTATTGATTAATTGGTTCGATGTGTTACTTGATTGGATTTGCCAACTAGTTGAGATTGCAACCGAATTTATTAGCAAAATTAATGTTTGACTTGACAGTCATTATTGCCGCATTTATCGCTTCTTTATTTCATGAAAAATCTTTTACTCGTCTTTACTCAAAGTTGAGTAAGTACTTGTCAAATTCCGTTGGCCACGTTTAGAACTTCAACATCCTAAATACAGAAAACGAGTGCTAATAAACTCCTTATTTCTGAGTCAAGCACACACCCTTTTCTTGAGAAATCCCATTTAACTTGTTCCGTAATAACAAACATTACTACTAAGAATGGCAAGAAATAAACCAAACACTACGTCGTAAACGACACCATAAAACTGCAATTTAAAACCTAGTATCATTTCAACCATAACTTTTATCTAATAAATTCCTTTATCAATGCAATTGGACTCGATAACAGGAATTCCTGGTTATGTCTTTGCCATTTGAAACTCAGCCCACATAATCTAATAACTTGTCTCCGGTGCGACTACTCTCTAGAATGAACAGTTTTACAATCTAAGTTTTATTTGAAGCTGGAGACGAGAAAAATACCGGCCAAGTGCGAGTCGGACTCGCGCACGAAGGGTTCCGTACCATTAACGCAAAAAACAGCAAAAAAAATCACGTTTGTTGTATGGGAGCCCCAATTAGATATTTATTTTATTCTGTTTTTAGTATTTGTTGTTATAGCGGAACAGAAATACAACATCTGTGAAAATTTCAACTGTCTAGCTATTACGATTCATGAGATACAGCCTGGTGACAGACAGACAGACGGATCGCGGAGTCTTAGTAATAGGGTCCCGTTTTTTAATTCGATATGTATGTCTATACTAGAGGAAAGATTTTTTTGTTTGTTTGTTTGTACCGAATAGGCTCCGAAACTACTGGACCGATTTAAAAAATTCTTGACATAAGCTATTTTTTATCCCGAAAACGGTTCCTGTGGGGTGCTCCACGGGAGCGAAGCTGCGGGCAACAGTTAGTATTTCATATTGTTGTAAATGCCCAATATTCAAATTTGTTACTCAAATTGGGCTTCTAAACATGTGTGCCGAATTACATAAGTTTGTGTATGTATGTTTGTATGCCTATACAAAACAAAACGAAACGAGAGGTAAAAAAAAACAAGAGATAGGTACCAAAGACACCGACTGCCGAAACGAAAGTTATTTTGCACTTCATAGTGTTTTAATTTTAAATTCGGTTCATTTTTTGTCATAAAGTTTTTATTCAACACCATTTAGAAAATAATGTTTTCAAGTTCAGTGCCTGCAAAAGTTATTGTATGAATCTTATTGTATTACAGTTCAAATAACATACATGTGTTTTCGCAATTCCATTCAAATAACTTGAATATACATTAAGTTAGACCTTCACTTAACCCCAACCTTGCATCATACGTCTATCAATAACGTCCAAAGCCAATCCATCAGAGGAAAAATATGAAAAGAAACACGATATATAAATAAATTCTAATCCCATATCTTGTATCTCGCACTCACACCGACACGACTCAGAAAAATACAGATGTTGGGACTCCGGGCATATCATATTTTTCGTACACTCAACCTTTCATACGATTCCGCAATATTTTGATTGAAATACGAAAGATATCGTATCTTGAACAGCTTTAGGTAGTTGAGGAAAATATCAAATAATATTTGATTACTGCGAAGGAAAATCAATTTTATTTTTACGTTAACGCCAAAAAAACTATTACTTATTTTGTGAGGTACGTTTATGAGTAGGTTAATTACTTTGTTATTAATATAAAAACCTTATTTTAATTCTGAACATTCGAGATTACTTAACAAACTTTGGCTGAACAAAAATAAACTAAAACAATTTAACAGCAAACGGGTTTAGTCAATTTAACTGGCTGTGCAACGAAGCGCTGCCACAGATAATAATAAAAATAAAAGAGTGTTTAACGAACCCGCAACGAGTTGAACCATACATAACGTAGAGTTATAGGTTATCTGTTCAATCATAGACTAACGTGGGAACAGACTATACGCCGACTATATTCTTAACGAGATCAGAATCCCAATCGATACCATCTCCCTTTCGAAACCACCACTTCCGTGGCAGAATAAGTTTCTTAATAAGGCTATGATATAATCCAATACAATTATGATATTTGCGAGAATGTGTGCGTGATCTTAATATGTGATCGGTTTTATCAGCTTGTGATATCAATTGAAGATAGGAGATAAGAGATAAAAACGCTACAACCTACAACTGATCTAAAATAGAAGAAATATTTGAAACAAGAGTATACTGTTGTAGATTAAATTCAATATTTGTCAAATAGAATGACGGAATTTAATGTAAATATTATTGAAATAGCAACATTGTTCAATTCTTTGAATTCGTAAGCAAGCAAAGCACGCGACTGAATGAATAGTCGTATAGAAGAATATATTAACAATAACAAAATACTTCAGCGCATGACTGCAGCGATTTACATACACTAACAGTTATGCAATATATAATGAACACAATGAAAACTTAACAAGATAATTAAGTAAATAACATGTAACTGTTAATTAGAATTGTATGTTCGAGTTCTTCTCCGAACAGTTACTTTAATTACAATTTACTACCAACAATCGCACCGATACACTTCAAGCAAGTCGTAACTTATTTGTAACTGACGTAAGATAACGTTTGTCTGCAATAACTTCCTGTATTTACTGACCAAACACGTCACACACTCGAAACGCATTCAAAACACACGTGTAACTGAACCAGTTAACAACCAACACTCACTAAAACACTTAAACCTCATCAAATGTTTGAATAGCAGCGGCTCAAATATGACAGTATCATAAACACACTCGAGAGCCGTCCAAGTTTCACAGCTGATCGACATATAAACAAACTTACCTTATGGTATTACTGTAAACACTACATCCCATCGACGTACAAACGTTCGATTCTCTTGTAGTATAAACTTCCTTTGTGCACTCTCGAATTGGAACAACACTGAAAACCGTGGACGACACGCGATTTCCGTGAACTAAAAATATTTTTAAAGATTAAGGGTCGCGTTTACATCGGTGACGCGCCCGAGGACGAAGGGCGTGCTACTCCGAACGCGGTCGGCTGACTACTGGCTCGACGGACTCGTGTCGTTCGAGTGCAAAGCCATCAGGTGCGACCAAGAGGTACGACTCAGCGACAGTTAATTGATGCGGTATCAAACGTGACGTGGGATAACATCGAACACTCATATCCTTCCATCCATCAATATTATGTCTGCACTGCATTCACAACAGCGAAAAATTCCAGCCTCGTAGAATGTATTTTCAAGTAGAGTTACAATTGTGGCACAGATTGCGGTCGTACTTGCCCCCATTATCGACAATGCACGACTGCAATGCGAATCCAATTTCCACAAGGCGAACACAACAAAATCAAAATGTGACAACGTTGTAACGAGGTGAGCAGCATCCAGTTCTGCCAGATGCTGTAACTATGTCAACGGGTGTGCTCGTTTAGATCGTTAAACATAAAAATGTATTGCTCAGTGCGCAAATAAAAGGACTACCTTATTTACAGGAAAAGATCTGAAAGAACTTCAAAGGAAGAAAAGCGACATTTCGTTCGTAATTTGATTAAATTCAAGGCGAAAACATTATAAATTAGCCAGAGCTTTTAAGAGTACATTATTGTCACAAAAGTCTCGACTTACTTCTTGGTTGCACTCAACCTACTCCCAGACTAAAACAAAACTTTTCTGAGATATTATTAAAAGAGAGATATTCTCACAGGAAATAGGCTGCATTTTTGGCCGCGAAACGTATACCCATTAGCATCTCAGGAAGTTAGATAAACAAAAGCATTGCCCCGGGCCGTTCAGAGAGAGCATTCTTGGCTAAAGTGTTCCGAAATTTCCAGGGTTGGAAGCAGCGTAAATTATAATAGTTACCAAGGCTATTATGGACATGATTACTAGTTCGTAGCCCAAGGGCACGGGCAATGCAGAATGCACAGCCACTCTGTTGCTCCGTAATAGAACCGGCCGCATTCGACCGTAGACGCAATTCAACCTGGGGGCAATTTATAAGCCCGAATAATGGAAATACTCACAGGATTTACAGTTGTACATTTGAGCTTAATGAACGAGTGATAATGGTCAAATGGATCAGATAGAAGGATTAGTCGAGCATCGAGAGCCTGACAGGGGACAGACAAATCGGACAACGGAAAAGCTCGTAAATTAGAGCGAGGAATAGAAATGGTTTACATCGAGATGTTATCCGGTCCGATCTTCAACTCTGACCAATTATTTCAGCAAGAAACCTTTGAAGGCGCGTCCAATCTGATGGGGAACACAAAGCCGACTCAGGCCCGCCCTTTAACACTTTCATCGAATATAATACGCAGAAAGCCGAAGACGGTCATGATGTTATCTACTAGTGCTAAAAATAGCACGTGGCATGATAACATTGTTTACGTCGTATCCCATCCTAAACCACGAATGTTGTTAGTTATTGGCAGACAATAGACGAGCATTTCGCAGTTTGTATCCAAAATGGACAAATGTTGTTTGTGCCATTAGAGATCATTTGTTTTGGCTTGTTTACTACAAGTGACCTATAACTTTAGTTGGCAGTCTATTCCTATTATCTTCGATTCTATCACGGAGAATTTCTTTTTGAATACGGTAAAAGATTTTTATGAGTTGCTAGTCAATATCATGATTTAGTTAGTGTTCGAGAATAGATTTATTTTATTCTATCTTCTTTTTACCTTCAGGATCCACAAATATATAAAAAGCTGAATAATTTACTCCCACTCAAAATGGCAGACAGTCTGTCTAACCAGACTTTCTGGTATACAAATCCAATATTCGATAAGTTCTCGAGTGTTAAATATTGACAAAGCCTAATAGCTCATTAAAATGAAGTCCTGTTGTACTGCCAATGCGATTCTGTGTAGCAGTACCTATCTGCTTCCGAGTATTTAAATCCATACATGATATTTATAAATAAAGAGAGACTGTGAAATTTGTCAGTTTGTGTATAAAATAATATGTGGAGAGTTATCACCGGAACTTTTGAAATAGTACATTTCGGGTCGAGCATAAAAAGTCGAGATTTAATTCGTTAAGTAATCGAGATTTGAAATAAAGCCTTTTTATGCGAGACACGAACGATTCTATTTCCACTACCAGATGAGCTTACTTAATTAAATGCAAATAAGTTCCAACAACAATTTATTAGAAACGTTCTGACTAAAAACCACAGACTATATAAACACGATCAACGCGCGCTTTTTCGAGAGGTAACAGGTTCAGTATCATTCCGCCAGTTACATAATGATCCATACAAAAGTCATTTCATAACTATTATAATGTAATTTTGATTTTTTTTTTAATTTCTGTCTAAATGTTCATATTTCGAAACGAATTTCTTAGGCAATGTGTTACATAATAGACAAGGTAGTGGACAATAGTACATTATGATACAAGTGTGCAATGTTGGTGATTACCGCTGAGGCGCCATTGAGACCCGAGCCGTGCCGAAGAGAGCCGAGTACGGTAATCATCAATACACACGTGTATCATACGACGTTTTTCAACATACTTGTGAAAAAATAATACAAAAAAATCATTTTCAACAGTAAAAACGAGTTGTGATTTTTTTTTCAATGGCGGGCAAAATTAATCAGTTTCCCTATGCGCGCGCATCTAACAATGTCGGCTATATCGTATAGACTATAATCGGCCATAGACTATAAGAATGAGGTTTCTTTTTTTTGGCTTTTCGTGGACAGTGTTTTAGCCACGTACAAAATAGGGAATTTAAATTTTCTTAATTACAGAGCAAATAAAATTTATATTAGAGTGAAAGTTTTATTGATTAAGCACGAACAAGTCGAAATTAATACGAAGTTGCATGAAATGAGCAAGCAATAGGTACATTCATTTATTTGTACTATTGAGCACGGTCTTTTTTGTATCGAGACTTTTTTAAGAACAAAGCAACTCAACCAATAAATAAAAATAAAAAAAACTCTATAACTCACTTGTGACTAATAGCAATGAAAAAGTCACAGTTTGATAACAGGTATCATTATGTGCCTAATTGCGGCGACATTAGAGCCACTTTATGAGCAAGTGTGTTGAAAAGTACAGTGTTCCAGTTGGACAGTAGTAGGCTACGTACGTAAAACCCGGGCAAAGCCGGGCTGCTAGTTCAAACTTAAAATATAATCAATATCATTCACCATGCCATTGAATCTATCTGTCAGTCATTCTCAATTACCCATTATGACTATACACGCAATTCACGCAATATCCCATAGCGAAAACAGTAAAAAAAATATGCTTTTATTTTTACAGTATAGGTATCATCAATATTCTGTTTGGCTCTCTATAAAACTTTTCAATACAATTTTCATATTGGAAATGTTTCAAATTTCTAGATAGTGAATAAAAATATTCGGTGGCATTGTGTACAACATTTTAATTAGATTAACATTTCTATACTATAATGTTTCCGTGTCATAAATAATTTAGTGAACCAGATCCACGGGTTTTTTCTCCTTAGATACCTATGCAGAATGATGGATAACTCTAAAATCTTACATGGTTGACGGTTGAGGCACGAAAAGGGAAACCAATCACAAATAAAAAAAAACAAAAAAAAAGGAAATAGAAAACTTCTGTGGGTACAGCCATGACTGAACGACCTCCTTAAGTCTTTACCTATACGTATAAATTAGAACTGCCACGAGATGCGACAACTAATTTCCTCACTGGGTACGAAGTACTCGGCATTTCTAGATTAATTAAATATTTAGGTAAAGGCCAACGCTTTCAGTCTAGACTCAGAGATACCTAACGACTGCAACTCCCCACTAAGCGACCTGCCTGGTGACTCGACGATTAGATTTATAACACACCGACATAGTTCTCGCCAAACTTCTTGGCCGCCCTGAAGTTTGGCCAGAACTATAAGCTATTTTTACTAAGCAAAATTTCAAGTAAGTTCACATGAACGCAATCACGCAATACGACGCAAATTTTCTTAGAAAATACATGTACGATATCGCCAATCAACGCAATTTAAATTGCACCATCCAGAGTGGCCCTAACACTCCGACACAGATAATATAATACTAGCATACTCCGAATTACCAATCAATCTGCCTAAACTTTTTCCCAACTATATTAGGGTCGGCTTCCAGTCTTACCGGATCCGGCTGGGTACCAGTATTTTACAAGGAGCGACTGCCTATCTAACCTTCACAACCCAGTAACTGGGTAACAGGGGTACTGCCCTTGGCAAGACTGGTGTCAGATCTCAAGCTTCTGACTAGCCGTAACGACTGTCAAAGATCTTCAAATGACAGCCGGGACCAACGGCTTAGCGTGCTTTCCGAGGCACGGAGGAAACTCGGTATGTTGAAATGGTCACCCATCCAAGGACCGACCTCGTCAAACGTTGCTGAACCTTGATGATCGACCAATGCGGCTGTTAATATTTAGCCACGATACTCCGGATTACCATTAATTAAAATAACTCCATGACGTTCTTTTGTAGTTTTTTATTATTCCAGTCTTAGCTAACGTTGTGTTTCATTGTTATAAAAATAATGGTCACGCCAGTTTATTTTTTCTTGTCTTCTTTTGTATTTGAACTATGTTCTCGTTTATTGAAATGAAACATCTTGTTATTTTTGCATCTACCCTCAAAAATAAGACTGTAAGTCTATCTGTTAATCCTGCTCTGGCTATTTCAATGTAGAATGATCTGCCTAAGGCGGCTTAGACTTCGTTTATGTAGGCGTACCTAAAGTATCCTTAGGTAATGACTGAGTAGTAAGGGTCGTAAATAAATGGGTAGGTAGCCGTCATGTTACGTTGAATTGTCAGTGAAATTCTAGTTAACTGAAGCAACCTTAAATTATCGACATTTTGGGAAGGATTTTTCCTACAAGTAGACATTTTCTTATTCGAAGTAAGTGTCTCGAGTGCTAATTGAGCGCTGATCTATAATTATCGAAAGCCGTGTCATTAATTTGAACTAAAAATAATCAGATCTGGCAGAATGAAAAAAAAACTGTAGTAGATAATTATAAGCCACTGAGGCGAATATATTATATCATATAATAATATTTTATCATTAATTTTTGGAAAACAAAAAATACTGTCGTGTTTAGCCTATGCAAATGGCTTACTAGAAAAACCTTTTGTAGTTTTTTATAACCTATAAATAATCATTCTCATTTACCTACAAGACCGCATAAAGTTTGCCACATTATATAGTTGGACAACCAACAAAAATGGATACCCATATTGTCGTCATAAATCAATCGAAACTAATTAGAAACAACCTACTATAGAATAAATCTACCTGTACCGATATAGACAAAACCATAATTTCTGAATTAAGGATTTAATGTTGAAAATCATGATCTACTTTAGCGTGAAAACCTGTCAAAATTTGACATTAAATTGCGGTATTTTTTTACGGTACGGTTTACTCAATTATAAAACCCGCCCAAACTATGTCACTGGCAAGCTAAATTAATAATTAAAAAGAGTTTTTAATAAATTGGTAAGCCTTCCTTTAGGGACAAAGTTAGCTAAGTTATCTTAAATAACGCGAGACGTTTACGTTGATTTATTAAGATGGTCCCTTTTGCCGGCTCTAAGCAACTTCTGAAACAATTTAGGTTAGTTACGTCACACTCACAATTCTAAATGAGTATAAATCCGCGGAAGAATGTTACAAAGTGTCTTGAACGTGACATGTTGCTATTTGGTTTATTAAGGTTCAAAGACAGAGGATAAGTAATAATATTTTTTTTAGTCGGCATCTATTGGTATTTGATTAGACCGTACGGGTCCCTGTTCATCATCACCTTTTAGCCTAAAGATGTCCACTGTTGGACATTGACCTTCGATCCAAAACATCACCAAGAACGGTCTTACAGGCCTCAAAAATGTCATATTATTTCAGCAATAGTAACTGTCAAAATGTAAGAAATTGACCACAATACATTTCAATCATCATCATCCTACTAATGTGCCCACTGCTGGGTCACAGGCTTCCTCTCTGTGAGAGGGGATGAGCCGTAATCCACCACGCCAGGGCCCAGTGCGGGTTGGTGGATGACACGTCTTCGAATTTTTGGTTCTAGGACATGCTGGTTTCCGCACGACATTTTCCTTCACCGTTTTTAGAGCAGTGGTGATGAAATAATTTACACAAAGTCAAGCGACTATCTGGGTTTGAACCCACTACCTACAAATTGTAAGTCGCGGTCACATTGACATTTCAATAGCGCATGTCAATCTCTATGTTGGGAGAGGCCTATGTCCAGCAGTGGAAATGTTTCGGCTGATATGATGATTATTATGTCTATGGAGGCAGGTGGAACAGGATCTATATAGTCTTCAAACCTCCATAAATACGGGTGTTGTGTTTGGTCCGGGCAACTGCCCAACGGTTATTGTCGGACTGTTGTATGTGTTCAAATCGCCACGAAAATTTTGCTTTTGCGATGCAGGATTTGTGTGACGTCATGTCATTAGTTCGTAAGTGGCGGCATTGGAGCCGCTACAAGTCAACCTCATACTTTTTGACAACCCTCCTAGTACCCCTGAAGATCCCGAATTCAGTGGGTTCCAGCGACCTACATCGGACTTCAGTTCATCCAGCTACACCATGACTGAAATACTGTTGTATAGCTGCAGGTGTTCTCCAAAAATAAATATTTTACAGTATAAATGCAGACCGAATTTCCGAAACCACTTCAGTTAGCTATTTCCACGCGTCACTACACCAGTCCAGACAGGTGGCAATTTAAAACATTTACACTTGCACTAAGGGGGTGCGACAGACAACACCAATTCTACAGCTAGTATGTATTTATATACCTGCATCTAAACTAATATAATAAATTGATGAAGTTGTTTGTTTGTTGAGGATAATCTGTGAAAGAACTGATCCGATCTGATGATGTAATAAGACAACGTTGTGGTTTAAAAGGAGATGTAGTGACAAAAATTTAAAAGAGTATGTTAAGATGGTTTGGCCATGTTGAAGAGGATGAATGAAATGCGACTAACGAAAGGTATTTACAAGGCAGACGTCAATGGCGCGCAAGGGGGGAGGCCCTAGAAAGACATACATAGATCTTATTGGTGATGTTCTTCAGAAAGGCCAGGTTCTTCTTCTTCTTCTTCGTCGTATCGATGATTCCAAAATTAAATATACTTTGACTAGAATTCAGCCACGCCAACAGCGTTGTCATTTGCCTCACAAAGGTCTTTTAAGGTGCAGGTGTTTTTGCACAAAGAGCCAGACAAAAGATGAGGCATTGTTTGGGACGTGGCTCCGCAATCGCACTGTGGGTCATTGGAGTACCCCCATCTAACTAGGTTGTGCCTGCAGCGACCCACCTGGCTTCGTAGTCGGTTTAGAGATTTCCAGGTGGGCCAAAGCAGTTGGTCGCCCGCAGGGAGCTTTTCTGCAGGCTCAATATAGTCAGCTGTTGTCTGAGGAGCCATAGATTTTTCTTTGTTTCCCTTAACTCGTTGCCGTCAATTGATTTAGTGAACGGCAGGATGCTGTTTCGACTTTTTAATCTACCCCTTGGCTTCTCCACGTTATATAAAGGATATCGTTTGTCTGTCTCTTGCTGGTGTTTCTCTGAATAACATGCCACTTCTCTTCGGACATCCGGAGGGGCTATGCCTGCAAGTGGGTAAAGTGCAGCAAGTGGGGTAGGTTTTAAGCACCCTGTGATAATCCTGCAAGTCTCATTGAGAGCTACATCCACTTGTCGGGCATGGGTGCGCAGTACTCATAACCGGCGTGTGTATGACTAGATGTATGAATGTCAGTGAAGCTAAAGAAGTATGTAAGGATCGTAGCCGGTGGCGTTCTGTAGTTTCTGCCTACCCTCATGGCAAAAAGGCGTGAGTTTATTAATGTATGTAACTGATCCGATTACGAAAATTCATCTACTCCTAGCGTTTAGTGTCATTCATAGTTTACTTTTTATCTCGAAAATATGCATGGTTCTAGTGGAATACTCCACGGAAGCGAAGTCGCGCGAAAATATAGTACAAAATACTAGCTACTTACATTTGTGTGTTTTGTGAATTTAGAGGTAAGTTAGTAAATCAATCACGATACAAAGATTGAACGGCTTTGAGCAACAGTTGGAACACAGGACGAATTGTCTACGAAATATGTGCTTTCCCTTTAACCTTCACCAGGTCATCGGTCCACCTGGTGGAGGGCCTTCCAATGCAACGTCTTCCGGTTCGCTGTCGCCACTCCAGAAAGTTTCTGCCCCATAAGCCATCCGTTCCGCGAGCAATGTGCCCTACCCAATGCCACTTAAGTTTGGCAATTTTTCGGGCTATGTCGATAACCCTGGTTCTCTTGCGGATCTCTACATTTCTGATTCGATCACCCAAAGAAACTCCGAGCATAGCCCTCTTCATTGCCCTTTGGGTGACTGTAAGCTTTCTGATGAGGACCATTGTGAGCGACCACGTCTCTGAGCCATGTCATCACTGGCAACACACTGTTCATAGACTTTCGTCTTGAGACACTGTGACAAGATAATTTTAACACTCATGCAAGCGGAGCCGCTAACAGAAACAAGTATCACATAAGTTTTAGTAAATCAGTTCGCCCGCAGCGAGGCGACTGAAATATCGTAGTGGGTTTGTGACAAGAATAATCCTTTAATTTAAACTGGCGGTATAAATGGAGCATTTGATATGCGCCCGTTTCCTACATAACTGCTAAACTAGGTTTAAGTAAGTTATGCGTGTTATGTTATGAAGCGCAGTTTTAAGTGGTTGGGAACATTATGGAAGTTGATACCCATTCAGAATATTGGGTAAATAGACTATTTAAATTAAGTATTTTGACATTTCAGGCAATGATGCCAATATTATTATGCCGATGTCATATCATCATTTCATCAAAAAGACGTCCACTGTTTGACATAGGCGCCTCCCAAGCGTCGCCACACTGATCGGTCCTGTGCGTCTCACATCTACCGGACTCCCGCAGGCTCGACCAGTGTCGACCAACCAGGTCGTCGCTCCACCTAGTGGGAGGCCTTCCAACGCAACGTCTGCCGGTCCACGGTCGCCACTCTAGAACTTTTCGGCCCCATCGGCCATCCGTTCCCTGCCCACTGCCACTAGACGATGTCATATGTATGTGTTATAAAAATTCGTAGGTTTAAGTTTTTTTAACTAACATCGATTTAGGAATTTCGTGAGAAAACGTTGAAATCCAAAATCGCTTTCAAGTATATCTATATATCATCAGCACTACGCTTGCAGTTGTGATCAATGTTCTTGCCTCCTCTGTATGTATGGTGAGAGACAGTTACAGGCTTCATCATCATCAGCCTTTTAATGTTCTCACTGCTGGGACACAGGCCTCCTCTCTGTGAGAGGGAATAGTCCGTAAATCCCCACGCGGGCCCAGTTCGGGTTGGTGAATGTCACATGTCTTCGAATTTTCGGTTCTAGGACATGAGCTACAAGCCTACAACTTGTAAGTCACGGCCGTTACCACTAGGCCACTCAGCTCAGCCAGGTTACAGGCTTGTTTTACTTATAATATTAGTATTAACATTTTACCTTTATATAGCTTTTAATACTAAATTTAAGCAATCACAAAATACTCGTTGTTAAGGTTGACAAAAAATGAACCTGTACCATTAGCATTCATACACGATCCTATCACGACCGTTGGTAATTGTACATTACTTCCTGATACCTGTTAACTAGAGATGGGCCGACGAGGATTTGGCCGACTAGTCAGCTAGAAGACTACATAAATATAATTTGATCGGATATCCAGCTTTCCCGGACTAGCCGAACTATCTATTTTTTGCTTTTATCTCCTAGCAGTTTCATCAACATCCCACTATAATCGTCACAATCCAAGAAGTCCGATGACGTTTCTCATTTTACATGCCGCGATAACTTTGTATGAACGATAAATCAAATTTATAATCCCAATTAATTACTATGTTACCCATACACTACAACAACGAGTATCATTCGTAAGCATCAAGTATAAACTTACATAACGTATTTTTATAGCTGTCAAATCCGACTTCTTAGATTGTCATAACTTTAGGTGGACCGATGACTGGTTAAGGTTTCGGACATCCGCTGGATGCGAGACGTACGGGATAGGTTCAATATGGCGACACTTGGGGGAAGCCTATGTTCAGCAGTCTTTTGGCTGAAATGACGATAATGATGATGACTAACAGTGTAAAAAAAAAAATAATGTGGTAAGACACTGGCGATTTATTTCCTCATTTTCTACAGCTCATTTAAAAACTATTTCGGCATCTTTTACCGAATAATTACCGACAGTAAATGTAGCAGAATAGTCGGATTTCTCGACTAGCCGCCGACTAGGCTGCACATCTCTACTGCAAATGAAATCTCAAACAAGTTTAGTTGCATGTACGTGATCGAACCCGGGTCATTAAGCGAATGGGTACAGGAAGACTCGTACGAAGTAATTTAGTCGGCACTTCGATGTTATCTTAATAAAGGGTAAATACATTGATATAATTCTATGCACTGTTTTACCCATTTTAAATAGGAGTTTTATTATTTACTTTTACACCTTTTATTTACAGATAGTTATCTGCTGCTCGCGACTTCGTCTGAGTAGCATTGGTATTTGGAATAGCCTATTTTTTATATCGCATAATAGGGCCGCCTTACTTGAAAAATTATGAATTCATCATTCAAACTTCTACCCCCCTTTCCACCTACTTACGGACGATTGCCGGGATACATACTATCCTATGTCTTACCCAGGGTCTCAAACTATCTCCATACCAAATTTCATCTAAATCGGTTCAGCGGTTTAAGCTTGATAGACAGACAGAGTTGTATGGCCTGTATCTGTTCCATTGCAACTAATGAAAGGCAAAGGCTCCCATATTCTTATAAAGAGAAGGCACAAGCATCTGTTTTTATCTACGCTTTACCTAAACTATTTTTTTAATCATCTTGTATGATAATGAGGAGAGGAGGAGGCAGGAGCTCGTGGCTAAGTAATACCAGCTGCACGGGTCGTTCATCAAGGTTAAGCAACGCTTGACGAGGTCGGTCCGTGGATGGGTGACCATTCCAACATACCGAGTTTCCTCCGTGCCTCGGAAAGCACGTTAAGCCGTTGGTCCCGGCTGTTATTTGAAGATCTTTTACAGCCGTTACGGGTAGTCAGAAGCTTGAGATCTAACACCAGTCTTGCCAAGGGGTACCGTGTTGCCCAGTTACTGGGTTGTGCAGGTCAGATAGGCAGTCGCTCCATGTAAAACACTGGTACTTAGCTGAATCCGGTAAGACTGGAAGCCGATCTCAATATAGTTGGGAAAAGGCTAGGCAGATGACTGTATGATAATGATAATAAAGTTGTCACCACTGGAGACTTCTACAAAACGTGTTACTACCCAGACAATTGGATTAATTTAACAAAGTGAAAATTCCATAATTAATACTGTCGCGTCTGACATACGTATTTAATGATAATAAAAAGGTAATTTAGCATTTATTGTACTGGTACTAACCGAGTTATGGTTAATTGTCTAGTACCTACCTACATTTTATTAACTTGTATACTTTTAAATTAGTCCCTATTAGCCTTCCCTTTGTAGTCTACTCGTTATTAATTTATTTAATTGTGGAATTTTCATGAAATGAGAAATAGCACTACTTAGTATTTTAAAGGTGCACCTTTCGGGGTCTGAACTTGACGAATGACAGAGCAGTCTAGGTATCAACATACCATCTGATCGGATAAAATTATAAATTTTAATAATTGAGACATAATTTGAGTTCTACAAGAGAACCATCAGGGTTACCGACATAGCTCGAAAAATTTCCAAACTTAAATGGCAGTGGGCAGGGCACATTGCTCGCAGAACGGATGGCTGATGGCAGAAAGGTTCTGGAGTGGCGACTGCGATCCGAAAGACATTGTGGAAGGCCTCCCACCAGGTGAACCGATGACCTGGTGAAGGTTGCGGGCATCCGCCGGATCGAACGAGACGCACGGGACCGATCAATGTGGCGACGTTTGGGGGAGGCCTATGTCCAGCGGTGGAAAAGTTAGTCAATTCATACATCCATTTTTTTTTTAAACTTCCCAAAAGTTTATTATTTTCCTACAACAATCCCTTTGAGAAACACAATTAAATAACATACATAACGAAGGCTTTGTGTCCATATAACAAGAACATTATGTACTGTGCCAAATGTAGGATTATTTTGTCATGTAATTTATTGTACCTTGGCTGGGTACCAAATACCCGGCCAAAACTAAACTATATAATCATGAAAAGATGTGGCTTAAAATCTACATTGGAGTAATTCAAGTAAATCGTTTTCCCAGCAATGAATTCCCAGAAAATAAACCGGGCAGGCTTATTACGTATCTTTTGGAAGAGCAAAACGATAGTGATTTTTGAAAAGTTTTAGAGTTGTTGCCGGTTTTTTTATAAATAAGTGCGTTTGACAAACAGCGAACGATTAGTAAACGATTGTGTAGGACCTACCATACCTACACTGCAGGTAATTCCGACTTTAATAACATAAAGCGTTTGATCGCTATCGTTTTGCTCTTGCAAAAGATACGTAATAAGCCCGCGGGAGTCTCTAATGCTACGGATACTGAAACCAAGCCCCCATTTCTGAATAAAAAATTGAACTAATACAATATTTTTTAGCCTGAAAACTTGTCGAGCTTGGGTTTGATACGTTCTTAAATCACACTAATCGCAGTAGTTGCATCTGTGTTAACATTACAATACAATGAGGTATTATTGCTTAGGGCGAATTCTATCAATGAAACTGAACGTAACCAAATTTAAACCGCATTCATGAGCTGTCGATGTCATCAATGTAATGGAATATTGACACTGACAGCTCTCGGGCGCGACGTAAGATGTGCTGACGATCGACGTGCGGATGACCAGCTTTCAGTTCGACTAGTGAAATTCGCCATATCACCTATCACGGATTGTAGCAGCTTATATGGAAGGCATGGGTATTTTCAGGAGTTTAAGGCGCGTCCCCGAGCAAAACGCCGCGCTAGTCGAAATTTGTGCAGTTTTTAAGAGCTATCTACTCTTTATTTAAAAAGAAATATCAATTAATTAAAATACATTAAATTTCTACATAGTGTTGATTCTAAAATTGTAGTACACTTTTTTTTTTAAAGATGTAGGTATATGTGACACTAATCTCCTTCCAACAAAACCATAAAAATGTGAAATAATTATTGATAGCATGCATCTCCTCGTAAAGTATTCATTAATTATTTATTATACTAACACTAATGGATAGATAATTTGATAACGAACATTTTGTAAGTATTATTTTTTTCAAAAGACCAATATTCGATTTTATAAAGATTTTATTTTAAAATCTGGATTCGTATTCACTACCGTAATTCATGCGCCACCAGTGCCGCTAGGCCAATAGGAATGCTAATATCTCATGCTGATTTTTTGGTCAGGGTACTGCCTTAAGTATGAATAGATTGACGCAAGGGCGACAATACATAATTATGCCTGTAACTTGCATAAAGTATGCAAGTAGCTTGCATGCTATTATGACATTTACCAGTCAGAAATGTGTATGGCATAATGCCAACTAATGTCAAGCTCGCCTTAAATAGACAGAAAAAATATTTACAGATTTGTACTACAGGTCCATTCTCATTCCTAATCCAATGTTTGCTCAGTTTGATTACGTGAAAATTAGTACTTCAAACGAAAGACTCATAAACAATGGAATATAAACAAAGAAAACAAAAATATCTTTCGAGGCGCAGTTTGGTTATCAATGACCTATGACGTTATAGACCAAAGACTGCACGATCTTTTGTAGAATAAACATTTATTTGTTGAACCGCGTACTAATAGCAAAAACGCGCGCTTTTTGAAGGTCAATTTAATTACTATTTATTTTGCGCTGTTATGTACTATTTTTAGGATGTGTTTTTGTTAATGTTAGGTAGGTAGTTAAATTTGCGTGAAATTGGCCTTGTCATTTTGTATAAGGTTATTCCTATTTGGTGTTATTTCAATCTTCTGTTTTAGCATTTGATTAAGACGACGACAGTCGCCAACGAACTTGAGGGAACAAAACGCGCACACGTTTCACACCTGCGCGACCCACAATTTAGTAGATTTTTGTACTTTCTTTATTATTCTATGACTTTAAAAATAAAAGCATTAAATCAAAATGTAGGTAATGAAATTGTCTTTGAAATTATGAAAATTTCATTAAATTACGCCTTGCGGTTTTGGTGTGATTGTCTTTTTTTTGTCCGTGTTAGACATAACTTTACAAATTAATTACACTGTGTTGTTCGAATAAAACTCAAAATTTTTCTTAGATCAAATTATTAAGAAAATGGTCTCATGTAACATATATTTTTTTCAAAAAATTTATTACTAGCCGTTTAGACGTGATTCTCATTTTAAAATCAGCCACTCAGGGGTATCTGCGCCTTAATGATAAAAAGACTAAGTATCAAATAACATCTCTATTTCAACTCCAGTTTTTTTATAACATCCATAAAATAAACTAGAAGCTTTTTCTCTTGTTATTTTTTATATTCTAACTACTTAGTACTTACAAAAGAGAGAAGTTAATTAGGAAAGTTTATGTAGTTATTTACAGTCCAGTGGTCATTTCATTATACTTTAGTATAACTTAAAACAAAGTTAAAATACAAGTTAAGTTCTTTGTAAAAGAAAGTTTTTCATTTGATGATTAGTTGTTAGCTCCAATAAGCATTGTTGTGTTAAAAAGTGTTCTTTTTAACACAATTTCTTTTAATTGCTACCTAACAATCTTTTTGATAGGCTTGTCTTTGACCACTCACTAAACCATCTCACCGGATAGTTATATCACCGATTTATCACAATAAAGTCAATTGTCATAGTCAGCATTCCAGTACCAGTGGTGGCCCAGTGGTATCGGCCCCGACTTACGTGTCGTAGGTCGTGAGTTCGAACACAGGCAGGCGCTTTACTTTGTGTAAATGATTACATCACCACTGCTCTTAAAACGGTGAAGGAAATCATCGTGAGGAAACCGGCATGTCCTAGAACTAAGAATTCGAAAACATGTGACATTCACCAACCCAAACTGGGCCCGCGTGGGAACATTATTAGGCTGATGATGATTCCAGGACCTACCTAGATAGATCGACAATTCGATACATAACAGCTTTACGATACAGTGTTACACTTATTAAGTCACAATTTGCAATACAATTTCTTCGTAACCCCGCAAAAGTTCATGGAAATATCGTATTGCAATAAAAATGCACAATAACCCACTTTCATTCAATAAGATAAAGAGCAACCTTTGTATTATCGAGAGGGTTATATTCATGACATGTGACGTCACAATACTTATCGATAAAATGATACACATTTTATCGATACGAAATGTACACAAATCCTGAACCATTTGCATTGCTAACGGTACGTCGCGACGGTCGGGGGCATTGACCGGCCGCGAAGGCCGCACCAATGGGCTCTGACGTCACAACTGCCTAATCGGAAAATAATAAGACGGATGTTGAACTCCTTTTTAGTGAACACTATTATTAAACACATAAGGTTTATTTTTGTATTTTGAGTCGAGAATAGTTCAAGGTGTGCGGTTCCTAATTTATGTAAATAAATACCAGTTTAGAAAAGCTGCTATTTAGCAAATTCATAAATATCTAATGAGTACAATGTTTTAATTTTTTTAATTTGTGATGGGTTTGTTCTTGACTCTAGTCTAGGTCATAGGTGACAGAGACAGAGTCGACGATGGAGTGAGCTTACCCAGAAGAAGCCTGTTCACTCTAACTTTGAAGAGATTCGGGTTGAATGTTTTAGATTAATATCCAGAATACTTTGAACTTTAGAGATTAAACTAACAAGAAATTACATTAACTTATCTACTTGTTTAAATTAACAAAATTTGGTAAGATTTCGATTTTGCTATTAAACACATATAAAAGTAGCTTTCCAACTAGAAATAAACTTGTAATGAGATTTGTTAGATGTTTAAAAGTTTACTTAAGCAACTGGCTGTAAACCTTAATAAGTTTTACAACTTAAACAGACGACCATTCAGTTGACGACGAATGTCTGAACAAAATATTGGTGACTGTATATTTTATGAATGGGCCTTTTCTGAAACTTATTCCAAGGAAAAACTATAATGCCAGGAAACACCTCTCCCGCTACATACTTATTTGAATAAATATAACAATAATCAAAAAAAAAAAGTCCCCCAGTCGGAACTCATGCTTTTTAAACTATGTACATAATTTATCTGGTAGTAGACACGCTTCGATCGACAATCCATCGAAACAAGTAAATGTAACACGATATCTTGCGAAAATACCCCGCTTCAAAGAGTAAAATGCGCAAACGGCTGAACCGATTTTCATCAAACATAGCTAAGAACACTCTCGATCACGATTCACGTCACCTTTCAAACAAAAAAAACTAAAACCAAATCGCTTCATCCGTTTAGGAGACAGAAACACAAATACAGAGCAACACACGTCAAATTTATAACACCTCTCTTTTTCCGTCGGGTTAAAAATAAGTTATAACTAAACGTGAACTGCTAGACGGACACCGCAGGTAGAACCTAGATAAGGTTGGCCCAGGAACAGATTTGCAAAAGAAAAGAGAGGCTGAGCCCAGCAGTGGGCGAAGTCGGGCTGTAGTTGATGAAACGTCATCATCATCATCATCGGCCTTTTTAATGTTCCCACTGCTGGGACACAGGCCTCCTCTCTGTGAGAGGGGATGGGAATTAATCCACCACGCGGGCCCAGTGCGGGTTGGGATGAAACGTGAAGTAATCTTATTACCTAATCAATAAAACCAATAAAACGCTAATTAATTATTCTAAAGCAAACGTTTCGGTTAAAATAATTAATTGAATAAGCTAAGCAATAGCCAAGCCAAGCTAAGTAATTAAATCGGTTAAAGGATCATTCAAAATGGCTTCCATTGGGAGCACGTGTTTCGTCGAAGAAATTGTAGTCCATAGAGCACGGAGACGGTTCAGCTGCCACTGTTAGAACCAGCACCATCAAATATCTTCATATAAATCAAGCGTTTAAATTATCCTATCTTCCAAACCGTCGTCCATCTCAACTCCACCTCGAATGCTTGAGTTATCTTTTTTAGGTACATATCAATAGGTTCCTGTCAGTTGTCATGGCGACTGAGTCCAGACCTTCAAACTTACTTGCAATATATTGCTTGTCATCGTTTACATATATAAATTGCCAGCCCGTGACAGTACTGACTAGCTATCGTTATGAGTGTTTTTATGACAGTCAAAATCTTAATAAAAATGTGATCGTTTGTGATATATGTAACGGGGCCCTATTACTAAGACTCCATGATCCGTCGGTCTAGGTTGTATCTCATAAACCGTGATAGCTAGAGAGTTGAAATTTTCACAGATGATGTATTTCTGTTGCCGCTATAACAACACATACTAAAAACAGAATAAAATAAATATTTAAGTGGGCTCCCATACAACAAACGTGTTTTTTTTGCCATTTTTCGCGATAATGGTACGGAACCCAACGTGCGCGAGTCCGACTCGCACTTGGCCAGTTTTTTACCTTTTACGCAAAAAATCACTGAAAGAACTTCAGTAGCTAGAAACTTTACAGTAATATAGGTTAACACATAGGTAATAATTTATAGGTATTGGGGGAAGTACTCACGCGGTTGGATCCGTGGGCGGCAGCTAGTAATAAGTAAAGATATCTCTAGTCGCTGCCAGTGAGTGCAGTCTTCCGAGCTCTGTGGCGCCCAACATGGGGCGATAAGTGCACCCAACACGAACACTCACATACAAAACGTTTTACGATGTAGTGTATCATTAACGCTGTAAGTACGGTAGTTTACAAGATAACTAGGTCATAAGACATAAAGGATGATGCATTTGTACAGCAATGGGATAGCATGGCCTGTTTAATGTTTTTGCTGCGCTAGTAATACCTAATGATAAAATTTTAGGACCGACTTACAAGAATTCATAGGATCCATAGGAGCACGTATTCTTAGTAGTGTTAAAACTTAGAATCCACTAAAATACTTTAAAATTCGTATCTAAAGCAGTGTTCGCAAATCAATACATATAATAAATCTGTAGAAAAATATTTTTTGTACATCGAAAAAAAATCCAAAAAAAATAGCCAGGGTGTTAAAGGATAACCAACAGAACCCATTTCTAGCATTTTTGGAATTTTTGTCTGTTTATTTGTGCACGCATCACGTGAAATGTACGAAACCAATGTAGATAACTTTTATACATAAAAATTGTGCGTATCTTGAAGAATTACTATACTTATCCTCTCTTACATAGCTCGGTCTTCGTCATAGTTATTATATTTAAATTTCTGTCTCATTTAGAATAGGATATTTATTATAATATTTATTAGTCTATTGTTTTAAAAATTATTTATGTATTTTATTAGTTAGATAGTTTATTAATATCCGCCTTAATTATTGTTCATATATATATTTTTTGTACCCCTACCACTGTTGTGTTCTTTTTTAACCCCAAGGTTGACTGGTAGAGAATGCCTTGCTGCATTAAGTCCGCCTATGTATCACCATTGTACATAAAGTTTAAATAAATAAATAAATAAATAAATTACTTAGTTTTTGTTTCATCGCAATCGGTTCACTCTATATCAAAAGTTAGATGAATTTAAAGTGTTCAAGAAGTAAAATTATCACAGCTCACGCAATTCAGCAGTTACTCGGACAGTTGAACTCGCTATTCGATAGATGGCGTTGTGCATTTAAAGTCATTTTCTGAATCGCGGTGTTAAGATTTTACGCGAAAGAACGACCCTAGAAAAAAAAATTGGTATGTATTAACCGACTTCCCAGAAAGGAGGAGGTCTTATGTTCGACATTATGTATGTTTTTTTTGTTTATTTATGTCCACCGATATCTCCGTCAATTGTGGACCGATTTCGAAAAATCTTTTTTTGTTTGAAAGAGTATGTTCTGAAATTGGTCCCATTTTAATTTGGTGTAGGACTGACGAAGCAATTCGAAGATATACATCAGAACTCTTCAATAAATAACGGCAAATCTCTCGGGATTGCTGCAATCGCATGTCTGTTTGTTGTTTATACCATTTCATAACATAACATCACGCCAGTACACTCTTAAGGGGTACGCAGATCTCTCATTTCACCGGTTATGTTCAAGTTTCATGATATTTGGGTAATATATTCTGGCGTTATACGAATGTGTAAGTTACTAAACAACTTGCCTATTAGGTAGGTACAACTAAAAAGTGAAAAATAAAAAAACTTTTTACAAAAAAATACTACCGACTTCCAAATAAAACTACAAAGTGAAAAATAACTTTATTTTTGGAAGTCGGTTTCCATTACGCAATAAATTGGTACCTACGAAAGACACCGACTTCCAAAAATAAAGTTATTTTTCACTTTGTATTTTTATTTGGAAGTCGGTAGTATTTTTTTGTAAAAAGTTTTTTTGAGTATGTGGAGTAGGCAGGCAGGCTGGTAAGTATGGTAGGGTTGGCAGGCAGACGACGGGAGCGAAGCCGCGGGCACAGCTAGTAGCTAAATAATATTGTTAATTTAGAATCTGTGGTTCAATTAGGAAACCAAACACTGCTACTCGGTGGAAAAGGCCACGTTTTTAGGTCAATAAAAGCTCAATTATTTTTTTTTTTATTAACGTCTGTTTACTTAGAAAACGAAAATAAATAATTGCTTCACTAGATACAGTTGTACGAAATATATGTTTGGACTTCGATACTTAGTTGCAAAAGATAAAAGTAATCGCCAGTCTTTGTTTTGAACTGAAACAACAACCTCATATATTTTGTGTACTAACTTTCCGTTATATCCTCAACGACCTTTCTGATTGGTCGACACGATTACATTTGATCACACCGATAAGCGATTTTTACCCGACGAAATTGCAAGTGTGTTCACATGGACGCAACGCGATGCAATAGGGTTGACAAAAAATATATTTTTAGCCCGTCAGTTAGATAACCTAAAAATATTGGACACGTATTTCTTATTTTGCCACGTAAACAAAAAAATACGATGATACAGTGCGTTGAAATATCGTGTGATGTCACGCCGTTAGTACACTTTATACTGACATAGTGACGTCACGAGCCCACACTCTTGTATTTTGCGTTTTATCTTTGCCAATTTTTATTGAATTGGTAAAGCAAAAAATACGTATCATCATTTTTCTAACCAGGAAACAACCCTATTATCGCCTGAAATGTTCTTAGAAAATACGTGCGCGATATTGCCAATCAACGCAATTTCAACTACGTCGCACCATCAGCGTACCCTTAGTGCGGCAGTAAACATTCCAATTTTATGTACTGTAAAAAAAAACATTGCAAAATAAATTCAGGACCCAACAAATATTTTATGCCCGACAGTACATTTCATAGTGAATGCAGCCAGTATTTTTAGCGGGCCATTTGGCTACTTGATACCGGTAGTTACTACAGTGCATTATTGCCTCGACCGGGTTAAATACGATCCCAGCCACGATTTTATAGCGAACATCAGTTAAATGTTAACAGAATTAATGGTAGACAGATAAAAGGATAAAAGAAACATTACGTCACTAATTGGAAAATGGTCGAGAAATTGTTGAGCTGTGGAGCATTACATAATATATTATAAAGAATGAATGGCCTGGTACAGAAAATGGTGCTCAACCTTTAGTGAAGTACATCCGCACAATAGACTTTTTCCCGAAATCACCGGAGCTTCAGGATTCAGTTATTGGAATGGCGGCGCTCATATTCAATTTAGTTTGCCAAATAAAGATCCAGTATTTTACAATGCTGGCTTTTACCTCCAATAAATTGTATTTGGACTGCAGAAAGGAGATTGCCCATACACAGGCCCCTTATGAGGTATCGTGTCTGCGATTTCAATATTATTCAAAAATAGAATTTATATTTTGTGTTTTTTTCCATCCGTGTCCTTTACTCTTTATGTACAGACAACAACAGATCAGGTTTCTTCACTTGGACATTTGTATGCACCTTATTGCATTGTAATAAAGGTTCATTTCAAGAACAGAAACCTCGTTATTTCTCGTGAACCCCACAAAATAAATAAAAAATGTTTTCTAATTATGAATATAACGTGTTTTTTCTACAATATACAACCAAATGCATCAAGATACAACCATTTTTTCAAAGGGGCCCAAGTTCCCTTACCAAATGGGAATTACCCTTTAATGCATTGTGTACCTGTAACACTTCGCAGAAAATATACTACCACATATCTATCTACTTATGTATATGAAAATATTACCTGTTGGTATGATACTATCTGGCCATTCGGTCAATTACCTCTGAATGGTAAACTACATGTAATTAATCGAACACTCTTGTTACTGAGCAAATGACGGGCAATTGGTCGCTAATTAGATGCCAGCAAGCCATTACGAAACCTTCTCCGATTACACTATCCTTTGTATCGTATGTCAATCCTACGTAGTGTTCAACCTCTTTTTGTGTATGAAAAAAAATATATAATTGGAATTATATTTCGTCCTTTTTCGAGACATGGCTCTATTGAGGCAACTAATGGGGTTGTCTAACTTACTTAATGGATAAGTGAAATGGGAGAACTTAGCTCTAAAGACGGCACTTATCAAGACGTTTTCATTATTTCAGGATAGTCAACTCTATGCCACTTACTGAGCATAATAAACAAAACAAATGTACAATATTGTGTCTAACTGTATGGTCGGTAGCCTTGGTAGGTCCTTGAGACGAGATGACCACGTGTAAAAACTTCAGCTTATCCGACTCGAATCTTTTTCAGGCTCGTGAAATCAAAATGAAACGGCCGTATTTCTTTGGACAAAGTTGAGAGGTTTCGTGACAATAATTTCGTATTTAAGGACACAAAAGAAATGCCCTTAGGAAGCATCACGTACGTTTTCCTTTATTCTTTATCTCTAGAGTATATTTACTTATCCTTCATGCAGTTTTCACAGGCACATGAACATTACATCAGCTAATAGTATATACAACGTCAAAGTATGCAATTTCGTAATCCACATCGGGTGCAGCGGTGCCGGAAAGCAGGTCACCTACATTCTGCAGTATGGGAACTTCGAGACGTCTGGCGTCCTAGACGAGTACAACTTGTGCAAACTTACTATTTGATAGCCTAAGCACTTTTCTTTAATACGTCTTTAACTAAAGTGACATTATCTGATGTTTGGCCGTTTTTCACTCTAATACCTTCATAATCAGCAAAAAATTCTATAGATATCTTTTCTCAAAGCAGTATTTTACTACTATCAAAAGATTAGAGTTTAAAAACGTATTTTTAATAAGATTTAGTAGTTTATTTTAACTAACAATGTGTCCATTCGAAAGTACGCAATTTGATCCATTTTCTTTATTTTTGACACTGGAAACTCACGCATATGACTATAGTAGTAATACAGAATCGATTTTATATTATTTCGTGGTTTTATGTTTCTGTCTACTCAACATTTGATTTTGTCAGATAGTGACACTAGTTATAGGACGTAGGACGGAGTTCGGGCACTTTCGAGAAACTTCGGGATTGGAGTGATATTGTTGCTTAAGGAACAGAAGTGTTTGCGTTCGCTGAATGCACACTAGTGGAAATGAAAAGATAGTAGCTATAGCTGAAAGCTCAAAGTTTACTCGTTGCGCTATTGTGTGAACCCACAACTGGCACAAAAGCATTAAGCTTAGTTAGAAATTAACAGGCAGTCTGCCACTCCTTTTGTTAGATATGTGTATGTAACCAGAACGTATGCAATAACATGATTTAAAAGAGTGACCATCGAGTGACTTGCAGGTTCGTCTCCATAGAGATCTTCGCTTTGGAAGGTGCAATTAGTTTCATCTTTCTGTCTCACCGACTCCTTAAAATTCACAAATGTCTGTAAATGTTAAAGGGCAAATTTTTCAATAGTACGAATAACAAAATAATAAATACGGCTATTTGACATATTTTGAATATAAACGCTTTCAAACCGACCTTTTTATTCTTCAGGCAAAAGTTATTTATTGAAAAATCAGCCCTAATTTGAGCTTTAGTTTATTTCTAAATTTACGATGGTACAATAATATGTTTAATATTTCATGATGAAATATTAAGACTGCGCCGAGCAAAATAACCCAAAACGATCGTCACAGTTATAGGGATTTAATCAATATTATTACCATAATTACCATAAAAAATATGTAATGAACACCACAATGAATGTGTTAACGATTCTATGTTGGCAAAAACAAAAAATATTGTTTAGTTTAAATAACAAAAATACGTAAAGTTGGACAAAAATATTAAAATAGCATGCTCGTGTTTTATTGAATATTTATAGTAAACTGTTGAATTTTTTCACAAACTTTAATTCATATTAATCTCTAATTGTCATACCACAATTTATAGTTTTAACATTTTCGAAAAGACACTCGGTTATTTTAGTTTTATTTTTTTTCTTAATTATTGCGCTGTTTTGGATCATGCGAAACGTAAACCGGTCGCCAATTCAGTCGTCCACGAGAGCTCGGAGAGTGGTCACGTCTCCTTGTGGAGCGACGCGCCGATAACGATAATTCGCGATCTATTGTGTACGTATACCTTGCTGCAAATAGTTGAATAAGGTAAGTTATATATTTTGTTTTTTGAGTATGACTTTTTATGCATAACTAACATTTACTTTTTATGTTTTTACTGTTCAATGCATATTTCTGTAACATTTTTTTTAAATGTTTATTTTAGTTATAATGGGAAAGCGTAAGGAAACATATTATAAGAAGAAAGTGGGCGCTCATTTCCGAAAAAGAATCTGTTCTCATAAAAAGTACATATTTCTATTTTGTGACATTATTTCCCTTTTAAGCGACTTTCCAAAAAGAAGATTTTTTTTTGTGTATGTTCACCGATTACATCAATTGTGGACAGATTTTAGAAATTATTTTTTTGTTTGAAAGATTACGTTTCATTTAAATTTGGTGAAGATCTGATGAAGAATTTTGGAGATATGCAACAGAACTCCTAAAAAAATACGGCAGATCTCTCGGGATTGCTGGAATCGCATGTCTGTTTATTGTTTACACCATATTTGCATAACATAACATCACGCCGGTAAGCTCTAAAGGGGTAGGCAGATGAATACAGTAAACCCTGGTACACTCTAATTTCATTCAGGCTATAGAACTTGCCCATTGTGTACACAACTAAAAAGTGTAAAATAAAAACTTTTTTGCCAAAAAAACAACCACTTCCAAATCAAAACACTACAATATTATGTAAAATAAATTTAATTTCGCCAGTCAGTGACAAAAAACGAAGAATCAAAAACAGGAACACCGACTTCCGAAATTGAATTTATTTTCACTTTGTAATATTTTTATTTGAAAGTCAGTTGTATTTTTTTGTAAAAAAAAAATCTAACATAATGGCGCATGTGATCGTTCTTTTTTCAATTGGTTCTCAAATATTCGATATGGGTATCGTGTAATGGGTTTTTGGGGATGCCGATTGCAAATCTGACATTCTTTTTAAAATCCAAGATGGCGGATGCAACTTTTTCTCAAACATTCGACATGGGTATCGTGTAATGGGTTTTTGGGGATGCCGATTACAAATCTGACATTCTTTTTAAAATCCAAGATGGCGGATGCAACTTTTTCGCAAACATTCGATATGGGTATCGTGTAATGGGTTTTTGGGGATGCCGATTGCAAATCTGACATTCTTTTTAAAATCCAAGATGGCGGATGCAACTTTTTCTCAAACATTCGATATGGGTATCGTGTAATGGGTTTTTGGGGATGCCGATTACAAATCTGACATTCTTTTTAAAATCCAAGATGGCGGATGCAACTTTTTCTCAAACATTCGATATGGGTATCGTGTAATGGGTTTTTGGGGATGCCGATTACAAATTTGACATTCTTTTTAAAATCCAAGATGGCGGATGCAACTTTTTCTCAAACATTCGATATGGGTATCGTGTAATGGTTATTTGGGGGTGCCGAATGTGCCGATTGCTATTCTGACATTCATTTTAGAATACACATTTTTTTTTCGCCGTTGTCAGCGATGTCCAAGATAAACATGGAAAGTAAAAATTAGTTTGAAAAAGACGCATTGCCTGGATTTGAACCCAGGACCCAGGTTTGCTGGCAAGTCTTTTACATGGGAAAATATTTATGTATTATGTATACTATATTTCTTTTAGTCTGTTCACAACATTTTAAGAGTTAGGTTGATAATACATCTGATAACTACGTCAATTTAATAATTTTATTAAATCATCATCAGCCTATTAATGTTCCCACTGCTGGGACACAGGCCTCCTCTCTGTGAGAGGGAATGGGCCGTAATCCACCACGCGGGCCCAGTGCGGATGGGTGGATGTCACATGTCTTCGAATTTTTGGTTCTAGGACATGCCGGTTTCCTCACGATGTTTTCCTTCACCGTTTTGAGAGCAGTGGTGATGAAATAATTTACACAAAGTAAAGCGCCTGTCTGGGCTCGAACCCACGACCTACAACCTGTAAGTCGCGGCCGATACCACTGAGCCACCGCTGCTCTCAATTTTCTTAAATAACTTACAATAACTATATTTTATCATGTTTTTAGGCAATGCTGACCAATAAAGATCCTTGCCCATACGTTGGTGAAAAACCTTTAGTTAGTGATGATATTCCATTCAACAATCTCGATGTAAGTTAATTGTTCTTAGATACATTTTTAAATGTGCCTTAGTACTAGTTTCTGCCCGTGGCTTAGGGACTACTTACAATTATCTTATTTTATTTCAGGATTCTTCAAAACATACGGATTCATATTCAAACATTTTGGTAGAAGAAGAAACTAAATACAAAGCCGAGATCATATTATATGGCAATAGAATAATGGATTTCGCATACCTCTATAAACAACTGCAATACATCGCATGAACACGTAACACGTTCTTCCATAATGCACCAGTGATTGAAAAAACAATCATGTTTTAAATGAGATTGATATTACCCTTCTTGTCTCTTTTCCATTTCCATTAGTTTTTAGGCCTTTGACTTCCCTGGAGATGGTTGTTCATTTACAGAGTTAGAAGCAATTTTTAAAATATGACGTTTCTGTTACACTCTGTATAGTAAATACAGACACATGTTTCCCTGGGTTTTGTGTAAGATTTTGTAAAATGGAAAAACACGCAAGGTATCGCATATTAGGTAAATAAATATTTTTTTATTACAGACTGGTTTTACTATACAATACACCTACCCATCTAACTTACTTATCAACTATCCTAGCCTACCTACTTACCCAGTAAAATTCCCGGGCGTACAATCCACAACGCCAAAATTTTATCGCAATCGGATGAATAGTAACGGAACGGATAATGTATTACTATAGTACAAACAAACATTATTTTCTATATAATATAGATTATTAGATTTAATTATGGCCTTTATTTACCTACATAAACATCTAAATAATCAATATTCGCCTTTTCAAGTCACTCAACACAACGCCTCAAATTTTAAAAATCCTAAGTTACCAACTTTTGTCGTGCAACTGCAAGCGGGACTCGAGCGAACTTGTGATTGTGTGTGTGACGACGCACACGACTAGCGCGCTGTAGCAAATACCTAATTGTCGCGCGCCTCGTTCGCTCTGCGCAGTCTTAAATAAACTAGCAACTTGCCAGTACGCAATGGATAGGAGTATGATAAGAAAGTCTGACAGATTGAAGAACTTCGTCATCAGAAACAAAACAAAAACTATAGATGTAACAATTAAAATGGTGATAAGAGGATGCGACAGATGGAGCCAAAGGGTGACCCAGTGGTATCCCAGAGAAGGCAAGAGGAAGAGAGGTAGACCGCCAAAAAGAAGTGACGATGACATAAGACGAGTGGCCGGAGTCATGTGGAACAGTGTGACACAGGAAAGGAAAGAATGGAAAAGGTTGGAGGAGGCTTTTGCTGATTGACAAACAGATCTAGGAAAGATAACCAGCAACAAATATTAGCTTAAATAGTTCATTTAGTTTAAGAGTCCATGCAGTGTTATTATAGGTACCATAAGTTTAAATCCATTGTAATTAGTTAAGAGATCTGAATAAAAGGCTATATTATTATTATTACAATAAAATGTGTCCAAAATGATCGATAAAAATTATACCGTCATTTTATAGATCGTAATTGTCGCACGTCTGAATGTAGACAAAGGTGACAATTAAATGTTACAGATCACCGACCGACGACAAGTTAATCTTGATTAATTACAGACAGACTGAACGTTTTTTATTTGTCTAGCAGTAGCACTAATGAAAAGTAAGTATGCCAAAAAAAAAAAAACTACTTGCCTGCTCAATACGTTTTCTCCTTCCATACTGTCCTATCGGCCGCGCACACTCGACCCGAAGTATAATATCTGGTTTTGATACGCGTAAAAGCGTCGATGTATAGTCAGACAAAAAATTGTCGATTTAACGCTTGCACCACAGAGAGTGTAAAATTTAAATGTTTGGATAAATAAATCAATAATTAATTAAGTGATTATCCTTTTTAATATAGTATACGCTTTGTACTTACCTATTAATAAACATCTCAGATTATTGTTAGTTATCTTTACAATCTCATAGGTAGTCGAGCGGTGGTATTTATTGAATACCACTGATTATAAATGATTAGGTTAACATGTAGGTACTAACTTCTGAAATATAAAAAAAAAATCGAAAGAAACGAAATCACTGACTACCAGGATAAATTATGTATCATAACAAAATATTAAAAATTCTATGTATAACTAAGTTATTTAGAATGAAAATATCACTTTGCCTGACTGTACAAATGGCACTGAATTAATAATAATAATGAAACATCTGGTATTATTTTTCGGGTCGAGTTTAAGCGGGTCGAGTGGGCGCGGACCCGTCCCGTCAACCATCACGCTATCACTGACTTGACTCCCTTTTCTTACACATACCATCTTTTCTTTGGCCACCTTCCCTTAATTCTATCCATCTTGTCTTTGGTCACCTTCTCTATATCCTATATCCACATTGATATTCATAACTTCAACTTTATTATTCCATCATTCTATAACATTTTAATTAAAACCGTTGACACGGAAGACTAGTGGACGCCTGCTATTGAGCGACCGAAATATGATAAAACGTAACCCAGTTAACGCGTGGTATTCACAAAGTTGCATAATGTCATTTCGCATATTAAATGCGTTAGTAAATACGTATTTTAAATTAAGAATTTGAAGTCCGGTAATTGCCAAATTCTATTTGGTTTGAGATATTCATACTTTTGAGACTTCTAGATCTTTACCAGTCGTTACGGGTATATAGGAGCCTGAAAGATTGAAGAAAATCAGTCTCAAAAGATGTATGTGTTACCCAGTTAGTAGGTTATCGAGGACAGATAGCCAGTAGCTATGTGTAAAACACTGGTAGCTGCATCCTACTGGACTAGAAGTCAAAGGCTAGGCGGTCTGAGTTAGTTAGAAATCGGCCATTAAAATTTTACTTTTACCGCTTCCTGGCGAATATCATATAGATGAGAAAACATTGTTTATAACGTGACATATTAAAATAATTAGAGCGTCATTTGCCCATTCTATTTTCATTGTATGTCATGTTTGCAGCGATGTACCCGTCCCAGTTGTCGGCCAAATTACGGCTATAGTCTACATTAGAAGACTCTATAAAAGAATATATACGCGTGTTATGCATCGCTGATATAAATCGTTACTAATATTATAAATGCGACAGTAAACCTTGTCTGTCTGTTACGACCTTTTTCGCTTAAACCGCTGATCGGTTCAGATGAAATTTGGTTTAGACATAGTTTGAGAACCTGGGAAGGACATAGGATAGTTTTTATCCCGGTGATCATCCTTAAGGGGGTGGAAAGGGTGTGGAAGTTTGTATGGTGAACCAATAATTTTTCAAGTAAGGCGGTCCACGAACCTAATATATTATGGCGCAATGCAATATAAAAAAAAGTTTAATAAAAACTGTAACCCGACTACGGATTTATTATTTTATTTTTTAGCCTATTATAAAAACGAATCGATTGACATCTCATTCAACAAAATCGGATTAATAGTTTAGGCGCTAAAGGGTACCATAGGTAAGTACATACAAAGACTGCTAAAATCATAACCCTTCCTTTTGGCTTCGCCGTAGTCGGGTAAAATAGGCTATTCGAAGTGCTAGACGAAATCGTGGACAAAGCCAGTTATCTTTAAAACAATATACATAGATACGCGCGTGTTATGCATCGCTGACATACATAATTAATATAATTCATGTTAAATAGATTTAATATCGTTATTCCGCTCTAATTTATGGGAGAAAGCGGTAAATACTGGTTGTTGTGTCTGTGTATATGTATATATTGAACGTCAACGTTGATTATAGAAAATTTAATGAAGTAGTAAATTATGGCAACGTACGCGATTGGTAATTAGTAGATGCAGTAGGTAATTACGTTTTAAATACAAAAATAACGCATTGGAAAATTAAGCCTGGTTGGTGGCACCACAGTCAATTAAGTAACAGAGATGGAAACCCAAAATAACTTAAATTTATAATAATATGCTTTATAATATGTACTTGTTTATGGTTAGACACATAATATAAACAAACTCACGCCTCTTTCCCATGAAGGTGGGCAGAAACTACAGAACGGCGGTCTGCAATACATAATTTTACACTACTCCCAAAACCATAAATTGATTTATTTATCTGTAGCTTTATAATATGTACTTGTTTATGGTTAGACATATACACAAACAAACTCATGCCTCTTTTCCTTGGGGGTGGGCAGAAACTATAGAATGGTGCCTGCAATACACCATTTTACACTATAACCAATAGGTAATGCAATAGAAAATGCTGCCTACTGATACCGAATCAGTCAGTCCCAAAAATAGTTTCCACAAAACTTTCAACGGTAACACAGTCTGCTTAAACAAATTTCGGTGTGTACCTCGGACATTTGCTAACACAAACACAGACATATCGATTTCCAGTTGGTATCGATATTCGAAATACGAAATTCTAGGTATAAAGCTAGCCATGCACCAGACGAATTTATCGGCAGATTTGTTTCCAGAACTGATATTTTCAATGTTGTAGCTTCTAACGATAAATCGATAGTTGCATGGCCCGCTTTACCCGTGTCGACTTGTTGACACGCAATTACGTCACTTTCAATTAAATCGATGCTACATTCGAATGATTCGATTTTCGAATTGGTATTCCTTTCTTGTTTTGTTTAGTTGGTGGAGCGAATCATATTCCGAATATGATTAATTCGGGCGATTGTACTGAATAATTAATGAAGTAAAATGTAAGTCGACAGACTGTAGTTAGTAGGACTGGTTAAATCTTGTCGTAACATAGTTTGTTGCTTTTTAGGGTTCCGTACCCGAAGGGTCCAAAGGGAGCCCTATTGCTGTCACTCACATTTGACAGCCAAACGGTTGGAGCTACAGTCTTAGAATGTTCACAGTATAAGCATCTTGTTGACCCAAAGCCATACAAATTGTCAAAAAATACTAATAATGGAGTGGAGTTTCTTGCCGGTTCTTCTCCATAGGAAACGACTAACCCGAACCGTGCACCTTTTGTCGACGTTTTATAAGTGCCCATGTAGGCCTATGTAAAATAAAAATATTTGATTTTGATTTTGATTTTAATAAGTGGGGCGGCTCCCATACAAATAAAGGGGGACCGAAAAAAAAAATTGGCCTTTCCCATCGAGTGGGGTATCGTATTTTAGAGCTCGTTGAGTAGATAAATACTGTATATTTTGTTTTAAAAAATATTGCAAAACATAGGAATGAGAAGCCACCAAAGTCAGATTTTTTACAAAATATTGTTCCGTAATTTTTTTTAACTTCCCATTGACCTTATGAACTTCAAATTTGGTAATAATGTTTATTATAACGTATATTTTACTAACAAATACCAATATATTGATAAATCAAATTTATTCTTTGAAATTTTCAATTTTTTTCTATTACAACCAACTTGTTTTAGCTGTTTGGTACGGAACCCTAATTTGCGAAGTCTGACACGCACTGGGCCTTTTTCCCCTATCCCACACTAATAATCAACAAAAACACACTTATCCAAGATAAAAAGTCTATGATACTCAAAGATTTAGGATAGTGGGTACTGCCAGAGATTTCTTCCAATAAACAAACAAAAAAATTATTATTTGTAATATTAGATAAGATAATACAACTTCCACTAACTCTTCTTGATCACTTACAATTTCAACGCGATTTAGCCAGACATACTTCGAAGCTCGAACAGACAGAAATGGTCAGTAAAATGCGAGATATATTTTATTCCCAAAGATATAAAAAGAAGAGGAAAATACGGGCAGAAATAAAGAAGAAACTGTCAACTTTGTTTCGGTGTAAAGTCGTGATAGATGGCAGCACAGTTGCTCGAAAGTGTCACAGGAATGGATTACATTGTAATTTATACCAGTGAAGTTAATTTAAGTTCGGTGTTAAAACTTATAAAGAAACCAGAATATAATTAGCGAAGTTTTTAATTTGTTTAGAACTGTGATCACTTTCAAATACAGAGTATCTAATGAATTAACAAACAACATTGTTACACAACATGTTATAATTCGACGAAAGTTACAAAACTACTCAAAAATTTAAATTATTTGTATTAAAGTCTTTCCATTTTCATGATGAAAATGCAAAACTAAAGTTATCAGAATCCATTAGGAACATCTAACTTATTTATGCAAATTGTTATTTAAACTGCAAACTACTTAATTCCGAGCTTGTTAATATTATTGCCTTTCCAAGTAGTAATTTTTCATTTAAAAACACTACACATTATTACACTTCCACCAAGTGACCATCGATCATGTTTTCAAAGAAAAAAAAAAGGGCCAAGTGCGAGTCGGACTCGCGCACGAAGGGTTCCGTACCATTATCGCAAAAAACGGCACAAATATTACGTTTGTTTTATGGGAGCCCCACTTAAATATTAATTTTATTCTGTTTTAAGTATTTGTTGTTATAGCAGCAACAGAAATACATCATCTGTGAAAATTTCAGCTGTCTAGCTATCACGGTTCATGAGATACAGCCTGGTGACAGACGGACAGACAGACAGACAGACGGATCGCGGAGTCTTAGTAATAGGGTCCCGTTTTTACCCTTTGGGTACGGAACCCTAAAAACGTTTCCGAAGTGTAAATGAGTCACAGACACACGTGAAAACACGATAACTTTAAATGAGAAAGTAAAAACACTTACTGATAACTGTGATCGCACAAATCTGGTAATAACACCGACAGATGAGCACCAGAAAAACAATCCAGGATATCACAATAGGACCATCTTGCACCAATAACTTTTCCATCTTGTTGACAAACAAAACACGGAGTCACGGAGCGTCAAATACGAAAATCACTTTCAAACTATCTATATGCGACTGAAGGTAACTCTTTGTATTTTAGACAAAAAGTATAAAAAAGTTTGCGGGGTAGACGCACGACTCGGTGTCATCGGTCGACACTAAAGAAATGCGCCTCGGACGCTTGGCACATGCGCGGGAGTTGAGATCCAAATAACCGGCGAAATTACACGATTTAATTAGTGTTTATTTTTTGGGAAAACTTCGACACTATAATGATTAATGATCAACTTTTTATAGAACAGTTTCGACTAAAACCAAAAATAACAATATCTTGTGATTTTTTACCTAAAATATTTTCTAACTAATAAATCTCAAATAGAAACACAAGAATGCCTCGCTTCACATGCCGCAATTATCTCACATACTAAACACGTCGTGATCCAATCATCGATCCGAATGGATCAGATAAGCGCGCGCAACAAACGAACCGCGTCGACTGACCTGCGCCCGCGCACGCGCCTCTCTACCCGATACGAACATATGTCGACTTGTCGATGGTACAATACTCTCGTAAATGATAACTAAAATAAAACCAATCTCCCAAGCAGAGAAATGGTAAAAAAAAGTAGTCGTGGTTTCTAGACTCGTTTTAAGTTCAAGATCGAAAGTCAGTGACCTATGAATGTAAATTAGTGTTAACAGGTGGATGCAAGAAACCGAAGGAGATCGACGAAGTGGCTTTTTAATGCTTCTAAAATAGGACATAGTTGCTCCACAAGTTTTATTACTAAACAAAACAGCATTAATAACTCGAGTTCGTTCGGCTTCCTCTATAACTTTTCATTTATTCGGTTTCACTTTGACGAAGTTTATAGTTTGAGTTCTAGGATCTTTGTTAGCGATGTCGAAAACGTGCGACGTGCCAAACACAAAACATTGAATTGGAATTAAAGTACCTAACATTTGCACGTGATATGAGTGTTCGTTCGCAACAAGGATAAGGTAAAATTGGGACCAAAGCTACTTGAGGAAACTTTAACCTGAAGCTAACTAAGTTCACACGTGACTTTCAGTAGTTGTTATCCGAGTTTATCATGCGAGAACATGTAAAATTTATACTAATATCACACGTTTATCTCATGAATTATAAAGGAGATATTATAATAAAATATTCTCCTATCTACTATATCTACTTTATCATGATGGGGGGAAAAATTTCCATGAATACAGAGACACAGACCTCTGGAGCAATATTAAACTTTTAAATTGAATTCTATAATAGCAGCATATTATTCAGGATCAACTTTCAAATGACAGACGTGTGTTAAAAGTTCAACACGTGCGTTAAAATTATGCATTCATACAATAAACATTTGTATTTTAAAAGCTGTTTTGACGTACCTACTCGTTTATTTAATCGTAGACGCGGTTGCCGAGCTTCAGTTTAGAATTTGTGTTTTTATTCCCCAATGAATGGTGTGAAAATCTAATATTTCATCGTTAATTCGATTATACTGTTAATTGGTGAACAAAGACCTTTGGTTAATTGTACTTTGGTCCTTAGTCTTTCGCTGAAAGGTCACCTCAAATTAAGATATCTTTCAGATGATCGATCTGTAACGATGTGTAACTAATTACCGTAGTGTTATTACTTTATTAGCAAATGTATTCTTTGTTATTCTATAGTTACCTGCCTAAGTATGTTAAACTAGCTGTTCCGCGCGGCTTCGCTTCCGTGTACCACCACACAGGACCCGTTTTCGGGATAAAAAAATAGCCTATGTCACTCAGGAATAATGTAGCTATCTATTGGTGAAAGAATTTTTTAAATCGGTCCAGTAGTTTCGGAGCCTATTCGGTACAAACAAACAAATAAAAAAATCTTTCCTCTTTATAATATTGGTATAGATAAGTGGCAATAACCCTATCTTAACTCCCGATTCAACTGAAAGAATAGGTATCTCCAACTGTCCGATCTTCAATGAATAAATAGACTGTCCTACTACAGGCTTCGATCAATAATACAACAGGAATAAGAATTTCTCTCATTCAAAGATTGCACCCAGACAACTACTTTACGAACACGGTTTCTCGCTGCACTTTAGTTATTACAGAATACGGTAGAAAATGCAGGCTATACCTTATGATATTTTTCTTTAGAACAATCCTTTGAGGTCCATGTTTAAAACAGAACATTCTCCGCCATAACTCCTTGGGGAACTCAGTCGTTTGTAATACATTGTTCATATTCTTTGGGATAAAAGAAAAAAAAATTAAAAAAAAATGTTTCTGAAAGTTTACGAAGTAAATAAAATTTTCTGTAAATATAGCGTAATTGAAAAGAAATATAATTCCCATGAGTGAGCTGAAATTCGATAAAATATTGTCTGAGTACGTGTTGTAATGTTCTTGAATTTTGAAAGAAATTGTAAAATATTACCTTGAAATTATATTTTATAGCATCCTGGTCATATTTTTCTACTTTTTCATCGGTTAGGGTCTAAAGAGAAACATACATAGCTTATAACTTAGTCCTATCTTGATCGCTGCTTATAACAGAACGGCATTTAAGGAGTTTAATAATCTGTTACATACAACTCAACCTTAGTGTTACAAATCTAATATTCGCGTGTCAGCGAAATGTAGGTCATTAAATATCAAGATCAGTATGAATAGAAGTCAAATGTTACTACAGGAATAAACCCTATATTAAAGCAACTAAATACACATGCAGTAACAAAAATATCTCCTTTACAAACCATAAATTTAGACACTCATGTTAAAATTTAAGGCCCCCACGCGAAGACACTTGATACTTTAAGTCGGGCTTACATTAAACTACTTCTAAAATTAGTATCCAAGGAGCGTGAATACGTGAATCATGTCTGCATTTTTCATAAGGGCGAAACAAAGCGGGTGTGTTATATGGCATAATAACAGATATTATAATATCACTTGAAATAACGTTGACATGATATAATTTTTATATGCTATAAAAACAAATAACCTAATTTCATGTGATCTTATGTTATATTTCATATACCTTACCGTCATTTGCTCTAATAACCTTTACAATTTTCAATTTTGATAATGTTCTTTTTGTAAGAACTTGAGTTGTTTTGGTAAGAACGATTACTATCTAAGCAGAAAGTCTATTATAGCACTGACGAATTTTTGACTGATAAATTAATTTGACTTGTGTAAAATATCCAGATTTTATTCCTAATTACTTTGATATTTAATTGACTAATTTTATATACATTTCTTTGATGAGTTGATGACACTATGCTGTAGTATATTAATTTTTTCTTCCAACTATGCTTTAATTGCATCACAAACACACTAAAACTCAGTACAAAGCGAGTCTTTAATGCTCTAGAGCAATAAAAATGTATGAAATTTCATTATTGCACTGTTATTTTTAATCGCACCAAAAGTTGCCAATCTCAATGGATTAGCTCTATTCAGCCAGCCGATATGAATACTTTTTTTTTACGTACGTATTATTCATTTCTATCCTACTTGTTCCAAATTTAAAAAATGATTGCTGCTAACTCTGATTTCAAAATGAAAGAAATTAAAAAAAGTGATTTATCTACTATTCCTATAGGTAATAGTTGAAAGAATAGCAGATTATGCACCTCGCCTTAAGTAATTTATATTGCCCTCGTGCCTGTTAGATTAGAGCCCTCGCTAGCGCTCGGGCTCTAAATCAGGCACTCGGTGCAATAATAAATTACTTTGTGCTCGATGCAATAATCTACTATTAAATTCTAATTTGTATTAATGATTGTTTTGTATAATGGATAAGTTTGTAATTGTTTGATGTTTACTTATTATATTTGTACGCCGTTGAGGCAAAACATGACAGTGATAAATTTTATGTAACATCTTGCATGCCATGTGTGTGTATATTCATGTTTTGGACAAATAAATGATCTTATCTTATCTTAAGCAACAAGTAGAAAAATAGTACTTCTGTCTGCAGGGTCTAAAGTAACCTATAGTGCGCGCGGAACTAGTTGGCCGCGCCTTAGGTGGCGACAGGGGTGAGGGGGCGGGTTAGGACAATGGACAATGACAATGTCAATGGGTCATCACACCCATTGTAAATGGGTCATCCCGGGCTTAACTGGCGCCCCCGCCTCTCCAAAGTGCGGCCAACTAGTTCCGCGCGCACTATAACCGTGTCAGGGTACCCTAAGCTCCCGAGCTCACTTCGCTCGCTCTTGGACTAATAAAACCTACTAATAGAGTATTAATTCAAAAGTGACTAAATAAAATTCAAAGGTAAAATAAAATTATATCAAATAATAAATAAAATCATTTGATCGTTATATTAAAAAAAGTATATTACTATAACTTTTGTTATTATTTCAAACGTTACACACCCAAACAAAACACTCCTTGCTTATAACCTTTCTGTGATGAATGTTTACCTCGAAAGGGCCATAAGTCATACTCATAAGTCAGTACTTAGTATAGTTGATCGTACTATGATTCATAACCCAGCTAGGTCAGACCACGAAGGAGTATAAATCATAGGTACCATTTCCTAAACACACACGCACACACACATACATGGTCCTCGTAACTATAAAGTTTCGGCCGGAATGATTCACGAACAGTTGACTTTCTGATCTACAAACATAAAAGGGCATAACAACCTTGTCGGCCTTGCGGTGAAGTAGGGTTGCTATTTCAACTAATGTTTACAAAAATACGCTAGCTTTACCAAAGGCTACTTTGAAGTCGACAATTAAGTCTGAACATGCTCCTTTTTAAAGCAAATTAAGTTTGTATACTAAATACTAAAACTGTAATTCAAGGTACGAAGAATTGTTAGTAAGAATTTAACTTAATTTTCTACGCCCACGTTCATCTCTTTGAGAGTCAAAGGCAAGCGATGCTTTCATTCAGCAAAACCTATTTGCATGCCTTTTGCTTCAGCCCCATCCTATTTCGGACTCAGACTCGTAAAATAACAGAATATTAAAGTCTGGTTTTGCGGCAGCCCTATTCGTAGCTTATTCGCTGTTAAATCGGTCAGAATGCTTTGCTGGATCTTTTATTTACATATGTGATGAGAGCATTTTGAAAAATATGTATGTAGTATTAAATAGGAGCTCCAAAAGACTTAAGGGCCTTCCACCGCTTTAGTGCCGTAAAACGGTTACTTTCAAAAGCATACTCTTTCTTTAGCAACGGCTAGGTTAAAAGGTTTGAAAAAAAAAAATGTTTATTATTGATTCAGGTACATAATTTCTGAAACATGGTTTTTTCGTGTAACTAATAGTTATGCTTTAAAAAAAATATTAACAAAACGATATTCTTTCGCTACTTTTGGATACTCCTCAAAACAACTTGGATGATTAAAAATATTTTTACACGGAAAAATTGATGGCTAGAATTTGTTCATAACTGAAATAGCTTATGTAAATCGAATAATATTTTGCAAACAAAACTGTCCAAAAGGAGTTTCTAGGAATATTGATATTCTGGCTCCGAGCGGGCGCACGGCGGAGTGCAGTGGTGGCTTAGTGGTATCGGCCGCGACTTATAAGTTTTAGGTCGTGGGTTCAAACCCAGGCAGGCACTTTAGTTTGTGTAAATTATTCACCACCACTGCTCTCAAAACGGTGAAGGAAAACATCGTGAGGAAACCGAAAAATCCTAGAAACAAAAATTCGAATACATGTGACATCCACCAACCCGCATTGGGCCCGCGTGGTGGATTACGGCTCATTACCTCTCACATAGAGGATGCCTGTTTCCCAGCAGTGGGAACATTTAAAAGACTGATGATGAGATGCCTCGTCCCATACAAAGAAACCATGCCGACGTAACTACCGTTTTTCGTCTGATTATCTGATTGTTTTTTGTACATCGATCGCGTTCGGTTCCGTTCCACGGCGATAGATAGATGATGAGCATCGACATGCAAGTAAAAGGGTTTACTAGGTTCGTGAATATATTTTTCTTTAAACATAGTGAAGATTTATTTTATAGTATTTTTTTGCACGTTTTACAGTTTCATTGCACCAAAATGTGTTACAATACAAATTTAAACAATCGAGTGGAATGCCTCCGAAATTTAAAACCGTGCCATCTATTGGTCGTGGGGCATTTTAAATGATCCGTTCAAATAATCTTTGAAATGTGATTTAAGAACCCAATATTCCATAATTTTGTGCTTAGGAGAGAGAGAGTAGAGTAGAGTTGATTAAACAAGAACATACAATTTGTATGTTCAATTCCAAAAAAATATAATTTTATACACAATTTAATAACAAATATCGCATATCGCGCCATCTAGTGAAATTTATTTGAACCAAATTTTCTTTCTTAGCGCTGGGACCCCGTGACAGTGGAAAAAAAAAATATCGGCCAAGGGCAGAATGCAACTTATCGAGACATGATTAAAATATAATTGAAGAAAATCTGCTTTAAACAACAAAGAAAAAACTAAACAAATTCAAACAAGATATATCCCAGGTTAAAGTAATACCTATTTCATAGGTACACGTCACAAAGATTTCAATTAACGGAACAACAAACACGATACTGTTGATAGACGCTTACATCGCTTGCTTATGCACAAGCATATACTATCACGAAATCGCTTCGGGTCTACTGAAGCGTAAGCCTGGCAGCCAAAATCCATTGATTGGACCGCTGATCTACGGCTCGTAATCCGTAGGAAGCAATATCCGTCAGTTACGATCAGACTGATCTTTTGATATCCGTATAGGGATATCAGGAGGCCTTGAGTTGAGTTCAATAGATTTTCTGGGAAAGGCTCAATCGGCTGAAAGTTGAAAGGATTGACCGACCGTAAATTGTAAGTATTAATAATGTGCCTTTTGAAATATTTAATACTAGCCCGATATAATAAGTCGCGATTTCGTCTGCGTAGCATTAGTACTTTGAATAGCCTATTTTTATATCGAGCCATAATATTATAGATGTGTGCCTTACTTGAGAAATTATCACCATTCAAACTTCTTCCACCCCCATTGTCTACCCCCTAAAGGATGATTGCCGGGATAAAAACTATCCTATGTCATACCCAGGGTCTCAAACTATCTCCATGCCAAATTTCATCTAAATCGGTTCAGCGGTTTAATTTTGAATAGGTAACAGATAGAAAGAGTTACTTTCGAATTTATAATATTAGTATGGATTACAGAACGTGGCCATTAAGTAAGGACATTGATATTTTGAAGTCTAACCGAAATGAAGGACAGACAAGAATATCCAAAAAGCCTAACAATCTTAAAAATGATGTGTCATTACCACGGTCGTATTCTGTACCCAGTATAGAAACACTTGCCCATGCATTATGTATATTATGGTGCACTTTATTACAGGTAAGTATCCTTACAAACTCAAGTACACTACAATGCAAGGATACAGCTCAGTCAAGTCTTACAAACTTGCATAACGGTGTCAGACTAAACTCATCGGAGTTCCCTATAGTAAGTTTAGTATACCTGGAACTTTAATATTATATTATTTACAGGGTGAACTCGTTGTTAAGATCAGACGTACCTACTAACACGTGTGATACTAGTGTGAAAGAAAGACGGAGCTATACAGGAAGCAAAGCACTCTCTTTTTAACACGCTTTTATTAGCTTGGTATGTATCTATGTATCAATGTAACGGAATCTTTGAACGCGATTTTCACCCCCTTCAAAACGTGGGATTGATTTGAAACTTTGCACACTTATCAAGGACCGATGACAATGCAATAATTTAGTCATAGTTAAATATGTTTATTCAACTAGGCATAAGCAGCACTTTTGAACGTCAAACAAAAATTTAAATTTACAAATAATGAAAGTTGATTCTACCGGGCGCGTTTAAATAGTTTGTTTGTGTGTTTGACGTTTGTTTTGCCTTACCAAGATTTTCAGGATTAGCGACTTTTTAGTTCAATTTACCATTAAAGCGTGTTTTTTAGTTTTTAGAACTACAATTTTTATTTCAAGCTTTATATTAGCTTGCTTTCGTATATGCCTTACGCAAACTAGTATCCATTTTTCAAGCACTCCTGGTTTCTAGTTAGCTGAATCGTGGCTAATCATTTGGTTCCGTAGAACTAGTCTCATGATGGATTCGGAAGCTGGCCATAGCAATGCCACAACCAGACAAGATAGCACCTTCGTGTTTGGGCTCATATTACATTTATTACCTTTCATTGCAAAAAGCTTGTTTAAACAAGGAAAATACTTAATATTACTTCAAAACATAATCATGATGATGGCAATAAGATGTCATTGTACGGCCCCAGCGGTACTGTATCTAGTAGATAGTTCAGTGAGGGTAATAGAAAAGAATTTAGAGTCTCTGGGGACTTTAGCAGTAAAAGCGGTAGAGAATCGATGAACAAACCGGCTAAGTGCGAGTCGGACTCGCGCACGAAGAGTTCCGTACCAATTTTTAAAAAAAAAACGTTTCCCCACACTTTACGCGTTTACAAACATATAAACTCACATACACAAACACCCAGAGCCGGAACAACTATTTGTAGATCATACAAATAATTGTTCCGTGCGGGAATCGAACCCGCGACACGCAGCGCGGCAGTCAATCGCTCAACCACTGCGCCAACCGTGCGCCCAAGGATGGCAAGAAATTCACGTTTGTTGTATGGGAGCCCCATTTAAATATTTATTTTATTCTGGTTTTAGTATTTATTGTTATAGCGGCAACAGAAATACATCATCTGTGAAAATTCAACTGTATAGCTATCACGGTTCATGATATACAGCCTAGTGACAGACAGACAGACAGACGGACTGCGGAGTCTTAGTAATAGGGTCCCGTTTTACCCTTTGGGTACGAAACCCTAAAAACATGTATTGTGAGCAAAATGTGTACTATATTTATATTGCTTTGTAAAAACCATTGTTTATGTATACTTTGCAACGTCTAGAACGAAACAATAGATCGTCGTGATAAACTTTATCGTCACGTGTTGCTAAAATAACTTTTTAATTTGTTTCCGTAATGAGGACATGGCGTGGTTTTAGAAAAGAATTTGCCAGCTTTTTGCCCTTTTTAGGGTTCCGTACCCAAAGGGTAAAAACGGGGGTCCCATATTACTAAGACCACTGTCCGTCTGTCTGTCACCAGGCTGTATCTCATGAACCGTGATAGCCAGGCAGTTGAAATTTTCACAGATTATGTATTTCTGTTGCCGCTATAACAACAAATACTAAAAACAGAATAAAATAAATATTTAAGTGGGGCTTCCATACAACAAACTTGTTTTTTTTGCGGTTTTTTGCGATAATGGTACGGAATCCGTCGTGCGCGAGTCCGACTCGCACTTGGCCGGTTTTTTACCTTCTCATGCAAGGCTTCGGTTTTTACTAAGGAATTATGTCACCATCCTGATAGTAGATCGCGATATATTATTATGGCAATTTATCTATAACCGATGTTGTATGAACCGTAAGTAAAACAAAAGAAGTATGTAACGAGTGAGGCTGGCGTTCTGTTTTTTCTGCCTACCCCCATGAGAAAAAGGCGAGAGTTTAGTATAAATGTATCTACAACCGTTCTATTCAGTAGCCTTTGAGAAAGTCCATTCGCAACACTGGGGCAGCTGGCATATTTTCTTGATAAACAACTATGACACAGCATTAACAACGGCTTCCCCGTGGGAATAATTTTTGCTCGGGGGTGAAAAGTTTGTGCTACTTTTTTAATACAGTCACGTAAAGGTCACTGCTGTAGCGTGCTAATTTCTTAAACACCTTAAGTAAAACGAATGTCAAAGATTATACCTAAAAGTATTTTTGAAATTTCTGATGAATCCGCTCTTGACCTAAATTTCGCCTGTTGGTAAGCGATGGATGACGTCTACGGTAAAATCCTTCATATGCTTCGTATGCTTTCAAAGAAAGAGTGATCAGGGACTCACGCAATTTATCACGGTTTTTGCTCCCAAACTGTGATAAAAATGTGTGATTCAAGCTTGTCACAGTAGGCTCGCCCGGCTGATGGCTCTCTGGCTGTGAGGAATCGCTTTAAGCCGGTAAGAGCGTCGATACATCAATTAAGTGTCGCTATTATGTACCTACAATTTTGTAAACAGCTCTTTTCCATACAGAGAAGAGGTTTATTATTTACTGAATATTACACGTCCTATAATGACTTTGAGACGAGAACTCATAAGGCACTTTATGCAGCTTCATAAAAGTATAATATCTGGATATTCATATAACATTTTGAATTATTAACTGTCACTTTTTCGTAGTAGAAAACATCATGAATGAACATTTCAAGCTTGAGTTCATATCAATAAGTTATGAGACGTCCATATTTCAAGGACTAAACACTGAAATATTACGTGTAAATCTTCACTTACATCATTCACTGTTAGTTGACACGCTATATGAAATATCAACTACATGCCAGTAGTAACAATAAGTCATACCAGTAGAAAATTTTTCACAAGCAAAGGCTTTTTGCCTGTCTGCCAGTGAATTCGTTCAGATTTGAACACACTGTATGTCGTCCTCTGAAAAAATATTGTGAATCGTATTTAAAACCCACCGATGAAAGCATCATCAGCAAATAAGTGCAGACACGATAAGAATTCTTGTATATACAGTACAAATAAATACATTTTGAAAGTAAGAAGTAATTTCAAACTCAGCTTTTCCAGTGATCTGACAACAAAACATATCTCACAAAACTCTGAAAGATCCACTTAATTTTAAATACATTTGAACTTCATAACCCTTTACCTTAAAGGAAATACAAACATCAATAAAAGGCTTAGCTAACCATCCTCTGTTGAAGTCACTGAGCTAAACAGATCTTTCCGGAAAATGTCAAGCGTAGGAGCTGATAAACAGTTTAGACCAGCAACCTATATCCACCCACGTGCTGTTGTGACGTAATAATAAAGACAAGGGAAATTCTGGGCATGTTATATTGTGTTAAGTGAATGAAATCCTTTCAAATTTTCTCAAAAATATCGGTTTAGAATATTTCAGCCAAGTCCTTTAAACATTTGGTCACCAGCACCCTAATGCTTTGCTTACATTTATTGCTTCATACCTATGTTTAAAATAAATATATATTAAAAAAAACAAGCTTTTTTCGTATTCTTCTCAGCAAACCCTTTCATTTGATTCCCATATCATGGCAGTGCACAAAAAATAGCTAGTCCGCTATCTTGGGCCGTCCGCCATATTGGATTTAGAATGACGCCCCTTAGCTAACCATGCTTTGTCATCCAAACTAAACGTGTATGCAAAATTTCATCTTAATCTGTGGAGGATAACTGCTTTAAAATTCTGTTGCAAGATTTTAGCCGGACACACTTAGATACATAAATGTACATACATACATTGCAAGTTAAATAAAAGCTTTTATCTACACTCACAACGTAATGTTCCAAATATGAATTCAAAAAATATTGCATAAACACGTACTTTATATTCGTGAATAGGTAAAATTAAAAAAAAAACCATTATAGTTCAACATTTTCCTTCGATTTTCGAACAACTGCATCATAAAATAACTTTTTTTCTATTACGATACAGGACAAATCCAAGAAGTTAATCACTAAGGAGATTCCATCAATTATTTAAATATTTTACATGACATTTTTATAGTACCTAACAAAAAAAAATTGATTCCAATTTTATCTTTTATGTGACAATGCCCGCTTTAGGCTTATTACGCACTGCGATTTTTATTTGCGCGAACTTTTGTCTCTTTCCATCTGTTCATAGAGCTCAAGATATTCGCGCGAATTAAATTCGCGCTGCGGTGCGGTGGATTCTGTTGCAAAACACGGATTTCATGCGGTATTATTGCCACACGATTTTTTTACCGCAATGCGAGCAGCTTCATACAATTCCATAGGTCGCAGAATGGGCGGAAAAATTCGCGCGAATAAATATCGCAGTGCGTGTGCTAGCTAAGCCTTAGAGCATGCGCGGATAATGCGGTGATGTGCTGGGTTTTGGCGCCATTCATAAGTTTTGCAGGTTTCGCTGTACTGAATTTCATGATTTTTTTAAATCCTTGCTTAAAATGGCTGATATTAGTGAATGTGAAGAAAAATTGACGCCGCCAAATATTTTATATGCGGCGAAGGAAATTACTCATAATCTCTTACCAGCAAAGTCGAGATAATTATATGATGCATTTATCACGACTTTATGGCATGGAAAATGCAAAAAAAAGATTAAGTAGGTTCAATGCCAAAATGTATGAGTGTAGATAAAGTAGTGTATGAAACTGCACATAACTAGGTATTAAAACATTCGTGTGAATACTATTAAAAACCGAGCCGTAGGCGAGGTTTTTAAACTCACACTCATGTTTTAATACCCCTTATTATGCAACAGTATCATAAACTACTATTAAAATCTGTCTACTCGACAGCGAAAAATGAATACTGTTGAATTGTCAAAATAAAAGGGTGCTTGCATTCTTTGAGTGATCAAAAATGTTACGTAATTAAGGTTTAGGGTTTAGGATCACCTCTCTGTCTTCCAATACAATATAATCCTCAGCTTCAGCCTTATCATACTCGTACATATTTTCTTCCAAATCCTTAGGATATAAAGAGCTGCATACTGCATCTCTAAACCCTTGCAGAATAATCCGACGCCGTAACATGAAATGAGCTTCTTCTAACTAAATGAAAATAATGTCATACTCGTAATCCACAAACATTATCCTTGCGGTTAACGTCTATTCTTTTACGTATCCATTCATGTAAAGGCCGTTACAGGTAAGGTAACCTTGACCCACTTTGAAGGCCACAGTTACCTGTTGTGTCTATCTCACTTGTCAAACGTTTGTATTATGACAGGACCCCCTGGGCAGAACCTTTTGCACGACCATTTTAGATGTTGACAGCTGAACACGGGCAGGCACGTAATCATCACTGCAGTGGAGTGGAAAGCAAAATGTGTACTAGAGTGGTTGATGTAGGTATTGATATATTTTTTTCTTATATTTTCAGCAACATACACAAATGCCGGACTTATATCATCGACATTATCTTGCCCTTGCCAATTTTTTATGCTGTTACTATACTTGGCGTATTTGTACAAATGTTTGCTTACAAAATTAACTTTATTTCAATAGGTTCGTTTTGCATTGCCAAAATTAATTTGCATAATTGCATTGCAAATATGCCAATTGTAGTGCCAGCATTAGGGATCGGCGCAACACGTCTTCTTCTTCCATACTTCTCTATATGTCGTCATCTCATTAGTCAGCTCCTACATAGTCATTTTTTTATTTTATTTAACCTTATGATTTTTTTTTTATTATACGAGAAACACAGACTCCGGCAGGGAATGCCACTCCTTAGCTGTGCATAATAAAAGTGTTCCCAAAACGTTTTGTGCGTATGGGTGGGATGTCCATGATGTACCTTAGGTTCGCAACTTATCATCTTTCACACCATCCATCCATCCATAGTTTCTTTGACCTTACTCGTATCATGTTCATGATTAATGCGGGTCCTGCTCTCACAAGGAACCATTTTCTCCCTGACCATTTTTCGCCACCCGTCCGCGTCCGCTGTAGAGCCCTCATCATGTTTCAGCTAGTTTATCTTCTCAGCCAGTCCTCAGAGGTCTGCTGACCCCCCAGAAACTACAGAACAGTATCCTAGAATAAAAGTTCGTTCATTTTGTTCCGCATGCACCATTCTATTATGAAGGAGCAGTCAGGTAAGGTCCCGACCTTGGCCCACTTTTAACGCCTGACCAGCTTTTGCTCGTGCATTTATTTTGTTATACCCCCAGTGGACCCTGTACACAATCGAGGTAAAATACGTAAAATACGCTACGTGTTTTCAGTCAATTGGTTTTCAGTTTTAACGTGTCCACCAGTGTAGTTTAATGCTCATGTTTTATGCAAGCTGGAGTTGAAAATTTTACAACAGATGGCATTTTACTGACCTCCGTCGTCGTCCTGTCGTGGGTGAAAAGTTTTTATGACTACTTAGCTTCGCATAACGGTTTATAGCTTTTATCCTAACTTCAATAACATACGTACCACGTTTAGGACAATCTCTTTATACGTATCCCTTGTAAGAACCAGGTTCATAGCTTCAGGATCCTTTTTATTTCCTACAGAATAGGATTAGCCAGAAAAAACAAAGATAAATATATAGTCCTTTTTATCCTTTCTTCTGGCGAGATTATCCTCGGTTCTGGCGAAGCTTGTCCCGATATTGTGATCATCCTGTACTGACCTCAGGACTTAATGCGAAACACATGACTGTATGTTATATTCCTAGGTCAGTCACTAGATAAAAGTGCTACTAACTATTTTTTGGCTTGACACTTTCATTTGCAGAACTCGCATTTGCCTGAGGAAAAACTTAGTCTCTCCATTGGTATTTAATTCGACCGTAAAATTCCACTTACTTATTTCTTTCTCTAGGTTAAATTGCTTCCTTTCCTCTAATGCCGTAGATAAGGCAAGATCTCAAACACGACAACCTTCCCCAAACGCCGAAGATAATATTTAATATCATGATACATCCGGACATTATGCCCCAGGGCTGCTATTAAATTACACTCGTAAAAGGACACTCGGCGGACACATTTTATGGCGAAAATATATCCATTTTATATTACCTACTCTCTTTGGAAAGCTTCCGTGGCAAAAATGTTCAGTTACTTTTAACTGGTTACTGCCGCCGTAAAAATGCTATAACTTTTGTCTTATTCTAATTAGTGAAGAGACTACGTAAACATTTTGTGAAGATGGTTTTTTCCTTCTTTAAGTTTACAAAGTTCCTTTTTGTAATTAAAATGATTTCCTAAGTCTCGATAGATTGTAATTTACTCTTTTCGACTTGAACATCGTCATCGGTAGAAATAGGCTCACCCAGACGGTTATTTTCAAACACACTCAGTTCCTATTTTGTGTCAAGGCGATATGCAGATTTGTGAATTCCATATTCGGAAAACTAAATTGCTCTGACATAAGAAATATTCCTAGTCGGGTATAGTTAATTCAATTTGTTCACATAGGGGACAAAGATCGATGTATACGATAAAACGAAGCACTAGGGACTATGTTTCCTTAATGAAACATTACTTACTCCACCGGAACGTACTTAGTGACGTCTTAACTCTTGTTCCCGTTGCATATTAATGCATAAACTTGAAGCGATCGTATTTCTAAGACAAACACGCTTGCTCCATAAGGCTGGCAGGCTAGAGACCACGATCATAATATTCCCGCTCCAGTGCTTCTAAATAATTCATGGTGAGGTGGGCTCACACGTACGACTGGAGTCTCAGAGCTAGCCTGCACGTCAACTCGCTAGCTGTACTTGTGGCCTATAAATTGAGCTCATTTGAATAATAAATTGACGACACGAACCTCTTCGATGGATAAAATATAGCCAAGATCACGGAATTTTTGAGAGTGGCTAACGTTGTACATTGAACTATCTGTAAACGTACGTCTACAAATGGTATATTATTTAACACGAGTTTCCCTTTCACTTCAGGGAAAAAACCGCGAAAGACGTCGGCAATCGATGGCTCTAATTGATACGTTGAACGAAGCGAAATTGATAGACACGCAGTTTAATTTTCTATCCAATTAATATGTTTCGATTCATATAGTAACACGATACGCTATGCTTTCCGAGAACTATTGTAATCGTTATGAAAGATCATCTTTTCATTCGTTCGTGCTCGACTGTATTATTATGTAAATAAAATCTGATCGATTATGTGTTGAAAGAAACTAACAAAACACACGGTAAACCTGGAGTTATTAGTGTAAGTAAGTATCTACTTAATTATCGCAATAAGCGCTAAAGAAAGCATAACAATGCTATTTGACGAATTCCACCCGGAATGCGTTTTTCGAGATACCGCTTCTTTAATCAACAATTACACATAATCACGAACACGATTACTGAGAATCCGTAACCAAACATTTAATTCCTCAAAGTAGGAATGCTAGAAGTGAAAATAGATTGATATTTTCCATTAGCAGAGCTATAGAAGAACCAAATGTATTTGCAGGCGATTACATCTGTGTAAGTTTCGAATCCAAATACAAAGGGTACGAGGCTACGCTCAGGTAACGTGTGCCAATAGTCACGGTAACAATAGGGCTGCCTTATCTAGATAGCACCGGGCCATCTGGGTACAATAACAAGCGATATCTCTATGTAAATTGACGACCATGGTGTGACGCTCAAACTACATGGCAAATTGAACAGCCAGCAACTGAAAACCCGCGCTGGATGTCTGACACCCAGCAAATCCTGAGTACCAACTGAGGATTTACTGGGCGTCAGACCCTTTCGTTATGGGTCTTTTACTGTATTATTTTAAACAATACTCTTCTTTTTACTTTGTGTTTGTTGCTGTACCTGTCTCGAACAAATGATTTATATTCTATTCAATTTATATCCAAGAAATGTTAAACGTTTCAAAGGTTCCACAAAGCTGAACAGTAACAGAGAATCTGCATAACTGTAATACGATCTTTTGTTATAAATTAAGGTTTAAAGTTTAAACAATTCGTTTAATCCCGCTTTAAATTCTGGGAACAAATTCCGTATAATAAAATTTGCAAATCGGGCCGATTCATTTAACAGCCTGAATATAGGGACGTGTTTGGGACATCGACATGTCCCGGGTTAAAAGGGGGGGGGTTAAGGGACATTTGGGACTTTCAACCCTACGTGTGCTGACCGGGTGCTTGGCGTGTCAACGTGACTGCGGTCATGGCCGGACGGTAGTACGCAGAAATAGACGGAGGGCGTATCTTTGACAGGTCGGAACGCATTGTTATTGTGATGTCATTGTACCTGGTGAGAGACGTTAGTGGGACATCTGGCTTATCTAAATGTAACAGTTAAAAATAATATAATAATTTTCATTTGAATAACTTAAGGTTACACTAGTCAACGGCACGAACTATTTTGTGCGCGGAGTTAAAATGCTGTCGGCTGATATAAAATATATCAACCGACAACACGTGCGGAAGAGATAGATGCTGTGATGAGCAGTAGGAAGCTAGTTCGCGTACGAATACACACTTTTGCAAATTTGTAGCGAAATGGATAATGATTTAGGACGAAACCGAGTGCGCAAAATTTTATAAACAGACCTTTGGGAGTCTGGAACTCCGTTTGTATGGAAGAATTATCGACTAGTGTAACCTTAAACAGAAATATCACATTAATGTTGTCATTAGGTAGACATCCAAACTATCATCCATCCAGATGAGAAATACGTCAACTCAAATGTATTTTCAACGGTATCAACCCCATCTGCTGAATCAAACGAAGGGTTAAGCTCCGGCCTAACCTGCTAAACTGCATTTCACACGCATGAAATCCAACGGTTATTGCAAATGAGGAGCAAAACCCCGTCTAATATCAACCCTAAACTGAGTTGCGTCCATAAGACCCACATGAATGTAAAAAATTACGAGATTTTCGAATTGAAGTATTAAAACAAATGAAGGTCATAATGATTTCTGCGGGGGTTTAAAGCGTGAGATTAAAAGCCACCACGACACCGATTTGTTACGAAAGAATTTTAAACTCGGTGATAATTTAGGAAATCTTTTAGTCCGTGCAGCGTCAAGAGTGCCATTTTGTCGAAACGAAACAAAATGAACTGCGAGACGAATGGTGACAATGTGAATTTTGTTCTGTTAATGCGTCTACATGTGAGCAGTTAATCGCCATGTATTTCACAATGTATGTGCGTACATGTAAATTGTTGTGCCTTTTGTTATGTCGCGTTTAGAGCCGTTTTCTTAAACATGAAAGTTAATTGTCTTGATATTTGGCCGTATTCTTAGCTTTCACAGTTAAATGGTCCAGTACATCTATGTTTTTATTCATATCAGTTCTGTTCCGATTTATTACTTCAGTTTAACACCGATACACGAGATGCTTTAGGTCTGCTTCCTCTTCAAATCTTCACAATTCAAATATAGAAAAATAACAATTTCAAATATTAAAGTACTCACCAGCAGCATCACTGTTGACTGTAGGCTGCGCAAGAGTTCGCTTGGGCGTGCTGGTGGTTCGTGGTGATGGCTGCGCTCGCCGGCACGGAGGAGTACACTCCGGGCCATTTGAACGCTGAAACAATACATAAATAATTCAATTAGACGCAGAATTGCATGATATAAGATAGGATAATACCTACAAAAAAAAATTGCCAAGTGAAATTGCCCCAAATGAATCCTTAAATCGACAATTTCGAACAAATGTAGAGAAGTTCGGACAACATGCCAATAATCTGGACGGACGTTAACCCCTTGATCCACCGACAACCGACTACGTAACCGTGGCCACATAAATAAGCATCTATTCAAATAGTACATTGTGATACAAGCGTGGAAAGTAGGTTATTGCAAACGAGTTTGCAATAACCTACACACCCGTGTATCACACGACGTTTTTCAATACAGTTGTGGGAAATAGTAAAAACAAATCAAAGAATTGGATTTGTTTATTCACAAAAAAAATACTATTTTCAGAAAATGGCGCGTTAATGCAACTGGACATATTTTTTTTTACAATGAAAACAGCCTATTCGATTTTTGACAAATGTTGATGAGAAAATAATTAAATTAAAACTGGTAATTAAATATATTAAACAACCATTTAAAAGATTTTTGAGAATTCAATACTAAAACGTACGGAATCATTCATTTTTCCTCATATAAATCTATCCCATTTTATTCTATGTATGAAAACTCCTTGCTACTGAACTTTTTTAAATTGACTTGTAAATTTAAAACTCGACTGCAAAAGTAATGATCGAGCTCGTAAACAAAAGTCACGACCGCGTAACAGAAAGATACCTATGCAAAAGATTTAATTTTCGAATCATAATTATAGCCTCTGAAAGTACGCCATGTTTAACAACTGTATTGAAAAAAAAAAACTTCACTTCACACCTGTTTTGAAGGGTTAGCCAGTTTTCATCTATTTAGTATATAAGCGCAGATCGTGAAATACACGGGACATTACTGAGCCTGCTAATCTGTGGTCCAAACCTCACTGTTGAATCAATGCAAGACCGCGGTATTGTGAACTAGAAGTTAGAGCAGTGTATTAAAACAACGAATTTCACACCAGTGCATGTTTATGATAGGAGCATAATATTTCTTGATGGAACTATTACTGGCAAGTTCCATAATTGTTGACGTATTATTTATGGGCTTCATACGTATCAGCAGCTACAGTAATTGCATTAATTGGCATATAATAATACATCAAACCGGTGTTTATACCAATTAGTGCATATTGAGTATTATAATATGAAGAGAAGAAAAAGGAGAAGATATTATAGAAAAGATTTGCAATATTAGTTTTTAAATTTTTCACTTATGAAAAATATCAGGTATATTCGTTGCATGATTGGGATGCAACGATTTTTTTTTTAACTTCTGACGTTTTTAAATATCGCGAAATGTAGACACTTCTTCTTTTAATTAATTGAACATTACATACTTAATTCTACTCGTAATTTACTTGATCTATAAAGAAAATCCAACATTGAACTTTTAATACCCTTGTGCTCTTGTGCCCTTGTGCTCGAATGTGTCAACTAAGAAATTCGTATAATATTAATTATTTAAATAATCTCAAGTTTAATGAAGCACTACTTACTAATTCGAACAGTCTTCGTATAATTTAACGAAGATAAAAGGCCTTTATTAAATAGTTATAATAATAATGGTGCGCTACGTGGTACAGAAATGAAATTAATCAAATTGTTTTGATGATCCATCTCTTGTTCTCGGTATTTCTATATTAGATTAATGAGTTCTAATTGTATTGAAAAAACATTGTATTAAGACAAAATACGTCGCACTTACAAAATATTTTCGATACCGCTGTTTCGAAAAAAGAGGGGTGTTATAAGTTTGATGTGAGTTTGTGTATCTGTCTGTGGCATCATAGCTCCTAAACGGATGAACCGATTTGGATTTCGTTTCTTTTTGTTTGTAATGTGGCTTTATCGAGAGTGTTCTTAGCTATGTTTGATAAAAATCCGTTTGGCCGTTCAAAAGTTATGGGCGTTTTACTGTTTGAATCGTGGTGTTCCCGCAAGATAGCGTGTCATAATTTCTTGTTCATTATAGATTGTCGATCGAAGCGTGTCTACTACTAGATAATCTAACCTTGTTTTGCCATAAAAACACCAAACATTCATCTACCCTACCCTATTCTACCTACACTTCCCCACCTATCCTACCTACCCCATCTACCCTACCCTACCCTACCTACCCTACACGACAAATATTGACATTAATATTTATACGATAACGTCACGTCACTCAATTGTTTTGTCTTCCCGGAACCTCTTCACTAACACCTAAACTTTATGGTATGGTGTTAAAGTTCAAATTGACTTTTAAGTATTATTACGAATCGTTTGTATGGGAGTATAGAAAAGTGTTGTTTTTAGACTTTTTCAGAATCCTTCTTGAAAAAATGAATTAGCGAAATCGGTTTAGTGGTTCTCGAGATTTGCGCTTAGCAACACATTTAGCGATTCATTTTTAGGGTTGCGTACCCAAAGGGTAAAAACGGGACCCTATTACTAAGACTCCGCGATCCGTCTGTCTGTCTGTCGACAGTCCGTCTGTCACCAGGCTGTATCTCATGAACCGTGATAGCTAGACAGCTGAAATTTTCACAGATGATGTATTTCTGTTGCCGCTATAACAACAAATACTAAAAACAGAATAAAATTAATATTTAAGTGGAGCTCCCATACAACAAACGTGATTTTTTTGCCGTTTTTTGCGATAATGGTGCGGAACCCTTCGTGCGCGAGTCCGACTCGCACTTAGCCGGTTTTTTATATTAAAGATGAAATAAATATATTATGTCGGGGGTTTTTGTTTTACTTGTTAACTAGTTAAAAACATCATTGTATTTAGACAAAATACGTGCTATAGGGGCTTAGAAATATTTTCAATACCGTTGATTCTTAATTAATGAGGTTCGTCTAGACAGGTGTCAAAATATTATGTTTGATCATACTATTTGAATAGGTAATCATGGCAACGAACCCAATGACACAACTTTGTAACATCGTTTGAAAGAAAATTGTTGATATAGTAATATTAGTGTTTTATGGATATGAAATATAGTGCTTATGGCTATATCACAATTAGACGACATTTCATATTGATTTAGTTGATTTTTATTTGAGGTGGGTTTGCTGTTGACTCTTAGTCTAGGTCAGAAGTGACAGAGACAAAGTCGAAGATGAAGTGAGCTTACCTAGAAGGAGCTTGAAGCACTAACTTTGAAGAGGTTCGGGTTTAATGCTTTCGGAAACACAGACGCAGGTAGTGAGTTCCACTATTTCGCTGTGCGAATTATGAACGATGTTTGAAAGCGCTTTGTGCGATTTGGTGTGAGTATGTCGGTATATTTATTAGTTAAAGATCTTTATATCCATACATACATACGTACATAAACCCACGACTAGATCTTTTCACATTTTGATATAATATAAAACTTAAATTAGTAAATAACCTAAGCCGCGACTCCATCTTGACCGTCGTCCTCTTTATCATCAGTATCCATGACTTCAGGTGTCTCCTGGTACTTTTCCACTTCGAGTATGTCTTTCTGACAAAGTTATCGTGTCTGGCCATCGTCAAAACAAAAATCAAAACATTAGTCAGACGAACTATTAAAATATTTGGAAAGATTTCTGTGCAGAATTGGTATAGCATAATTCTTATTGCCAAAAACTCTTTAAACAAATACATGAAATGAAGCATGGTCTAAGCATGGAAAATTTTGATATTGTAGGACCACGTACCGTGTAATCGATTCGAAGCGATAACTCCATACTAAACAGTGATGACAACCACAATAAAGATAATAAAATAAAGAGCAACTTAGAAGGTTGTCTTAACCAATTATGCGACACGTTTGCCACAGAATTCAAAATAGTAAAGTAAGTACAGGAACTGTTTCATTTAATACAGCAGTTTTCTGTACAGTCTGTGCTGACTTAACAGAAGCTTAACTTCAAGGACCTGAGAACAGTTCAATATGTGCAGAAAATGGAAATCTGGGCAAACTCCCCACCTCAGTCTGTGTGCAAATCTCATAATATTTGCATACTTACTGTGATCTAACCTTGGCGTCTTGAACAAAGTATAAATGGCCCTTGAACAGGACAGGACCTCCTAAAATTCTTCATTTAGTTAGAATATTGTTAAGATCAAATCTAACAAGATTTGGTCTGACTATTTCGATCGCGTCCGTTCCACGGCTATGGATGTGACAACTGTTTTTTTTAAATACAGTGACGATTTGTTTTATAGTATTTTTTTGCACGTTTTTACAGTTTCATTGTACCAAAATGTATTACAGTACAAATTAAAAAAAAAATCGAGTAGCATGCCTAAAACCACACAATCTATTGGAATCGGTTTTAAATGATCCGTTCAAATAATCTTTGAAATGTGAATTAAGAGCCCAATATTCGATAATTTTGTGCTTAGGAGAATTGATTAAACAAGAACATACAATTTTTGTGATCAATTCTAAAAAATGTTAATTTTACACACAATTCAATAACAAATCGACGCGCCATCTAGTGAAATTTATTTGAACCAAATTTTATTTTTTAGCGCTGGTACCCCGTGGCAAGACTAAGCACTTAAGCAGTTTCCGGCAATGCCAAGATCGTAAAAAAACTGCCAATGATTGTGCAATTTTAATTATCCATATAGACACACCATAAAAGTTACCATCTGGTAAAAGTCTAGGTAAAGAAAGGTAAAGAATAATGTAGACGCACCATAATTCACGACCAATATTTCCAAAAAAAAAACTCACCATCTTATTAATCTTATGCTCCTTGAAATAAATCCTCATATTGAATATCCGGACGAGTCGTTAACTTTATGCTTCACATAGAATTAAGAGTCCAATTCACTTATTCACTTCACGTATCAACTAAAGTACGATTTCACCTTAAATCCAACAGAAATTGCTCATAACTCTTCCTAATGATGTCATAAAATCCTTTCTGAGGTTTAGTTTTGAGTAAGTACTAAGTATTCGCGGGACACGACACACACCACAGTTAAATCCTCAAAATAAAACCGCGTTGTTAAATTTTGAACCCTCGGCTTAACGAAGAAAGTTGAAAATTCAGCGAATTTTTATTCAGGGTATAGTGTTAGTGAAAATGGTCATTTATCTGTGTTACAGCTGGTGTTGGGTTGGGTTGCAATAGATTGTTTCTACGTTAGGAGCATAGTGTTGTCGTAAAAAAAACAGGTAGGACAGCCTACCCAGGATAGTCAATTGCGGAGGCTAAGCTGTCTCGTCTTTCTGGTTGGCCCACACAGACGGCATTCTGCAGGCGTTCTCGTTGTCTGTGCAGAACGCAGTAGTAGTAATATCGAATAATCAAAATCCTCAACATATAATATCTAAATAAATTATTTAGACAATAATTTCTAAGCAAGTTTTTTTTATTATATCAGCCCATATTGTCCTATGCCAGCGCAAAGGACTCCTCCACTTCTCATGGCTGTTTGCTTATGAGGAAAATCCGAGGAAAGCGTTTTATTACAATATAGGTATTAGAAGTAATTAAGAATTCATTCACTAAATCAGTTGAAAGTTATGAAGATCGACACCATCGATTTTAAGTAATTATCAAGAACTAAAAACAAACACAGTGAATATAAAGTGAAATATTAATCACACTAATAATATAAAGGCGAAAGTTTGTGACTGTGTATGTTTGTTACTTCTTCACGCCGGAACGGCTGAACGGATCTGGATGATATTTGGCACAGAGATAGATTATAGACTTTCACGCGGGCGAAGCCGCTGGCAGAAGCTAGTGATATATAATCGAAGTGAAAAACTTCAAGTGTGTAAGCGATACCAGTGATGCCACCTACTAGACAAAAAATAATTTGAAGAGTTTGCTATCGACTCGAAAATAATAAGATGAAATATGTATAATGTAGGTACGAATACAACATGGTCACTCACTAAACAAACATAAGTAGAACTTAATACTTACAAAGTCATGTAACACTAGTTTGAGGGACCGAATAATGTTCAGACAAAGTTACAAACGCTTAGAATGTTATGTTTACTAATTATCCACTAAAGTTGGCACAAATTCCCGTCTAAGTACAAAGACTCATCAAGGACGTTGGTTCAAAATACGCAGCTATTGTTTCTAGGTCGCTAGTCCTTTAACTGTTTCACAAAGAATATTTACAATCAAGATGAAGATTTAAGATAAGTGAATACAAAATTAGATGTTAAAGGTTCGAATGGATATAAACAAGGCGCTTTTCTAGTCGCCATAATGAAAAGCTTGCCAGTAGATACCGAAATAGTTGCTGAGGTAAGTACTGTAAGACGATTAGAATAAGACCAGAGATAATATAATAATAGCATACAGATGCCTTATCCCATATAAAGAAACCGTGCCGACGTAACTAGCGTTTTTCGTCTGATTAAGATGATTATATTTATAAGTACTTCGTTCGCGTTCGGTTCCATTCCACGGCTATAGATGGTGTTAGCAGCGACTTGCAAGTAAAAGAGTTTTCTCGTGACAATTTTCTTCTATAAATAAATTGACGATTTGTTTTATAGTATCTTTTTTGCAAGTTTTTACAGTTTCATTGTATCAAAATGTGTTAGAATACAAATTTAAAAAAATCGAGTGTTATGCCTCAGACCTTTATAACCGCGCCATCTATTGGAATCAATTTTAAATGATCCTTTCAAATAATCTTTGAAATGTGAATAAATAGCTCAATATTCCATAAATTGTTGTTTAAAAAAGAAAACTGAATTTTTAAGATCAATTCTGGAAAATGTAAATTTTTCACACAATTCAAAAACGAATCGATGCATATCGCGCCATCTAGTGACATTTCTTGAAACTAAATTGTCTTTGTTAGCGCTGGGACCCCGTGGTAAGACATTCAAAAAATAATGATCAAGAATTGTTTCTAAACAGTGGAAAGCCTGGCTTGAATCCAGAAAAGGAGACAAAAGGTCAATTAGGAGTACCTATAAACTTTTACTAGTGGGAGGATGTGGGCTTCACAGATACATAAGATAGTAGTTTGAGGAACAAAAGAAGACATGTGAAACTCTGTCATCTGTTTTAAAGAAATAAACTCTATCAAAAGATTTTTTTAAATCTTTGGAGCATCAAATCTTTAACCCTGCACCTTTTGAAACTTAATCTTAACTAATATTATAAAGAGGTAAAATTGAATGTTTTTAATAGACGTAAACAAGAAGAAAACCTGCATGCTGCGCAGCCGGAGGATACATCTCGTTTAATGGTTTTGGTCAGCCAGCTCGAGAATGTATGCTCATACGGCACAGCAAGATTTTCTTCTTGTTTACGTCTTTTTAGTTTGCTTCTTAAGCAGTCGGGTTTTTTATTGTTTGAATTTACGTCTTTATGAAAAAAATTTCACTGATAGAAAGCTACATTGTCGCCGCGTGTCCATTTAGTCTTAATTTCTTGAATTAAAAACTTTTTAACAAAAATATTAAACTGACTATAAAACAAAACACTACAAAGCGAAAAATAACTTATTTTCGGGAGTCGATGTCTTTTATTAAGGAGTACGTAAAAACTTCTCATCAGATCTTCATCAAATTTAAATGGGACCACATGAGACGCACCAGAACCTCGCAAATAAAAAAATAATCATCAAAATCGGTTCATAATTGGCGAAGTAATCGCGTATCAAACAAACAAAAACATACAGTTGAATTGAGAACCTCCTCTTTTATGAAGTCGGTTGAAAAGTAAGCTATCCGTTTATGCAATTTAGGCTTTGGGAACGAAGCCGTGGTTAAAAAGCTAGTATATTATATATAACACGTATTATAAAGACAGAACTATAAAATAAGTTAAATTATTAATTCTAATCTTAGAACAATGTAAGCAAACTACCTAGATGTTTCGAAACGGCTTAGATCTCAGTCTGCGGCAGGACAACCTTCAACGACTAGATAGATTGTCTGATCTACGTAACCCAAGCCAACGAACTATCTGCGCTATGCAAATTTGTAATACTAAACTTAGATATCAAGTATTACTTGGGAGTTTGAATGCGGTGAGACGAATTGAACTGAACGATTGCGGTTTTCAATGATAAATGTATTGTTTTCAAAGGATTTATAACTCGCTGCAAATCTGTTACACTGCATAGTAAGTTATATCGATATGTCCACTTTTCTAGTTTAGGTACCCATCATATTTCTTAATGGTACCATTACTGGCAAGTTTCATAGTTGTTAACGCATTATTTAAAGGCTTCATACGTATCAGTAACTCAGTAATTATATCAATTGGTTGGTACTTATTATACAACTTCAGTTCGCAGACATTGTGTATCTTACTAATCTATACTAATATTATAAAGCTGAAGAGTTTGTTTGTTTGAACGCGCTAATCTCAGGAACTACAGGTTGGAATTGAAAAAAACGAAGAAGGTTATAGGCTATATAACATCACGCTAAGACCAAAAGGAGCGGACCAACAATGAAAAATGTTGCAAAAACGGGCAAAATTATTCTTGTTTTTTTTTTTTTATTTTTTTTTTTATTCTTTTCTGTTCCGTTGCGTGCGCTGCGTAAGCGGTTAAAGTTACGCAAAATTCATGTGAGGGTAGGTAGGGTAGGGTAGGGTAGGATAGGGTAGGTAGGGTAGGTAGGGTAGGTAGGGTAGGTCGGGTAGGTAGGGTAGGTAGGGTAGGGTAGGGTAGGGTAGGGTAGGTAGGGTAGGTAGATAGCCAGTTGACGGGAGCGAAGCCGCGTGGGACAGCTAGTAATATTATAAATGTGGAAGTTTGGATAGATGTATGTGTGGATGTATGTTTGTTACTCAATCACGCTAGAACGGTTGAACGGATATGGATGAAATATGGCACAGAGATAGACTTCTCACGCGGGCGCTAAGAGAAGATAGTTAAGAATATAAAGAGAAAAGAATTTACATTGAATTTTCACATTTTTCAACTCGCAGCAAATCTGTTATAATAAATGACACTATACATACTCGTACAGTAACATTTTTCTAGTAGATGGACATACCCATTTTTCTAGTTTACTTTTAGCATCATCATTCTCGTCTCCTTATTCGTACTATAATCACACTAATATAATAAAGGCGAAAGTTTGTGAATGTGTATGTTTGTTACTTCTTCACGCCAGAACGGCTGAAGGTATCTGTATAAAATTTGGCACAGAGATATATTATTATAGTCTGGAATAGAACATAGGCTACTTTTCATCCCGGTATAAAGTTCCCTTGGGATAAGAAAAAAAATTTCAAGCGATCAAAGCCGCTGGCAAACGCTAGTAATATTATAAATGTGAAAGTAACTCAGTCTGTCTCTCTGTTACCTTTTCACGCTTAAACCGCTGAACCGATTTAGATGTAATTTGGTATGGCGATAGTTTCGAGACCCAGAGAAGGACATAGGATAGTTTTCATCCCGATAGTGCCCTTGGGTTGATAAAATACTTTTGAAGCCGGCGAAGCTGCTGGCAGTAGCTAGTCTCAAATAAATTAGGGACAGCACAAAATGATTTTTTCTGTTACACGTCATCTCAGTTTTCTAGTCCATATAAACTGCCACAAAGTCCATCAATCGTTTCTTTCTAGGTAAACTTCACTTAGGTATTACATGATCTACTTTGAGAAAAATTCAAGAAGGAGAATTGAATCAGGTACTCCCAGAAAATTTAAACTGATTGACGGATGGCTTTCCTTTCCTGACATCAGTCTTATCTTCAACAAACTTGAAACAAGCTTTCCAAAGAATAAAACATCTTTGAACTATAATGAAAATACTTGAACAATTTAAGTAACGCTTAAGGGTACACTAGTCGACGGCACGAACTATTTTGTGCGCGGGGTTAAAATGCATTTTATATCAACCGACGACACGTGCGGAAGAGATAGATGCTGTGATGAGCAGTAGTAAGCTAGTTCGCGTACGAATACACACTTTTGCAAATTTGTAACGAAATGGATAATGATTTAGGACGAAACCGAGCGCCCGAAATTTTATAAACAGACCTTTGGCAGTCTAGATATCATGAAAAAACGAGTAAATCTATCTGTTCAAAATAAAATTATTTGCATTGTTGAACTACTAATCTATCCCTGTATGGAGGCTGTTTTGCAATTTTCCGTCTTCTTATGGTATTTATTCGCGCCCAAAAATGTCTTAAAATTAGTGTCGAAATGTGGAACTTTCGACGCTCATAACTTTCAAATATTTTATTTTTTTACTTTTTTGCTTCCATACAGGGCTAGATAATGATGAGACAAATTGATATCACTTTTTATTTTGAACGTACATCGTCAAACAGTGGAATAATCCTCAGACTACGTTTGTATGGAGGAATTTTCGACTAGTGTAACCTTAGGAGGTCGTGCCACAGTATAATAGCTTCGAAAACATTGTTGGGAAATGGTGATTTTAATTATAATCACGATGATTACTTAGTGAGGATCTACCTAAAAGTTGATGGCGGTCAGATGATGAAGGCAGCTTAACTCGGGATAGACCCATGTCTAACAGTTGACAGTTTGAGACCTGGTTGAATCCATTACTTTATACAGCAAAAAGTAATGTGAAATGTAGCTTAGATTCAATAAGGATGATGACAAAAAAAAACCACTAAGTCCGTCAGTTAGATTATCTCAAAATATTGGTCACGTATATTGCACAATATTCACATAATGTTACACCATTTATGGGCTTCACACGTGTGCCAAATTACACGCATTTCTCCGAAACTACTTATCGGATCGTGATCATTCTTTTTTTTATTGCATTAAATATCTCTCAACTTATACTCCATTTGCGATAACATTAGACGTTTAAATTAGCCCATTTTACAGCCCGTTCAACCGATATTGACTTCTATTGCGTTGGTAGCTGTAGTAAACAGTTGGTTTTGGTAACAGGTTTATGCTTTTTTATCATCCTTATGTTTACGGAATAGAACTCAAAATCGGTTGAACGGACTGTAAAAAGATTTGGAAACATGTCTAATGTTATTTCAAATGGAGTTTAGGGAACAGTGCAAGTTGTGCAAGTTTCATCAAAATCGATACAACAGTTTTCAAGATATGGACCATACAACCGAACTCCTTAGCGAACACGAATGTGTAAATTAAATTATTATGGCTAAGTTTTTCAATCCTTTAGGTACCTTACTCACTTTTTACTTTGCACACTTTTTAGTGACAGGGTACTTAAACTAAAAAGAGAAATAAAAACCTTTTCACAAAAAATAAACCGACTTCTAAAGCTAAACACTAAAATGTGCAAAAATAACTTTCGTTTCGGCAGTCGATGTCTTTCGTACCTCTTGTTTTTATCGTTTTACAAAACCGACTTTTGAGACGAAAGTTATTTCCCACGACTAGGAATAGGACTAGAATAGGCCTTTTACCACGTAGACAAAAAATTACGACGATACAGTGCGTTAAAATATCGTGTGACGTCACGGTGTGCTACACTTTATACTGACGAAGTGACGTCACAAGCCCCCACTCCTGAACCTTGATGCGCTTTATCTTTGTCAATTTGATAAAAATACTAAAATACTCGTCCAATATTATTTGATAAACTAACTGACAGCCTAAATAGATTTATCATTTTCTACCCACGAAACATCCTTTTGCTTTTTACATATAGAAGCAACAAGAATAATATAATCAGGATTGGTAGGTATAACATGATTTAAAAGAATGTCCATGGAGTTTTTTACACGATCTTCTCCTACATCTGCTCATTCGAATATGTAATTTGCTTCATCTTTCTGACTATCTTGATCATTCAAAAGTAAGACGCAATTTAAATTGCGTCGATCGGCGATATTAGTCGGGTATCGCGTACACGAATATGCTAAGTAGGAATCGGTCGAATTGCATCGCATTGCGTCCATGTGAATGTAATTGCAATGGGGGCTACCGTTTTAGTGCTCACCAGTTGGCGCCACTGTTGAGTAAGGTACTTAAATATAGCTGTGTTACGCCCACGGAAGCAAATATTGAATTCAAATCATTATCTATGCCGTAGAAGTGTGATTAAAGATAAAATCGAATATTAACTTTAAAACTTTCGCGTTTCATAATTCGTCGTCGTTTTTTTCGTTTCACGGCCGAAACGTCGGGTTAAATAGGTAAATAAATAATCGAAAACATCGCGTTAAATTCCCGTGATACATTGTTTTTCAGTATCTAAGATGCCGCAGTTATTTCGAATAAAAAGAGAATAACATTTTCCGAGACATCTAATTTTTTTTTTTATTTAAATTTTGAAAATATTCACAACAATAAAAAACATGAGAGTAAAGTCGGGCTAAAAGCCAAAAAAGTATGTAATTTGACATTTTGAAGACCTCACTCTACACTAGCGCCCCTAGCGGAAAACTCAAACGCGGTAGCTCTCATTTAAATAGCCTATCATCACGTTAATATGAATGAATTTAACCCCTTGTTGCCATCAGTAAGGTCGCTAAATGGTTTACCTAATTGAAATGAATACCAAGGTACATTGCGTTTTACCTAACATGAAGTATTATTTTAGGGACCCAACAATTAAATACTGAGTAATTTTCACACGCATGCATTTACGCAAATACGCATTCGCTCATGTATTTACCTATGTAAATAAGTCGACACATAACTCCGTAAGTTCTTACGTTACGATTGCTTTAATTTCATGTTCCATTGAAGCATTAAATAGAATGATGAATAGGGTGGTATGGTATTTTCAGTAATTAGCTGTCATAATAAATTACATAATTAGCAACTGGAGTTATGAGGCTATGACATAGTATTTCAGGTAATAAATTGCTTGTAGATACAGCAACCGACCCGGTTATATAAAATTATAATGAATATTTTACAAGAACTTGGTATTTTATTTAAAACCAACCTTTTAGTAATTTATGTTGCTATGGATGCTTAAGTATTTGACAAAGTGATTGAATGAAGGTTTTTTTTTTAGACTTGAATGTTGCTGTGTTAATAATTATATTATTAGAGCAGTGGTGGTCCAGTGGTAACGACCCCGACTTAGGGGTCGTGGATTCGAACCCAGGCAGGCGCTTTACTTTGTGTAAATTATTTCATCACCACTGCTCTAAAATCGATGAAGGAAAACATCGTAAGGAAGCCGGCATGTTCTAGAACCAAAAGTACGAAGACATGTGACCATCCACCAACCCGCACTTGCCCTTAGACGACGACTAACGCTAACGACCTTGAGGGAACAAAACGCGCACTCGTTTCACACCCGCGCGACCCAAAATTTAGTAGTTTTATGTACTTTTCTTATTATTCTATGACTTAAAAAAAAAAACTTCAGATCAAAATGTAGATACTTAAATTGTCTTTGAGATGGTGTCAATTTCATTAAAATACTCCCAGCGGTTTCGGTGTGATTGTCGTGTTTTTGTCCGTTTTAGACATAACTTTACAAATTAATTACACTATGTTATACGAATAGAACTTAAAATTTTCTTAAATCAAATTATTATAAAAATGGTCTAATATAACATATTTTTTTTCCAAAAAATTACGAAAATCCGTTTAGACGCGATTCTCATTTCAAAATCAGCTACTCAAGGGAATCGGCGTCTTACCGTACCCTCACTCACAGAGAGGAGGCCTGTGTCCCAGCAGTGGGGAAATTAATAGTCTGATGATGATGATATTATAATATGTATAACACATTTACATCAAACATACATAAACTAATTAATTACATTCACATGAAAGTACATACAGATTATCTAAATACAATAACTAGGTAAATCAACTTCGAGGCGAGAGGAACCAACTGACCTATCACGATTCATTATTCACGATCTAATTAAATGACATTTCGTTAGACAAAGACAACTTACAGAAACAACTGCCACTGAAAGGTCTTTAAGAGTTTAAAAAGGTTAGGTAACTACGCGAAGTGGATACGATTTCGCATGTTTTTTCAAGCAGGTACATACGAAACAAATGTAACATATTCAACGGAAATAACAATGGTAAAAAAGTCAATTTAAAAAATCAATAAACGCGACTGCATAGTAAGAAAACTCAAAGGACGGATACAATGCAGAAAATATATTAACTGAAAATATCTTTACGATACGTAAACTATAAAGTCGGAGGCTATCTATGAAATTATGATTTTCGAAAACTGACTGACCATTTCACGAACGCCATTGATTTTATAAAAATTGCCAATGTTCTTTGCACGACGTAGACGAGTCGATAGACTCCTTATTTATTAAAATCCATCGAATGTATAATAATGTTTAGCTATAGGATGTCACGGGGATTTCAGCTCTCCCACATTCAAAGAAGCTCGTGTAAAACAAAACCCTATGCTGTTGTGCAGACGGATATCAAAAGCAACCTGGTTATTAGAAATAAGGTTCTGAGTCGGGTAAAAGAAGACTCAATGAATTCATCCATGGAATCAAGTGGGTGGGACGAGTACCTATACTATTCAGCCCACATTGAACCAATTGCATTTACAAATAAAGACACGTTCATATGCTGTACGAGACAGCGCAAAGATTAACATAAGAAACACGAAAAAAAACATTATTATCACTGATTTTTTATTGCATCTGTGTATCTTTGTTGGTGATCCCAAACAAATCAATATTAAATGTCGATAAGATGTCCTTGCTTGTCGATACTGCAAGCATCTTCTTGGGGATGGTTTGTTAATATTATTATGCTCTTTATTATCTTTAAAGTTTATTTCCTTATAAACGAAATCATTAAGCGATTCATCATCATCATCAGCATTTTTAATGTTCCCACTGCTGGGACACAGGCTTCCTCTCTGTGAGAGGGAATAGGAAGTAATCGACCACGCGGACCCAATGCGGGTTAGTGATACAACTACCAAGTTAGATAGACACAACACAAATTTAAACACGATTATTTACTAGATAGACTGCAGGTACCTTCAATCTCATTTCCTTGCATCAATATAAACGAGACGTGACAAGAGCGTCACGAACGAACTTTATTCACCATACAAGGTGCTATATCGCGAGGTTACTGATTAACTAACTCCTACTTCCGACAACAATGCCCGTATTTAGTTATCGGTTAATTCAATGTCGTCTCACTAAACGGAAACGTTCTACTGAAACTGTCATAGTTAGATTTCTGCACACGTTTAATATTAGAAGCTGGAAAATTAGAGATGAGGGTGATAATTATCTTGACATCATTACGAGATTATGAGCAACATAATAATAGAAATCGTCAAGACAATCTCTACACGTTCAACTAAAACCTCCACTAGGAAAAACTGTCACAACTTTCAATCACTGTTTCATCAACGAATCAAATCACAATACAACGATGTAACAAGTGTTACACAAAACCGAATAGAAAATAAAATTACACATTAATCAAGATACAAACGACAATAGAGACATGCGCAGACTGCGATGCGCGTAAACACGCGCGAAGTGGATTCGCAACTGCGATATGGACTTGAGAACAGCGCCCGCGCAACTTCTTTCACTTCGGTTTCGGTACGGCCATTCATAAGGTGCCGTATGGTCTGTGTACTTTGATTTGAACACCTGGTTTCGATTCTAAAATAACTAAGGGCAAGTAACGAAGTTCCATTCCGGTGCGGAATATATGAAAGACTCTGTAGTGTAGAAAATGATTAGGTCAAACCATTTGGAGAAACAGAAAATGACGTATAGGACAGTACCTAAGATAAGACAACATTACGCAAATATAGGACATTTGCGTAATAATTTAATACTGCTTACGTAGTATCACGGTATTCCCCATCAGCAATCTGGATGCCAATCGAAATGATTTTATTGGCACTTTCCCCACAATTTACTTCATTGTAGCGGATACGAGGTCTTCATCTACAATGGCAAATATCGAAGTCAGTTTTACCTACTGCGTTGGAGTATCGATTTTATAAGTAATAGATGACTATTGATTTTGCTGACTGATTTAGAACTTGATACTTGAGTAGAAAATGAGGTACGGAATTATTTAATAAGGTAGCAAGGCGCTAACAATAAAGTTTACAGCGAATCAGCTTCACAAAATGTTTATGGCTTTATCTAGATGGTAAACATCCGATATATCGGCAAGGAACTCCAAGAAAAGGGCAGAGCTATGTTATTAATACAGGGTTTGAAACTTTGGTAAGAATTTTATCCAACATTGAACAGGAGCAGGCTGCTTGAACGAATTGCCTTCGTCATATCGGACAGTGTCACCTGTTTGTTATAGAAATAAACCTTCAAAAGGCAACAAACAAAAATAAAGACAATAACTTTGGGACTTCTGGGAGAAAAGCCCAGGGAGTATGGGCTTTTTACCGTTGTGGTCACCATCAGCTCATAGAAAAGGGCCCCGTTATCTCTTAAAAGACCATCCCGGAACTTCCTCTGTCCAACGCATCATAAGATACATCCCAGTGTAGACTGTAAAGGAGGCTTCCCTATGAGAACGTGACACTTAGTAGGTTAAGTACTACATTCGCAAATGGCGAAGATATTGCTCTGTAATCGTGTCCCTGAACAATAAACACTTAGTGTTAATTAAATTTCTATGTTAGGTGTTAGCCGCAGCTCGTGAAAATGTCACTAAACTTAACACACGCTTCTGTTAATTATTCTATTATGGCGTGCAATTAAAACACTACTTCCTAGTACGAGTTGAAAGAAGCGAAGATACTTGCACGGAAACCGGATCGTGTACTTGCTTTGTATACGTTTCTAATACTGAGCTAATGGTTTAGTGATCAAGCACATCGGCTGACAGACCTTAGAGTGACCAATTCAGAAAAAGTTATTAGTACCAAAGGCAATCATCTGTATTCTGGATAGGTATCGAGTTATCGGCCACGGTCTAGTGGTTGCATACCTCAAGACTGCGGTCGACCGACGGCGTTGTGACACGTTTCGAGTCTTGGTAGGTAGATGAGATTGTCGATGAAATTGGATTATAGAGGTTAGATATACCCATAGGAACTAGCTCCATATAAAATACTGATTCAGCTCCAACTGGTTGCCAATTTGGTGGTAGACCCTAACATACAAGTCACATCACATCATCAGCCTATTAATGTTCCCACTGCTGGGACACAGGCCTCCTCTCTGTGAGGAGGGTCTAACATACGAGTAGTTTATACAAATGATCTGCCTAATGCCTAGTCTTGGTAGCACCCTTAGGTAGATGTACCATAGCTATGTCACCTCTCTAATTTAAACTCGAGGTCGAAACGTCCAATATCCGGAATGACTTTCCCGTTATCATATGGGGATAAGATAAGATACAATAATGTGTATCAGTCGGATAGATGGCCGGATGCAAAAGCTTGTAGACGTCCGAGGATTTAATGCTTTGAAATTTGGCAATACCGTTTTTTTTTAATTGTTTCAATTGGTTTACCTCAACTATTGACAAAGGTCCATATTTTTCTCGCCTACGCGCTAATGATCATCTACGTAAATAACAATGATTCAACGCCACAACTAATACAAAATCGTAGTATTTATATTGGAGTGATCTCAGCTACTTAGTATAATAAGAATAACAGATGAGATGACTGTAACTTTGTTACAAAGTCTGAGAAACTACAGGAAACTGACGAAGAGTTTCTGTAAAATAAAAGGAACTGACTAATTTCAAGAAGCGAATAAATGACTAATAATGAAAAAGATACCTAACTAGATTCTGAATGTAAAGAAGGAACGGACGATTTAGTAAGAAAGGGAAAAAAAACCAGTACACTACAATCTACATCAGTGGTTCTCAACCTTGTCTGGCCTTGGCCACTTTGATTTTTTTGTTGTTAGTAGGGACCAGAAGTCCAGGAAAAACTGGCCAAGTGCGAGTCGGACTCGCGCACGAAGGGTTCCGTGCCACTATCGCAAAAAAAACATGTTTGTAGTATGGGAGCCCCCATACAACAAACGTGGTTTTTTGCCGTTTTTTGCGATAATGGTGCCAGTTTTGAGGATACATTATCTTTACAAGCACTAGAACCCTCAAAAAATGGTCAAAAATGCGCTGTCAACAGAAGACTAGTGTACAAATTTGACAAATATAAATGAAAAAAAAACCGGCCTATTGCGAGTACCTTAAATATGAATTTTATTCAGTTTTTAGTATTTGTTGTTATAGCGGCAATAGAAATACATCATCTGTGAAAATTTCAACTGTCTAGCTATCACGGTTCATGAGATACAGCCTGGTAACAGACGGACAGACAGATAGACAGACGGATCGTGAAGTCTTAGTAATAGGGTCCCGTTTTTACCCTTTGGGTACGGAACCCTAAAAAGGAAAATATAGGGACACAGAATATATCTTTAATTTTCAGTTTATGTTTAAGGATATCTTTTAATTTGGCCCAATATTGGAGGAGACAATAGGCGAGAGCCAAACCTCGAATTATGACTTTTTATTTAGGATATTCGGTCGGATGTCTGCGACCACATTTCCTCTTAGTAATTATTTAGCCACAATCAGAAGAACTACTAAATTAATTTAATTCAGCTCATCACAATAATGATTACCTAAACATGAGAGATTAAAAAGTAAAAGTGCGTAACACCGTCATTCACAAGACGTGTAAAATTAGAAAAAAAAACTGGCCAAGTGAGAGTCGGACTCGCGCACTAAGGGTTCCGCACCATTATCACAAAAAACGGCAAAAAAAATCACGTTTGTTGTATGGGAGCCCCCCTTAATTTATTTAATTTTAATTTAATATTTTTTTTTTTGAAGTGAATATACAACTAAATATTCTGTGAATATTTCAAGTGTCTACATATATAAAAAATCACGTTTGTTGTATGGGAGCCCCCCTTAAATATTAATTTTATTCTGTTTGTAGTATTTGTTGTTATAGCGGCAATAGAAATACATAATCTGTGAAAATTTCAACTGTCTAGCTATCACCGTTCATGAGATACAGCCTGGTGACAGACGGACAGACAGACAGACAGACAGACAGACAGACGGATCGTGAAGTCTTAGTAATAGGGTCCCGTTTTTACCCTTTGGGTACGGAACCCTAAAAACGAGAATGACAACATTATTATTCCAGTTACATTTCTCTAAAGAATAAAGAAATGAGACTCAAAATTGAGATAACGATAAAACGAATCGTTTTTATCTTCTGTCAAATCCAAGCGTAATCTAGTATTCACAAGATTACTAAATGTCTCATGAAACCTTTTGTTAGACAAAATGCGCGAACGTTTTTCTAAAAGCGAAGTTATCGTAATGAATGAATTTGTCTGCGAAAGAATCCCTGAGAGTAATTGTGATAGAGCGGGCAGAGAAACGCATCGATCATGAATATTTGAGGTGAGCTTCGGTCGAGAGCGTAATATATGAAAATTGAGATATAGTGGTACGAATGTGAGGGATTAACGTCAGAGATAAACTGCAATTAATTACCGTTCAGTAAAACCTATGTGCGATGGATGGTATCAAAAATATTAACAAGTATTACCTACTGTGTGTAACGCGAATTTAAGCCCGTATGATGAACCACTTAAACCCAGTGCTGCCAACCCGTTTAAGCAAAAACGCGCTATTAGCTCTTTAAAAACGCGCTAGAAAGCGCTATAACCATAACCATTTGGTCGCCAAATCTCAAAAAGATATAAATAAATCGCTGTATTCGGCGCCAAATTCAAACAAAACGCCCAATAATTTGAGTCTAGGGCTGTATAAACGTATTTTTTTCTATTACGATACAGGACAAATCCAAGAAGTTAATCACTAAGGAGTTTCCATCAATTTTTTTTATAATGCCAATTTAGTACCTATTATAAAAAGATTTGATTCCAATTTTAAATTGTCTGTGACAATGCTCGCTTTAGGCTTAGCACGCACTGCGATTTTTATTCGCGCGAATTTTGTCTCTTTCTACCTGTTAAAAGAGCTCAAAATATTCGCGCGAATTAAATGTGCGCTTCGATGCGGTGGATTCTGTAATCTGTTGCAAAACACGGCTTTCAAGCGGTATTATTGCCGCACGATTTTTTTACCGCAATGCGAGCAGCTTCATCAATTCGCAATGCGAGTAGATTCATTCCAAAATGTATGAGTGTAGATAAAGTAGTGTATGAAACTGCACATAACTAGGTATTAAAACATTCGTGTGAATACTATAAAAAACCTCGCCTACGGCTCGGTTTTTAAACACACACTCATGTTTTAATACCCCTTATTATGCAACAGTATCATAAACTACTATTAACACGCTTTTATTAGCTTGGTATGTATCAATGTAACGGAATCTTTGAACGTGATTTTCACCCCCTTCAAAACGTGGGATTGATTTGAAACTTTGCACACTTATCAAGGACCGATGACAATGCAATAATTTAGTCAAAGTCAAAGCCAAAGTGAAATATGTTTATTCAACTAGGCCAATAAGCGACACTTGAACGTCAAACAAAAATTAAAATTTACAATGAAAGTTGATTCTACCGGGCGCGTTTAAATAGTTTGTTTGTGTGTTTGTTGTTTGTTTTGCCTTACCAAGATCTTCAGGATTAGCGACTTTTTAGTTCAATTTACCATTAAAGCGTGTTTTTTAGTTTTTACTACTCTTTATTTTATATAAGAGTTTCATACATTATAGTACCTACTTGTTTAGTAAAAATCACAATTTGATTCCGCCTAGCCCTTTCCATCACCGGACAACAAGACGCACGGCAATGCGCCACCGGTACATGGTGGACATCCCACCCTTACGTACAAAGCGTTTTGCGAATACTTTCATTGTACGCACAGCTAAGGAGTGGAATTTTTAACTTTTTTTTTTACTTTTCTAAAAATATGCTGATTGCTGAAGATAAAAGAGATACCTAGGCAACAATGTGTAATCACTTGCCAACTTCAGTCATGCACTAAATTATAATCTGAACTGGATCAAATAGTATGAGCACGTCTATGTAGAAACACCAGTTCTTGATAAATTTGCCAAAGGGGCGACTGAATAAGTGCGAAATAACGATACATCAATTAAAGACAAGCCGCCAACATGTCTAGCGAAGCGAAAACACATGAAATCACGCAACTCACAAATGCAGAATTTGATTAAAATATTTGCAGTGACAGTTTTCGTGATGGATGTTGGGAATGCGTTGTTTTGACACCGCTGTGATGTTTTAATTGATCGAAAAGTCGGAAAACTTTTTGATAAACAAACATCAGAAATCAGCCTTGTATACAAAACCATTTATACGCCCAAAATATGGATAAACATAAAAGAACCTAGGTTGTTCTTTCGGTTGTCTTGGATTAACAAAACAAACCAGTGAAATCAGGATCAGTGGTAAGTCTAAAGACATAGATTGTTTTACATAGTTATAGTAACAGCTAATGCTTTTTTAGAGTCTGAAAGACTGCTTGGCATACAGATTTAAAATCGCAGTAGATTTATTTTATCACTAGCTGTGCCCGCGACATCGCTCCCGTCATCTACCTACCTACCCCAGTTACCTACCCTATTCAGATTTTTTTTCTAGGATCTTCCAACCGCCATTTAGAAAATGACGTCAAATGCACATCGCCATCTGTCGAATATGGAGTTCAACTGTCCGAGTATCTGAATTGCGTGTGTTGTGATATTTTACTTCTTGAACACTTTAAATTCTAAAATGTTTAAAAGTTATCTACATTGGTTTCGTACATTTTATGTGATGCGTGCACAAATAAACAGACAAAAAATCCAAAAGTGCTGGAATATCGTTCTGCTGGTTATCCAATAACATCCTGGCTCCTTTTTGGAAATATTTTCTATGTACAAAAATGTATTTTCTACAGATTTATTATATGTACTGCTAAACTTACAGGACGTATCTGGTCGTATTTCTTGACGAGACCCATTGCTTCCTATTTATACAAGCACAGTTTGGATAACATTTAAATACTTAAAAGCAAATACTTTCTCACCCAATTTAGGATATAATTAGGTATGTAGGGTTATAATTAGGTAAAAAAGCTTGTAAAAAAGGACAGGTATGGCCAAAAGAACCAAGCCTTCCTCTTTGCGAAACCAGCACAATATCCGCCATAACAGATCACAACTCCTTTGACATCGAACATGGCAATGTTTTGCCAACAGGCGGATGAGTGTTACCTAATTCGCAAAGGGGTATTGCGGCGCCTCAGAGGGTCCGGTGGAAACAGAATGGACAATTTGTAGCCAACAGGACTATGGGCTATAAAGCTTCATAAGACGAATTGCGAAGCAATTGTATTTGGATATTTTGGTACAGCTTACAAAGTGACTGGCAATTGGGGTGTATAGTTGTTCTATCTCACGATGAAGGATGAATCGTAGCAAAATGAATCTTATTTCGGCGTCATAAAAGCACGTTACCCTTCTACGTGAGATAGAACAACTATACCAGAGCTAATAATTCGTGACGGGAATCCGTTGGTTACCAAAATCACAGGACCGGTCGATGAGATGACGCTTGGGAGAGACAGCCTTTGACCTTCAGTCGATGTCTTTCGGCAGATTATATTATGCATGTACAAGATATGTAATTTAAAAAGTGCAGCAGCATTTTAATCATGCTAATTAGGTACAGTTAAATGTATGTAGCTAGACTACTATAGACATCTCTTAGTTAATTAACCCTGTCACCAGTGAGAAGGCACTGCACGTCACTTAGATATGTGAGACTCATTAGTAGTATACAGTTAATTAAGTATATGAAGTACTTCACTAAGAGATAAAGGATCAATAGATCGTTTAATTTAAATGGCATTCAAAGAGGCTGGCACTCGAAAACCCGCTAAGACGATCCGGCAGGCTTATTACGTATCTTTTGCAAGAGCAAAACGATAGCGATTTTTACGCAATAATTGCTCTTCCATACAGAAGTTTTTTTTTAATAAGTGCATTTGACAAACAGCAAGCGATTAGCAAACGATTGTGTAGGACCTACCATACCTACACTGCAGGTAATTCCGACTTTTATGACATAAAGCGTTTGATCGCTATCGTTTTGCTCGTGCAAAAGATAAGTAATTAGCCTGCCGATCAGCTTGGCCAAGTGTTTCTCAAACAAAATTGAATTAAACATATCGTTGCAACTTCGCAAGTGAGAGGCCGTATTCTTTAGCATCGTAACCAAATAAGAATTGATCTCGCAATGGGGTGACGAGGTCGCCGGCATGTCAGCCGGACTCCTTGCAGACAACACAATACAATCGATTATCACTGTAGGCGCTACCAAAATTGGTGTTGTTTCACTCGACCAGTTTAATAAGACACTTCTTTATTTACATAACAAGTTAAAAACGTCCTTATTATTATAAGAAATAAGACTTACGAATTTTAGCGACATAAGTTTTAACGCGCCGGTCGAATGTCACCGTTTAAGGTCAATGGTGCATTCGGTAGCGTGGGAGGCCATGTAATGAAATTTCAATAGGTACTTTTTTTTTTTAAATTTTGTTCCATGGAATTACTTAAGACGTTAAGGGATTCTGAATCAAGGCGGCAGAGTTTCGAACAATGGCGATGGTAATTATGTCGCCATAGGTACTTGTCAATGCCACAAAAAAAGCTGACAATACATATTCGAGCCATAAAGCTTTAAAAAAAAACATCAATTGAAAATCTTTCGTAATTTAACGGGGCATTACTTAGTGTAACTTTTTACAAAAGAAATCAAACTCGGATACAATAGGTACAACGCTGAAACTTTTTCAGGGACTTGCTTATTATAACTTTGCGATAATTTAGAGACGAAATTAGGCCAAATAAATTATATTATGATTTACAGGAAAAATGTTTAAAACTTTGTGACAATCGTATAGCTTTACAAAACCACGAAGTTTCTATTATGTTTAAAAATATGAACAAACAGACCACAAAAGTAAAAATCAGCATAACATTAAACTTAAGGTAACACTAGTCGAAAATTCTTCCATACAAACGTAGTCTAGGGATTATTCCACTGTTTGACGATGTACGTTCAAAATAAAAAGTGAAAACAATTTGTCTCATCATTATCTAGCCCTGTATGGAAGCAAAAAAGTAAAAAAAATAAAATATTTGAAAGTTATGAGCGTCGAAAGTTCCATATTTCAACACTAATTTTAACGCATCTGTGGGCGGAAATAAATACCATAAGAAGAAGCAAAATTGAAAAACGGCCTCCAAACAGGGATAGATTAGTAGTTCAGCAATGCAAATAATTTTATTTTGTAAATATACATTTAGTAGTTTTTTCATGATATCTAGACTCCCAAAGGCCTGTTTATAAAATTTCGCGCGCTAAATCATCATCCATTTCGCTACAAACTTGCAAAAGTGCTAATTCGTACGCTATCTAGCTTCTTACTGCTCATCACAGAATCTATCTCTTTCGCACGTGTTGTCGGATGAGATAGTATGCATTTTAACCCCGCGCGCAAAATAGTTCGTGCCGTCGACTAGGGGAACCATTATTCAACATCTCGAAATTAATCCAAACAACATTGTGTGAGGGTGTTCTACAGGAACTTCCTACCCAACCCTTCGAAGAATATAGGCATTTTATGAGTGTGTGTCTTTCATAACAGCTTAATTACAAAAAAAACCAGTTCACCCACTATTCACCTATTTATTCCAAACAATGAAAATCTCCTAGTCAGGTCTCACGCACTCAAGTCAAGCACCGGTTTTCTCACAAGCTTCGCTATTAAGGCCTCGTCACCCATAAATGGTGCTAAAATGAAGCGTCGATAATTTACATGTAATTTCACGACAGCACCATATGCAGCGATCATGGATACTTGACCCGATTGCGAAGTAAGACTGCCTGTCTATTTGAGCTGAGCGAATAAGCAGGCATAGGACCGGTCGATGTGGCTATACTTTTGAGGGTGGCCTTTGTTTTGCTGTGGTCGTCTATCGGCTGAACTGAAGATGTTAAGGCGCCGATTCCCTTTAGTTGCTGATTTTAAAATGAGAATCACGTCTAAATGGCTAGTCGTAATTCTTTGAAAAAAATATATGTTATATAAGACTATTTTCTTAATAATTTTATCGAAGCAAATTTTGAGTTTTATTTGTACAACATAGTGTAATTAATTTGTAAAGTTATGTCTAAAACAGACAAAAACATGACAATCACACCAAAACCGCTGAGCGTATTGTAATGAAATTGACACCATCTCAAAGACAATTTAAATATCTACATTTTGATCTGAAGCTTTTTTTTTAAAGTCATAGAATAATATGAAAAGTACAAAAAACTACTAAATTTTGGGTCGCGCGGGTGTGAAACGAGTGCGCGTTTTGTTCCCTCAAGGTCGTTGGCGTTAGTCGTCGTCTTAATGAGTAAGCAAGAGTGTTTATGAGAAGTGAAAATCCTGTCAGGTCTAGTCTAGTTTTGAGGTCGATTAATTGGTACGGGATTGTTAAAAGTCATCAAGGTATAATTTTCACATTGATTTCTTTCATCCATAGGTACTAATATTATAAATGTGAAAGTGACTCTGGCTGTCTATCTGTTACGTTTTCACGGTTAAACCGCTGAACCGATTTAGATGTAATTTGGTATGGGTACAGTTTGAGACCCTGGGAAGGACATAGGATAGTTTTTATCCCGGCAATGATGATAAAACACCCTCCCCCCTTGTGGACAAGGGCGTAGAAGTTTGTATGGTGATCTATATATTTTAAAAATATGTATATATAAGTATATATCCACCATTACATCATTGTTGTCTACATATATTTTTTTAGACCTTTTCGCGGGACTGCTGGTAGAAATTTCTTAAGAAATAAGCAGTTCCTTTATACTCTATTGTCTTGATGCGTTGTCTTTATGTATTTACTGTGTGTGTGTGTGTTTACATTATGGTAAACTATTAATTTCTCAAGTAAGGCGGCCCAGCCACCTATAATATTATGGCGCGATATAAAAAATAGGCTATTCAAAGTACTAATATAACGCAGACGAAGTCGCGGGCAACAGCTAGTTATGTATATCTTAGTAGCGGCTGCATCGCAGATTCGGTCTCACCTACTTTTGCGCCCTCTGTTCCCCAAAACTGAAGGCAAAGCGATCTATGCGCTGCCACTGACGATGCCGTAGGATTGGCGAAGTATTGTACCACCAAAATTTTTGCTGTCGTTACCATCGACAAGAGTAGCATCCTGAAGTTTGGACATGTGGCTAACCAGTTACAACGGACTTTTTCTGATGTAATATATAATTACAATACCCCGCGGACACCCTCAGGGAAACAATCGTGGTGATTACGGCTAATGAGTAATGTTTTCCAAGCTGTGAGTTCCAATGGTACTGTATAATAGTATTATATTATCTGTGCCAATCCGGTCTACCATACAAGATGATCATGTTCGTTCGAGGATATCGAGTGGTCTAGAAAAACGAATGCATGATTGAATTATATCAACTGGGGTTCGCTCTTTGATCTTTTGCTTGACGGTTGAGAGGACGAAATAGAATATCTTTGAAAATTGAAATGGAAAACGGGGTGTAAGGAGATGCTGTATATATGTATGCAAAATTCTTTGATATTGAATTCGAAGTATGTTTTATATTCTCTCATACTTCATCTTGACATTTTTAGCATATATTTAAAGCAAAAATCCTTACATTCCCAAGCAATTTCAGATATACTGAGGTACTGAGAAAACAACAAAAAAAAACGCGCCAGTTACTTAAAGCGAATTTATTCAAAAAAAAAAAACTTAAAAATTAACACAAATACTTTCCATGGACATGCAATCGAAAATTAACATACCACAAAACGTTTTAAGACATAATAATGTTAATTTCAGGCTATAAGGAAAGCTTCGGACATCTTACAAACATTATGCAAGAAAAAAACAGGCTTTTAAGTAAATAAGGTAATTACATAAGAATGGGTAAAAGAACCTTGGGTTTAACGAGAGAGAGAAACAAGAAAGAATTAATATTATAGTCACGATGCTACATGGCATGATTATCAAGTTGATAATCTAGAGGCAGAGGTGAAGGTGTCTTTGTATTATTGCCATTTTTGATGTGATAGCTGTAGGTGTGGTTATCTTTAATTAAATACTAGGTACGTTATTTTTGTTTAAATTGATGGTTTTGTTTTTATAATTGGTCCTGTCTAGACTAGACGTATTTTATTAGAGTATAATTTAATAGTTATCATGTATTTCTAACGTAGTAGTTATATTTTAAGTCTAAAATGTAAATCTAAAATCTAATCTAAATAGCTTATAAAAAGGCCGTCCCCTCCCATTTACAATCAATTGTATTCTGATAGTGCGACAAATTATTGACTTAATCTAAGCTTAAACTAAAAATATCGATGGTCTTGTGAGAAGAGGTTACACTTCCTAATAATAGGTGACGAAGAAATTAAGTCTAAATGAGATGGAAACTATTATTTAAATAAAAAATATAAAAATGCTTACAAGGATCGGCTTGTGCAACACAAAGTTCGTTGTTCTTCCAGGACCTTTCTCCATTATGGAATTTTACAAATGAGAATTCTACTACTGTAGAAACAGAAGTGGAAGATTACCGGTCACAATAAAAAGCTTATAAATAGGTAATTAAACTAAACAATTAAAAGTAGAACAACGATATGTATGACGCAGACACTGCACATGTGCAAAAAATATACGGTAGTATTTAATGAGTAATTTCACACTCACAGTATTCTAGAAGTTACGTTAATTGAAGCCAATTTGTTTACAACAGAAACTAACAATTTGCTACAAGATAAAATTAACTTCAACAGAATAAACGGAGCAGAGAGATAAGATGTATTATAGAAACGAAACCTGCGAAACTCTAATAAAGTTACTCAAAGAGTCTGAGAGACTGATAAGCAATCAACTGAACAGAATCTAGATAAACTTGTTAGTGGAGAAAGTAACTGTACTACTGTAGAAGAATAATATTAATTAGGATTAGAAACTAGCTGTAGACGTTCGTAGACTAGACAGTAAAAGCTTCAGTAAAGATAATTGGGAATGGAATAAAATTAATCATCTGTATCTTTAACCTTTTCACTGGACAGACGTTTGATTCTGATATAGTACTTACTTAGTATATTTTCTTTAAATTAAAGAATAACTTTTCAAACTTTTTAATACAAGAATTAAAGGCGACGAACAAAAGGTATTTCCAAGGTAAACGTGAGTGGAAACGCTGTGAGAAGACGTCCTAGGACATACACAGATCTTTGCTGATGTTCTTCAGAAAGGTCAGGTGCATAGTAGGTACTCGTAACCGGCTTGCGGGTATGACAAGATTTATTAACGTTAACGATACAAAAGGAGTATGAAGGATCGTAGCAGGTGACATTGTATAGTTTCTGCCTACTCCCATAGGAAAAAGCGCGAGGTTATGTATGTATGAATAAACATAATGTATTTTAGTGATGATAGACAGGCCTATTTTAAACACGCCAAAACAGGGTGTTGACTACTGTTATACATGCAAGATCTTGAACTCCATGAATGGAAGAGGCAAACTAAATATTAGATAACCTTAGTACATAGAAAACTTTAGAAAGGGCGTGACTATTGAGATGACAAAGATACCATACGAAGATACATATGACGAAGATTCAATGATTAAGCTCGCCCTTTGACAAGAACTGTGAAATCACTCTGTATTATTTTATGTTTGGTGTATAATTAGGTATAAAGAATTAGGACGGCTAATGAAGAACTTAATATTGCGTCACCGAATAGTATTAGAAGAAGATAGAGACGTATGGAAGGAGGCATGGTGCGCCGAACCCAAATACATTTGTTGTAAGACGATGACATCGAAAACATTCACATGATTATTCAAGATAGAAGAGATGAAGAGGGCAATGATATACAACTGCATGAAATTTATGACGGTCAAAAGGCAATGTTCCTTTAGACATAGATTGATACTAATTGATAAGATTGATGTCCGACAACAATTGATGAATGAAGACAATTTCGCACGCGATCAATCTCTCACAAAGTGCGTCATTAAAAATATAAATTTTGTACATGTCGAGACCTCCAGTATATTACGGTGATGAATATGCAATGGCATTGAGTAATGTTATTATAAAAACCGCAAATAATAAGTGTGAAATGAGTAATATTATATTAGTTGAGAACGCAATTGAAATGGATTACATTTGCTGTGAATTAAAACAATAGGTTGAATAGAAACACCGGTCAGTGGTTATGAATAAAATTATACGTAGATCGTGTTATTAAGAAAAAAAACATTCATAGAATCAAGTATGAAAAAAAAGAGATACAAGTGAATATTTTAAATAAACATCTACTTATTGTTGCATCAGATTTCGGTACGTTCCACATAACATCACAGTCATTGCAATGAACTATGGATCAAACTTATCGAGGTAAAATGCCTAATCTAATTTTATATTTATTTTCTAAATAATAAAAATAAACCACTGAAAAGGCTTTACTGATTTACGGAGTTCAACTTACCAAGTCATTGTCACCATCAATTCCATTTTCGACCAAGATGTCTTCGAACAATATGTCCGCCTCACACGGCGAGCATAAGTTGCTGAGCAATTCACTGAACCTTTCCACTTTTCGCACACACACAGCCCCTAGTAAACCTCCAACATCCTCTTTCACTTTTGGCACTACACTATCTTCTACATAATCAACATTATTTTTAACTTCTATTGCTTTATCAGCGGCAGGAATACTCGTACAACTATTGTGACTATATTTGAGCCCATCACCATCCAGAATCTGATCATTAATCTTAATTTCAACACCATTCTGGTGTTCAACATCATCAACAACAAGATCATTAAATAAATCGTCGATTTTCTCGTCATCTATACTATTAGACATGTCTTTTTCGTTTACAATATCGTTAAAAAATTCTTCACTATTAACTCGTATTGGTTTTTCGTTTTTTCTTTCGTATATCTCAATATTCGATTTCTTGTCTTCGATTATGGAATTCTTCTTTCTACTTTCATCTAATTTAGAACTGCGTTTCTCGTCAACATTCTTTCCTTTTGGACTAGTCACTATAAAATTATTTTTGTCTTTTTCTAAAATATTTTTATTGGAATGTTTAGTTTTCGTCTTAATAGCACCAATTTCCTTATCGAAGCGTGTCGAAGACGTACTTTTCAAATTTTCTTTTTCATTGCTTTGTCTTCTGTTCGTTCGTTTATCTCTATCTAGTAACTTGGAATTTTTGGGCGATTTTGTTTTTGCGTCTTCTAGTAAGGATTGTACTGATGAGCTTCTGTTAGATTTTCTTGGAGACGGCGAGGAATCGGAAAGATTTGCGGCAGCAGCTCTAAGACGTGACGTACGCGTTGTTCTAATAGGCACTGAAGTTGAAGCTGTATTAAGATTTAGCTCCGAGGAAGACTTAAGATGAGCAGCAACGTCTTCTGGAGGCGTCTGATCGGCTGATCTTTTTGGGCGCCTGGAATTAACAACAAAATATATTTAGCAAATTGAAATCCCATCAAGTATTCTTTTAATTCATCAAAATTGCAAAAACTAACATAACCATAACCATTATTAGAAGCTCACCTCTCAGTGACGTTAGCAGAAAATAGCGTCGCTGTTCTAGCCGTCAGCTGTTTTCTCCTCTCCTCCTTATACTTCTGTATCCTGGCCGCGCGGGCCTCGTCCTGCGGCTGGCTCATGTCGGCCTCCTTGTTCTCCCGACGTCGTCAGGTGCGCCAATACCTCTCGAACCTTCTAAACCCTTGAGCTTCCTTATTATAATTACTATAAATCTTGTCTAGCATGGCGGCATTAAGCGCGCTGTAGGGCGGAATAGTTGGCAGTGATGAATACAGACTAAGGCTCGCGTTGTGGTGACCTGGAAATAGAAAATGGAATATATGAGTCACTATCATCATCATCATTTCAGCAGAGAGACGTACACTGCCGAACATAGACCTCCCACAAAACGCTACATCGACGGGTCCTTAAATCCAGTGGATTCCCACTGCCTTAAACAAGCAAACTAGGTCATCGGTCCACTCAATGGGTAGGTATTTATATAAGTCACTGCATTCATAATTAATTGTTATCATAATCAGCGTGAGTAATAAGTGCAGATGTAAGGTCGGGGGCAAATCGTAGAACACCAACAATGATGTTTGATTTATTGCATCGCTGTTGGTTCGATTCTTGTAAATGGTCTAACAGGCTTTGTTCCATTGTCAATTGTCCTTAAAGTACCTACACTGACGTATGTGTTATCGTACTAGGTAGGTATCTCTATTCTTGAAACAGAGGACAGGTATTGAGATACATCGTAGAATTCATGTTTGATAACGAAATACTTTCTTTTGTTTAGAAACAGCGAAGACGATATGGAAAAGTCACTGTTGTTACTGCATAGTTTCACAGCTGCACTCGTTTATTCATTAGTCAACATATCACGTAATGTTTTAAAAAGTAATTGAAGTTTACTCTCAATTATAATGTTGTTTCTTTAATTCAACATGAGAGTACCTAACTAGCTTTCAAAATTGCATCAAGATTTTAACCATGCAATAGACCCAGCTCCATCTACATCATAAGATTAACTTCATTCACCGAATTACTCATAACCCGCTTGAATGTTTCATCAACTCTACTTAGTCCAGTTAACTGAAATCGGTTACCGTTAACGTAATCCTTAACAGCCATTAATAGCCAATATGTGCTTGGTAACAGTTTCTGCGGCCTCGGTGTAAGGGTGCGATTTCATTGCTGCGTTCAATGTGTACGCAAAGGTTACGCATGTAAGCTGGTTGCAGTTGGTAGTTCAAGCTATTTGGATGTGTGTCTTACCACTGCGGGACGCATGGATTAATTTATACTATTTGTGAAATTAACAAACGACAACGCCCCTTGGTGTGCCCCATGTAAGTCATCGTGCTCTGATTAGAGCTTTGAGCGGTCACAACACATCCGGGCAGGTCATAGTGTTGGTTTTATCATAAAGCCACATATCTGTGGCCTAACCAAGACGTTTCACAACTATGATGGTTCCACTGCGAGAGGGAGGCGAAGCTATACTCGTACAAGACAAATAGCTTTTTGTGTTGTAGGAGAAGAAAGTAATACAAGTTTTTGGAATTATCGTCTATGAAATTGCGATGTAAAATTGTTCGGCAATAAATTAAATGAGCTCCGTCTCTCTCTCACAGAGAAATCATGATAGTTTTGACACGCCCTAGGACATATAGCGGCCATGGGTTGCATTGGGTGATCGCATCAAAATTTTAATACAAAGCGAATTTTTAAAGTAGGTACGAAAACAAGTGCGTGGCGTGTCTATGGGCAGCACTAGAACTGTGTTTTAAACGTCTACCGCAGCGTGGTATTTGGTTGATGCGTGATGACCAATTTTTTTAAACAAAATCTTAGTACAACCACGCACACGTGCGTAGCGTGCCCATTACTGCCCATCGGCAGCAATGGGACTGTGCCTTAAACATCTACCGCAGAGTTGTGTTATGACATGCATTTGACATCTAATTACCGTTGATTGGACTGCGGTTTGCTAAACGAAGCTGAATAGAACTCTGATTTGAAAGGAGTTATTTACTTGCGAGACACGTTCGTAAGTAGGTAGGTGAGATAATATGTGTAAGTTATTATATCAAAGATCCTCGATGAAGAATTCATCGAAGTCAAAGACTAATGCATTTCGCAATTGAAGTAGTTTTTTTTTTATTTATGATGGGTTTGCTCTTGACTCTAGTCTAGGTCAAAGGTGACAGAGACAGAGTCGACGATGGAGTGAGCTTACCCAGAAGAAGCCTGTTCACTCTAACTTTGAAGAGATTCGGGTTGAATGCGTTCGGAAACACTGACGCAGGTAGCGAGTTCCATTCATTCATTCAGTTGATATAAGTAAAATGTGACAGAGGTAGATATTTAGTAGACCAATCTGCCTAGCTTTTTAACCGACTGCCGAAGGAGTTTAATGTGTTCATCAGTATATGTTTGTATGTATTGTATGTTTGTTCTTATAATTATGGCGTTCTAGACTCCAAACGCGTTGTTCGATTTTAATAATTCGAACCAATAAATCAATCGATTTGTCTAACCTTGCGAGTGTCACTGGCTACATTAAAATTGGAAAATTGAAAATGGCGGTTTTTGGGCGCCATATTGTGGGGGCCCAATTGTATGGGGTATCAAATAAAGGGTTTAAGAGGTGATTTAAAAAATCTAAACACTCATATGTTTAAATGTACCTAATTCGAAAAACAGTTATAAGTAAAAAGTTTATTCAATAAAAAAACTTTTTTACAAAAAAATACTACCGACTTCCAAATAAGAAAACTACAAAGTGAAAAATAACTTTATTTTTGGAAGTCGGTGTCTTTCGTAGGTACCATTTTTTTTGCGTTATGGACACCGACTTCCAAAAATAAAGTTATTTTTCACTTTGTAGTTTTCTTATTTGGAAGTCGGTAGTATTTTTTTGTAAAAAAGTTTTTTTATTTTTCACTTTTTAGTTGTACCTACCTAATAGGCAAGTTGTTTAGTTAGTTTCCTATAACGCCAGAATAGATTACCCAAATATCATGTAACTTGAACAAAACCGATCAAATGAGAGATCTGCTTACCCCTTAAGAGCGTACTGGCGTGATGTTATGTTATGAAATGGTCTAAACAATAAACAGACATGCGATTGCAGCAGTCCCGAGAGTTTTGCCGCTATTTATTGAAGAGTTCTGTTGTATATCTACGAAGTTCTTCATCAGATCTTCACCAAATTAAAATGGGACCAATTTCGGAACAAACTCTTTCAAACAAAAAAAGATTTTTTTAAATCGGTCCACAATTGACGGAGATATCGGTGAACATACACAAAAAAAAAAAAAAAAAAAAAAAACATACAAGAAGTCGAACATAGAACCTCCTCCTTTTTCGAAAGTCGGTTAAAAAATCAAGAAACCCACAAAACTGCTTAAGAAGCGAACTAAAAAAACGTAAACAAGAAGAAAATAATGCTGTTCAGTCGGAGGATACATCTGGTTTCTGGTTGGTCTTTGCAAGAACGGTGTCAGATTAGATATTTTGTAGATAAAGCAAAAAAAAAAAAGGATTAAAATTATTTTGATTTATGCTCCTTGAAAATATCAAGGAGCATAAATCATACTACAGAAACATGCATTAATTAGTTACCTACTACTCGTATACATCATTAGAAAGCCTTTCAAACGGCAGCTGTGTGTTAAATATTTACATAAATCCCCATTCAATTTTAATTAGTAATGTTTTCCGTATATTCTCTCACAATAATTGGTAACTAAACAATGTTCGGCATATGTTGTGGTTACATTCAGTATTTAATTAATGATAATAATTAAATTCTGTATGCATTTGGAAACAGCCATATTTGCCAACGACAGACCACAAATCCAAATATTTATGAAATGATGACGTAAGCGTCCCAAAAATATAACTTTATCTACCTACTGATGAATATTAAAGCTATTTATAAGCAGCAAAAAACGACTAACAAAAGTATAATTTGATATTCGAAGAAGAAAAGGTGATTGACTGAATAAATGATTGACACCAACGCGTAGAACCAACAGCTAATTATAGAAATTTGATATTTGGTCGGTATTTTATCACAAAAAGTGCCTATAGACGACAATACAAGGGAAGGAAAAGTAATTTTGGAATGATGGTAAAAGGATAGCAAATTTATTCGCGGACAACCCAACCAAATATTATAAAAGCGAAAGTAACTACTACCGGTTTGTCACATTTTTACGCCTAAACTGCTGAACCAATTTTGTTGAATTTTGATGTATAACATAGATAAAGATTAAAGCTTTGAAAGGAACTTTTTATCCTGCTAGCAGAAGTTAGTCTTGCTAATAAAAGAAGCTAAAAAACCGGCCAAGTGCGAGTCGGACTCGCGCACGAAGAGTTCCGTACCAATATCGCAAAAAAAACGGCAAAAAAATCACGTTTGTTGTATGGGAGCCCCACTTAAATATTTATTTTATTCTGTTTTTAGTATTTGTTGTTATAGCGGCAACAGAAATACATCATCTGTGAAAATTTCAACAGTCTAGCTATTACGGTTCATGAGATACAGCCTGGTGACAGACGGACAGACAGACAGACGGATCGCGGAGTCTTGGTAATAGGGTCCCGTTTTTACCCTTTGGGTACGGAACCCTAAAAATGATAACGAAAAATAAAACAGCTATCACTTACACCAGCAGGTGAGTCAAGTTCTTGTTTAAAAGCTGTCATTCAATTATAGAACAGTCATAACTTACTTGACCCTCATTTGATCCTATTTTGGCGTGAATGTATTTAAAACTCCAAACAGGATCATATTAATGAGGGTCAACTTAACTGGGCTATATTTATAACGGCTCCTATCAGATCTAACTCTTTCCGAGGTCTCAACCACCCACATTAGAGACTTTGACATTTAAAACAGTACATTCTAAATGGGAAAAAGTGTTTGGATTCAGGTCTTAACTTCACTTCAACATTTAGTACTATTTTTACTATTATAATAATATTATTATCAACCGAATACAAAAACAAGGAGGTTCTCAATTGGACTGTATGTTTTTATTATAATACTAGCTGTCCCACGCGGCTTCGCTCCCGTCAACTGGCTACGTACCTACACCTACCCTACACCTACCCTACACCTACCCTACACCTACCCTACACCTACCCTACCCTACCTACCCTTACTACTATGCGAATGTAACCTGTAAACTTTTTTTCTACCGGCGCGGCGGCGGCGATCTAATTAAAATTTAGAACATAAAAGCTGCTATTGTGAGTCAATCTTAAAAGGTAGACATATACTGTCGCGGACTTTTTTTTAGAACTTTTAAAGAAGAAAAATTCCATCATACATGATATTTGCGTAACTTAAACCGTTTACGCAGCGCACGCAACAAAAGCTCTCGAAAAGGAATATTTTTGCCCGTTTTTGCAACATTTTTCATTTATGCTCGGCTCCTATTGGTTCTAGCGTGATGTTATATAGCCTATAACCTTCCTCGATAAATGGACTATCCAACACAAAAATAATTTTTCAATTCTAACCAGTAGTTCCTGAGATTAGCGCGTTCAAACAAACAAACAAACTCTTCAGCTTTATAATATTAGTATAGATTTGGAAGCAGTGGTGGCCCAGTGGTAACGGCCGCGACTAACAAGTTGTAAGTCGTGGGTTCGAACCCAGATAGACACTTTGAGAAAATTATTTTATCTCCACTACTCTCAAAATGGTGCAGGAAAACATCGAGAAAACCGGCGTGCCCTAGAACCAAAAATTCGAAGATATGTGACATCTACCAACCCGCACCCGCACCAGGCCCGCGTGGTGGATTCCCTCTCACAGAGAGGAAGCCTGTGTCTTAGCAGTGGGATCATTAAAAGGTTGATGATGATGATTTATTATTTTATTAGAATGTATTCAAAATTTTACATCACGACTTTATTTCCCGAAAGGAGTATGTAGAGTAAAGAGTTATGTAGTATTTATTGGTATACCATCATCATCATCTTCCTACCCTAGTTCCATGTAATTTTACGTTGGCGCAACACGTTTCCTTCTTCAATTCCATCTTCTATTACATCTACATTCTTTTTCAAAGTCAAAGTCAAAGCACTTTATTTCAAGTAGGCCAGTTACAGGCACTTTTGAATTGTCAAAAGACAAAATAAAATATTACAAAATTATGGTGCTACAGTCCCAGTCACAAGACATAATAACTGTGAAAGTACCGTAGATGCCCATTCCAAGGCGTAGATCTCTATGGAGAAGAACGGGCAAGAAACTCCATGGACACTCTTTTTCAATTAGGTAATTATTACAAATCATTTGTTACATCATTCATGTTGAGATTACTCATTATGTGAGAACGATGTAGAACGTTAAAAGTGTCCATAGTAAATATAAAAAGACAATTCAGAAATAAAATTAGAATCAATTAAAATAAACCATGGCAGCTAAGAGATGACTAGTCCCAACCGACAGCGCCCGTTCACGAACATGACACATGTATCAGCACCATTCAGCTCAACCATTTTGAAGGGAGCTAAATGATCCGACACACGCGCCACCATCGGCGAGACATTTGAGTGGGCATGACATACTCTCAACCACCGGAGTCATTCAAGTCAATAGAAGACGTAGGTATCTAGACAATGATAGCTCTGAAGTACATGGTACTCACACAATGCTGGCTATGCTGCTATATAATACTAGAAAGATTAACTCTATATAATGCAAAGATAGTAGCAATCTTCATCTGCTCCGACAATAACAGTAAACGATACCTACGACAGTCTTACCAAAAAATAAAATTTAAAAAATAAAATTTTAAAAATACACATAAAAACGAAATTAAAAAATAATAATATTTAACATGACAGCAAGCTAATTTTGGTAAAAGAACACGAACATTGTCTTGAGTTCAACACAGCGACCAACTATGCTTATCATCTAAATAATCATTAATAGAATAGTATGCCTTAGAACAGAGATTAGCTTTTACCTTTGCTTTAAATGCGTTAAATGGCAAATCTAGAAAAGAAGACGGTAACTTGTTGTAAAAAGTTATACCAACCCCAACGAATGAACTATGCACCTTATGAAGTCGATGAAAGGGAGCTCGTAATTTGTCCTTATTTCTGGTGTTAAAGTTGTGAATATCACTATTGTTACTGTACAAATGAATGTTCTGCCTAATATATAAAATGTTGGCGAATATGTACTGTGAAGCCGCTGTGAGAATACCAATCTCTTTAAAAAAATCTCTTAGAGAAACACGCGCACCTAATTGGTAAATGTTTTTATTTAAGTTTAGCTTGCTTTATCATAATTAATACAGGCATGGCGACCGTGCTTCTTTGGTCAAATGGTCGCAAGTGAAGACTTCTGTTCATGAGATCCAGGGATAGATCACAGTTCCTGACAATGTGCTATGAGATTTTCACTTCTCAGTGGCAGTCCGTTGTCTGTATTTTAAATTTATCCTGACTAAATGGTGATCCATTTAGTCAGGATAAAATCTTGCACTGATAGAAATGTAAACCATCGCCGTGTGTCATGACCGGAGGCGCAAAGGTAGAGCAACCCCCGCCCGCTGTAACAAAGCAAAGGCATTCGTGCGAGCCGTAGCGGCTGGTCGCCGGTCATGAATATTTGCGAAAAAGCATGGTTTATGTGGCAAAAGCTAGCAAATAATATGTATCGGTATTATTATTATCGAACATCGCCTTGGTTTCCAGATAGGACAGCTTTATCATGTCTATTAGTAACCATGAGTTCGATTGCAGCATTACTATTTATAATATTATACGGTCGTTACTATGTAAATAAATAGAAGAATATAGATAAGCAAGTAAAGAGTTCACGGTTCTCTAGACAATCGAGAAATCAATGTTATAAATAAAATATAATACCTATAGTTATCTTTATTTCTCCTCAAAAAACAAGACTTACGTTAAATTGATTAAGATTTTGTCGTTTCTGGATAATTTCGAGTTTAGTCGGATCTTCAGATCTCTTTCCCGAATTTCACCAATTTATAAATTAAACATTTTTACTGGGAATCTTCCAGAAAGTGAAACTATACCTACTTTCAAATATTTTAATTTAAGACCAAAGTAAAGATAAGCAAAGAGAATTTTAACATCGACATGCAGTGTTTTTTTTTTTCATTTTAGAAAATGCCTAGGGCATTAAGGTCGTCTTTGTACTTGTTCTATTTACTCGTGCATAAAGTGTTAATAAATAATATTGCGTATGAAACCGACAATTATCCCGCGATATCTAATTCAATCTACGCATACAATCTGTTCGAAACCAAAAGCACTGCCTAAATACAAACCGATACACGTTATATCAACCGTAATCAGCTTTACGCAAATCCAGGCTTTATTCAAACGAAAACACTTTTACTACCAAAAAGTAAAAGAAGAAGATACAATAGCAAACGAAAAATACTGTTAGAAAAGCACCGCTTGTCTACATGTCGTCAACCTTTTATTGTAACATAAAACAGACCCTTTAATCACATTTTAAATGATAACTTATTGCTTCTCGTGACTGTACTGATGAATAATTTTTATTCGCTTCCTAACAAGGGAATTTCGATCTTGAAACTATCAAGTAAGAGGTTGTTTTCCTTTGATAGGCTAGTACAGGTGGAGCCTTCGAGCAAGACCACGTTTCCAGTCACGACCTCGGCTAGGCTTAGGAACGGCAGTGTCTACACGACATAGTGTAATTGACATTGACATTGTGCTTTAACGTCAGTCGTAAACAAATGGCACGAACTAATGTGCTGTTATCACTCGTAAAAATGTATTATGGCTAGGAATTATACGATAAGACGCGTATGGCGGTATGAACCTTGTTATGCGAAATATCCTTGGATTGTGTTGCATAAATGATTTGGAGCACATAAAGCTTGCGTTATTTGCGACAAAATGAAAGAAATGAAATGTGTAGGTATTGGAAAAAAATCAGTTCCAACAAATCCATAAGATCAATAGATGACCACACTTATGAACAAGTAAGGCAAATATACTAATAAAGACAAATATAATAGTTACTAGCAGTGGCATGAGACAGGGTGATGGTAGCCAATAAACCATCCTAGGTATATATAAGTACCTACCATCCATCCTATACGTTCAAAGATGCACCTAAAGAAGCTTAGACCAGAACAGGTAATCCTAAACAAGCAAGGGTTGCTAAATATGTGACACTAAGCTACTAGAGCGTGCATCAGCAAATCCCCAATGTTTACATGGTTTTAGCAGAACCTAAGCTCTGCAGTATTAAACAGAACAAACACTCCTGTAGAGAGCTATTCCACAGTCTAGACAGCTTCGGAACTATGGCCTGTAATACCGTATCTTTATTTTAAACACAGCGGTTTTCAAAGTAAACGACCTACCCTCCCACTGAATATTTGGGGAGGCAATGGGGGGGGTGGAGTAAAATGTGAGATGAATGCAAATATTTGTTTAAAGGTAAAATACCGTGATTAAATTTAATCGGTATTTTTAACTTATAATAAAGGTTTTAATAACTCTTCTGATCGGATCCTCAAATGAACTAAAATTTAAGAGACATCAACGAATTTTTTTTTTTCTTTTTGTTTTATTTATTTCGCGTTTTTACTAACTTACTTTAAGTACTACTAATACTACTGTTAAGGGTTTAGCATACGCATGTTTTTATATTGTATGTCGTTTTGTGACAATTAAAAACATTTTTCTTTCTTTTTCTTTCTTTCAAACTCCTCAAAGTCATATTTTTTATACCAAACAACGAAAAGAAGACCAAACGTAAAAGTTTGACAGAAACTGTCTTACCCAAACTTGTGTACAGAGCGGTACAACCTCAAGGGAGGGCCTTTAAAGTCTTCGCATTACGGCTTCATAACTCGAAGAAAGTTCTGGAAGGTTTTATAGGTAAACGACAAGCAACATCTGTCGGTTACAATATCTGTAATAAGGGAGACGGGAGTATTCCGGCCACGTGGAGCAGAAACGGCGAAAATAAGTTACGTCAGATGAGACCTTATTATTAACCATTGTTTTTCGTTTTGAATATATAAAAAAAAAGATTGCCGCGAAGAGGAAAAACATTTAAGTTTAGATAATTTTTGTGTTTTTTTAAGAGGGATGCTGCTGTACCTATCAATTGTAAACACAAAGATTTCAATATGGCTAGGGATACAATCTACGATGCTATTTTAAAACATTCTTTTACAAACTGGGTCTCTCAGAAAAAACAAAACTAGCTTTTGTAGATGTATAAAAAAATGTAGGAATAAGTCCTCTAGGTTGAGTAGTGTTGTTGATTTCTTGTCTAATGTTTCCTTCAATTCAGTTATGGTTGATGGATTACTGTTTTACACCCCGACTCTTCCGACAACACCATAAGAAAAAATCTGATGATGATGATCTGAAAATGTGAGGTCTGGGCTACCCAACTTCTGAGGCGCGTTTTCATGAATGTTAGAGATCGCTTTGAAGAGTGCCAGAGCCGCGAAGGACGACATTTGAATAATGTTATTTTCATAAAGTAATATGCCCATGTCTTCAGTATATAAATAATAATAAATATTTGTTAATTTTCGTAAATACAAAAGTTAGTTTTTCCTAAGACACCCAGGATAATCTTTATAAGACGGGAAAAGGCGAGGCCAAAGAAGAAGAAGCTATAAACTTTATTATAAGAATTATGTCACCATCTATTAGATTTAGAACATTATCCAACCTAACAAGGCTAGTAAGCTTAATCAAAAGCTATGTCGATAGTGCTCTAGTATCAAGCTCGATAATTAAGGCCAGTCCTGCCTGAAATACCCTCTGGATACATCATAAGCATCCATCATAGACTGACACATAATTATATCTGACGCTGTTTACTCGGCCATCACTAGTGTATCCATTATACTAAGGAGATCGTTTGCCCAATGTAATATTAGATGAACTATAGGGACGATCTCACTCGAAAGTATGGTATGAGCTGATCTGATTATATCCATTCACAGGCTTCTCACGTATATGCAGTTCAGATTCGGACACATAAAACTTTTATTTCAGTGCTTTTCTCTGACGTCTTTTAAACTTTGCGATATTAGAAGTCTTTCTGCCAATAGGATCCTCATCGAAGACCGGAATCACGCACGCATTAGTTTTCAACCGATCGCGTTCGTAAACGTCTGGCAAACGTCGGAAGTACTCGGAAGCTATGTCACCTAGTTGAGAAGTGCTGACGGATGCGAAAGGACGTACCAACACACCTGAATACCAATGCACCCTTTCGCTTGGATAATTTGAATACCTTCGAGACGCATCCGTGCGCTTCAGTTTTCAACGAGGAAATTCTTTACAAATCGATGCTAATGGGTTGGATCTGTGTCAGAGAACCAAAGCCCTTTTGCCCTGTTTTTCTGCTTTCAAGGTAGCAGAATTCATTACCATTTCTAAGAAGCAGTGTCTCTAAAATGTTTGTAACATTATTAGATAACATTGAGCAGCAATCCATCAAAATCGACGACGTTTTTCGAAGCAGAAAACAGGTCAATTCGTGGTTTTATTCCGTTGTAGCTAACTAGTTTACGATACCGTAGGAAGCCTATGGAATCTACGAACAATCTTGCTTGTCTTTTATTCAATTTGCTATACCTACCTTGAAGTCTTATTTGTGAATCAGTTTTTTTCTCAAATAATCTCAACGCTCTTTTCTAAGAAAATTTACAAAAACAGAAAGTAGGTAATACCTACCTAAAATAGAATATGGTAAGTTGAACCTCAACATTTAGCTTCTAGAAATTTCCATTTCTCAGAGACGGCAAAAAGCTCACAAACCTAACAGTACAGTAAATTAATTGCGAAAATTCCTGTTTTACTAGTGTAACCCCGTACGAAGCATCAATATAGCGTGCTGTTCTCACAGTCTGATTCACACGCCTCGACTGTATTATGAAGATAGTTAATGGGCAACAAGCACGCGGATGTGCATTGCTAGACCACTGAACGAAGATGACATCAATGCATAACATTTGAAAAAAAAGTACATGTTTAATAGTGCAGAAAAGTTATACACAAGCAATGATTTGTCTGAACTACTCAAACAAATCATTGCTTGTGTATCACTATTGGAGAAGAAACATTTATTTTTAGAAGTGGGCTTACGTATTTTCCTTTTGATCGAATAGCATAAAACGCAATTCCAACATATTCTGGGCATAAGACTACTGCAATATTTGTCAACAATCTAAATAATTTGATGTTTGCTGTTTAGCATTAGGCAATTAGGTTTAATTAGGAGAACTTTTGGAAGATATCCACCACAATGAACATGAGAGAGATGAGATATTCACAATGTTTTTTGTCCTGTAATTATTTAAGTGGTGTACAATAAAGTATATAATAAATAAATAAATAAATAAATATCCAAAAAATTCTTCCTTTCCAAAAACTTCCAATTAAAGCCAAAAACTAGATAACTGACCATACAATCGTTGGGCATCAAAAACATTTTCTAATAAAGACTTTCTCAGTTCTGTTTACCGAAGCAAAACACTAGTTGAACAGCTTTCGACACGATATAACAAAAAGAACTGTTATCTGTAGCATTAGCAAAATTGGACAAAAACGGGAATAATACAGATACAATCTTTGGCAATAATGAACTAACATCTGGGAATCCGGCAAGGTTTTTGGAAATAAAACAGTAAAAACAAAAACAGAAATGAGTAAAGAATGAATGCTACCGCATTACACGATATCCACGGGAAGAGAAAAGCTCAATATCTTCATCCGACAGCCACCCGGAAGAAATAAACGTCAAAAGACATTTATTCGATCCCATTAAAGATAAATCATTATCGCTAATGCAACCAAGCAAAAAGAAAGTGTCATCGTTCACATAATTATATTAAAATAAATCTTTGGCCACTAACTTAACTGTTCGCATAAAAGCAACTTGATCTTAAGGATTAAATAAGAAGCCTATAGATTAAAAAGCTTGTGTACCAACAGCGGTTGATGAAATCAATTCTTATTCATGCCACGAACGTTCGGCAAAAACATCAATATCGAACGCCAAGCTTGAATCCATTCGATAGCTCAAAGACGAAGTTAAGCCTACCAAACGAGTAAAATTTAAGCAAACCCAGTTACGTAAGCAAAGAAGTCACACAGATCAATATGTCATGAGATCAGAGTAAATATTGAGAGTAAATAAAGACGAACGTGATCAATTGAAAAGCGAAATAAATCTTTCTCATTCATAATTGACGTTTATTTGCCGTTCGCATTAGATTCTGCAAGTGTAGAGAATTTTAAAATGCACGAAGTAAATACCTACAGCACTATAGATTATCTTTTGTACGCTTCAAGAAACTTAAGTAGACCGATTTTATTTTTAGAAAAAAAAAGTCTTTGTTTACCAGATTCACAAGTCACAGCTGTATAGATTTGTGTGTCACCTGTTATCAGTGTTCCATTTAACTGAGACATGACTAAATGCCGCTGACGTGACACGCCTCAAGTGATAATGCTTCTCGTCAATATTTGCACGTTTCATAAAAGTTAAGACGGACGCAAACTAACCACTCTACGGACTTTCTTCTTCCGTTTATAACAACAAAAAACACGTTTATGTAACGCCATTGCTTTCTTTGTTCAAAGATTATGATATAAATTTCAACAATAATCTGCTAAGCCTTCATGCCACGTACCGCTATTTCTAGAAGCTTGAGTTTCGCTTTAATATTGCGATGATGCTCAAACGAGATGGCAGCATCCCACAACGCAATATTCTCTCAGAACATATATCTTATAGAATGAAAATGTTAATCATATAGCAAAGTCAGTGGATCACGTAGCTGAAACCGCGGTTGTTAAGCAAACCGAACCGATGAGTCAGAGCGACTTGTTGCTCGACTTTTTGCTTGGAGAAAACAGGACCATTACTTAGATCAGAGAGCATAAGACAGCCAACATGCTGGGCACGTTGCAACATAGATTCGTTTCGCGACATGCGCCAAACATCGTGTTGATCATAGTAATACACGTCGTTAAAGACCCAATCCCGTTTTGTTCGGTGTCGAGTGTTTACGCTCTAAAAGAACTGAAATCGAAGCTATAATACTAATGTTTTAATAACATACAACCATTTAAAGAATGGGATGCGAACAACTTAATGAGAACAATGACCTCGTCCCACCTAAAATGTAGTCAGTATTTAAATATATTAGCAAGACAAGACTATATTTTTGGAAGGCATTGCAAATAGTTGCCATTTCTTGACATAGAAAGTTGCCAGCAGTCTAGAAACAATTTTCAGAATCAGACACATAAATACCACTGCATATTACTTTTGTTTTCAGGACAGCATTTAATTTCACATTCGAAAATATTAAAACAGAATGCATCACAGATAATTTGTTTTGCAAATTGCAGACGGGAGACGTCTCGTTTCGCTAGTTGTGAGAGCGGTAAACTTTAGTACTGCTAGTTATTCCCGAGTGTCGAATACGGGCGTAATAAGCTTGGACCGTGGACATCAGCATCCACAAATAAAAATAAAGCCGGACCGGATTTTATCGAAAGCTAGTCTCGCCTTGGAAGATCTCGCTTCTTAATTTATACGGTAAGTTACTGTAAGTGGTGGGCACGACTTTTTTTGGCACACGGCATTGAATGGCGTAGCCGTTGGCTATATTAGGCATCGAAGCTACAATCGATTAAGAATATTTATTAATAAAAATAATGGCGTAGATCAGATAGTGCATGGAGAAGAAAGTAGCAAAATCAGTAGAGTGTTAAACCAAAGTCAATTTTCAATTAAACTTAATCCAGGAGTAAGAAATCAGTAAGTGATTAATGTTCTTGGGACATACCAATAAGTGGCAATTGGAATGTGGGGTATATCCATATGGATTGCGCTATTTCTTATACAATTCACATTTATTATTGTTTTTTGAACAATGAATACATAAAATGTATAGCCGCACATGATCAAAACGATTGAAAATAATGAAAGTTGCGTAAGTGACGCAAAGAACAGCACAGAACACACAGATGCAGCTGAAGTGGAATTAAACTTCTGATTATTTAAATAAAAAATACGCATCGAAAGCGTAAACAGCTGAATCTAGTATTAAATCACGTAAAAAGCCTTGTTAGTCAAAGTAGGACTAAATCAACGCTTTGAAATGGTAATTCTGATACAAACGAAAATCTGGTTTGTTATTGAAACGAATTTACGAAGCGATACAATTTATTTGAATTCGCAAGAGAAATTTCTCTTGGTATCGTTCAGGCGACGTATAGATTGGATAACGGGACGGTAAAAGTCTGATTGCAATTTATTAAAAAAAAAATACATTGTCTTTATCAGCTGTCTTAACAGCTAGCTTCTTTTATGCAACACGCAATACTGTTTCCAAAACCAGAAACGCCTTAATTTGGAAACCTAGCGTTGCTTATTCAAGGTCCTAATTTCGGCAGCCTAGATTTAAAGACCAGTTCAGACTGTTCTCCGACATTGGCAAAATTTCAAACTAACACGATTTCGTTCGTCCCTGGAAAATACAAAATCAAGCCGTTATATAAGATGAACGTGCTGTATCTCCCTAAAATAAGTAGAAAACAAAATTCTGTCCCCAAAAACTACTAACTTTAACTTCTTGTGTGCAGTTTTTGGCTGGATTCCATCTTATAAGCACCGAGTCTAGGTAGACTCGGCCGGTCTGTGGCTCCTCGGATTACCAAAACCGAGGAGATTTGAAATATGTAGTTGCGACAGTATTTTGGTAAAAAAATTGGTGACGTGCTGAAAAGTTCCAATTTGAAACCCGAGTGCAGTTATAACATAACAAGATGGAAATGTTACTAAAATTTTATATATTCAACTTGCAATAAAGATACTGTAAAGTGTAAATGAATGTTGTAGATATGATAAGTATCACTGCTCCATAGCAAAACAATTAAATGTACAGTTCAAACATTTGCTCTTACGCAAGGACAACCTAGAATTGAACCATTTCAAAAGCTACAAAAATTACATTAATGAATGCCATCCTAATTTAACAATTCGCGTAAAACAGGCGGTGTAGAGCACAATGTACCTATTTAAAACAGCATTATGATTCAACACGACCCGAATCACTGTGTATATTTAGATTTTGTATGGCTGACAATTATTTAGAAGATGCAGCAGCGTTAGGTAGGTCATGTTAGCAATGTAAATTCATCTGCGAAACAAGTATGAAAATATCTTGGAAAATATTTTTTTAAGACAACTTGATTAAAAACTATCAACAACTAGGAAGATCGCTTAGATTAGAAAGGCCTTGTAATAATAGTTACAGAATGAAGAAAAAGGATGATCCACTGCTTTTGTTAGCTCTAAGTTACAGTTGAGTGCAAATTCAGGGAATCGAATGCCATAATCATCCTTATAAGGATACCACCCATTCATATAGCATGTATGGAATATAATGAGTTCATAAGAAAAGCCATAATGATGTTTAAGAGAAAGGAAACAACAAGATTTGCTACACAAAAGCTTCATTACAATATGTCTCAATCAACTACGAAGCCATTTTTAACCCGCTAGCAACACACGATATATCCATAAACATAATAATTTATGTATTAAATATTAATTCCAACCTTAGGCTGAAAATTATTGCCTATTAAACTATCTATCAAACGTAAATTACCATTAACCTGATTTCCATTAAAACGAGCAATTTTTACTTGATCTACTTCGATACTGGCATGAGGAAGTCACTATCGTACATTATACTGGCAATTCATTATAATTATTTCGATAGATATATTATTATTGGAAGCTATCATGGTATCGAGTATTTCACTTGACTTAGCATGGGAAACCTTACTATTGATCTATATTAAATTATTAAAATCTATATTAAAGGTCAGGCTATAATCCAGTGGCTATCGTTTAAGCGTATCTGCCACTTATGTCACCTGTGAAGGGTTGTCACTTGTCACTTTGACATAAATTATCTCCGCTATAATTTTTTATCGGAATAAATACCAGTTTCAGTCTTGTTTATGGCAATATATGTGTACAAAATTTATTGCAGTGGCTCAGTGTTCACTTCATTTATGGCCGATCTACACAGGATGGTTTCGGAAAAACCCATTGCTTATTAAAAATGTCTCTTATTTAAAATACTCTTCAAACCACAATATTGGTCCAGACAAATTCCATTCTATAGCTTTTGCATTACCAAGTGCACTTAAGGCCAGGAACTTCAACTAACATGTAGATAGGCACTTGATATGATTTTTCGCACCCCTTATCACTAAAGTGGGCACTTACGCAGCGTAGTACATTTACGCTAATATGTCGAGAGAGTCGAACCGAGGCGCGAGGTAATAAGAGGTGGCTTTTACGACATTCAGCTTGTATAACCTTATGGGGCTGCATGGAACGCAAAGCAGTGAGATCACAGTAACTTAGTGGTAATAAAAACCGTAAGGAGTAGTTTGCTACTTGTTAGTATATATATCTTGGTTTTATTTCCATGTTTCAATAACGTTTTCATGGATTTCGCTAATTGTCTTTTCAAGAATGCCTGACCTCAGATCTGATTCATACTCAGCTTTCTTATTCAAGTCGCATAATATATTATTTGAAGACAAACGGCATTGCAGAAAACTTAGTTGATTTCTAGGATGTTCATTGTTCAATGCTATTTGTTTTTGTTTCTTCGTCCCGTATTGTCTCGTAAACTCCCGAGCGGCTTTTGGTGCAGTTTTTACTACCTTTTACCTGTTCTTTATACGTGAACTAAATGAGTTCATTATATTCAATGCAAGCAATGTTGCCTTCGCACAATATGCAATAAATATTACCGTCAGTTTTGTTTAATGCATTCATCAAGCAACAATTAGGTTCAACGACTCGTCTATTTAAGTAACAACGCGACATCTCACTTTTGGTCGTGTTTGCTTTTTTTTCTCAGTAACCTTAAAGGCCGCGACTTGATACAAAACTGTTGATTTAATGCTCAGTTTTATGTGAATATTTATCTTCTTGAATATGCAGGAATTGATAAGGAAGATGAAAATAAACTGGCTGATAAGATATTAAAGTCAGATTCAGTATAACATACGTACATTAAGGAGGAATTCATATTAATGATGAATAATTAGTAAGTTAGGCATATCACCAATCCCAACCGTCTGCTTTAGCAGATTTCATGGAATGCTTGCCACTTAAATAACATTATACACAATATACACACATGGCCTTCACAACGTGCAAACAACTAGACTTTTAACAAATTGATAACTTCTAACTTTGCAGCTAACTGAATTGAGAAATACCTAGATATTTCAATCAACCAAGTTAAACAAGTACAAGTAAAGGCTCCTTTAAGTTAATTTTGAAGTTATTAAACAAACACAACTCGTATTCGCCAAGAAAAACATATCGACGAAGGGGGAGCAAAATATAACTTCTGCAAACTTTCTCTCGAAGAGTCGGCCGGATTGGGTCAACGATTGATCAGATCAGTAAATTAAGGATAACCGACTTGATGATCCATATAAATCAGTAATTAATGATGAATTAAAAGTTGTAACAAAGAAAGTAAACTGTACCTTATAAGTAAAGAAACAAGAAAAAAAAACACTATTCAACACAAAACACAGACACAAAGTTCGTATTTAGGTTATGGTTGTCTCGTCAGGCTACCAGGGAGGCAGAACAGCGCAGGAGGTTGAGCGCACCTGTTACCGCGACGCGAGGAGCGTTACTGGCACAAAGCGGTCCATTAGTCGCACGGCACACGTCATGCGGAAGCCGGTTCTGCTGGACACCGATGCCTTCGAAGAAAACCGCGATATAAGATGCATTCTACACTCGGCGACTACGCAAAAAATGACACACCAACCATTTAAAGATGATGAAAACATAAACATGTGGAAATAAAACGTGAATACATATTTAACAAGAGGTGCTAAATTTCGATTTTTATCAGATACATTTACTTTAAGACCAAACTTTGCTCGTCTCAGAGAACATTTATTTCGCAAAAGTAAAATACACTCGACTTACGAATAATAAAAAAAAAAAGTTGCCGTACCGAGTCGGGGATTAAAGAAAAACAGAATATATCAAGTCCTTATCAAGTAAGTCAACTGAGGGGATACATCTGTTACTGATACTCAAAGATAAAAACACTTATGCATAAATGATAAAAATGTTAATGCCATTTTATAACATGTTATTGACTTATTGCAGTGTATGAAGACAGAAGTATTATTACCGTTAATTTACGACTGATTGTTTCTTATTGCTTTTTATCTCGTTTTCTGATGTATTTCCCCTATTTGCTAATTTATGATTACAGGGTATTCGTGAGACCTGTAAAAGCAATGCCATAAAATCATGATCCTGGTTTGGCTATTAGGATACTGTTACAAATCACTTCTGCATTGCTCTATGCGGTTTCATGGAAGGCTAATATTATGGTATAGCTCTCCAATACATACGAATTGTTCTGAAGATATTTTCTAAACACCTTTATCTCAGGTCACATTCATAATACTCTTGAGAATAGCCTTCTCCGTTTTACGGTTATAACAGCATGACGTAATGGTCTAGTTTGAGCGAAAAAGTAAACCACTTTAACATGTCATGTAATGTGATAGACCTAGCGAAGCACTAGGCCATTAACTATAATATTTAGGGCTCTCTGGGATATAATAACATAAGGGAGAAAACGAGGATGGCAACACACATGGAGAAAGCGTGTTGCCAACATCTGGCCAATAAACATGTAGAAATTCATTCAACTCCAATTGATTATCATATTGGACAGGTTTTAGCTCGTGTGGGCAGTGACAATGAGAATAAATAAAAAACTCTTTCGTTTATAATCATAGCTAATCGATCAAATCCATATTTATCAAAGAGAACAAATTATCGATCAATACACGATATCTGCACTTGAAATAGATTTTTTCTGTTGATGTCATGTTTGAATTTGTTTTTAGATTGTGACATAATATTGGTGATTTTTCAATTTACTTTTGGACGATTACCAAGCTAGTCTATTTGATAGCATCTAAGTTAATTTTGACAATGACGAACATGAGGTTGCACTTACAGATTTCATTAGTATGCCTAGACAATTTGTTGACACTGAATTTAATGTATTCCAACACAGGCCAGTGTAAATGTGCTATCTCTATTCTTCAATACGTAGTCAGGTCTATAATTAACTGAACAACTTCAAATATCCTATCAAGAGACACTTGATTTAAGTGTCACCTTCCTCAGTGATTCACTCTCTAAAATGATGTTTGCACGTCATTTATCTCTGAACGAAATCCCCGCTTTAGTGTAGAAGTTGGTAACACTAACATAGACAAACTTTCTTTTCCAAAAACTAAGAAACAGCTATTTGTATTTCTGCATGATTTATTTTGTAATCACATGTAACATTATTCAGTTTATTTTTAGAGCTCGTCCCGTATTTCTAGAAATTTCTCCTTCCTATATTAGCATTGGTAGAAAACTGTGTGAAACTAGCTAAACCTCTCCGGAGGGTAGGCGACAATTTGTACTATTACGTCCAGAGGTCCCTTGAGAATTCTTACTTTCTAACAACGGGCCAACTCTGTATAAGAATGAACGGAATTATGTTAGTTTGTTGACTGTTATGTCGTGTCATTTACTACGTGGGTTAATTGCATTTTCATCTTAAATTCAAACTCTTTTACCCTTATATAAAATAGAAATAGATAGGGACCTTGAAATTTCGTGCAGTATAAAGGACATTTCGAATATTTGAGAGAACTGTCACTGCTTCTGACACGTCTGGTAAAACAGTCGTATTCTGTAAGATTTATAATAAAAATAAACCAACTAAGCACTCTTCAAAGTAATCTAAGTATAAAGAGTGCTCGAAAAGAACACTCCACATAACGATTCATTTTCGATCAAATTTTAGTCAATTTCCGAAGAGCCAATTACGTGGCCAGCTTCGCTCTTCGGGATAGCTCCGAGCCGCCGCCGTCGATTCCGAACTGTTGAATCACCACTCTAGACGAAACGATGTCGACATTTGATACCTTCAAACATTTACCCAACGTTTTATCAAACTTATATTGTATTCCTTTGAAGATCCACGTGACCTTCTAGCCCACTTTTATTGGACACAGCAATTACAGAAACATTTTTTTTTTTTGATATAACTATCCATGGACGATTCGTAGCTGTATCGTAACAATCGCTGAGAAATTTAACAGTCTAGATTGTTGAAGGCATCATGTAATGTTCGTAGCGTGCCTACTGGACACGGATCATAGAGCGCAGTTTCGAGCGATTAGTGCATAAACAGGAGACGATAAAGCAAGTTTCAACGCCCGTAAGTAGTGATACCAACCGGTTTATTAGATACTAGCTGACCCCCGCGGCTTCGCTCCCGTCAACTGGCTACCTACCTACCTCCTACCTACCTACCCTTACTACTATACGAATGTAACCTGTGAACTATTGTTTCTACCGGCGGCGACGATCTAATTAAAATTTAGAACATAAAAGCTGCTATTGTGAGTCAATCTTAAAAGATAGACATATGCTGTCGCGGACTTTTTTTTAGAACTTTTAAAGAAAAACAATTCCATCATACATTATATTTGCGTAACTTAAACCGTTTACGCAGCGCACGCAACAAAAGCTCTCAAAAAGGAATATTTTTGCCCGTTTTTGCATCATTTTTCATTTATGCTTGGCTCCTATTGGTTGTAGCGTGATGTTATATAGCCTATAACCTTCCTCGATAAATGGACTATCCGACACAAAAAGATTTTTTTCAATTCCAACCAGTAGTTCCTGAGATTAGCGCGTTCAAACAAACAAACAAACTCTTCAGCTTTATAATATTATATAGTATAGACTAGCTGTCCCACGTGGCTTCGCTCCCGTCAACTGGCTACGTATCTACCCTATCCTACCTACCCTACACCTACCCTACACCTACCCGACACCTACCCTACACCTACCTTACACCTTCCCTACACCTACCCTACACCTATCCTACACCTACCCTACACCTACCCTACACCTACCCTACACCTACCCTACACCTACCCTACACCTACCCTACCCTACACCTACCCTACACCTACCCTACACCTACCCTACACCTACCCTACACCTACCCTACACCTACCCTACACCTACCCTACACCTACCCTACACCTACCCTACACCTACCCTACACCTACCCTACACCTACCCTACACCTACCCTACACCTACCCTACACCTACCCTACACCTACCCTACACCTACCCTACACCTACCCTACACCTACCCTACACCTACCCTACACCTACCCTACACCTACCCTACACCTACCCTACACCTACCCTACACCTACCCTACACCTACCCTACACCTACCCTACACCTACCCTACACCAACCCTACACCTACCCTACACCTACCCTACACCTACCCTACACCTACCCTACACCTACCCTACACCTACCCTACACCTACCCTACACCTACCCTACACCTACCCTACACCTACCCTACACCTACCCTACATCTACCCTACACCTACCCTACACCTACCCTACACCTACCCTACACCTACCCTACACCTACCCTACACATACCCTACGCCTACCCTACACCTACCCTAAACCTACCCTACACCTACCCTACACCTACCCTACACCTACCCTACACCTACCCTACACCTACCCTACACCGACCCTACACCTACCCTACACCTACCCTACACCTACCCTACACCTACCCTACACCTACCCTACACCTACCCTACACCTACCCAACACCTACCCTACACCACACCTACCCTACACCTACCCTACACCTACCCCACACCTACCCTACACCTACCCGACACCTACCCTACACCTACCCTACACCTACCCTACACCTACCCTACACCTACCCTACACCTACCCTACACCTACCCTACACCTACCCTACACCTACCCTACACCTACCCTACACCTACCCTACACCTACCCTACACCTACCCTACACCTACCCTACACCTACCCTACACCTACCCTACACCTACCCTACACCTACCCTACACCTACCCTACACCTACCCTACACCTACCCTACACCTACCCTACACCTACCCTACACCTACCCTACACCTACCCTACACCTACCCTACACCTACCCTACACCTACCCTACACCTACCCTACACCTACCCTACACCTACCCTACACCTACCCTACCCTACCCTTACTACTATACGAATGTACCGGCGGCGGCGATCTAATTAAAATTTAGAACATAAAAGCTGCTATTGTGAGTCAATATTAAAAGATAGACATATGCTGTCGCAGACTTTTTTTTAGAACTTTTAAAGAAGAACAATTCCATTATACATTATATTTGCGTAACTTAAACCGCTTACGCAGCGCACGCAACAAAAGCTCTCAAAAAGGAATATTTTTGCCCGATTTTGCAACATTTTTCATTTATGCTCGGCTCCTATTGGTTGTAGCGTGATGTTATATAGCCTATAGCCTTCCTCGATAAATGGACTATCCAACACAAAAAGAATTTTTCAATTCCAACCAGTAGTTCCTGAGATTAGCGCGTTCAAACAAACAAACAAACAAACTCTTCAGCTTTATAATATTAGTATAGATTAGTATAGATATATGTTGTATAGAAGTATAGATGGATCGAGGCCAAAATCTACCAATAAATTCTAATCCCAAGAAGAGTGAAAACATCAGAGATAAGCGGCTACATTATTCATTCTCGTATCCGTAACTCAAGAGGCTTTTCGCAAGTGTTATCGCTAAGTGTAAGTTATCAAGCAGACATTCAATTTAATAGCAGCAAGCTAAACGCCAGGCAGTTTCTACCGTTAGCTGGAATTTCACCAATTTGTGGCGAGCGACAGTTACGCAGAGAAAAATAAATATAAATGGACAAAGTCATTTATCACGTACATTGATCTTCTCAGAGCAGTGGTGGCCCAGTGGTATCGGCCGCGACTTACAAGTTCTAGGTCGTGGGTTCGAGCCCAGGCAGGCGCTTTACTTTGTGTAAATTATTTCATCACCACGGAAACCTAGAACCAATTATTCGAAGACATGTGACATCCACCAACACGCACTGGGCCCGCGTGGTGGATAACGGCCCATTCCCTCTCACAGAGAGGAGGCCTGTGTCCCAGCAGTGGGAAAATTAATAGGCTGATGATGTTATGTGATGTGATTGATATTCTCATCTTGGCGAAACTTAAACACTGCAATATGTTTAACGTGTTTAGAAAAGCACAAATATCGAGAACAAATTAGTATCAAATAAATTCTATATTAATTCGATTTGTTTACAGGTTTATACTCTTTATACCATAAAAGTCGAATAACAAAATACAAAGGATGGGATATAATGCAAGAGGTATCTAGAGTCAGCAAGAACTAGCGATGAATTAGCATTTGGAGACAATCAATAACATTATTAACTAAGAGGCGAAGTAACAATAGATTTCATTATTGATAGATTGGCCAGAGAAAGCAGCGAGGAGAAAGATGTGGAAGGCTAAAGGAGACAATTGCCAGTTACGATTGATTGCAAAAAAAAACATTATGGATCTAACAGTGAGATCACCAATGCACAGGTAGTCAATAATAAGTCAAGGTTGTCCATTGACATGTGATATTTAACCGATTTTAACTTCATCTTTAAACCAATGATTCTATATTTAGCAGAGTATAACACGACGATAATATTTTTGTAAAAGCGTCTGGCAGTACTTGACAGTGAGACATGTTCGTATCACTTTCACCGACTGCTAGTAGCATGCTGAGTTCAAAGATCACGATAAGGCAAGGTGCCAGGTTTTATATGCCCATCACCAATCAGAAGCCAAGTAATTTGTATACCTCAAATGACTGGCAACTGGAACTCCGAGATAAGTGGTAGACACTACAGATATTATCGAGCATGTATGTTTTTATGTCGTATGCACAGAAATAAATTACGGACTAGCTGTTTTCGAACGCTTTTTCCGTTACTAGGTTTGTAGACTTATCACCGAGAAAGAATCAGGACATTTGCACCAACTTAGGCTTAGCATGTTTGCGCGAAGTGCGAGTTTCAGGGTTTTGGGGCGAGACAAATATTTGTGTGACATTCAAATTCAGACTGAAGGATAATCAAATAAAGCTAGAGGGGTTTTTAGACAGAACGACAAATTGAAGCCATCTGATAGACGATCTTTAAAAGCTTTTTCTGAGATATTTTGCTTCCTAGATCATTTATCAATAGGTAATGATGCAATTGCCATGACAAACAAACCGCACATGATTTCTCCAGCTCAAAATTTAAGACGACGACTAACCTCAACGACCTTGAGGGAACAAAACGCGCACTCGTTTCACACCCGCGCGACCCAAAATTTAGTAGTTTTTTGTAATTTCCTTATTATTCTATGACTTTAAAAAAAAACCTCAGATCAAAATGTAGATAATTAAATTGTCTTTGAGATGGTGTCTATTTCATTAAAATACGCTCAGCGGTTTTGGTGTGATTTTCGTGTTTTTGTCCGTTTTAGACATAACTTTACAAATTATTTACACTATGTCATACGAATAAAACTCAAAATTTGCTCAGATCAAATTATTAAGAAAATAGTCTAATATAACATACATTTAAAAAAAAAATTAAGACTAGCCATTTAGACGTGATTCTCATTTTAAAATCAGCTACTCAAGGGAATCGGCGCTTTAAGAAAACGCAACGTTCGAACGGAAACAGCTATTATTGCCTACATGTTGTGAGTTTACGGTCTGTCGATCATTGCGATCGTTGCACTGACCAGTACAACACTGCATGCATAGCGATATACCTATCTATCGGCTATTACGTTAGCCAATTAAAGTTTTGATTGTGAATCACTGAGGTGTAATTACAGAAGGCTTATGATGTTGTATTGACTTAATTGAATGTGTTCTGATTTTGGGCCAGTATTGTTGCATGATCTGAAAGTTTGGCCGTGGGCGCAAGGCAAAACATATTACAGTGTGATCATCTATACTATATATCTATACTATACTATATAATATTATAAAGCTAAAGAGTATTGTTTGTTTGTTTGAACGCGCTAATCTTAGGAACTACTGTTTGGAATTGAAAAATTCTTTTTGTGTTAGATAGTCCATTTATCGAGGAAGGTTATAGGCTATATAACATCACACTACGACCGATAGGAGCGGCATATAAATGAAAAATGTTGCAAAAACGAGAAAAATATTCCTTTTTGAGAGCTTCCGTTGCGTAAACGGTTTAAGTTACGCAACAATCATGTATGTAGGGTAGGTAGGGTAGATGGGTAGGTAGGTAGCCAGTTGACGGGAGCGAAGCCGCGTGGGACAGCTAGTTATTGAATATATGGGTTCATGGATGCGTAATAACCAATTATTTCAACATATTGCCCAACTGTGGTGCTCTAATTTACATAAACAGTAAACGCACAATTAAAATGCAACCGCGTTAGTGGAATTCCTTGCTGGCAAATAAATCAGCCCGATTTTAATCTACTATTTTTAGTACTTGAGTTTTTATCTCACTGCAAGAAGCAATAAGGAAGCCAGCCGCTCGCATTCTGCGTCGCGAAAAAATACAAAAGGAAATTAATGAAGCTAGAACTGGCACGTAATGTCTCTTGCTCTGGCAAAGTTGCGACAGACGTTCGAAGTTGGCTCTAATTCGACAAATTATAGTTGGATGTCCCTTTTATCCGCAAAGTGCTCAGTTAGCTAAACGGCACTGACATTTCATTGTCCGGAGAGCCTGGCCTGTAAGACTAAACTTAGATGAAATCAGTTTCTGTGACGTTTTTAGAACAAAAGCTAACGATAGCCGGTCTTAATGCCTGTTATAAAAGACGTCAGTGACAATCGAAATAGAATCTAGGCATTTCTTTGTGTATGACATTATCAGCCGAGTGCTAATTTGGACTGGGCGATACGAGATATTTTCGGACAAATAAAACGCAGTTAAGCAATTATAATTAGAACAGCAATTTCTAAAACCATTTTTTCCTTTCTAAGCCGTTCGGGACACAAGGCCTCATCAGAAACTCCCTTAAAATTTGGCTAATAAATGACAAAACTTCGACGAAACCATCCAAAGTAGGCACATTACAAGTAAATTGCTTTTAAAGAAAATATCCTGAACAGTCACAAAGGCCTTTAATTGGTCAACTCGGGACTGGCGAGTGGCGGTCCTGTGGTTGCAAAAACCAGTTTTGGAGGGACTTAAAGTAAGGCGAAAAAATCCTTCTCAAAGAGAATAAATCCGACATGACTAAGCTGTGCTTTCAAAAGCAAACGACTTAAAAAAATGCCATTACTGACGAACAATGGAAACTATAATTTACTTATTTACCCAGACGGCTGATGACTGCATCAGTCGTCTTAACATGAACCCATATCAATACCATCCTTATTTATTACATTAGTATGATGTTATTAAAAACACCGATATTCTGGTGGAACAGCTAATGTAGCTGCATTACAACGGTTTCTTCGCCAAGGAGGCGTTCTCTCGTAACGGTCGCATGCATCCGAGTGTACATAGTCATCGTTGGAACATAACTGATGATAAGATAAGGCTTTGTGTTAATCTATCTTGACAACCTCATCTATATAGAGAAGATGCAAATTATGTGTGCTATAGTACATTCTTTTGACTGATGTTTTAACGTCTGGGCCGAACAGCTTGACGAGTTCAGTGCACTTAATAACTCGGGCCAATTTCACCAAAACTGATAGCGATCAGTACAGCTTAACCGCGTTTAAGACCTGCCATGTCTTTATTGTTGTGAAGTATTAACACTGACAACTCTTGAACGCGATTTTATTCAGTATAATTTAGTGAAATTAGCCCCGAATACTTTTATTGCCAGTCATATTTTTATTTGTGCATTCTTTTGACTGATTTTATACGCGCCTGGGCCAAAAAGTTTGAGGAGTTCAGTGCACTTAATAATTTGGGTCTATTTCACCGAATCTGATCGTGATCGCACAGCTAAACAGAGTTTAAGACCAGTTAGTGCCATAATTGTTTTTTGAATATTGACACTGACAGCTCTTGAACGCGGTTTTATATTCTGAAAACCAGCGCTGGGTGTCTGACGACCAGCAAATGCTATAAACCTTTTTGGCCACGCTCAGGACAATGTCTTTTTACTTTTTTTAGGGTTCCGTACCCAAAGGGTAAAAACGGGACCCTATTACTAAGACTCCGCGATCCGTCTGTCTGTCCGTCTGTCACCAGGCTGTATTTCATTAACCGTGATAGTTAGACAGCCTAAATTTTCACAGATGGTGTATTTCTGTTGCAGCTATAACAACAGATACTAAAAACAGAATAAAATAAATATTTAAGTGGGGCTCCCATACAACAAACGTGTTTTTTTTGCTGTTTTATGCGATAATGGTACGAAACCCTTCGTGCGCGAGTCCGACTCGCACTTGGCCGGTTTTTTTTTTACTATACTTTACTGTGTTTGTTGCTTTGTTGTATCTGTGTCGAATTCGGTTTTCTATTGCTAATTTCACCAATTCAATTGAAATTTAATTGGTGAAATTAGCGCTAAATATCTCAGAAAAGATTTATTGCCAGTAATATTTATATTTCTTGTTCAGGTAGGTAGTATACCGGTACCACAATTTTCCTACGGAATGACGAAGCTAAAGCCTCAGTAATAAAACAACAGAATGTGCTTGGGCTGTCAGGAATTCCTGCGGTTTGTGGTTATTCTTTAATTGTATTTTTTTATTGCGTGTTTTTATGACGTCATCATCATCAACTACCATAACCAAATGCATTATGTTGGTAGATATTATGTTGTGTTGATCTAACCCCTGGTTTCTTCTGGATAGAAATTAGCGACGATTTACCGACAAATTCAACTCAAGTACAATTATTTATGTGATTGGCTGGCAAAAATTCGTTCAACCAACCTCAGCAGCTAATGATTTGACAATTTGCCACATTAATTTTGCGATATTTTTCCTTCTAGAAACTGACCCTTAAAATAAACTCTAGTTTTTCGTCCAAGTGGGTCTCTAATCTAAGGCCCAGTTTTTTAATCCGTAGTTAACTCAACCAATGGTTTAATATACTAACCTCTCCAACTTATTTGGCCATTTGTAAGGCTAACAACTACGACTACAGCGCGTGCTTACAGAACTGGGCCTAAACCCACATGCATGAAAATCTTAACCCGAGGTTAAATTGACAATATTGTATGACATATTGTCAAATTAACCTCGTGTTAAAAACCAACTCTGAGTTAAGTTTTTCGTGCAAATGGGCCTTAGCTTTTTAAATTAACCTATGAAATAGTAGGTACGTACCGGAACATAACCTACCTTTAAAATATTCAATTTCCTTCACTATCACAAAGACAACGTTAGTAAAAACCTAACAAGGCCAGTTATAGGTCAAGTTCAATAAACAATTAGCATTTTTACAAGCAAGTCAGCATGAAACGAACAGATTTTTATCCTCAAGACTCCAAAATAAAAGTACAATTTAAAACTCTCCATTTTCTAAATTACCGCACGTCTTTTGTTTTATTACGAGTACTTATTATTACGGAAGGAAGAAAATCTCATCTTGCATGAATTTTCGTCGGTATTTATAACACAACAATACAACTTTTATCTCGGATTATGTTTATGGTGAAATCTTTTATTTTTAATTGTGTATGTATTGTTATTTTCATATTTAACGATGTTTATTGTTGTTATTTTGTCTTAGACAGATTCTTTGACCAATTATATTATTAATTGGCACAACAAATTAGATAGTTAAGAAAATTGTGTTTAAGCATTTTTGTAAACAACAAAATAATTATTGATACAACAGCCGAGTTAATTAGATAAGAAATCGAGTACACATATTTGGTATTCCAGGAAATTCACTAATAAGCAAATGAGATAGCAATTCATAAATCATTGAGGTCTTATCAAGAATTAATTTCTATTTTTAAAGCTTTACAATTATTAAAAATACCCACCCTATATTTACGCCGAAATGACATCACTGTAGATTATTATATGCATGAATAAATTTTTGTTTTTTACTTCGCCAGAGATAACAGCATATGGATTTTTGTATTAAAGAAACCCAGATACCAAAAATGTTTTTTTTTTCTATAGGCTCGTGGCTAAATAATAACAGCCGCACTGGTCGATCATCAAGGTTAAGCAACGCTTGACGAGGTCGGTCCGTGGATGGGTGATCATTTCAACATACCGAGTTTTCTCCGTGCCTCGGCAAGCACGTTAAGCCGTTGGTCCCGGCTGTCATTTGAAGATCTTTGACAGCCGTTATGGGTAGTCAGAAGCTTGAGATCTGACACCAGTCTTGCCAAGGGGTACCGTGTTACCCAGTTACTGGGTTGTGGAGGTCACATAGGCAGTCGCGTCATGTAAAATACTGGTACCCAGCCGAATCCGGTAAGACTGGAAGCCGACCCCAATATAGTTGGGAAAAGGCTAGGCAGATTGAATATAGGCTCGCGCTTGACCACTATCTCACCTGTAAGCGATGATGTGGTCGACGGTGAAGCACGCTTGCCTAGAAGTAACCTATTCACTCTTGACTTCAAAGACCCCTCACCTATTACCTCTTACCCCCAATCATGAATAACTGACATTTCTTTGAGGTTTTTCTGTTGTTAGTTGAAGTGCACACATAACTCTTCCTCATTATTACTATATACATATCTCCCAGCCTACACTTTCTTAGCTATGGTTGAGTTGTCTCCCAGTCTAACTGAGTGCTTGCCCTACTAGCAACGATCCCGTGGAGGTGGTTAAGTATATGCCCAAAAAAAAACTGAATTACTGTCATGCCAACGACACTAAGATGTCCGGGGACATCTGAAAACCACACCACACTACATAACACATAACGGTGACTTAAAATTAGGTTCAGGTGCCCCAGAAAGAAGATTGTTTTTTGTCAGAGTACCGCCTGTAAGTCCTTTGAACCATCTTACTTACAATAATGCATTATCTGTATTGATAGTCTAGAAAACAGATCCAATAGAATGAATGATAAGATTAGCCGCTTATCAATCATGAGGGTGATCTCGAGTATTTCTTATGAAGTCAGAGACCTTTTTCCTTCTACAGAAGAGGCAGACAATGACAGATTAGGTACATTCTATCATAAGTTTATCGTTCACTTGAATTCTTTGGTAAATAAAATAACGAGGATTTTGTGATGGACTTAGGACAGTTTGATATTGTTAGGGTTCCGTACCCAAAGGGTAAAAATGGGACCCTATTACTAAGACGCCGCGGTCCATATGTCTGTCACCAGGCTGTATCTCATGAACCGTAATAGCTAGACAGCTGAAATGTTCACAGATGATGTAATTCTATTGCCGCTATAACAACAAATTCTAAAAATAGAATATAATAAATATTTTAGTGGGGCTCCCATACAACAACCTTTTATTTTTTTGCCGTTTTTTGCAATAATGGTACGGAACCCTTCGTGCGCGAGTCCGATTCGCACTTGTTTATTACTTATTTTTATTTCATCATCATCATTTCAGCCGAGAGAAGTCTACTGCTGGACATAGGCCTCCTCCAAGCTTATCCACACTGATCGTTGCTGTGCGTTTCGCATCCACCGGACTCCCGCAGTTTTGACGAGGTCGTCGTTCCACCTATAGGGAGGTCTTCCAACACTGCGTCTTCCGGCACGCGATCGCCACTCCAGAACGTTTCGGAGTGGAGTGCTCCAGATTTTTATTATTATTTCGACAGTTCGTAACAGAATAGAACAGTCTGTTGTTGGACACAAATCATGATCATATGCTACAATTTTTTTTTCCTTAAAGAGGAATTTGCTGATAAAGACTGCCTTGTAGGTCTATTGGGTGCAAGTACTACTGCTGAGCACTCCTGGATTCGATTCCCGGTTTAGGCAAAGCGGTTATTGGGTTTTTCTATCTGGAATTTTCCATTAGCTGCCCGGAGTCTGGATTTGTGCCCGATTGAAGGCTAATAACTACGAATAAGCTCTATTTTGGCTGGTAATGTTGTACAACATACCTATTGATCTTAAGGCCGGACCCTGACCAAAAAATCTTGAGCATTCCTAGTGGCCTAGCGGCACACTGGTGGCGCATGAATTACATTAGTGAATACGCCCAGATTTTAGAATAAAATCTTTATAAAATCGAACATTGGACAATTGAAAAAAAAAGTTACAAAATGTTCGTTATCAAATTATCTATCCATTAGTGTTAGTACAAAAATTAATTAAAGAACACTTTACGAGGAGATGCATGCTATCAATCATTATTTGTCACTTTTATGGTTTTGTTGGAAGGAGATTAGTCAAACATATACTTCTTTAAAAAAAAAAGTATACTACCATTTTATTATGAATCAATATTATGTAATAATAATATAATCAATCTCTCGCCGACTGATCGACACTGTGCGTGAGCAGAGGGCTGGCTCTTTCTATGTGCAAAGAATCAGCATTGCCATTCAATGTGGCAATGCTGCCAGTCTTCTGGGCACGTTGCCGGATGACAGCGATGTGGAGGAGTACTTCGACGCCTAAGTGTACCTTTCTTTTGTATATAGTGTAAGTATGTAGTTAGTTTAAGTATAATTTTGTATAGTTTACTTTTGTTTAGTGTTTTAGTATGTACATATTATGTAGAAATTTAATGTATTTTTATTCATTGATATTTCTTTTTAAATAACGAGTAGATAGCTCTTAAAAACTGCACAAAAACGGCTTGCACAGCATTTTGCTCGGGGACGCGCCTTAAAATAACTTGAAACATTCATATAGAACCTTGTAAGTATATTAAATGGAATGTCTGGAAAGTTTGGGACCGAACCCAACTCACTTAGCAGTCATACATGCCAAACTAGATAAAAGTTATTGTCTGGGTGAGCATATTTGTTTTCAACTAGAAAAGTACGAATAATGGTCACAAAATTTGAATATAATTAAACATTGCACATTTTATGTTGTATCTACACGAGTTCATAAAGTAGATACATAATGAGTTAATTTTAAGGTACATATGTGGTAGGCCGTTGTCAAGTTGAAAATTGAAGTCACGATTCTAAGCAGTGATTAGGAAGAGAAGTAGAAACACAGTTTGAGTTTGCTTGCTATGTTTTCTGTTTACTCAATAATTGATTAATAATTGTTATTTATAATTAAGATGGTTCAATTAATAGTGAAGTTTAACCTCTGTATCTTATTTACCAGTGGCAAAACAAATGTATTTCATGTTGTAGGTACACAAAATAAGTCCTATTATGGCTAATGAAAAAAGATATACCAACATAGTTGCCAGCCAACCACAATTCAGGAAAGGACACAAGGATTTCCTTGAACCAAAGCTTGTGCAACAGGATCTCCATACTGGAGCAGTCAATTTTGTGCTAAATATAGACACAGGGTCCCGTGTCCAAAGTAGTGGCGGTCAAGATTTATCATTTCCTCACTCCAACCAATCACAGCTAACCTTGTTGATTGTGTCATTTGTCATTTAAATTTGTTTGTTTTTTCACATTGTTAGGTTTATATCTAACTAATAATGGCATTTTATTTGACACTTGTTATTAATTATTATATTACATGGGCTATGTGCCTATGTTTTACTTTATTTATAAATTTATTTAGATGGAAGAATTGGGTACTGAGTGGGTATAATTTTAATTGAAACTTGATGTTTCTCTTTGCCTATTCTTATCCCATTATTTAAAAATGGTGAAGGAAAACATTGTGAGGAAACCGACAAATTCTAGGAACAAAAATTCAAAGACATGTGACATCCACCAAACCCGGCGGATCGGTTTGGGCCCGCGTGGTGGATTACGGCTCATCCCACAGTGGAGGCATGTGTCCCAGCAGTGGAAACATTAATAAGCTGATGATGAAATTTTTAAACACTATGCAAAAGTAAAAATTAGTTCTGCACAAAGATGGACTTGATGTCTTTCTTTTAGTTTCATTATTACAAACGGTATATTGTTTTCATATATGTGACTGACAATTAATTACCTAATTATCGATTTTACAAGCACTTCCTGGCAACCTATAAAGCTAAATGTCTGTTTCCCTATAGCTACAATCTAGAGGTCTCTAAGTCAAAAGTGAATGGGTTTGTTCCAGGCAAGCTTGCTCCACCGTCAACCACATCATCACTTACCATTAGGTGAGATAGTGGTCATGCACAGGCCTATCTATATCTATACTAATACCTATTATAAAAAGGAAAGATTTTTTTGTTTGTTTGTTTGTACCAAATAGGCTTCGAAACTACTGGACCGATTTAAAAAATTCTTTCCCCAATAGAAAGCTACATTATTCCTGAGTGACATGGGCTATTTTTTCATCCCGAAAACGGGTCCTATGGGGTGGTCCACGGGAGCGAAGCGGCGGGGAACAGCTAGTAGATTATATAGAAACTTGGCACACTTATCTAACTTTGGAAACATTCAAATCATATGGTAGGTACTATGAAGCTGATCTTATGATGAAGCCGCAAGGTGGCCATAGCAACTCAACTAGCCAAGATAGCGTTCATGTATATAGGCTCATTGGATATGTATTAACAAGCAATATTAGACAGGTGGGTTCGAACCCAGACAGGCGCTTTACTTTGTGTAAATTATCTCATCACCACTGTTCTCAAAAACGGTGAAGGAAAACATCGTGAAGGAAACTGGCACGTCCTAGAATAAAAAATTTCAAGATGTGACATCCACCAACCCGCACTAGGCCCGTGTAGTGGATTATGGTCCATTGCCTCTCATAGAGAGGAGGCCTGTGCCCCAGCAGTGGGAACATTAATAGGCTGATGATGTGATGTGTTGTATTAGATTTTGTAATTTTTTGTTCATTTAAAGCTTCTTTAAAAATATATTTTTTTGTATTATTATTTAATTATGAGATTTCACAAAATATGTTGTTTAAAGTATGTACATATTTGTAATTATATACAGGTAGGTAGGCAGGACTAGATTAATGCATGCATTATTGGTTTTTGTGATGGATGGCATGTTATAACTTCAACAACCACACAGCCACTGGGGGCTGATGATGATGAACCTGATGTTGATGTGGTTTATCTTATAGAATAATTCATTGACATCTCATTACATTGATGTAAATAGAGATCACTTAATACTATCCAAGTAACCTAAGATAAAAAGTTACTACCTACTTTATTTTGATTATCTACTTGCTTAAGGATAAATACCTAACATGATAAACCACCAAAATATTTCACAAATTTATTATGAAATTCCTTGGGGATAGAATATTTGCCACCATTACCTACAAACTTTGCTGAACAGTTACTCGAGTGTAATAACAATAAACAACTCATACAGAATGAGTAATCACAACTTGCAAATGAATGAAACACATACAAAATTCTTGACAAAACTAACCGAAACGGAAAGATTTTGTATCACGATAACGTCGTGGAATTCCAAGTGTCGCCAATATCATAATAATAAAACAAAACGAGTAAAGATAACACGACGGAACCGTTGGATAACAGAAGAAAACATTAGAGAAAACAGCTAAACTTCACTGGAAAAAATCAATTACACCAACAACATGAGCTAAGTTAACCTCTAGAAGAGTGTATGTGATAGTTTTTATACAAAACAATATAAATATTAAGACCGTTACCTTTTAAAACAATCACAGTGCGGACACAGGTCAACAGGAACAATGTAGGCTGCCGTACAACGTTCGTACGAATTTACACGTGCAACGGCACCATATAACAAGAGTAAAACACTAAAGACTAAAATTTCGCAATAGCTTAATTCCACAAACTAGTTATAACAACTTTAATCAAAAATAATAAAAGGCTTTTTTGCAAAATAATATTCACAACACGCATACGATACACTCTTGCGAAAAATCTGACATTAGTGACAGTTGGATTGGATTGGCTTTTTTTCTTTCCGCCTTGAGTCTACGAAACCGGTTACGCACAGACAGATGCTGAATTTTTAAATTCATATGTTGAAAATATTCAAATATTTGTTTATTTCAAGTAAACTGTATGTGTTGGGTCTATAAATTATTTAAGCCTGTCACATCAGTAAAAACAGATGATTTACATTATTTTCAGTACTGCGCCGGAGACGCCATCTATGGTGGTAGACTGGCAAATGATAATCGAAAGTTTCGTACTGCGCCATCTATTATCATTTGGTGAAACTTAGATGGCAAAAAAATGTAAATAGCGACATTTACATTTTTTTGACATCTGAGCTTCATTTTTGCTGTTTGTGTATATAAAATAGATGGCGCTTGTAAGTTGAATTTATTTATATTAAGCTGGTATACTTGTAATAACTTGTATGATGTAAATTGATTTAGTAAGGGTAGTGGGTAGCTAAATTGGTGTAACTACTAGACGTTTCAAAATACAAACTCGACGTGCATTAAAGCACAAGTAACAGCCGTAAATTATGTCATTAAGAAGACTCTAATCAGACTCTATATAATCTATCTCTCTGCCATTCATCCAGGACCCCAACTGGGGTAGCCCTCAGCGTTGTCGCTTAGTTTTAGAAATTTGTGCCCAGCTGGAGGCTATATAGCTTAGTCTCCACAGGGAAAGTCCGGTTAAGTAGTTGTCAGTCACTTTGACCGAACTACGAGACGCCCCGCAGAAAAAAAAAAAAAAAAAAAAAAAAAAAAACATCCAGGTCCGTTCAGCCGTTATAGCGTGATTGAGTAACAAAGATACATCCATCCATCTAAACTTTCGCATTTATAATAATTATAATATTTAGAAGTTAGAAGGATCATACAGCAAACACCAGTCAGCCAGCTAAGCTTGGAGATTTTTAATCATTCTTCAACTCCAACGACTTTTTGTTTGCCTTGCGGATAGTTTTGGGATCTTTTATTACTTTCCAAGCTATAATTGGTATGTTGCGAATATGTTGGTTCGTAGATTTGCGAATTGCTCAAATCAGGTTAAGATAACGTTGTGCCACAACTTTTATTAGCAGCATGGACAGCATATTATTAGCAAAAAAACCTCAGCGCCTTGCGCGTCCAATACAACAACGCGTTTCGGAAGCTATTGCAGCTTCCACGTCTCTGCAGCGCATCTAGTATGTTCTTTGAGGCTCGTACGGATGCGTTTGCGGCCATTCTATGGAAAAATGTTACCTCCTTTTTGCGCAGAGTGCGTGCTAGCAGCAATGGTATCCTGGCGGTTATTATCGATAAGTTTGCCTGCCCTATTCTTAAGGTTACACTAGCCGACGACACTAACTATTTTGTGCGCGAGGTTTAAATGCATTTTATATCAACCGACAACACGTTCGGAAGAGATAGATGCTGTGATGAGCAGTAGGAAGCGAGTTCGCGTACGAATAAACACTTTTTCATAGCGAAATGGATAATGATTTAGGACGAAACCGAGTGTGCGAAATTTTATAAACAGGCCTTTGGGAGTCTGGATATCATGAAAAGTGACTAAACGTATCTGTTCAAAATAAAATTATTTGCAGAACTACTAATCTATACCTATATGGAGGCCGTTTTGCAATTTTCCGTCTTCTTATGGTATTTATTTGCGCCCAAAAATGTTTTAAAATTTGTGTCTAAATGTGGAACTTTCACACTCATAACTTTCAAATGTATATTTTTTATTATTTTTGGTGCCATACAGGGCTAGATAGTGATGAGACAAATTGATATCATTTTTTATTTTGAACGTACATCGTCAAACAGCGGAGTAATCCCTAGACTACGTTTGTATGAAAGAATTATCGACTAATGTACACTTAATCATTAGATTGGCTGACAAAGAAGGGACACAGGTAGAGTTAAGAATTTTAATTTATCTTATTGAAATTTGTTATGATTTTATTATGTTTTCTTGTGACATTTTTGATTTTATTATTTACTAGCTTTCCGCCCGCAGCTTCGCCTGCGTGGACTACACGATTTCGGCTGTTTCGTTTATTGCAGTTCTGGCGGGATATTGCAAATTATTATTCAAACATAGCTTTCCGCCCGCTTCTTTGCTTGCGTAGACTACAAAATTTTATTTAATCGAATTATAAAAGTTAACGTAAATTGATACCTACAAAATGAGTAGAAACTGAACTGCAGTCGTGTTCTAATAGCTTGAGCGTTGGTCTTTCATTTTAGAGGTCGCGTGGGATCGATTTCCACGGAAAGATACAAATAATGAAAGACCACTCAGCTTTCAATTTCTGAATCCTACTACCGACACGATAAAAAATTAATACAGGGTGGCGCAAAAGTTATCACCCGATGTTCTTTGGCTGTAATTTTTTTAATGAAATACTTTGTTTCTGCTTTTGGATAATGTTTATATAGTGTCTTAATTTATTTTCCCATTTAGTCGAGAAAATGATATGACCGCGCCGTCACCAGAATCGATAAACATTCGGGCCCGATTTATGGCATTTTCCATCACTCTAACCAGAACTTCCGGCGAATATTATTTTTGAGGGCTTCAAGAGTCTGAGACTTGTTGACATAGACTCTTGACTTTAAAAAAACCACTGAAAGAAGCCTGGAACAGTTAAATCAGGCGATCTTATCGGTCAGAGCAATGCAGCCCTCAGAATTTCAGTTGTGGCTCGTGCAGTATGTTCTCCAGTTAATTTTTTTTATTTTATTTTATAGGCTCGCGTTAGACAACTATCTCACCTGATGGTGGTAATAATAACCTCTATACTTAATAATATATTTATTCCTTTTAAGGATAGAGAAAGACGTTGATCATGGCTCTGGAACCTCGTCGACCACAGTAGTCATTTGGCGGCCCGATGACGCTTCCAGCGTAAACAACACACCATTTTTATTTGCCTATGGCGGGGATATGCTCATGCAAACTGCACTATCACGGGGAGATAGCGCAGTTATGTGGGACTCGAACCCACTAAAACTCCACGGTGTCCTCCTGTGCCGCTTACGGCGGGGATACGGGCACGCGTTAGTACTCATGCATGAAAAACAACACCTCATGCAGTAACTTTGAGCGGGTGTAATGACTCTTCCTGGATTATATGCGGATTTTCTGTGCCACAGAGATGATAAGTTTGCTAATTCACACTATTTACAGAGCTTGCCCATGCTGATTTTTGATGAAAAGCGCTTGGAGGTTACCAGCTATATTTTGCTTACTTCACAATGTCGAAGCAGAATTGTTAAAGAAACAATCATAGCATCTTCCGATAGAGTGATGAGTTTTGCGCCATTCTGTAGAGTCTAGATATGGGTAGGTACTCCAATTAATTTACGCTAAATAAGTCGTCATCAGGAAGTTAGAATTTTATCAAGCACTTCTTTGTATACAACATTGGTGGTTTTTTCTGTCTAGTGCCAAAATTACCAGGCTGCTAGTATTGGCTCTGGAACAGGCAACGTAGAATTGCCCGTGTAAGATGCAATCTTGCCTTAAATCTATGCCTGCCACCCTTAATGACTGACCATGAGATTTATATAAGGTCATTGCAAAGCAGACCAATCTTTTAAATTCAAAGACATAGTCAGAGGGTATCAGTGGTATTTGAGTTATGAAAACTGATTCCCCTCGAGCACACGCCATGCTATTCTCTAAGAGACAGTTTCTTGGCTGTGCTCGTTGACGAGCTCGTCTTCGAGACAGTCTCGAGATCGACCGATCGTGCAGCGCTGATTCAAACGGTATTCTCTAGCGCGGTTATGGTCGTCGACGAACTCTAAGGCTGACATCTCGTGTCACAATTTCGTAGACGAATTAGGGCTTGAAACAAATTCTTTAAATTACAATCGATAAATCTCGACTGAGAGTTTTATAGGCTTAAAATGTATAGTATAGGTCTATTTTTAAGCATTTTAATTAATAGAGTGAAACTACAAACGATTTTATAGTTATAAGAGTTTAACTAAAGTATTTTTATTATTGCATCTTAAGGCTGAATGACAATTTCTTTGCCTATTTCGTAAGTAAAAGCAACGCGCTGTGACGCTGCCACAACACGCAAAAAAGCAACCGACTCTTTTTGTTTGATAATTTGTTGTTTGTTTTTATTTAAAACTATTTACAAGTTTTTACACTGGTACTGAATCCGGTAAGACTAGAAGCCGACCCCAATATAGTTGGGAAAAGGCTAGGTAGATCATGATGATGATTTACAAATTTAAAAAAAATTAAGTGCTTTTACAGCTATTGGTTTTAACATAGTTGTGTGACTGTGTGAAAAGGTACTGTGACAATGTGACAATATTATTATTGTCCAAGAAAGTGAAGTCAAGTATAGTATGTTTATCTTTAGATAAAATATAATAGTACTGCGTTGAATTAAATTTTCAGGATGTAAAACCAGGGCTATCTTGGCGTAAGAACAATATTACGATGGAAAACCAGCCGAACACAAAACAAGTGATGAAGTTTTTTAGAAAAGTCTTACTAGGTATGTTATAATTTGTTTACCAATTTATTATACAAGAATGTATTTTTCTGACGTAGCAAATCATACACTGACAAATGTCACAACCATAGAGGCAGGTATATATCACCCTGCCCTGGGATGCGATTAGGGCGGCACTAGTACATCATAGAGTGCCCCCTTATCTGCAGTGCATTGTCGGGGCTTACCTACGCGACCGGCACATTCGATATCTGGGTCGGGATGGTAGCGTACATCGGAGGGAGATTACGTGTGGGGTTCCGCAGGGGTCGGTTTTAGGCCCTCCCCTGTGGGATCTCGCATATGATGCGGTCCTGCGTGTTGACCTCCCCGTCGGCGTTAATATTGTTTGTTACGCAGATGATACACTGGTGCTGGCCGGCGGGGACACTTTCAACGAGACCATCCAGCTTGCCGAGCTTGGAGTGGCAAAAGTCGTGGCGTCGATCCGCGAGCTGGGTTTGGAGATAGCGCCTCATAAAACTGAGGCGCTATGGTTCCATAAACTGCCGAGAGGCAGAGAACCGCCCAGCTCGTTAGTGACAGTTGGAGATGCACAAGTCCAGGTAGGTCGATACATTAAGTATCTTGGCCTAACCCTGGACGGTCGGTGGGGCTTCGAAGAGCACTTCGAGCGCCTGGTCCCCCGCGTTGAAAAGGCAGTGAGTGCTTTGCATAGACTGCTGCCCAACCTCAGGGGACCACGGGAAGAAGTTCGCCGCCTATACGCGGGTGTCGTGCGATCGATGGTCCTTTATGGGGCGCCTGTTTGGTCAAGCAGACTATCAGGCGTCCGACGCTGCAGGACCAAAATTAATAGCCTGCAGCGGAGAATGGCCATTCGTATCGCACGAGGTTACCGGACGGTATCATTTGAGGCGGCAACTCTCCTGGCACGCTTTCCTCCGCTAGACATTCTGGCGGACATGGACGCGAGGGTTTATAACCGAATCCGCGAAATCCGCCAAAATGGTGATAGCGTGCCAGGAATCGCTTTAGTAAGACTGAGGCGGCAGGAACGGCGACACGCGCTCGAGCGGTGGCGCGAGCGGCTACAGCAGCCGCAATTTTCGCGCAAGCGTGTTGTCGAAGCCGTCTTGCCCCACTTCGAAGCCTGGCTGAAGAGAGAGGAGCGCATCTCCTACAGGCTCACTCAGGTACTCACCGGGCACGGTTGCTTCGGTGAGTACCTTAATAGGATTGGGCGAGAGGCCACGGCTAATTGCCACCACTGCGGAGGCGACCTTGACTCAGCCCAGCACACGCTCGAGGAGTGCCCTGCGTGGGCCTCTGAGCGGCAGGTCTTGGTTGCTAGAATCGGGCGAGACCTGTCTTTGCCAGCAGTGGTGAGGGCCATGCTGGCAGAGACAGAAAACTGGAGGCAAATGGCTTCCTTCTGTGAGACCGTGATGGTCCAGAAGGAGGCCGCCGAGCGAGATCGCGAGAGGGTCGATCCCACTCGCAGAAGAAGGCGTCGGGGAGGCAACCGCCCCGATGCCTAAAACGGTGAAACCCCGCCTGCATTATAAGCAAGTGGGACTCTGGGGTCACGGGCGCTTAGATTGGGGACTCTGTCCGTCCACCAAGTGACTCCAGGAAATAGGTGGCACAGTGATCACGTGCTGCCGTGCACAGCAAGGCTCAAGGGAGGCGCTCTTTCAGTCTCCCAGGGATGTGCCCTAACAGGCGATGCACAGAGGGGGTCCCGGGGTGGTCTTTTAAGAGGTTACGGGGCCCCTTCTACGTGCTGATGGTGATCACCGGGGTGGTTTTAGTGAGGTAAAAATCCCACACTCCCTGGTCTTTTCCCCAAAAGTCCAGGCGCCTTTTGAAGGTTTCCCCCCGTAACAAAAAAAAAAAAAAAAGTTATATATCACCATCTAATCCAATGCTCATTTCACAACAACCTTCACAAAGGCAGTCACAAATGGAGACACACTGAAGATATTTACAGGATAAAATTCTATTACTGGAAAATAGTTCAATAAATAAATCTGAGTTTTATCATTTTGAGTTTTTTTATTAGTCAATATGTATATTATGTCTAATTATTTTCCATAATAAATTATGCCATTAATCCTTTTTGCAGTCTTAATGCACAATTTTGCTTGTACAAACAAGAATTTGGCCTATTAAGATTGAGTATCTAGCCGGAAGGCAGGTTTTGAAGGTTGCGGTGTTCCGCTGGATGCGAGATGCACGCGACCGGTCAATGTGGCGACGCTTGGTGGAGGCCTATGTCCAGCGGTGGACGTCATTCGACGTATATGATGATGATGAAGCCGGGCCAATAAACATGATTCACATCACAACAAATATTATTTAAATATATTTATGACATATAATTTTAATTAAAGAAGCTACTAATTAACTTATGCAATCCATACTAATATAATAAATGCGAAAGTAACTCTGTCTATTACTTTTTCACGCTTAAACCGCTGAACTGATTTAAATGAAATTTGGTACCTATGGAAACAGTTTGAGACAGTAGGTAACTAACTATCCTATGTCCTTCATAGGATAATTTTTATCATGGAAATATTCCTTAAGTTTGTATGATGAATTAATAATATATGTAGTAAGGCGGCCCACAAACCTACAATATGATTTCCTGATATAAAAAAATGGCTATTCGAAATACTAATGCTACGCAGACGTAGTTGCAGGCAACAGCTAATTACATAATATATAAATTAAAATTCACATTAAACATTTAAAACCCCTGTACGCTAAGAGCTAAGTCGTTTTCCATTACCAGTACATACCTATATGTTATTAAATCCTAAGAAAGCCTGAAGGTAACTATGGATTAAGTGTCTCTATTCCGGGATATTGTTATCAACGTTGCTAATTCTCTCGCCTGTCGAGCTCTGTTAAAATCATTAATTTTCTTAGCTTCTTCTAATAAATGTAGCTTTAGTTAATCAAGCTGGCAAACTGGTAAGCTGGCAAGCTGGTAAAAACTTATTTTATTAGCTTCTGCCAGCAGCTTCAAACACGTGAAAAGTGTTTTCTTAACCCAAGGGTACATTATATTATTTTATTTCAAATTATTTCAAATTATTTATTGATAATCAAAAAAGTTTACACATACAGATTGAACGGTGATCCCCAAACTAGACGTTAGTCTGTATCTTGGGGATCAGAGTTGTACATTTTGTATAATTTAAAATAGGTGCTACTCAGTGATTATTAACATATAAAATTAGAGCTGAGAAAAATAAAGTAAACTAAGATAAAAACGAGAAAGAAAATGCTTAAATTCTAACTTAAAAACGATGAGAAAACTAATTAAAAATAATAATATAAAAAAAAAATGTAAAATAACTTGAATGTGTGTGAGGGTGTGTGTGTATGTGTGTGCGTGTAAGAGGGTGCTTGTGTGTGTGTGTGATATGATATTAGGAGTGCTGTATAGTCTTACACAAATGCTGAGTTATTTAAAGATGATCCTTTCTGTTTCGTCGTAGGATAGTGAATGAAGCCAGTTTTTAATAATGTTTTTACATTGGAAGAGTTTGAGATCTATAATTTTGCAATTCTTTATGGCTTCGTTATAAATGCGTGGAAATAAATAGTCTGAGGAGCGTCTCGCCATAAGAGATTTCGCTTGGGGAGTGGGTACCGTAATTGTGCGTTTTGTAATTAGCTTTTCGTAGTCTGGGCTGGATTTAAATTTTCTGTGCGTATGAAGTATTGCGTTTAGTATATATAGCTGCCTGACCCGGAGCACCGAGAAGTCCTTGTACAGAGCGTCTGTTGGAAACAGAAATGGTTTTTTGAGGATAACTTTAATGACGGCTCTTTGTGCTCTTTCGACTTCAATACATGCTGTTTTACCGGCACCGCCCCAGACGGAGATACCATATTGGAGGACTGACTGACAGAGACCCAGATAAACAGTACGCAGTATAGGAGTGGGTGTGCAGTCACGTAGCTTTTTCATTATATGGATAAGTTTCCTGATTCTGCCGGATAGTGCATGTATTTGTGGCTTGTATGTTAAGTTCTCGTCTAAAATTATTCCTAAATAGTTAACGGAGTGCGCACGATCAATCACAGTGCACGAGCAGTCCACTGTTTGAAGGTTAGAGTTAAGAGAGCAGGTATGGAATCTGAAAGTAAGATGTTGGGGTGTCTTGAGATCTTGGTTTTGTGGAAATTTATAATCTTAGTCTTTTTAACGTTCAAGGTTAATAAATTCTTATCAAGAACTTTTGCTATCGTAAGCAGTCCAACTTCCGCGAACCTGTACACCTGATCCCACCTCTTGCCACGAAAAATAATCGCGGTATCATCTGCATAGGCTATAATTTCAGCGTTGGTAAGGGGAGTATTCAGGATATCATTCATATATAGTATGAATAGCGTCGGGCCAAGTGCACTTCCTTGCGGTATTCCGAAATTGATAGGAAGCAGGCTGCTAGTCAGATCTCCGAGTTTTACGAACTGCTTTCGATTGCACAGGTAGCTTTTGAACCAGGCAAGGGGAGTACCGCGTATACCTGCTGCTTCCAACTTTCTTAAGAGAAGATCTATTGAAATAGTGTCGAATGCTTTGGCTAAGTCTAGTAACACGCAGATAGTATGTTCTCCTTTATCTACGATTGACGTCACTGTGTTTGTTAAAAGCCTGGCTGCGTCTTCGGTTGACCTACCCCTTCTGAAACCAAACTGCCTACTGGAAATAATGTTGTATTTATCGAAAAAATTTGAAAGTCGTTTGTTAACAACTTTTTCGAGCAGCTTAGATAGTATAGGTAATAGGGCGATAGGTCGGTAGTTATCAGGGATGTCTGTTACGCCACTTTTATAAATTGGACTGACAGCAGCAACTTTCCATCTCTCCGAAAATATTCCAGATTCTAAACTAAGGTTGAATATAAAACTCAGAGGTTCTAAGATAGCTGATTGAATTTTTTTATTAGTCTAGCATTGAGTTTATCGGGTCCAGGAGCACTGTCGTTGTTTAGTTGGATAATAAGGCTTTCGATTTCAGTTTCGTCTGTGGGGTGAAAGAAAAATGTGTCCGGCACGGTTATATTTGGGATATACTTGTCGGCAAGAGAGCCTTGAGTTTCGGAGAGTCTAGAGAGAATAGAGTCAGACATTTTTTTTCCCAAAGTAGTGAAGTATGTGTTACATTTGTTAAGTGATTCTGATGGGTTATCATTGTTGACTAATTTATCAGAGTTATTTAAATTCTTGTCGCTGTATATAGTTCTTAGTGTTTTCCAGAGTCTTTTTGGATCTGCACGGCTATTTTCAATTAGGTTGCTGTGGTAACTGGTTTTTAATTTATGTAGCAGGTTATTGCAAAAGTTTCTGTACCGGGTGTAGATAAATCGTTGCGTTTGATCGTCAGGATGATTACGTGAGGCTAAATGCAGTTTATCGCGGTGCCGCATGCATCTTATCAAACCTGGGGTAATCCACGGTTTGATGTTAAAGTTACTTCTGCTCACTTTAACTTTTTTAGAGTGTTTTTTTAATGTTGCCGTGATGATTTCAATAAAAATATTAACGGCGGCGTTGGTACAGTGTTAGTTTAAGATTTCGGACCATGACTGATTATTTATTTCTGCGACAAACGCTTCCTCATCTATTTTAATTTTCCATCTAGGTCTGGACGAGCAGGAGTGATTATTTTTTAAACAGGTAGCAGCCATCACTATGTCATGATCAGTGATGGAGCATTTAGATATAACTCCAGTAGATTTATTATTAGATTTTATAAAAATATGGTCCAAACACGTGCTGTTTCTAGTAGGCATAGTTATTGCTGGCAATAGACCGTGTGTGGCCATCATCTGCAAATAGTCCGCGTTTTTGTTGTTAATTTCATTGCATATATCGATATTTATGTCTCCTGTTACAAATATTTTGTCATACTTGTTTAATTGGTCCAATATAGTGTCTAAGGATGCGGTAAAGTTGTCTGGGTTAGTATAGGATGGGGATCGATAGATACCTAGAATAGCAATATCGCTGTTATTTTTTATTAGGAGACTGTCTGCATCCGCCAATGCTGGTTCACTGACGGTAAAATTCCACGAAGTTTTCGTATAGACAACAACTCCACCGTTTTTGTTAGACTGTAAGTGCGTCCTAGAGCCTGTGTAGCCTGGCAAGACTTCTAGCAACGATCCATCACTTAGCCAACACTCCGTTAACACGATAACGTCGAAATCGCAATCGAGTCGTTGTAGTGCAGAGTAAAAGTTATCAAAATTACGCTGGTAACTCCTAATATTAAATGTTAATATTTTAAAGTTCTTTACAGTATTTAGTAGCTGTTCCCTGCAGCGCTCTATCAGGTCGTAACAGTGGCACTCAATTTGAAAACTTTCTTCAATATCTTGGGTTATGCTAAATAAAGCCATCTATGTAGGTTTGGAAAAATGATACTGAAGTAGAAGACGTTTGAGGGAATGTCACTGATTGACCGACGAAGAATGCTGGCAGGAGAATAGCAGGGATGTGTATGACATGTGAGTGGAATCGGGGATAAGTTTAATTGTTGTGTGGTTTTTGATAAATGTGTGTAATGGTGGCGTGATTGTATGGATGATTTGTTGTTTGTTAAGGTAACGAGAGTATACAAATTAATTAAAAATAGAATAACAAACCCTGATTGCTTACGTAAACAAGTACTATCAAAATAAAATTTCGTTTGAGAGAAGACAAGGAAATCAGCTATAACCTGATCTGCAGATATTTTAGTCTTTGAAGTCCCAGTGCGGTAGTCCTTTGATTGAGCGTTCCTAGGTGGACGCAGAGGTCGGCGCAGCATCCCCGGTGTTGTCCGGTGGGGGTGCTGATTCAAACAGGCGATGTAAGTCATTTGTGTTTTTGATGTGTATCGACGGATTACCTTCTTGTTTTCGGATAAGAATTGATCCATTTTTGATCCAGATAAATTTGTAGCCATGCTCCTTTGCGGATACTTTCGCAGTACGAAATAACTGACGGTTTTCACGACTGAGCCGCTCGTTGGTGTAAAGTTTCCTCGATGTTCCTTCTATTTCAATGTCCGTGGAGGTTAGATTAGGCCTTGATCTTGCGGCCTTCAGAAATTCGTCACGCTTGTAGCGTCTTACAAATCTAACCACCACTTGTCTTGAAGAAGCTTCGGGTTTGTTCGCCTGGGTAGTCCGTTTTGGGCCTGCCCGATATATTTCGTCTATATCAGCCTCCGTGAGATTAACACCGATTTTATTTGCTGTTACCATAGTTAAGTGCATGAGATTTTCATGGTTTCCCTCGGGGATCCCGATTATTTCGAGTTCGTTTCTCATACAGCTTTGCTCGAAGGTGTTTAGTTTGTGGTGTAATTCGCTTATAGTGCATTTTAGCAGAGATATTTCCTTATCGCGTGACTCGATCTTCTTATTAAAGTCTTCGAGTCTTTGGTTAATGACTTCGGTAACATTAGTCAGTTTCTGACCGATGTCTGTGTTTTGCTTTTTTAGGTCAGATACCTGTTCTCTCAATAATCGTATTTCGGAGAGAAGTAGCGACGACTCTAAGCCGGTCGGATGCTGCGGTCTAGTCTCTATAATACCTTCATTGGTGGCGTTCTCTTGCTTTGTGTCGGGTGACAAATCCATCCGCGGGCGTTTCTGGCGGAGAGACACGTTTGAGGCATCTGGTGTGCCCTGTAAGGCTTTCTGTATGTCCGGCTCTGACTGAACGTGCACAATATTTACTCCGACTTGTGACTTGGGTGGTGAGTTTGCTAAACGCGGCATTATGCAATTTTCACCCCAAACAATACACAAAAAGTCAGAAGAAAATTTATAAAAATAAAAAAAAAACAAAAAAAAAATACTGTGCAAAACACAAAAAGTCAAGTGGCACTCAGGATCGAGCTTACGACCGTGCGATTAGAGCCGTCGTCAAAACCAATCCGCCACGGCGTCTTAGAATTAGTAGGCGAAATAGACGGCCTGTTGTTGAGGTATTGGTAGGAAAGTACTTCACGTTCACTCGGCGTTAATGAGGTTAAAGTCCAGTCCTTTGTCTAACACACGATGATGGATGGAAAGTTTTGCCACTTGCTTGACACCTTTTAATGTTTTAAAACTTAGTTCCACTATAAACTAGGTATATTCGTACACTGTTCGAAAGGGTTTTTAATGTAGAATAATTCGATGTGCAATAGTCACAAATTTGATCACTTTTACACAACTTTTTGAATATAATTAGCGGAGCTACTGAGTAGCGCGTGTGACTTGCAAGATTGCGAACCGACAACTCCATATTGGGAAGAAAAGTATCTTATATGCTATTCCTTTACCTAGCTATAATCTATCTCTATGCAGAATTTCATCCAGTGCCGTTCTGGCGTGATTTCAAAGAGTATGTAACACTGGCGTGATTGAGTAACAAACATACATCCACACACACATTCAAACCAACAAAACTTCCCATCCAAACTTTCACATTTATAATATTAGTTAGATTAAAATCCAAGAAGAATTACGTTACGCGCAAAAATAGTGGCTTTTGGATTTGACAGATAAAAACGAGGCTGTAAGCCAGGCTGTGAGCGTCTTCGACGCTGTTTTTTCTTACGGAATACCAAAATGTATGAAGAACTGTCAACTTGCTTGACATTGAGTAGTTCTAACTCACGGCCGTCACAGCTTAGAGCGCTAGTGTCGCTATTCGCGGCTTAGCGAATACCAAACTTAGATTCGTCGCTGGCACCAGCACTGCGCTCAAGGCTGTATCTTTAGAGAATAGCACTGCTGTAGGTAATCATTCATACAAACTTTAACACCCCTTTTTACCCGTTTATGGGATGAAATTAAAAAAATACTTGTACGTTTTTCTTTAATTGTATTGAAGAGCAGAAATACTAAGTTTCAAGTAATTTTCATGATAAACAATTTATTTTTCTTACAAACTTTAACACCCTTTAATGGGGTTAAATTCAACAAATCCTTAAATAAGTGTTTCTTTAATTGTATTGAAGAGCAGAAATACTAAGTTTCATGTAATTTTTATGATAAACAATTTATTTTCATACAAGCTTTAACACCCCTTTTTACCCGTTTATGGGATGAAATTAAAAAAATACTTGTACGTTTTTCTTTAATTGTATTGAAGAGCAGAAATACTAAGTTTCAAGTAATTTTGATGATAAGCAATTTATTTTCTTACAAACTTTAACACCCCTTTTTACCGCTTTATGGGATGAAATTCAAAAATCCTTAAAAAAATATTTTTATTTCTATTTAGAGGCTAAATGCCATATTCATTCATTTCAAATTAAAAATGACAGAGTTTCATACAAACTTTCATCCCCTTATCGACTACCTTAGGGGTTGAATTTCGAAAAATCTGTGCAAAATTTCAGCTTTCTAGGTCCAAGGATTTGGGCTGGGCGGTGATGAGTCAGTCAGACAGCCAGTGTTTTCTTTTTATTTATATAGACAGATAGATACGAGTAGATGATTGAATTGAATGATTAATTGTTACATATACCTAGTATACTGTCGCCTATATAGTTTTCAGTTTACTAATCATGAGATGATAAGCTGTTACTAACCATTGGACCAAAGTATGTAGTTGTTTTTTAAATCATCTTCCTGCCCTTGTCCCATATTACTTGGGGTCGTCGCAATACGATTTCATCTTCCCTGCCGTCCTGTCCTCCATCACGCCTCACTAACTCCCTTTTCTTTTTTATCACTCCTGACACAGTCCATCCATCTTTTCTTTGGTCCTCTCCATCCATCCACATTTATATTCATAACTCTTTTATTAACATGAGTTTCATCCGTCCTCATCACATGTCCATACCAGGACAAACGGTTTCCTTTCAACTTTTTTAAATTACTCATAAAATTATTATTAGGTTAATTGGATCAAACATTTAGAATTTACATAAAAACTTTTTTGTCATCCTATAACTTGCTCTCATACTCCATGGATGGTGGGGGTTAAAAAAAACCGTGTTCTTATTTTTTGATCTGTGTGTCTAATTAATGATGCTTGGATAGATGTCTACTATATAACACAAGGACTCGCCTGTATTCCCCGTTTGGTTGGGCAGAGATGCACCTTAGTACAATAGGGTAGTTGACAAAAAATATATATTTAGTGCGTCAGCTGTGTTCGAAGCACGACCATGGACGCATTCATTATAACTGTAGGTGGTACTAAAATCCTTTTAATTTGTACTATTTTATACCACTAATTAGAAATTTTATTCTTCTCAATTATCGCAGATTTATAGGTCGTGCTGGCAAGATTCTTTTCCAGCACGACCACGCTAAAATTCCAGCTGGCATAGAAGTGATGAAACGGGAGCATGCCTAAAAATTCGTACACATTATGTACTCTTATTTCATTACTGGTAAATTGTCGTAAATTGTTAGAAAAGCAAAAAAACATTTTCTGCCTCTAAGTATGTGATTTGTATACTTGACACTAGATGGCGTTAAATTAGGCAGAATTTTTTTTTTGCTTTTCTATCAATTTACCAGTAATGAAATAGGAGTATATGAATTCAAATTTTTAGGCATGCTCCAGTTTCATCACTTCTATGCCAGCTGGAATTTTAGCGTGGTCGTGCCCACGATTATAATATCTGTGATAATAGAGAGATATAAAATTTCTAACTAGTGGTATAAAATAGTACAAATTAAAAGGATTTTAGTAACATCTAAAGTTATAATGAATGCGTTCTTGGTCATGCTACGAAGTACAACACCGTCAGTTAGATAACCTAAAAATATTGGACACGTATTTTTTCTTTTGCCACTTAAACAAAAACTTACGAAGATACAGTATGTTGAAATATCGTGTGGCGTCACGGTGTGCTACACTTGATACTGACAAAGTGACGTCACAAGCCCCCACTCCTGTATTTTGATGCGCTTTATCTTTGTAAATTTTATTTATTTGATAAAGCAAAAAATACGGGTCATTATTTGTTAATCTCACTGTCGGACTAAATAGAATTATAATGTTTTACCCATGAAACATCCCTATTAGTATAGTTGTGTTTAAGTCCCATGATAATAATATAGAGGCGAATCTAGTGCCCTGAAACTCCGGTCTACTACTTAGAAATTCCTGATGGGAAAACCCAATACCACTTTGCACGACCCAGGAATTGAACCCAGGATTCATGCCCAACATTAGTGCTTGCAAACACTTGACCAACGAGGTAGACAATGGATACCTACTACAGGTTAATAAAACAACGAATAAAACTGAAACATTTTATTTAAATTATAACTCTTTTCATCATATAAATAACGCTCTTTTTAAATGTATCTGGAAGCCTCTACATAAACATAGTAAAGTTTAAATGTCATACAACTAGGTACAGGATAAAATACAGAAAGTAGCTTAGTTAAAATTAAAAATAGCTTAAAATATCATGGTAGTACGCAGGGGAACGAAGTCACGCAGTGGATCACTGCAGGCAATCAATGTTCACCTAGAAAACAAATTGTTGGTTAGGTTGGTACTACACTGACCATAGACTGAATGCAGTGTTTAGTTTGATTCTCGCGCCATTATACATTAGTCTAATTTAAATATTTTTTTCTGACCATTCATAATCTAGAGGAATCATACCTTGCTTATGATGTAAGTAAGTATTGCTAATTTAAAAGATATTCTTTTTCTTTCTTCTTTTTGCGGTACTAAGAAATTAACACTGGGACATTTAAAAGAAGCTGTTTTGAATGCCTGTTTTTTTTTCAATGTCTTTTGTGATAGATGTAATTGTGGAAGTGTTGGTATGTCATTACATACCAACACTTCCACAATTTAGAAAGAAAAGTTCATTTAATTGGTCCCTGAATTTAGATAGGTATAATATAATATTTGAAACATTAATCATGCTGCCCAATTTAACTACTACATGTGAACGTATAAAAAGAGGCCAAAAAGTTATTGAAATCAAAATAGTAACAATGCCAATTCATTGAGTACCTACCTACCTAACAAACAAAGATTAATCTCTTGTGATTAACACTATATTGTATGTGCCTTATCGTGCAATGGGTGCCTAAAAGGTAGGTCAACTTATACAGTTTCATTATCGGCTAAATTACTTACTACTATCTAAGCATAAAAGAAAATACACAAAAATCATGCAAGTTCTTAAAATATATAATTGCAAATCATGCGATTTGAAACAAATAAAACAATAATAATTTTAAAAATATATAAAACAACTTTTTGATCGTTGATTTTGGCACAAAAAAGTAAATGGTGTAAGATTTACATACAACTCATAAAATGTTAAATTACACTAAAAATCATTAAGTAAAAGGTAAAATGAACATCACAGCTAAAATTTCTAAAAGTAATAATGGTTTAGAAAAAGATAATATTACAATTTCCAATATAATACCTATGTCATGATTTCATGAACTACATTTAAAATAATAAATGATCCGTGTATATTTAAGAGGCCATTAAATGCGTTTTGTATAGAGATGGATCGATGAATAAACCAATTTTTAATATCAGGTCAATGAGTAATTAATTTACCATAATCGAATAAATCCGGTACATAACATAATCAAGTTTATGTAAAATTCTAACACATCGGTCTGTGCGTTATAGGTATGGTAACGTTATTTCTTTATCTAAAAACGCCCAAAGACATCCTTTGCAAAAAATAGTGCAAAATCCTTAGCTATCTCGCCTTTCAAAGACACTCTTCAATGTAATTGGTCTGCAAATTGATCCATCTCTACTCAAGAATTGTTTGGTTACAATGTTATATTATTAGCATAGCGATAATTGTGATCATTGCCAGGAGCAAACCGAGCAGCGTCAGCCAGTCCAAATCTGCCAGGTGTTGGGAGAACATCATAGTGTAGGTACAAGCTAACATCAACGTGCCAGAGTCGTGCCAATCGCGCTTCGACTGCGTGTTATCGCCTGTCGAAACAACAAAAACAACGCATACAATAAAAAAAAACTAGTTAGTACAGGCAACTAAAAAACAATGGGGTAGTGAACACAACATGAACAACAAAAAGCTGGATGCAAAATGTTTACAGTGAAAACCATACACCGTGCATGAGAATGGACCACGTACCTCTATTTTCTTTTTGTGAATTGTAAGTTTGCCTTTTAGTTCTCCACGGAACTACGTTCGTTGGCAGTGAGTTGCTTTGACTAGGAGTACAATCATCTGTCTGGTCCACAGACAATCTTCTCAGGTGCTGATTCATATTCTGAACCAATTTAGGCGAACTTAACTCATCGCGAATTTTATTTTCGGAGCCATTCTGACTTTCGTTCACAGTCCGCGATTTTGCGTTACTGTCTAATTTAAATATCGTCGCCAGTTCTTCAGAGGAATTATATTCTGTTGAATCAGCAGCATCCTTCTTAGTTTCTAAATCGTCTTCGTATATAGACAGATTAACGGAAGCCCTATTATTAGGAACTTCTTGACTACAGATATTTTGTGAAACTTGATTCAGCTTTTCAGTGGCTTCTGTTATTCCACTCATTTTATCTGTATTAGTATTACAATTATTATCAGATTTTGGTCTGTTATTTTGTGTAAATAATTTTTCATTCACCTGACAAATACCAGCGATTAAATCAGATATTCCGTCTTTCAACTCTTTGAAGGCGTTTATTTCATTTATTTCTTTTATTTTATCGTCACTATTTAAGAATGGATTCAGCGAATTGATAACAGGTGGTTTGATTTCTAAATTATTCATATCGTTTTCTTTTTTACTGGCTGTGTCTATTTTTACCGCGTCTCCTTTTATCGTCAATGGGACAACGTCAGGTATCAACTTACTCTCTGGTATCACAACCGTAGTTTCTTGAGCTTTCAATTGTTCTTCAGCTTTCGTAATATAATTCGAAAGTTTCATACTTTCATCTTCAAAGTTAAGTTCTTTTTCGAAACTATGCTTGAGTTGATCTTCAACTTTGTGTAACTGATCTGAAATGGCTAAAAGACTATCTTCAGTCTTCTTTCCTTTTGAGTCTTCATTGCCTCCATTGACGTTTTTCACTGGTTTGTCACCTTTCTGTTCACTTATTACTTCAGAACGAACACTAACATGCTTCACTTCAGGTGCATCTTCAGAAGATTTACATGTCAAACCGTTCAAAAAGCTTTGTCGACTATCAGAAATTCGGCTCTGGACGTCCGATTTCTTCTCATTATTATTCCTATTCTTATCCAATTCTGCTAACGCTACTCCTAACTTGTTGCTTGTATCCATGGCTTCTTGCGCCAGCATGCTAAGGACCTGTTGAAACTCATCCTTTGATGAACGTTTCGATGCTTGGGGAGATCTGTTTGATGGCGATGAGCTTTTGGACTTATCACAAGATGGTGGCTTAGCAAGGTGCTTATCATCACTATGAATGAATGAATCGTCTTTTGCGAAATGATGGGTGGGTGCATGGGTGTTATTAACAAATAGACTGACAGTGTTGTGTCTTTGCTTTACCTTGTTACGAGGGTAGTGGTCCTGCTCGTTGTCGTTATTTTCAAATGTGTTACGCAGCCGTTTCATGACGTCACTATTACTGTGAGTTTTTTGTAATGTAGCCACTTTACTCATGTTCAACGCATCGTCAATTTCTTTTTGTATCATGGTGAATATGTTAGCGGACAGAGATCTCACAGCCCTTTTCTTCTTAAGATTTGCGGCAGTGTCTTTTGTGTAAGGATACTCATTATAAGAATGATTGTTATTGATAAGACCAGTATAATCTTCGCCATTGAAATGTGAGGAATGCCTATTATCCTTCCTCAAACTTCTATAAGCTAAATCATCAGAGACAAGGTCTGGTGATCTCCTTGGAATAAATCGTGACCGACCCTTATTTTCTGGTGTCGCATGAAGATAGTCACTCTGAGGAGCTGGTGATACTGGCCCTATCGGTATGCCAAATGGCGGTTGAGGGTCCATTGTTTTTAACCGACTGTTAGTCTGTTTTATATTTCTGTAAACAACGTCGTCATAAACTATATCTGGCTCGTTTCGTTCGGACTGCCTGTCATCGTCAGACGCATAGGGAACATAAACAGGTGAAGCTAACATATAACTTATTTGCGATTGTGCATCTTTATAATTAGGTTTTTCCTTTGTTAAGGAATTCATCCGTCTAAATGCCATATCATCTTGCAATTTGTCAGGTAATGTCGACCTTCTTTGCACACGTCTTAAAGGCGTCGTTGGCTGACTTCGCAGTTGGATCTCGTCATCGTTTCCATTCCAATCATTGAAATGGTCGTTGAACTTCGGAGTCATTAACTCACGACGTTCTGCTCTATCTAATAAATCTTCGTCACCTAATCCTAAGCTATTGTAGATGGCTTCTAATTCATTGAGAGCATCATCAAGGTTAGTAGATTTTCGTCTCTCTGAACTTTTTTCATCGTCAGACGGCATTTGATAAACACTGGGAACAAACGTATCAGATTTATGTCTAACGTGTGTTTTTGAAGTCGGCGATGTAACAGATTTTGCTGGGTCAACTGTAACAGACCGCTTGTATTCTGTCGTCGCCTTCCAAACTTTAGCACCATCGGTTGTGTCAACAGAAGAACTTTTAAAAGGTGTTTTGTTTTTATTTTGAATGTCTGTGTTTTCTTGGCCCAGTTTATTATGTTCTAAATACGGAGCTACTCTGTTCATTTGCGTACTGTTTGAAAAGTCACTGCTGCTTCTTGAGTTAGCGTATATGCTTTGCTGCCGTTTTTGTCTTTCGGCGTCGTCAATTTTTTTCCAGAACTCAGATGCGTTGCGTGGTCGGCGATACACACTCTCTGCGACATTTTGAGACGCTTGAGAGTCACTCATGTATTGATTTTCATAACCATTTTGACTAGTTTTAACGCTTATAGGTCGCCGGGATCTAGGGCTTTGATCCGCATAATAGAGATAATCATGTTTTAATGGGACTGGTTCTGGTTTAACAATATTTGTAGGACCTATTGACTTTCTCCAAGGCGGTGAGTTTGCATAGAGCCCGTAATGATTTGGTTCTGCTGATACTGAAGCTGGTCTACGAGGTTGTTCGTTCCTTATCTGGAAGTTCTGTATGTATTCATTATTTTGCATTGCAATGTGGTCCTCGGAGTTTGAAATAGGTCGTCGCAACCCATTGAAGCTGTGACTTAATGACCTTTCCTGGCTTCTTCTCATTACTCGTTCGAAGTCGTTATTAGTTACGCCATGCATTACATTTTGCTGTGTATTTACTAATCTATCAGCTACCATGGGGTTATTTTCATAGTACATTGAAATAGGAGTTGCGACTTTTCGTTGCATGTCACGTGGGGGTGGCACAGGAGGCGCTTTCTCCTCTCTCTTAACGCTGGTGACATTTCCTAAAGGAAATTTGACACACATGACGTTCTCCGGGTTCTCATAGTGGTTACTTACACTTCTTTCTCGGTTATTATTAGCATAAGGCATTTCTCTATTAATGGTACTAGTAGGTATGGAATAGTTAATATGTTCGTTGTTAACTTTTGCGTTAAAGTTGATGGATGATGGGTAACTTTGTGTCGAGGGGAATGATGATATTGATTCGGATTTCATAGGACGACGGTTAGCATCATTAGCGTAAATTTGTTCAGTTTTGATATTTTGCGTTTGATCCCGTTTGCAGGTCCCATAACCACTACTTTGACTCGTCGGCGTTCTTGTTAACATTTCAACTTCAGCTTTTGTGTAACCTTGCTGTAATAACTCTGCTTCTTTATTCAGTTGATTTTCGTCATCGCGAGATAACCTCTTAATGTATCTCTCATTCCTTGCACTTCTCGACCTTTTGTTTAATGAGCTGTCCCGTGAACGCATTAATGAATCTTCACTTCTAAACCGAATCATCAATGATGAATTTGATGACTTGAGTGATTCTTCTTCACTGCTCGACTCTCCCTTCATACTATTTCTTAGTGCTTCGACTCTGGCTTTCAATCTACCTTTTCTTGATTTCCTAGAGGGTGTTTCCAAAGATGGCCCTAAGGATCTATTTGAATTGTCTTCTCTTAAACTGAGGGATTCTTTGGAAGCACCGTACATTTCTTGAGTTTTAGCACGGTAGTTGATGAAGCCGGCTGATGGGTCGGACAGTACACCGTCATCGGTAACATCTCTAAGGTTCGGTTTGGCTAAACTCTGTGCTCTTCTTGAATCCCTTATAACTATGTGGTCAAAATTGTTAATTACTGGAGTCTTTTTCTTCTTCTTTGATTTTCTTTTTGATGGGGAGCGTGTACTGACTCCTTCATCGCTTTCTGAAGACTCTTCACTTTCATCTTCTTTCTTCTTTCGTCTAAATAGTTTTCCAATGGACCATTTCTTGTCTTTCTTTCGTTCAGTTTCTTCTGGTTGTACGGGCCGCTCCACACGGCGCTGGACGGTGGCATATTCTTCTGTGTAGGGACGGTACGTCGCTGCGGGTGCCGATATGTCTCGGTGAGGGACCGGTGGGGAGTTGACAGCCTGAAATTGAGAGAAAAACTAAATTACTTTTATGTCACGGGTGAAGTGGACACAGCCCGTTGTAATATAAAACTTAATTCAAGTGCCTCTATTGTCTAAATTTAAATTGTTGAAAGTTTGTCACCGGTTTGACGGCATTTATAAAAAACGCTCATTTACAACCTAGAGAGTAATTGTGAGGCCAGTAATTTTTTTAAGTGTGTACGGATTGTACTCACGAAAGTTCACTCGAAAATAGGTACCAGCCCTGCTGTCTAGGAGTATAATTTGCCAAGGACGTTGGTTTGGCATGGTGTCAAACGTAAAAATATTACGAGTATTACGAATTCGTATTGTTTATAGATTCGAAAAACGGAAACATTTTAATTGTTTTTATTATGTTATCTCAGGTTAAAGATCAGAGTAATTTCGACCAAGGAGAACGATAAATCTGCTGTGGTAAACAATCAGTCTCTTTTATTTTTAAACATCTTCCACGGAAGTCACATTCCGTATTTAAGGTAAATTATGTAACAATAATAAAATACACGTAGTTAAAAATATTTTCAACATAATTACAATAAACAGAGTACATACACTTCGAAATTTGAAATTGCCAACCAGACTTCAGCTAGTGTAGTTATTAATGCTCGTACCATCTCTGTACAAGACTGTCTTTGCTCTGCAGTGGAACAATTGCTGGCTGGTATTATCAAAGGTACTTTCTACAATTCAAATTTAGAACTGCCTAAATCAGAAATCTGTAGAACTGGGACTGGCTTTACAATGACCTAATATACAGCAATCGAAATCCAATAATGGAAACTTACGTACTAAATTGATTCAGATTTTCGTTTGCCAAAATCCAATGTTTAAGGCGCCGATTCCCTAGAGTAGCTAATTTTAAAATGAGAATCACGTCTAAATGGCTAGTCGTAATTCTTTGAAAAAAATATATGTTATATTAGACTATTTTTTTAATAATTTGATCTAAGCAAATTTTTAATTTTATTTGTATAACATAGTGTAATTAATTTGTAAAGTTTGTCTAAAACGGACAAACACACGACAATCACACCAAAACCGCTGGGCGTATTTTAATGAAATCAACACCATCTCAAAGATAATTTAATTATCAACATTTTGATCTGAGGCTTTTTTTTTAAGTCATAGAATAATAAGGAAAGTACAAAAAACTACTAAATTTTGGGTCGCGCGGGTGTGAAACGAGTGCGCGTTTTGTTCCCTCAATGTCGTTGGCGTTATTCGTCGTCTTAAATATTGTTTGTTTTGTATCAAAGCTCATTAATTAGCCGTGGATAATGAAAACAAAACAGAGTGTATCATCAGCTGGTTATCTTTTGTTTAAATTATGTCACGTTTACGTATGTTTTATCTCATAAATATGTTATGGCATTGGCAACATTGTATCTATGATTTTCGTGCTATATGCCTAATATTGTTATAATCAAAACTTAGGTAAAAAATAATTGTGTCTTAATGCTAATGAAAGAGGAGAATCAATATAAAACTACATCTGTGTATAGATTTTATTGAGATTCATGCTCCAGTATCGTTTTGTAGAAGTCTATACTCTTCGAAAAAAATTACATAGTTATAGAAAGAAAGAAATAAAACAGTAAAAGTGTTTATTTGACAAATACCACACACACTCTTTTTGATTTTAAACCCTTAACGATAGTGTTAGTAGATAAATGAATATTTTCAGCCAGTTCATTTCTAACCTACCAAGTACCTACTTAGGGCCGATTTCACCAATGAAACCAATCGCGATTAGTTCAACTAAACTCAGTTTATGCAAATACAGCGTCCTGTTTGGTAGTTTCTCAGCGGACTCAACGCTACGCTGTCTCGAATTTAATCAGATCAGAACGCTGTATTTGCATAAACTGAGTTAAATTGAACTAATCGTGATTAGTTTCATTGTTGTAATCGGCCCTTAGTATTTTGTTTTCTTTTTTTATTTGTCTGGTGTCCATCCGGCTACTGAAATAGGACCCTAGTCGAATAACCATCCCACTCAACTGAAGTGAGTAGGCTAATATTACTGAAAGGTCAGCCACTTGATTCCTATTCGACACTCAACAAAAGCTCGACTGTGCAGCCAGGGTTACACCAAATCACTTTCAAACACTGGCCGTGGCAGCGGAATTTTAAGGCCAGAGTGTGAAAAAAGAATAGATGCAGTATCAAACGAGGTTCGTTCTATTCGAGCTCGAAAAAACGGGCTACATTCAGGGGAGCGTTAGAAACTGTGTCATTATTTTGACTATTTGTACGGGTTACTCATTACTAGTTACTGACAGTTTGTGTCATCCCAAGGCTGGGCAAAGGTCTCCATAACTTTCAACTGTTCTCGCCCACGGCTATATTAATTTTTTTCAGCTCATCTCACTGTAATAACTGTCATAATTTTAATTAAAATATCCAACTTACAGGTAAAAATGATCTAAAATATTCATTGTTTCTCCTCTCGGCGACTTCGAGCATGGCGACCATATTTTTTATTATAAAATAAACACTTATTTAAAGAACATTTACAAATATTCACACCCACTTGCGTACTTTTGGCACGACGGTCCTACCGTATGTTTTAACACAATATTACACACACTAGCAACTATATATTATATCATACTATTATTAATTTATTGCACTGATAACTTCCACCGAGTTTCACCGTATATTTCAGTCTTTCGGCATCATCATTAGTCTCTTAATTAGAACTAAAATATTGCTTATACTAATACTCCGACCACACGTAATATTGTATTTTCGTCCCGTCTGTGTTGCAAATCTGAAGTATTTAGTGCACTGTTTGATTATTGCAAACGCTTTAATATAACACTGTTATGCCACACACGAAAACTTGTATATGTTATATCACAACGGAAGACACAAACAAATAACTAATTGGAAGTTTTGGGTGCGCGGGCGCACCGTGGACGTTGCGCGTGCGACTCGCTAACGACGCCGACGCGCGCGCGTCGCCTCGCGATAATTTCGGCCAACTACAGATAGATCCGCGTCTTATCCTATATTTCTTCGCTATAATAACACAGGCGCCCGATGCTCTACAAATCTAGCTATTTATACACTCAAAACATTTTTTTTATTCAGATGCAATTCTCGTGTCGAAAAGAATCTTCAGATGTTTTTTTTCTGACAATGTTATGAAAATAGACGTGTGTATAGGAAGTGCCGTTAGCGCTGAATGACTCGCATTATATTAATTTTATTTAAATGTTATTGATAACGAGCTCAGATGTCGACAGGCGCTCATTAGGTTTCAAAGGTATCAAGAAGCGGGCAAAAAATTATGATGATTACTAGGTTTCAACATTAACGAACTTTTCTTTGTATTTCGGTCAGAGATCAGAGACCTTAAACTAAAAAAAAACATTCGTGAGACATTTTAACGTATCAATAAAAATATTTGGAACGCAATAAAGATATAAATATCTACCTGGATGAACTAGAGATAGACACGTAATTTCTTAATCAAGCGGCATTTGAATTTGAATATTCAGCAGTGTAGCAAAATCTTTATAGTTGACTCTTAATTAGGCAAAGAGTAATGCAAAACAATTTCGGTTACTGCAAAAGGTGGGAGCAAATGAAGTGAAGAAAGCACCGAAGGGAGATCCAAATATAACTCGGCTGAGTCAAGTGCACGATGTTGATTTTGAAATACTATTCAGTGTAGTTGCTCTAACTATGTTGGATAGAGACGAGGTCGCTGCTAGCAGACAACTATTTGAGAACAGCGGATATCATGAAAACAGACTAACGATAATCTGTTTACGAGTCGAACCATTGATGTATCTGCAGCAACGTTTAGAATTTGATCTGTTATTCAAAGCGCAATAGGTTTTGAAATCAACACGGAATAGGTTATCTTAATTTAGATTGAGCCGACATATTTCATTGAGTGTTAGTTATGATTTATATTTTCGAACTGAATGAATGGACTAACGATGTACCTAAAAATGTGTTACGATTCGAGCATTCAGAAGTGATAAATTCAATATTGAAACAGTTTTTATATCTGCAATACATATGTTGTTCTGTACACTGATAAAAAGGACATTGAAAAGCAAATGCAATACGTATGTTTAGTTGGAATTATTTCTATAAGTATCAATCTTGGGATCGTAAAGACTTCGAGGAGATTTATAGGACAGACTGCAAATATACGACTGCGAACATCCGACCAAAATAGTTCTGAACGATTGAAGAAGAACAGTAAATGATGGATATTCCAATGAATAGACTTAAGTCTGATTTCTGAAAGCTTGGTGCACTTTGATCAGTAAATCTGCTGCCAAATTGATGTTTCCGATTTTGTTATGAAAATAACAGTCTACCAAATCACTTGTAATTTAATAATAGGCTTTCAGGAATGGGAGTCAAAGCTAAGTTGCCTTTTCAATGCAAGCTTTACATTTTCTCCTAATGCCTTCAAAATAAAGCAAATTCTGCGAAACATTTCCCATTACACACAATGTTTGGAATCCATTTGGTATCACAAATGTTTTGATGCCAGCACTTACTTTGAATGTATATGACCAAATTGCGCAAACGATGCAGCTTTTTGTTACCCTGGCGTATTGCTAAACGATCCCCCAAAGCCGCAGTCGTCCAAAACACACGATTGTGAATGTGATTCTTGTGCCAAAAATACGCCAAGTCGAAGCATCAGTTCAGTTCTTTTTACTCGCTATAAAATGCACCACGAACAACACAATATCGTCGGGAATGCGTTCAATGCTGGCGACGACACTCGCTGCAAACGATTCTGTCTAAGTGGTAGTCTCAAATATACAGAATTCCTTTTCTCTAACAGGAATTTCAAACCCTTTTTAATTTTGTAGTAAATGGGATTCTCCTAAATTAATTCGGTCCAACAATGATTGTAGATATTTTTAGAATCTCATTCCGTATCCGTCACGTTGGGCTGACGTCTAAACAAATTAACCCAACAACTCCATTGGAATAGACACTATTTAATTAAGCCTGAAAAATGGCGTGGCTGTACGGGAGAACCGCATCAGATACACTCCATTAAAAATAGGACAGAGTTGGGACCGATTTATACCTTGTCGGGATAATTAAGGAACCGCAGAGGGCAATCAAATCGAAGCAAGGGCCAGTTAAGGCACGGTGCGTAAAACTTGTTCGAGTTATTACAACAGAAAACATATTAATAACCCCTTGGCCAAAAGGATATAGCGTAGATTTTGAATACATAGCTGCATTTAGATTTTATGGTTTCCAATCAACGAGTAAAACTCAACAAGGTTTTATTACTCATATTTTATTTGACAATGGACATAATCTCGAACAGAACCCTAAAGAACAAATTGATGTTGCAGAAAATTGGGAACCGATTCCATCTGCTCAAGGTGCCCAATTTCGTAACAATTTTATTGGGGAAGTAAAAAGAAATGCCCGTTATACTTAAGAAGAGAGTAAATGATTTGTCGTCACATTATGTAGGCAGGTAATACCAGCTGAGGCCGAGATCAAAAATAGATGAGCTGCTTTTCAGTGATGTAACTTTTTGTTTGATGGTCGTTGATCTAGTATTTGTGAAGTAGATGTATGAACACCGATTGCTTGACACTTGTTTCATTAGTGTAAAGAGGCCAGTGTTCTAATTAAAACATTGTATGGTGCATCCAACTCTGGATGTTTGTTTACGTTTATGGCTTTGATTCGTGGCACTTAGGAATGTGTTCTTAATTGTTCTACAACAAAATGGGTATTAGTAAGTCAGTGTTATGTAAATTTATCTGAGACAACGTTATAAGTTTATTTCTACATTTTATTGACCTATGAAATCATTTCGCAAATTAGCTTTCATCATTTCATATTCACACTATCCGTCCAGTATTTAATCTTGAGCTAACTTAATATGTGATAGGACGAATTAAATAACTTCAGTTATTTAATTCGTCCTATCACACACCTGCGTTACACCTCGTCCATTAATCTTCTCATGCGTGTAAATAATTCTATAAAATCCATATAATATTTCCTTCGAGCCGTAAGAACATCACCATGTGAACGTTCACCGATCCATCTTGAAGACGAATCTGTCTTCCCTAACTGATGCCCTTACGACAGAGACACGACCGCCCAGTGACAACCGTCACACAAAACTACGCATTTCCGTTAGAAAATCACTTTTATTTATTGCTTTTTTTCATTTTTTCGACGGCAACACCGATGGCGTTAGGAAGAGTCTTGTTTGAAAGTTTGTTTCTTTGTTTTAATATACGTGAGTGCTGAATCTCGTAGAAGTTAAACAACAATCCGGATTCCTTTCATGATAATGTTGCGAAGTTTGTTGTTCCCATAAAGTTAAGTGTATTGGACTGGACTGACATTTTTGTTCACAAGTGTAACGGACGCATGGCTTTGTACGTTGCGTGGTGATTTTTTAGCATAAGGGCTTCCCACGTAGACCTATAACGGTGTTTATGGCGAACATGTGTTTGGGTCTTTTTAACGAATCTTTGAATGAAGCAATAACCCTGACCGTTGTCGGCATTTTGTAAAAATAAAGAAACAATCCATGTTTAATGGCTCCGTAACGGTGAACGCCTTGTTTGTCAAAGGTTTACCGCTTTGAAAAATAAATAACTATAAATGCTTATTGTCTGCAGACCCGTACGCCGCCTTAATAAAACCTTGAATGGACTATTGTCGTTATCCCAAAACACATTACCGGGGTCTGCGTGAGAAAATATGATATCCCGTTAGTTAGTGTAAATTTCTCTTTTCGTGGTACTAAAAATAACACGTGAATGTTAAAATATAATTGATGTAGGTTCCATGTGAGTTTTAAAGTATGAGTACAAAACATATGAGAACTACTGTAATACGTACATAAGAACTAGAGAAAAAGTAGATAATTAGGTAAGATTATGCATGTTTTGATAGCTCATAAGTAGGGAGGAATCTAGGTTAGATAAGATTTTTGTGTTGACCTTTTTACAGCTTTATATGTTTCCTAGGTAGAATTAAGTATGTAGATTAAGGAAATGTATAATTTGTGTAGATTTAAGTAAGATAATATTGATGATTACGGCATTTCTATGACGCCATACCCGAGCGCCATTGAGAGAGAGGGGCGCCATTGTTCGCGCCTAGCGGTTCTTGTATAAATAACGGACCGTTTGGAGGCTGAGGCACAGTCGGACACAGTCAGTCTTCAGCTCTACAATTGTAATAACATACAGTTGTAATAACAATAAGGAATAAAATTGAAGATACGAATCACGACAGTATTTTCATTCTTCCAACGAACAACCAAATACAGTCCACTTCAGTCTGGTCCTACGAGCTCGGATAAAGAACCAAGAACCAGCGGCAACCAGGCCCACTACAGTCTGGTCCATCAAGCAGCGGATACAAGAACGAAGAACCCGCTGCAACCAGAACCACTGAGCTGCAGACGAAGTACGAAGATCTGCGGCAAGAGCGAAGAAAGGAACCCGGCTGTCACCGAGCCGCAGACGAAGTAAGAAGATCTGCGGTAAGAACAAAGCTGTACGGAACAGGGCCGGTTTCGAACCTAACCGGTCTTGAACCTGACCGGCTTCAACACAACTGAACCCGACCGGCTTACCGAACCGAGCCGACCGGTTTCACCTGAAGTACCGAACCGAAGAGGTACTAACCCGCCTTGCCAAACTGAACGTGCGGCTATACTCAAGATGGTGTTCACAAGGAGCCAGGGAGACGCAACCGAGATAGAAGAACAGCTACGCATCCAAGAACAGGAAGCGCGACGCGTCCAAGAAGAGGAGGAGCGCCGCCAGGAAGCAGAGCTGATCGAACGGGAGCGAAGAAGAAGACTCTCACCGGACCCACCAGCATCACCATTTCCGAGAATGGCACACAACAGCGCAGCGGGGCCTTCCAGTGCACAGACGACAAACACCGCGATCCGACAGCGAATGACGTCACCGACCAGGACAATGAGGTCGCAACGGTCGACGACAAGCGTCACAACAAGGCTACGGATAGCGGAACTGGAGGCTGCAGAGAAGCTAGCAGCCATCCGGACCCAGCAACTGGCACTGGAAGAAGAGCTAGTCAAGAAGAGACTAGCAGTGGAGGTGTCAGCGATCAATGATGAAGAAAGCGTACAAGAGGAACAAGAGCCCTCTCGTCCACGCGAAGAGCCTCATCAAATGGTGGATGAATGGCTGAGGACGAACCCCCTCAACTCACGGGGGGAGGAGGGACCAAGAGAATCCAAACAGATACGCTTCGTGTCTAGAACGAGATCGCCGACCCCCACAAGAGCAAAGGACAGCATTGAGCACTTGGCAGCAACACTAGAAAAAATGGCCCGACCTAGGCCTAGGCACACGGAGCTACCTACATTCTCCGGAGCGGCCAACGAGTGGCTGCCATTCAAGGCGGCTGTACGAGATTCGACAGATATGTACCAGGTTACAGCAGCCGAGAACGTACAAAGGCTGAGAAGCTGCCTCAAAGGAGAAGCAAGAGACGCCGTGGCCGCCCTTCTACATACGGCCACTGATCCAGGCGTCATTATGAAGACTCTTGAGCAGTGCTTCGGACGACCGGAAGTCATCATCGACCGGGCACTGGATGACCTCAAGAAGCTTCCAAAACCTGGTACATCGGCCACAGAACTCAACAGTTTCGCTGTCAAGCTACAGAACATAATTTGCGTACTGCAAACAATCGATCGAAGAGGTTACTTGTTCAACCCTTTTATGACCCGGGAAGTACTGGACAAGCTCAGCCCGCATCTCCGATCCCGCTGGTGTGACTACGCCTACGATCAAGAAGGGACAACGGATCCGGAAATCGTCGTGCTGTCACGGTTTCTAATGCGAGAGGCGGACCGAGCGTTACGATATACGTACGCTCCGTCTACAAGCGCCGCCGCACCGAGAAAGGAAACTCGACCCATCGTGACACTCAAGAAGAAGGCGAGCGTGTTCACTACGACCGAGGGAAGGGAAGAAGAAAAGGACAAGTGCCCTAAGTGCGAGCAAGCCCACCTGTTGACGCGGTGTCCGCAGTACAAGGCGCTAACGGTAGAGCAGCGATGGAGCTTTCTTAAATCTAATAAGATTTGCTTCAAATGCGCCCAGAAGCAACACAGGCGCATAAGTTGCAAGGCGCAGCTGTGCGGCGTGGATCAATGTCGCCGCCCGCATCATGCGACTCTCCATCAAGCGGTACGCGAAGCGCAGACGGAAGACATGGGGAAGGCTGAACCACGGAAGGAGGAAGCGGTCCTGTCTGTGGCTACCCAACCCGCTACCGGGCCACGGGCAGTCTTGCTCAAGATGTGCCCTGTCATCGTGTCCGGACCACGGGGGGAGGTCAAGACCTACGCACTCCTAGACGAAGGGGCCACGATCACCCTAGTGGACGAAGCACTGGCGGCGAGCGTCGGGGCAGAAGGGCCATCACGGCCGCTCCACCTGAGCGGGGTCAACATGTCGCAGCGAGATATGGGCAGCCAAGTAGTGAATATCAACGTGAAGGGACTGAAGAGTGACGAAAGCTACAGGGTCAGAGCGAGGACCATGAAGGATCTCCGGCTTCACCAACAGTCCATTCCCGACACGCTGCTGGATTACGAGCACCTGAGGGACCTGACCCCAGAAGAGGTGTGCTACGAACTGGCGCGCCCCGGGCTTCTAGTGGGTACAGACCACTGGGAGTGCATCGTGTCCCGCGAGCTCCGAATCGGCGGCCCTAACCAACCGGCAGCATCAAGAACGCAACTCGGATGGGTGGTGCACGGAACCGCACCACGCAAGACCATCATCAAAGAAGGGAACGTGCTGCATGTATACGAGCCCAACCGAACTACGGGTGCATGCAGCCAGGAACTCCACGACTTAGTCGAAGCCCACTTCAGGATTGACGCGCTCGGCATACAAGGAAGGCCGAGAGTCAAGGCGAGCGATCAACGGGCCATCGACATAGTCGGAAGGACAATCAGGAAGATTGACACCGGGTACGAGGTTGGGCTGCCATGGCGACGAGACGAGGTCACTATGCCGCCTAGCTACAATCAAGCGTTCCGCCGGCTGAAGAAGATCGAGCAGAAGATGGACGCCAACCCACAGTTCGCGGCTGAGTACTCCAAGCAGGTTAACAACCTATTGGACAAAGGGTACGCGACGCCATGCGACGGGTCGGAGCGAGCGAGTGCCATCTGTTGGTATCTGCCACATTTCGCCGTGCAGAACCCGAACAAGCCCGGCAAACATAGGCTAGTGTTCGACGCAGCAGCGAAGAGCAACGGCGTCTGCCTAAACGACGAACTGTTGGAGGGACCCGACCTACTGCTGTCGCTGCCAGGAATCCTATTTAGGTTCCGAGAGAAGGTGGTAGCGATTACAGCAGACGTGCAGGAGATGTTCCTGAGAATCAGGATAAGGCCGGAGGACCAACCAGCGCAACAGTTCCTGTGGAGAGGTGACGACCGACAAGAGCCACCGAGGAAATACAAGATGACCAGTATGCTATTCGGCGCCGCGAGCTCCCCGTACATGGCCCATTACGTTCGCAACCACAACGCAGACGTACATGGGCAGGAGTACCCGCGGGCGCTGGAGGCCATCAAAGGAAGTCACTATATGGACGATTTGGTGGCCAGCTATGAAGACGCTGAAGAAGCACGGAAAGCAGTAGAGGAAACGAGAGCAGTGCACGCGCACGCAGGGTTCACGCTGCGAGGTTGGAGCTCCAGCAACAAGACGGTGCTACGCGACGTGCCCACCGAGCTGCACGCCACCTCTCCTACACAATTGGGGGGTGAGCAGCCTGAGAGCAAGATTCTGGGGCTGCATTGGGACGCGGAGCGCGATGAGCTGGGGTTCAACACATCTATGAACCGAGTCCCGGCTGAAGTACGAGCGAGAACGCGCGCCCCGACTAAGCGTGAAGCCCTCAGCGCCGTGATGTCCATATACGACCCGCTTGGGTTGCTGAGCCACTACACAATACGATCGAAGATCATACTGCAGAGCTTGTGGCGCCTTCAGACGACATGGGACGAGCAAATCCCCGAGGAAGAGAACGAGCTCTTCGCCTCCTGGCTCGCTCGCCTGACTGAACTCGCTCAGCTGCGACTACCGCGCTGTTACGTGACGCAAAAGTATGAACGCGTCGACTTACACATACTGTGCGACGCCAGCGAGCAAGCCTACGCAGCTGTGGCCTATTGGCGAATAAGAAACGTCGATGGGAGCCTGAACGTCGTGTTGGTGGCCGCCAAAGCTAAGGTGGCGCCTCGTCGGGCGCAAACTATACCGCGCCTGGAGCTACAAGCCGCAGTGATTGGAGCAAGACTCGCTGAGACGATAAGAAGGGAGCACCGAGTCATCATCGGCCAGACGACCTACTGGACCGATTCATCTACCGTGGTGCACTGGATCCATCACGACGTGCGACGCTACACGCCATTCGTTGCGCATCGGCTGGGAGAGATCGCAGAGTTGACCCAGAAAGAAGAGTGGCGTTGGCTGCCTACTGCAAGCAACGTAGCGGACGACGCCACTCGGCTCATCGACACGCCCATCTGCGCCACGGATAGATGGTTTCAAGGACCGGACTTCTTGCTCCTGCCAGAAGAGCAGTGGCCCACGACGTCGACGGATGACAAGGAGGACGAGGAGGTCCTTCACACGAGAGAAGAAACGGAGCGAGACAGCTGGCTACCGAACCCGGCCCGCTTCTCGAAGTATGAGGACGTACGACCCATGCGAGTTGGCGACGGTGGCTACGTGAGTATCCGCCCACACGGGTACCTCGCGGCTGCCACGGAACACATGGCCGATGGGAATCGTCGAGCGCACGCATCGCGGACCGGATGGCGGCATCAGAGTCGTCGAGGTGCGCACCAGGACTGGCACCTTCCGACGCCCCGTGAGCAAGCTCGTCGTCGTGTCAACAAAGGAGGCTACGCGAGCTGCGCCGGGGGGAGAACTGTAACGGACGCATGGCTTTGTACGTTGCGTGGTGATTTTTTAGCATAAGGGCTTCCCACGTAGACCTATAACGGTGTTTATGGCGAACATGTGTTTGGGTCTTTTTAACGAATCTTTGAATGAAGCAATAACCCTGACCGTTGTCGGCATTTTGTAAAAATAAAGAAACAATCCATGTTTAATGGCTCCGTAACGGTGAACGCCTTGTTTGTCAAAGGTTTACCGCTTTGAAAAATAAATAACTATAAATGCTTATTGTCTGCAGACCCGTACGCCGCCTTAATAAAACCTTGAATGGACTATTGTCGTTATCCCAAAACACATTACCGGGGTCTGCGTGAGAAAATATGATATCCCGTTAGTTAGTGTAAATTTCTCTTTTCGTGGTACTAAAAATAACACGTGAATGTTAAAATATAATTGATGTAGGTTCCATGTGAGTTTTAAAGTATGAGTACAAAACATATGAGAACTACTGTAATACGTACATAAGAACTAGAGAAAAAGTAGATAATTAGGTAAGATTATGCATGTTTTGATAGCTCATAAGTAGGGAGGAATCTAGGTTAGATAAGATTTTTGTGTTGACCTTTTTACAGCTTTATATGTTTCCTAGGTAGAATTAAGTATGTAGATTAAGGAAATGTATAATTTGTGTAGATTTAAGTAAGATAATATTGATGATTACGGCATTTCTATGACGCCATACCCGAGCGCCATTGAGAGAGAGGGGCGCCATTGTTCGCGCCTAGCGGTTCTTGTATAAATAACGGACCGTTTGGAGGCTGAGGCACAGTCGGACACAGTCAGTCTTCAGCTCTACAATTGTAATAACATACAGTTGTAATAACAATAAGGAATAAAATTGAAGATACGAATCACGACAGTATTTTCATTCTTCCAACGAACAACCAAATACAGTCCACTTCAACAAGTTTATTGTGTTATTTTTACTATAGGTCCTGAATGGTAGTTTCATAAGTTTGGATTAGGATTCAAAGTGTTTTATGAATCATTTTCTCTCAATCTAACTTTTTACAAAAGGTTTCATTGTGTTGTTTTCTCGTTTAGAACTTTGATGTCCAAAGCAAGACCGAGTTTCTGAGAAGAAGTTTAGAACTTTTTGTGAATGAAAACCTGAAGCCGAGATGACTAAAAGACTTTCTTTAGGAGCTATTGAGAAAAAGGATAAAAGCGAATAGATAAGAAAAACGATAATTCAATTTTACTTTCAGTTACAACAGCCGAATCTGGCTCAAGTTGGCCTACGAGTGAAAGTTAATCTTTTGTTAACTCTTATCATTCGCTGCTCGATCTTAACGTTTCTGTTAAATATAGCTCCCGGTGGTGTTATCTTTGCTGTGTGTCCATTATCACTGCCCATGACTATTGTTTTCAATGGATTGTAACGTATAAATAGAAGGCAAGTTACAGAATATTGTGTGATTATCTCAGTACCTATTTCTGGTTACTCAAAATTTTATTTAATGAGCTGTTTCGTATTGTTAGACTGTTTGAATGCACATTTATCTGATTGGACTGGTATGAAAAACACGGCTTACAAAACTTTTCATCAACATCATATTAATATCAGCCGAAAGACGTTCTTTGCTAAATATAAGCCTCCCCAAGTACTGACACATCGGCCGGTTCTATGCGTCTCGCATCCAGTGGATTCCCTAAAAAAACCTTTAAAAAGTATTTTCTTTAGGCTTGGGCATCGTTCCTATATACTATACGTAACCACAAAACTTTCCGACTCCCTTTCAAACTATAAAATCCATTTATCAAGTCGCCTTATTCATGTTTTGGCTACAGTCTCGAAACTTAAAAAAAAACACCCAAAGATTCAACGAATTGGGCAAGAATTAACGTCTATATTTATTTTTAAAACCTTGTGAGAATATTGGCCTCTTTGTCACAATTCTTAAGAACCCTTTTTGTGGGCAGATAATGATTTCGGTAACAAAGATGTGTCGCTTTTAAGAGCATGCTAATTCTTTGAAGTGTTTCAGAATTAATATGAAAGATGAGAACTTTGAATTTCAGTTGATTCACGTTTAGGGTGAGGCTAGACGAGAGAAACACGCCATAATTTGCGTCGCTCAGAATGAGTAGCTGAAATTACGCAACTAACGTTTTATATAATGTTGTAATTTGCGCTGTATTCTAAGAAAAAATTAAATAATTGAAAATTTAAATTGACATTTCGATTTATTATACAATCTCTATAAACGCTGCTGGTTGGCGAAATTTGAGACCCTATGAGTAAACCAAGTCCAATTAACGAAATAATGCCTGAAACCCAAATATGGACCATTGTATTACACTGTCTTAAATCTTAAAACAAAAAATCGTAATTTCGGTGACTAATATTTCGTGACGCAAATTACGCAGAGTCACTCTCATCTGTTCGAAAATTCCCCTCCATATATCTCTTAATTAGGAGTCGCATGTCCGCACATGCATCGCATAGGACGTGGGTTCGAATCTCTGACGTTACAGAGGAAGCGGTGCAGTTTCCCATGCAGCATTAGAATAATGTACGCAACATTCAAGTTTATTTATAAACTTCGTTCATGGGAAGAATGTTGTGATTGTGACGTATGGATGTAATGATGTAACCATTTTGTTTGGGCTTATTGTTTTGTTGTTTATTTTTATCGTGAGAGCGGTAAGCATTTGAAGATAAACTGAGTTTTGCAAATAAAGGGATGGGTAAAGATAAAATTAATTTTGACAAATAGTATTTGTCAAAATTAATTTTATCTTCACCCTTCATAAGATAAAAGTTTACAATTTGTGTATCTATGAATATATTTAGTCGTTAAATCCAATATGTCATTATCAGACACATTACAAAGAAAAATATTCAGACATTTAAAAGTTATTGCTACCTATTCCTACAAGTAAACTTAACATGTATCACCAACTCCAGATAAAATTATCTGACACATATCCTGTCATATCATCATCATCATCATATCAGCCGAAAGATGTCCACTGCTGGACATAGGCTTTCCCAAAGCGTCGCCACATAGTAAGTATCTTGATCTGGCTCGCGAGGTTGTCGACATGTGGGATGTGAATACAGCAGTCATTGTGCCGATAGTCGTGACGGCCAATGGTATAATAGCCAAGAGCCTCGACGAACATCTGAGGAGGCTCTCGTTGGGCAGCTGGATCAAGGGCTTGATCCAGAAAGCGGTACTCCTGGACACGGCTCGTATTGTTAGGAGGTTCCTCTCTCAGGAGCCCTGACCACCGGTAGCTTGGACCCTGTTCCCGATACCGGTGGGCTACTATTTTTGTATTTTTAAATGTTTTTTTATTTTATTTTTTATAGAATGATATTTAAAAATGTAAAAATATGTAAATACATATAATAAATAAATGGAATATAATAATATAATTTGTCTGATACTGGCATTGTTAATAAACGGAGATACTTAAGAACTACCAAAAGTAAGAGTAACTGTCAAAAGTAAGTCGTCGGCATTCTATTGAAGAGGTTTTTTTTTTAATAATCAGTTGGGTTATGATCAAAAATATCTTTGCTGAGTTAGTTCTCAGAGCATAATCGGCCTATAATTTGCCAACAGCTGGGCTATCACACTTAAATACATTTATCTGTGGATGATAAGCCCTTAATGTATTGCAGCTTGTGATTCTAGTACTTCAATAAGCAATTTTGTAACTTCGACTGACTGAAAGTAAACTGCGTAGTAAACTGTCCTATTCTGGTTTTTCAAGTTATATTCTCGTAATAATGAGTTATCTGGCTAGACAGCGGTGGGTGCTGTTTGCCCATCGTCCTTAGTCATAATTTCCTGAGTCACAATTTACGCCACCCACGAAACTTGAGTGCTGATCTATTTACAGACGAGACTTGGCTAGGATTGAAATGGAAATTATATAATTGCACGTCCATACACCTGGACTAGTGTTGTAATAATCAACGCGTAGTATGATGATTTGAACCTTCTTCTCTCGTACCTAAGTTGTTTATGAGAATAGTCGTCCAACCAGCCGGTCTTTACTTTTCGTACTGAGATTTACTACCCAAAGATATGTTTAGAAAGATAAAATATAATGAATTTCGGAATCCATGAGCCTCGGATTTCATCCACTATTATTCCTGCACCAGACAGTTTAAAATGTTAGTCAGGATAAAATAAATCTGGCAGTTACGCAAAATTTTGTGTAAAGAAATACATATTAAAATATATGGATAATTTCCAAATGCAAATGTTCCGCAAATTATTACAGTGTTTCCTGTGTAACATAAATCTGTAACAAATAACAATGCTTCCTATTGACATATCCGGCTTTTAACTCAACGCACGCGCAACGCGCTTACATCTCTTGCCAATATGGCGGACAAACATCTGTGTTGTTTTACATATTTATAACTACCCTTGTTACAATTTTGGAAGAGTATATATTTCCTGTTCTACCTTGCTAAAAGCTGCTTTAGTTTAACTTTTTATTTTAACATGATCATGATCTTCCTGCCCATGTTGTCGGTGCAACACGTTTTCATCTTCCATTCCCTCCTGTCCCCCGTCTCGCTATCACTGAATGCCTTTTCTTTCATAACACTCCCCACACACTCCACCCATCTTTTCTTTGGCCTTTCTCTACATCTTCATCCTCCTGAAATTTCTATTCAGAATTCTTTCAGTTAAACACTACACACATTTGAAGTGTTTTACCCATTTGAGGACTGAAGCCTAGCAAATTGAAATACCTGAGGGTGTTCCCGAAAATGCTAACGATGTAGGTCAAGACTGCTTAAGTCTGTATATGGCTTTATTAAAGTGAAAACAGAAACTGTATTACACTCCAAGAAAGAAAGAAACAAAAGAAAGATAAAATACTCCTAATCTCCCTTACTGAAAGATAAAATACTTTTGACTGATTTGTGTGTGTTTTTTATCAGCTCATTTTGGATATTACTTTACTGCTAAACAAGCCTGCAGCCGAATTGCGTAAGTATATTATCCAAAGCAAAAGAATCGATTCTTTCCCAAAACCGACTTTACGTAGTGCATATTGATACGAAAAGTCGTTTTTGGGAAGGAATCGATTCTTTTGCTTTGGATAATATACTTACGCAATTCGGCTGCTGATTGGCCTTCCCACCGAAAGAGATTCAAACCTTATAAACTTTTATCTATTCCATTACACACATTGAAGCAACTCGGAGTTGGAACTTGTTTTGTTGAAGGACGGGATACGAGCAGCAATAAATCACTTATAGCCTAATAAAGCTGTAGGTGTGGATGAGGTACCGATTGAGATCATAAAGGTTATGGGAGACGCAGGAGTAGATATAATACACACCATTTGTTGTAGAATAATGAAAGACCGGCGAGTGGCCAAAATACTAAAAAGGGCTCCACTTAAAAGTGAAATAACTACAGGTTCTCCCTCATCTCCCATGCAAGCAAAGTGCTTCTACATGTGATAAACAAGCAATATGATAATGTAAGGGATTGATCGCGTTATTTTTCGATGCCGCTTGTCAATCCCATACAATTATGCTTTTTTGTCAATTTCTGTCGCCACGTTTTCGATGATAGAATGACACTTGTCTAGGGCCTCGACACGCTCTCAAATTCGAACCTCTAACGAGTTCACTCCATCTTGCACTGTCGAGTACCAAAAACCACAGGCTTGATACCATAAGCTTTAGTTCCAGTTTTTTGTTGTTAAACTTAAGACGACAACTAACGCCAACGACCTTGAGGGAACAAAACGCACACTCGTTTCACACCCGCGCGCAAAATATAGTAGTTTTTTGTACTTTCCTTATTATTCAATGACTTTATAAAAATAAGCCTCAGATCAAAATGTAGATAGTTAAATTGTCTTTGAGATGGTGTCGATTTCATTGAAATACGCCTAGCGGTTTTGGTGTAATTGTCGTGTTTTTTTCCGTTTTAGACATAACTTTACAAATTAATTACACTATGTTATACGAATAAAACTCAAAATTTGCTCAGATCAAATTATTAAGAAAATAGTCTAATATAAGTATAACATATTTTTTTTTCAAAAAATGATGACTAGCCATTTAGACGTGATTCTCATTTTAAAATCAGCTACTCAAGGGAATCGGCGCCTTAAGTTTAGATTCCAGTGGAATAAGTCAAAGGAGCGAAAATCCTGAAAATGCTGTTAGTATTATTTGCGAAAGTTCTTCTGATCCTGGTACCTAACTAGCTACGTACACGCGAATAACAGTTAGCACTAATAGCGACTAAAACTCTTCCTGGCCACGGTCCACATATTCGAACCTCTAACGAGTTCACCCCAGTATGCACTGCGCGCGCCAAAAACAGACGTGACTATTTTTCGTTGCTAAAAATTGTGACCGGTTCATTTGTAGTTTTTTTTTCAGGAAACCACTTCATTAATAAAGTAGTTAGAAATAATGAAATGATGTGTTTAATGGGACAAACAAACTTGATTATAGCCGTAAATTTTCAGTACGATTCTTAGTTAATGGGCGGAAGGTCACTTTTCGCTGCGCTGTAGGTACCCCAGCCCGCCTGTTATACGAATTTGCTACGCACAGCTACTCCCCTAGTGTTCCGAGCGAGACTTTTGACAGCCAAACCGATGTGTAAACCGAATGTGTAAACGATTTCATCACCAGCTGCTCTTAAAACAGTGGAGGAAAATATCGTGAGGGAACTTTTGTTCTTGAACATCGGCATGTTCAAGAACCAAAAATTCGAAGACATATAACATCCACCAACCCGCACTGGGCCTGCGTGGTGAATCTCAGCAGTGGCAACATTATAAGGCTGATCATGAAACAAAGCTACTTGATTAAAACATTTCATAATTCCGTACGAAAGAAAAGGGCACAATCCTGCACATACCACTGCAGTGTTACGTTTTGAAAGCATGTCATATTTTAGACGACTCGCCTTCTTTCTCATTAGCGGCCCCCTAATGACGGCACGATTTATTTCAATGGCACCCACGTTCAACAAATAACTACAAGAAAATGACAACAAGCGGTTTTTGAACGAAAATATATAAATATTTTATAACGTACTTACAAAGCTTTGAAAGTAAAACGATGGCAGAAAATACAGTTCATTTACCAGAAAGTACGTGTTAAAATTATCCCACGTAAGCTGACGTTTCACTTCGACGGTAAAAGAAAAACCAATTGGCCAATAAAAGAAAGGCTTACTATGTAATTCCCAATTCTAAGCGACTAGATATAAACAGTAAAGATGAAGCCAAAATCTTCTCGCACGATCAAATCTTGTAAAACATGACAATTTGGCACTTACGCTTACCAGTTATTACTAGTTTAATCTAGCCAGGTCTGGAATGTCCTAGGTAATGGACTATTTGGGACACGGCAAGGCCATCCCGGGAAGCCCTCAAATGATCCCATATTCCCATGTTCCCGGTCCAATTCCACGAATAAGTGGAATAGCGAGAATTTTTGTTTACGCATTCTTGTCGCACGACAGGAATAAAAGGTGAGATTATATTCGACGCGATGACTGCGACGAGTAGTGATGTGCTCGATGGAGTTATTTATCGATTGCTTCGTTAGCACGCATTGTCATGTAAATTTCGTTACATCGCAATTATGGGAGAGGTGTAAAGCGTGTAATTTTGTAATTGTATTGTGTGGTATACCCGTATAGATGCGGAATACTGAATAGTTACTACATAATTATGTCATTCGTATGCACGGTTTAATTAGCAAAATAAGGTAAATGGACCTTCAGTAGCAAAAGAAAACACACAGATTAATGTATTGTTTGTAAATTAATTAATTTAACTTTATTTACCACACCACATAATTTGCTACATACTTAGATTGATTTAGTAAAATTGAATTAATGAAGTAACGCGCAAAATAATTCCAAAGCAAATAACTGAGAAATACTCTTAATATAATTAAAAAACTGGCCGAGTGAGTTCGACTCGCGCACGAGGGGTTCCGTACCATTATCACAAAAACGGCAAAAAAAACACGTTTGTTGTGTGGGAGCCCCACTTAAATGTTTATTTTATTTTATTTTTAGTATTTCTTGTTATAGCGGCAACAGAACGGTAAACAAAACAGTACGGAACCCTAAAAAAAGAGAATGTAAGTAGATAAATACACCAGTACGTGCATCCAGTAGATTTCATACGGGATTTAGGTGTGATACACGACTCCAAACTTACCTACGAGAAGCACATAGATCACATAGTTAATAAAGCTAATAAAGCTATGGGGTTTTTAAAAAGATCTTGCTCCCAGTTCAGGGATGTCAAAATAGTTAAAATATTGTACTGTTCCTTCGTCCGTAGTTCACTTGAATATTGTTCGCAAGTTTGGAATCCCATGTATGCTGTTTATATCTCAAGATTGGAATCTGTTCAGCGAAACTTTACAAGATACCTGCAGTACAAGTGTAGCACCCGCGATCATAATTACGAGTCAAGATGTAAAAGGTACCATTTACTTCCACTTAGGGAGAGAAGGAGTATATCAGATATCTCCTTACTCGTTAAGTTAGCGCAATCTTTCATCGATGCCCCGCAACTTCTGTCTAAGGTTAATTTGCGCGCCCCTACCAGATCTACTAGAATACCCTTTCTTTTTCTTAACGTCCCCCGCTGCTGCACAAATTATAGACAGAATTCGTTCTTTATAAGATGCGCTAAGTCCTACAATAAATTGGTTGACTTGTCTGAATTTGACTTATTCACTACTAAGCCGCATGTATTCATTCGAATACTTACTAATCATTGGTTTGAATTGGTTCAATAACTGTTTTTTATTTTTTTTTATTGCACCTCATGATGAGGTATTGCTGTGTTTGTGTGTTATTGTTTAAAGTACATACCACCATTGTAATTCCTTTTTTTTTTCTCTAACATGCTTGCTTTCATAGTAAATTAAATGCGAAAACATGTAATTGGTTACTAGTTGGTTAATTTGATGTAAAATTTGTTAGTTGTTAATACTGTTTGTTTTCCGATTATAATAAAATAAATAAATAAAATAAAATAAATAAATCTATAATTAAAATAAAATCCTCGCTATCAGAACATTTTCAATTAAAACCCTCAAAAATTTCACCGAGCAATTCCACAAAAAATAAACGAACCCCAAAGTTATTTCAGTAGTCGGAAGTGGGACATAGTCCGCATGACCCAGTGCACTAGGTACTTGAGTCGGCTAACGAACGAAAACATTCCATCGCCTCAACCACAGCTGTAAATCAGGTAAAACGTAAAACGGAACGTCTCATTTATTTTCTGTTTGCCTTTGAAATTGAGTTTAAATTCAGAAAGTTTTAAAGTTAATTAATTAGTAAATTGATTTGATTTTGTTCTGCCATTGTTCTTTGATTGTTTAATTTAAATGTTGCCGGATATTGCAGTTCAGATTGTCTATGTGAAATATTAAAACTTTTGTAAGGGGGTTTTCAGTTGCCACAGACAAAAAGTTTAAGCTTGGAAATTTAATCTCCTGCATTGTTACTCAAACATAATACAAAAAACAACGGTCCGAAGGATAATATGGAGCAAGCCTTTACCAGGCAACTGGACACTATAGACTAACAACAAAAATCTCAAACGCCCATTGACAACCAAAAATAGTAATTCTAGCTTAGACATTACCAAAAACAAGGATAAAAATGAAAATGTCAAAAATATATTAACATAGTTAATTACGATAAAACTGTCTATCGATAACACACGCCCATCCCTATAAGTAAGACGGATGGCCGTCACTAATGAATGAATATTACAGCCATAGCTTTTCGCCTTGAACACGCACACATACATACGGGAAATTCACGTATACTACACTGTGACATTTTTATCGTCTTCCGACGGCGGGCCCTTTAGAATACATCTAAAGAGTTTACAGTAAAAAAGATTTTTACATTACATACATTAGGTCGCTCAGCGAGCTGTGGAAAGGGCTATGCTAGGAGTCTCTTTGAGGGATCGAATCCGGAACGAGGTGATTTTTTTTTTTTTTTTTTTATTTATTTATGATGGGTTTGCTCTTGACTCTAGTCTAGGTCATAGGTGATAGAGACAGAGTCTACGATGGAGTGAGCTTACCCAGAAGAAGCCTGTTTACTCTAACTTTGAAGAGATTCGGGTTGAATGCGTTCGGAAACACAGACGCAGGTAGTGAGTTCCATTCATTTGCTGTGCGCATTATAAAGGATGTTTGGAAGCGCTTGGTTCGAATTGGTGGAATGGCAACAAGGTAAGGATGATAACTAGCAGTGCGTCTAGATGTCCGATGGTAGAAGGGGGCTGGTGGGATGAGGTCGTGAAGTTCTTGAGCACACTCCCCGAAGTACAGTCTGTAGAACACCGACAAGCAGGCAACTTTGCGGCGATGAGCCAAGCTGTGAAGCTTGGCGTCCACCAGTTTAACGTCGCCAATGAGCCTCTTGGCTCTGCGTTCCACTGAGTCAAGCGCGGCAAGCTGATACTTAGCTGAACCATCCCAAAGGTGGCTGCAATACTCCATGCAGGATCGGACTTGTGCTTTGTATAGGGTTAAAAGCTGTCCAGGCGTAAAGTATCGCTTCACTTTATTTAGGATGCCCAGTTTTTTGGCCGCGATTTGGGCTTTGTTCTCAATGGAGGAGCCGAAGTTGAGACTGGATGTCAACTCCATGCCTAGGAGCTCGAGCCGATCAGTCACAGGAACAGACGTACCCCGAAAAGTAGGAGTTTGATCGAAAATACTCCTTTTTGCGGTAAAAAGACACGCCTGTGTTTTGGTGGCGTTAAAGGAGACCAGATTGTCATCACCCCACTGGGAGACAAGGCTTAAGGTGATTCGGCAGAGAACCAAAGTTGTCGACATAAGTCAGAGAATAAGCAAGCTAAAGTGGCAATGGGCCGGCCATATTAGCCGTGGCACCGATGACCTTTGGGGTAGACGTGTTCTTGAGTGGAAACCGCGAACTGGCAATCGTAAGGTAGGTGGAGCGACAATCGTCGCAGGTTGACTGGTAGCAGCTGGATGAGACTTGCCGACGATCGAAGCAAATGCCATGTAATTGGAGAGGCCTATTCCCAGCAGTGGACTGCTACAGGCTAATGATGATGATAAATTTTGTAGGTAGGTATGGAAATAAAACGAAGCTGGTAAGAGATACTCAGTGAAATATTTGAACCAAATAGGTAACTACTACTGGTGGTGGTCCAACCAAATTCAACCGTAAATCATTAGAAAAATTAGGCTTCTGCACGACTTCTCCGTCAAATCTAACACACCTCCGTTCGAAACAAAAGTTTTCTCTTCACGTTTTAATATTATGTAAATTTTCTTTTTTTTATGGAATATTTTTTTTTTTTTATGTAGGTAAACATAGGTTACATTAACTGGCTAGCTTTTACGATAAAATGCACACGTGGATTCCACAGATAACCCTACATAATATTGGGAAACAGTATGTTCATTCGAGAGGCACCGGGTTAGTTTCAAATTGTAATATTTGGAATATGGATGGTACGCTTTTCCTTTACGGAGAATGCAATTTTATAAGCGGGTTGTGCTCGGCATTTTACATGTGTATTTTATTAAAATCAGACCTTACCTGCCATTGGAATAGCCGGGGGGTGTCCATAATCTCTTCGAGCAAGGTTATTTTGAGTGTGCTTAAGGGACAGATGTATATGAGTTGTATACATCTGTCTCTTTTTTACAGTCGAACCATGATAGTTTTGAAACGTCATGGTACGGGGGCAGGTAACTTATTTAAACAAAACAATGTCAAGAAAAGTAATCACTGAAGGGACTTGGCCAATGGCCATAGCTTCTTGATAAAGTGACCTCATTACATCTCAAAGTGACATTGGATCAGCAATATTTAAGAACTGTCAAAAAGTTAAAATGTAATGGATTAACAACGTGACATTTTGGTCATCATCATCATCATCATTTCAGCCGCAAGCAGTCCACTGCTGGACATAGACCTCCCCCAGGCGTCGCCACATTGACCGATCCCGTGCGTCTCGCATCCAGCGCCTTCCCGCAACCTTAACCAGGTCATCGGTCCACCTAGTGGGAGGCCTTCGTAAACGTATCGTCTTCAGGTTCGCGGTCGCCATTCCAGAACTTTTCGGCCCCATCGGCCATCCGTTCTGCGAGCAATGTGCCCTGCCCACTGTCACTGACATTTTGGTATCGCTCGTTAATCTCATGCATTTTGAACTTTATAAGAATCATTATCGCTGATAAATGTATCTGTCACTTCTCTAGAGCTCCTTGTATTGTATTGTAAGAAAATATGATGGCTTTTTACCACGAATGAACAACCAGACACGCCTTATTCTTAATCTATCCTTTGTTTTCATCCCATAGCCCAATCCAGGGCAGACTTGACAGCTTTGGAGGAGGCCCTTACCCGCAGAGGGGTTCTTGCAGATAGCTAACTAAACATTTAATATTTAATTTTAACCTAGCTAGATCGATTTATCGCCCCCGAAACCCCCTGCATACTAAATTTCATGAAAATCGTTGGAGCAGTTTCCTACATTCAGATTATGTAAACAAATATAAAGGAATTATAACATCTAGTAATGTAGTAAGCCAAACAACTATATTAGTAATTAAAACTAGAATATATAATCAATAATTTCTAATAATATTTAGTTAAGAAAAATAATAACTTAGATTATTTAGAATATGATTATTTAATTTGTAACTGCATAGAAATATAAGACTTTTTTATTTAATTTATTTATAGATTTTACATTTAGAGACGAGGTCGGTCCGTGGATGGGTGACCATTCCAACATACCGAGTTTCCTCCGTGCCTCGGAAAACACGTTAAGCCGTTGGTCCCGGCTGTTATTTGAAGATCTTTGACAGTCGTTACGGGTAGTCAGAAGCTTGAGATCCGACACCAGTCTTGCCAAGGGGTACCGTGTTACCCAGTTACTGGGTTGTGGAGGTCAGATAGGCAGTCGCTCCATGTAAAACACTGGTACTTAGCTGAATCCGGTAAGACTGGAAGCCGACCCCAATATAGTTGGGAAAAGGCTAGGCAGATGATGACATTTAGAGAAAAACAAAATATTAGGCTTGTCTTTTATATTACTCGGTGTCCAAAGTAATGTTTAAGACGTGTTTTTGAGACGATTTTCATCTATCTTTTAATAATAGTAAATACCAGCTTTCACCCACGGCTTAGCTACCGTTACCTAACCCTCAGGCACAGTAAAAGTTTGTGTGCTTTTCGGGATTAAAGCAGCGTAGATGTGAACTCTATATCAGTAAAAGTTTTTTCGCATTCGAAGCAGTGCTTGAAAAATCATACAAACAATCTAACTTACTATAATATTAGTTTAAAACTAAAAATAATCCAGCATGCATGTATTTGTATAGCACTGTACATTTTTACGAGCTAATGATAAGCATCAAACTTTCCACGTCTCGATGCATTTAATCGAGTGTGAAACTATTTGGCATCAAAGTATGCGTTTGCACCATTACTCGCTCGATGTAACAGCATCCTAACTATCGTCTTAAAATAGATGTATCTTGTTAAATCTGGCATCAAATGTTGCATGTACTCAGTTGCTCATGTAAGGCGGCAACTTCTAACTCTTTATATCCTGGTTCAGAAAAAGTTTAACTTTTTTGGCTTCGTTATCTTAATTTCAGACTAAAAACTGCTGGATATAGACTCCTCCAAGCGTCGCCGCATCAAGCAGTCTTGTTGGAGCATTTGGCATCTTCATATTGTTTTTACCAATTGTTATGAAATTGCTGGCACATTTGGCTTCGTCGTCATCTAATCTTATTGTCAGGTAATTTTCAGTATAGGATTGTGGTCCGATCAAAGGACTGAATGAATAGCTCTGCTATTACGAAATTGAACTGAATATCTACCGTAAGTGGCAAAGTGTACTTGAAATTCTAAAATGCTCATCTATTTTGATTCTGATGGTACAATAGCAACAACAACAGTACATTCACCTCTGGAAAACTCCTTCGGGAATACATGTACCTATTGTAAAATTTATATAGTCTAGAACTTTCCTCAGAATTCTTTTAGTACCAAGTTTGTTGACATTGCTGACTTGAAAAATAACAAACATGTTCCTGAAGTATGTAGTTGGTGTTTTTGGTTCAGATTTGTTATGTAAGTACCAATAAGGCGTTGACCTTAGGATTCATCTCGCGTACAAGTCACATGCGGGCTTGTCATTACAATATTGATCGGGGTATAGGGATGGCAGATCTTATCTGAGTGCATTGCAAATTTGTATTTGGTGTGCAATTTCCTGAATTAAACTGGGGATCAGAAAGCTCTTTAGTATTATGATCTCGGTTTTAAAAGCTATGCTTAATAATGCTCCTTTAAGTATGTCAGATTTGCCCACCAAAATTGTTTTGGCCTTATTTTTACCGTAGATTAATTCCTTACGTATTGTTGACTGATCACCTTGTGAAGGCCACGGGGGCAGCGGCGGTCTGCTGGATGTTAAAAGCACTGGACCAGCCTACGTGTCAACGCCTTGGGGAAGACCTTTGTATGTCTAGCTGTAAAAGTCTTCCGGCTGATGATGTGTTGTTCTTTGTCATTCATCTTCTCCACTATACACCGTATGATAAATCAACACATTCAACCGTTTTTGAAAACAGCTGAAATGAACATAGTTTTCTAACACCTATTCCTCGAAAGGAAATCGAAAAATAAAATTGTTTATTGACACAAAATACAGGTGTAACATACTTATTTGAAGCCCTGGCTCCTGTAAAAAAAATCTTATATAAAATCGAAGATCTTATCATGAATCGAAAAACTCTTTCGCCATCCCTATGAATATCGCTTCCAACACGCGTGGGAGATATAAAATTTTAACAGACCGCTTTGGGATACTTTCTGAAGGAACTGCACGAGAAATATTCGGGATAACACAGGTATATAAATGGTATCGACCTCTCTAGTCATGTGAGATTTAGGACCTATTCTGATTCTAGTGTTCCTATTCTTATTCTAGTGTCGGTTTGCTACGCTGTATGAGAATTGCCTATTACTTCAAAAGTAGGAACTGTTGTTTCTTAATATCAACTTAGTATATAGGTTGTATGTATAGGTTTGATCTACATAATCTATCCTGATTTGTACTAATAAAACTTTAAGGACGTAAAATACACTTAAAACTGTCACACTGTGGCTGATATACTCCAATCAGCCACAGTGTGACTGCGGAACCAACCCACGGACAATGCTCCATCTCCTATCCATGCTCTATATGTAAAAACCGGCCAAGTGCGAGTCGGACTCGCGCACGAAGGGTTCCGTACCATTATCGCAAAAAACGGCCAAAAAATCACGTTTGTTGTATGGGAGCCCTACTTAAATATTTATTTTATTCTGTTTTTAGTATTTGTTGTTATAGCGGCAACAGAAATACATAAATCTGTGAAAATTCAACTGTCTAGCTATCACGGTTCATGAGATACAGCCTGGTGACAGACGGACAATCAGACAGACAGACAGACAGACGGATCGCGGAGTCTCAGTAAGGGAGGGTCCCATTTTTACCCTTTGGGTACGGAACCCTAAAAACAACTGCACCATGCAAGACATTTGTGAGGCCAGCGCAAAGGCTGTTGACGTGGCTGAATACTGGTCGAAGAAAATTTAGTTAAGGAATCAACGAAGAAGAAGAAGTAGAGACTCTAGATAAAGACACATTCTATTAAAACTCAAAACTCAGGAACACTACATAACTAGAGGAGGACTACTGAATTGAAAGGTATTGTGATCAGATACTCGTAGCATGACCGTTTTAATTTGGATGAATTCAGAAGCCTATGGATCTCAAAAAATCATTAATACCTGTTAATGCTCTTGATGACCAATAAACTGATAGCCCTCCTCAACCTACTCTACCACTTGTCCACGTCCTGGTAGGTTCAGGAAACCTAGAAGGGATAAAATACTGTTGCTTTCAATAAATTTAACTTGTAGGAACTAGCGCAAATACCCTCTCGAAAATACTCGTAAAGGTAAAGTATTCCCTTAGGAACTATATAAACTTTCTATTGCTGTTTAATTAGTTCAAGGAAATTAATGAATTAATTGCTTGTCAACTGTGAGCTAATTGAGAGAGATTGTTTGTAATATTGGTATTGTAATATTGGTAAAAACGTACATTAGTTGTAATTAGGCCAAGTCGGGATGATCGTCGTCGCGGTAGGTAGATATAACCAATCAAAAGTAAAATAGTTTAGAAAGAAAATTTCGTGAAACAGTTCTAAAGAAAATTTTGTAGAGCGGTTCTTCGATTTATTTTCGTTGGATCCCACTTTTAGATCCCATTTTTTAGGTATTAGCGATGGGTCCCATTTGCTATTGCCATTGAATCCCATGTTATAAAAACGTATTCTGGCGGGATATTGCAAATTATTATCCAAACTTAACTTTACGCCCGCGTCTTTGTTCGCGTAAACTACGTAAGGGATGAACTTCAAAAAATGCTTAAGTACATTTTTTTTCATTGTATTGTAGAGTAGATTTCATTGTACTCGTACAGTAGAGAAATACTAAGTTTTAAGTAATTTTGATGATAAACAATTAACTTTTCTTACAATCTTTAACATCCCTTTTTACCCCTCTAAGGGATAAAAGCCAAAAAATGCTTTTTATTAACAGGCTAAATGCCATAATTCATTCATTTCAAATTAAAAATGACAGAGTTTCATACAAACTTTCATCCCCTATTTAACTCCCTTAGGGATTGACTTTCGAAAAATCCTTCCTTATTCCTTGTCTACATTATAAAGGGAACATCGGTGGAAAATTTGAGCTTTCTAGGTCCAAGGGTTTAGGCTGGGCGTTGATGAGTCAGTCAGTCAGTCAGGACTTTTCATTTTATTTATATAGATTTAAAAAATATATATATGTTTATTAATTATTTATTTTAATATATATATTTATTTTAGAGTTTCTGTTGCAATTTTATTTGTAAGGATAATAAATTGTAAATCCGTAATTGGCTGTAATAGTAGTAAAATAAGTGTGTTAAGGTATTTCTAAGAGCTGTGGATTTTGTGATTAATAAATAAATAAATAAAAAGCAGCGTGTGTTTGGCACTCCGACTATTATATGATTGCATAAATGAAAAACCGGGCAATGAAATATGAATGAATTCATACTTTATTTGCACACAAGGAAATAGGTAAAAAAATGGAATAATAAAAAAAATATGAAAAAACGACCAGTTATCTTTATAATTTCGTCTTCCCATCTAGCATTAGGTCTCCCATTTCTTCTTTTGCCATGTGATGCTTCTGTTCAATACGATCACCTTTTTCGTCCATCTTTGGACGAAAAAGGTGATGGTGAAGGTGAAAAAGGTGACGGACTGATGGCGCTAGCTGTCATGTAAACATTGAGCTCCCGTTATAAAAATTTCTAAAATTATTATTTAAACACTATCTACTCTAATACATCATAAAAGTTAAGAAGATAGTACAATACGCGTGTGAAAGTGTTATCCTAACAAATTATTCGCTGTGAAACTTATGGACGAAACTTATAAATTTGGACAAAACTTTGTGAAAAAAAACAATTTTGAGTGTAGTATTTATGACTCTAATGAACTACATATTGCTAAATACTTAACTAAAAAACGTGTGACAAATAAAATATAAACAATTACATCGAAAAAAGTGAAAAAAAAAAGTGAGTCATAGTGAAAAAATATTCAAATCGTTCAAATCACAACCGATATCATTAACGATTTTTTACTTGGAAGAGCCTACTGTTCGACTATTTCGACAACACACTTAACAGACACGGTGGCAGGTACGGCAAACCGCCTACATGATACATTTGTAGCCTATGACTCGAGTTCGATCCCCGCAATCGAATTCACTTTTTGGGATATCTACAAATTAATCGGAATTTATCTGATAGTCAAGAATAACAACGGGCAACGAATACTTACAAACGACGGTAGTAGTAACATCATTAATACAATTTATAACTGCAATCTAAAATGAATTTCTTGGAGAATATAACTTTCCGGCGGAACCGCACACGGTCGGAACCAAATGATGACGAAAGCGATATTATATCACAAACTTTGAACTGTACGACGAGTAGTCTACCCGATATATCCGAAGATGAAGACGCTCCGCAGTTAAAAATATTGAAAGATGAGGTAGCGAGACTAACATCTCAACTTAATAGTGCTCACAAAGAAATCGAGCTTCTGTCATTAGAAAACAGTCAGCTAAAAGAATTGAATGATGAATTTTCAAAAAAAAATGAAATGTATAAAAAACTTATTAACAGTCCAGGAAAACGTGTACCGAAGACAACATTAATGACACCTAAAAACACACCTAAAAATAACACGAAGACAAAACAAACCCAGACCACTCCAACTATTGAAGAAAATGACATTTTACGTACAAAAACTGTCAACTGCAACGATTGCGTCTCGAAAGAAACAAATAATATAAAAACAACCAGAACTGATGTTGTTATATCTCCTTCCGTGAAACATAAAATATGCCTAGTAAGCAGCGAAACTTCAAACAGACTTTATACAATTGCTCAAAAAACTAATTTGTGTAACTTTGAAATCTGTCACTATCGCAAACCAACATGTGGGTTGTTGCAACTTATTGACAAAATCAAAAGAAAAGTACATAACTTTACACACTCGGACTTTTGCGTTATTTATATCGGCGAGGAAGACTTTCGAAAAACGCATAACTACTTAGAACTAGTCATATCTGTCAGGGAAAAATTGTTACCACTGAGTCATACAAACTTCATAATTTGTTTACCGACTTTTAAATATATGACAGATGCCAACATAATGTTTAACAGCCGTATAGAAACCTTCAATAACCTTCTTTATTTAGATATAAATACGTGGAATTATGCTCATTTATTAGACTCAAATTTTAATCTACCTTACAATTACGAATCCTACAGTAACAAATATGGAACTTTAAATTACTCTGGTTTAAAGATTGTTGTATCAGATTTGCAAGACCTTATATTTGACCTTGGCGACCTAACTACTACACACTTGGAAGTGGACTGCCCATCTCAGAATCAAAATACTCAGCCTATAGATTCACAACATGCAAATACTCAGTTTTTTCTTTAAATACCTTACCATTTTACATCAGAACATAGCTGGACTAATTAATAAAATTGATAATCTGACTGTAAAGCTAGTGGAATTATCTGACAGAGGAACTATTATAGATATTATTTGTATCACGGAGCACTTCGTACAAAAGGGTTTTGAAGATTTATTACACATTCCTAATTTTTGTCCAGCAGCTTTTTATTCTAGAGAAGTGAAGAGAGGAGGAGCGTGTATTTTTGTTAGAGTAGGATTACAGTTTAAGGAAATACCGGAAATATCAAAACAATCGGTTTCAGGGATTTTCGAATGCTGTGCCGTAGAGATAATAACTCATAAAATTATTATAATTTGTGTATACAGAATCCCTAAACCTAATTATGAAATATTTTATGAAAAATTAGATTATGTTTTAAGTAAAGTTTCTATCTCTTCGAATAAAAAAATAGTCTTGTGCGGAGACTTTAATATTGATGTTTTGAAAAGAAACAAGGCAACATTAGAATTGGAGTTTTTTCTTATGAAGTATAACCTAAAACTATCACTTTATACACCCACAAGATTAAGTAGTAATACCTGTATTGATAATTTTGCACACAACTGCAGGAAAGGTTGCGAAACTGAAGTTATAGATTTAATCCTTTCAGATCATGTATCACAAATAATTAAAATACCTATTAAAAAAACCTGTAAATTACAGTATTGGAAAACTAAAAAGCAGGACCTAAATATGAATCATTTACTTACTTTTAAAAAACATCTTAGCAGTCTATCATTTACACAGGTTTTTGATGCACAAGAGGCAAACACAGCTTTTGATGATTTCATGGATGATTTTACTCTTTTTTATAAGCTGTGCTTCCCGGAAAAAATTGTAACAATTAAAACGAACAAGGAAACAAAATGGATTTCTCGAGGAATAAAAATATGTAGCAAGAAACAAAAACAGTTACTTTGGGCTTATAGGTTAAATTCTAACTCACAAAATAAAAAAAATCTTAAAAACTACACAAAACTTTATAGGAAAATTATTAAGCTAACACAAAAAGCTCAAAATAATCATTTTATAAACATCGCTGAAAACAAATCAAAGGCTACATGGCAAATAATAAATAAAACCAAGTTATGTTTGCCACAGGAGTCAATCATGACCATAAATAGAGATAATCTAACGTTTACACACCCTATAGACATTGCGAATGAATTTAACAATTATTTTATTGACGAAATTGAAAATAAAACTAAAGCTGACATAACGTTAAATAATATTAATTTAAAAAATCAGACATTAAATTCCCTATTCATGCAACCTGTTACTGCCGATGACATTATAAAAATAATTTCTAACCTAAAAAACACGAATACTGTAGGATACGATGGCATTTCTACAAAAGTCATAAAATTTGCAAGAGACGTAATAGCACCTCCATTGGCGCATATTATTAACTTGTGTATTGCTAATGGCGAGTTCCCAAACAAGCTCAAAACGGTTGTCATAAAACCTTTACACAAAAAAGATGACAAATCGGACTTAAAAAACTATAGACCAATAGCGAAAAGCCCAATATTCTCGAAAATTTTTGAAAAAGTTGTATATAACTCTCTTTACTCGTATTTCGAAAAGTATAAATTATTTTGTAAGGAACAAAAGGGATTCCGCAAAAATATTACAGTTAATATGGCATTCTTTGACCTCTTAACAAACATCATGTCATCTGTAGATAAGAGAATTCCAGTTTGTGCTATCTATACTGATATGTCCAAGGCTTTTGACCATGTGGATCATAAAATTCTGTTGGAAAAACTGCATAGCTACGGAATAAGAGGAAATATTCTTCAGTTAATAGAGTCATATTTAAGCAACAGAATTCAATACACAGAAGTCTCTAGAATCTGTCCGAAGACTAAAATGGAAACCATTTATGTATCAAAGCCAAGACACGTAAAATATGGTGTTCCGCAGGGTAGCGTACTGGGGCCACCATTTTTTCTAATTTACATCAATGACCTCCCAATTGCAACATCAAATAAAATGATTCTCTTTGCGGATGACAGTACAGCTGTGATTAAGTGTGAGAATCATATTAATTACGAGCAGGACATAAATACTTGTTTACATGACATAATAAATTGGCTAAATAATAACAATTTAATTATAAACCTCAATAAAACAAAAATAATGCAATTTCATCAACGCAGTGAAAACCCAAATATTAGCATTGCTTACCAAGGTTGTAATATTGAGGAAGCAAGCCAGGCACGGTTTTTGGGTATAGTTATTGACAGTAAACTCACTTGGAAACCTCATATTGAAGTTGTGTGCAAAAAACTCAGCAAAACCGCGTATGCTCTCCGTCAACTTTCAAAAAAAGTCAACATGCAGGCTCTTTTATCAGCATACCATGGACTAGTTGCCTCTGTCTTGCGGTATGGTATCATATTTTGGGGGCAGTCTACCGATAGGGAACTAGTATTTAGAATGCAAAAGCGATGTATAAGGTCAATGTGTGCGCTTAAAACAACAGATAGCTGTCTTCCCTATTTTAAGTCTCTAAACATTTTAACTTTCCCGTGTTTATACATTTTAGAAACAGCATTGTTTGTAAAAATTCATCCAGAATTATTTGTAAAACTGTCAGCAGGCAGAAAAAATCCGACACGGGCTCAATATGTTAATAAACTATCCCAAGTAAAATGCAAAACGGCACTTATGCAGAAGAGTTTCTTTGGTCTTGCCCCACGAATCTATAATAAAGTACCTGATGCAATAAAAAATATGACTGTAATAAAATTTAAAAGGGCACTAAGCCAAATATTAATAGAGAAATGTTATTACACAATTGATGACTTTCTTAATGATAAATTATTACAATGACATAAAAACGTATTATTGTGATGGACATGTATGATACTATTTCGACATTTATATTTTTTCCAAATTGACTTATTTATTATTCTCTTTGACATTATTATAAAAATTCTACTACTTTCACTTGACTAATTTTAAAAAAGATATTTTTTTTTGTATTTTGATAAATTGACATTTAAATTTATATTATCATTACAATTTTATATTACTATTTTTTGTGAATGAAATAATTTTTTGCATGCCCACAAGACGGTAGAATATGGAGGAGCTAATTACCTTTAAAAAACATCTATGTACCAATCACCCATATTTGCAAAGAAATAAATGATTTATGATTTATGATTTATGATTTATGATTTGGTCTTGAAGACGAGATGTGGTGGTCTTGAAGAGAGATACGGTAAAATCTATAAATACTTATATTTTATCACCATTTTAGTCCTATCACAAAATAACACTTTCTTAAGCAAAATCACGATATATATTTCAGGAAATTAAGAAAATGAAAATGTATCAGTTGAGGTATCAGTCTACTGGTCGTTACAAATGTGAGGATCGACGAGAACATGTTGCCGTTAATGATTCTTCCGATTGCTACACGATACCGATGCTTTTCAAATGATTTTTGTAAATGTAACCCACATACCTACGTCTCTAGAGGTTCATTAAAATCATTTGAGAGCGGAATAACAGCGGCAGTGGTATTTGTTTGATTTAATTATGTCGACAAATATGACTGTATTCTGTAATTAGAATACTGGAAAATATACCCAGTAAATAAAAGCAGCCCGTCTACAGATTAAATAAACCACATTAATAATCTCACCCATTCCACATTCGAATTTAGAAGAGACAGGATGGAATTAGTACGAGTATGTAATCTATTAACGGACACCCATAGACTTACCAGCGGGTTTTCTTATAATTATCTTGGTATATCTTGATATCCAAATTTTCAATTCTAGGGATTCTCCTTATTGTTTTATCTACATCGCAGGACTATTTTACTATCAACAAACTTGTACAAAGATAGATGCTTCTGCAATATGTATACTTACTATCTATACAAACAAGCTACCAATAAGGCTAGCTGAAATAGAATCAGTGGCGCACGTCCTATGTAACGGGAATGCCTTTAGGCTAGCAAGTGAATGGTTCTCTCGGGTATTGCCTATCCTAGGCCGACAGGTTTCGGCTTTGAGCTTCTATTTCAATAGCTTGGGATTGCTTTACTCAATGGACGTTTTTAAACCATAGTGAATCTGCTAGGATGTTGCAAGTTCACTTTTTCGCCGGAACTAAACAATATTTCTTCGTAATGAAGTAAATCACCGTGAAATTACACTTTTTTTGGTGGGCTATCGTCCAATGACTTCACCCGCTCTGGGTGAAGCGGGAGGACGTGGCAGACTTTTACTGACTAAAACCCACCCGTGTTCCTTTAGTTGCTTGTGCCAGGGCCGCGGCAACTCTCTCTCAAATTTATCCGCGACCTGACAAGCATCGGCCCTAGCGGACCCCGTCTCTTTTTGCTGACATCGCATTGAGGCGCGCGTGGAACACTACGCGCCGAGTCACGGCCTTGTCCTTATGGGACGGTGAACTACCCATTAATCGCCGTTCGCAGGCCCGCGCCTGCGGCGGCCTGGCATCGGCTTGCGACTCCCGACGCCCAGGGCGTCTCCGTTGCGTCTCCCTCACACGTGAAATAACACTTAGACTCAATTGAGTCTGAAGTAGAATTCTACTTCCAAGTGTTAGTTTAACATAACATCACGCCTATATTATTCAAAGAGTTAGGCAGAGGTGCATCTGTAGTGGCTGTACCCACAGTTTGTAATATGAGGCAAGCATATTGTCATCAACCGGGCACAAGTCCAAACTCAGTATTATTTAGTGTTACATATATTGTATGTTTAATGATCCTTTTTTTAATAATCTCTAGGTTCGCGCTTGACCACTATCTCACCTGATGCATAAGCGAAGATGTGGTCGACGGTGAAGCACGCTTGCCGAGACAAAACCCATTCACTCATGACTTTAAGACTCCTAGATTGTAGCTATCGGGAAACAGACTCCAGCAGGGAATTCCACTCCTTATTTGTACGCATAATAAAAGTGTCCCCAAAACGTTTTGTGCGTATGGGTGGGATGTCCATAATGTACCGATGACGCATCGCCGTACGTCTGGTAGTCCGATGATGGAACGGGCTGGGCGGAATTAAATCATACAATTTAATTCCGAGTGCCCCCATGAGTTTCTTGGCCCGTTTTTCGATCGACTCTAGTGCATCAAGCTGGTATTTGGCAGATCCGTCCCAGATATGAGAACAGTACTCCATGCATGTTCGAACTTGCGCTTGATACAGGTTGAGTAGATATTCCGGTGGGAAGTACCGTCTCACCTTTGCAAGGATCCCCAACTTTTTGGCAGCCAGATGAACCTTTGCCTCAATGTATGGCCTAAAATTGCGAGTCGATGTCAACGTAACGCCAAAAAAAATAATATAATATGATCCTAATATAATATGCTGTTCTTAAATTCATAATTCATGTTTTAAAATGGAAAGTTATAGCAAATGAACCCACGGCTATCCCATAGGTAGGTTTTAGAAGTGACAATACCGACTTACAGTCAATCGAATAATACCTATTTAGCGTTATTTTAAGCAAAGTACCCTGTTATAATTTCATTACACAAAGAGCTAATTTTAGTAGCACTAGACCCGACCTAAAGTTTAGTGGTACTAAAATGTTATCCGCCGCTGAATCACTGTTAAAGCCACGGTAAGGGTTGTCCAAATGGTGTGTGAACAGGAACGGGTAGAATGGCTGGTCTAGCCCGTTTTGCCGATATTTTTGGGACGCAGGACGGGACGGATCTCTTAACTTAATCATGATTGGGTGTCAGTTCATCAAATTTTATTTAAGTCCAGGCTTTTTAGTCCTTAATCATATGTGTGCTGTATTGTGTAGTACTCTATTAGCTTCAAATGAAATAACAACACAAGTTTAATTAATAAATCTTAAAAAGTATTTTTTAATGACTGTCTCAGAAAAAAAAACAGTAGGTAACTAATAAAATATAAAAAGCCACACAGGCTGAACTCTAAGTAACTTGGCAGTATATGCAGCAGAGAAGTATGAAACAAGAAGATAATTATGTTGCTTGACCCCAGAATATATTGGGATAAGATCAAGAGAATGATGGTGACGAATCTTTAATGAATTTACTATATACTATGTAGATGTTCCGTGTCCGAAATAAAGATTATTTTATTTTTTATCTATACCGATGTCTGGCAACCCTAGGCATTATAATTCTTTCTCACAATAGTAGAGTTTTCACTCCATTTTGTTTCGCGTGTCTCTCATTGGCATAATGGCATCATGGCCACTCTAGTATAATGAGGCGAAATCACGACATGTTTGTATGAATTACTAAGATTAACTGCCATGACAGGCGAAAAGTAAAAAAAAAATATCAAAAAGTAACGAGTGCGAATTTTTGTCATGTTCAATGTTGGATAATTTCACGTTTATGTAACTATGGTATCTACGTATTAAAGTAATTAAAACATTGTTTGCATCCAAATAAGAAACGAAGAAATTCGCAAAACTGAGATAACTGACATAGCCCGAAGAATTGCCAAACTTAAGTGGCAGTGGACAAGACACATTGTTCGTAGAACGGATGGTCGATGAACATGTCATGAACCGATCGAATGGTTCTGTAGTGATGTCTGCGTATGCAGATGCAGCGTTGGAACGCGTTCTCCTTGATGGGCGGATGATCTGGTGAGGACCCCGGGAGTCCACTGAATACGAGAGCCATAAGACCGGTCGAATTGCCAACGCTTATGTTCAATAGAGCACCTTTTTAAACGGCACGGCTAAAATTAATGATGAACCTACACGTAGACTGATAAGTTATGAAAAGTAAACCTCTTTTGACAAATTACGGACATACTGTATGATATATCAAGATAAAATTGGTAGGCATACAAACTATAAAATATTTAATAAAATATATAGTCCCGCAGTGACAGTATTTATCTTCGAGCCTAGATAAACTAGCATCTCGGGATATTAATATTTATCACGCATAAATATGTAACCAGCGTGTATTCTGGAAAAATATAGTAGCTCCAGGGTCTAACGGTTGCCGCATAGTAGATACCTTAATAACTTCATCTTCTTTATAAGTTCTAGACACGCACACTTGGACCCCTAGAGCCTTTTTCTAAGGATAATATATTACTTAGGTCTAATATCAAAAAAGTAGCTAGATACTTGTATGTGTAAATGGATGCTCCCACATTTTCAGGTGATGTTAAAATAGGTTTTTCTATGCTGAAGGCGTAATACTGTGGTAAGTAGGAAAATAGCATTCTTCAGAATAAAATTAAACGATTGAGTCCCGGTTTCTCGACTCTAAATTAGCGCAAAATTAATGTGACAAATTGTCAAGCACGCGTTATCTGTTTTGATTGGTTGAGTGAATTTTTAATAGCCCATCACAGTAGATAACCGGCGATTATTCTTCGATTATGTTAACAGCCCGATAATCGAGATTTCGGAAACCGGGGGTGAGCCAAAGCAAATTAAAGAAAGTATTAATAGCCAGTTTTTGAATTGACAATTCGAAGTTCAGCACTTGTCTTTATTTTAGCAAGAGAATAAAATGATTTGAGAATGCGAAGTTAAGAATTTGACAAGTTCTAACTTCAAATTCACAATTTGTAAACAGGGGTAAGTCGCCCACGTCTCGGTCAAAAATATCGAAATCTGTACAGCATTTGAGTCGTACGTAATAGTATCAAACATACCTACAGGTAGACACAATTTATTTCACAATTACGTATGAATAGAATGTAGAAAGTTAAGTAAAACGTTGACATAATAAATAAGCTGCTCAACTACAGTCTTATGAATAAAAATGGCGTATTCCCAGCTTACTCCGAAGTTACTCTTGGACTAGCTAATCCCGGAGTAACTAAGGATTAACATAGATCTAGCAATGTTATTAATAAACATGGAATAACCTCGGACTAACTATTCATTTCTTAGTCTTGGATTTACGCGTAAGCTCTAGCAACACAGTTGAATTTAAAAGTAAAAATAATGAACTAGTGAATGAAAAATAAGCAATTTGAAGACATTATGTAGAAAAAAAAACTAAAAATGCCATCTGCCATAGAGATTTGACAGTAAAGGTGAAGGATCCCTCCTTTTCAAATTATCGTATTACCTTTAAACTTAAAAATTACATAAAATGATGATAAATTAATTAATTAATTTGTAATTTCGTTGACTAAAGCTAAACAGCTGCCAATGACCTTATTTTTTTTTAATGTTCCACATCTACGAAATAAAAAATCAGAGTCTATGTAATAATTGTGGTTGCGAGAGTTTTTGGCGGGATTTTTTCGAGTGTAGTTCAGCGGCTGTTAATATTATTTGCAAATTTATTCCTAATGGATATTGTGATATTAAATTGGTGTAGTTTTATGTCTCAACTGTCTACGCAACTGGTCAATCTGTGAAAGCATTGACAGAAGCGATCTCGGGATAGTGGAGCGGCGAATTTTATTGTAGTATTGACTACCTCCCGCAAAGCTTACAGCCTTCTTAGCAGCCTTCCCAGTAAGCCTTCCCAGGCTTACTGGGAAGGCTGACTTGATACAATTTGCTGCCAAATACTCCAAAAAACTTTAGAATCTGTTGCATCCGCATTCTAATGCATACTAAAGAATTCAAGAAGGATAAAATGCACTGAACACGAGGCGGTATGGTCTAAGACCTTAGCCTGCCCGAATAGGGCGATGCAAAAAAATTAAAAAAATTGTGGTTGTCATAGTTACACTACTCTTATTCCGACCTTAAACTAGCTGGCACCATGGTTTAACTTTTAGTCTGAGACTAGTGTCAGATTAGTATAATCCCTCCTTATTCCGTGTTTATTAATACGGTTTTTTTTTAGTACCAACCTAATACTTGGAATAAAGTTATTCTTACCTTAGTCCACGTTTATTAATAAGACGGCTACAGTTTAAGGTTACACTAGTTAACCTCACGAACTATTTTGTGCGCGGGGTTAAAATGCCTGCTATCTCATCCGACAACTCGTGCGAAAGAGATAGATGCTGTGATGAGCACTAAGAAGCTAGTTCGCGTACGAATTAGCACTTATGCAAGTTTGTAGTGAAATGGATGACGATTTAGGACGAAAACGAGCTAGCGAATTTTTATAAACATACCTTTGGGGGTCTAGTTATCATGAAAAAACGACTAAATGTATATTTTCAAAATAAAATTATTTGCTTTGTTGAACTATTAATCTATCCCTGTATGGTGGCCGTTTAGCAATTTTTCTTCTTTTTATGGCATTTATTGCCGCCCAAAGATGCGTTAAAATTAGTGTTGAAATATGGAACTTTCGACGCTCATAACTTTCAAATATTTTTCTTTTTTGTTTCCATACAGGGCTGAGACAATTTGATATAATTTTTTATTTTGAATTTACATCGTCAAACAGTGGAGTAAACCCTAGACTACGTTTGTATGGAAGAATTATCGACTAGTGTAACCTTAATACTGTTCCAGAACACAGGTAGTTTATGTAACAAAGTACATAATAATGTTAGAATGCAGTTGTCTATTAGGCCACTATTGCGTCAGTCACTTACAAGTTACATAGTGTTCGTGGGAGTGTTATCACCTGGCCTATTGTCTTAAATAATCAACTATGTATGTATATGTACCTCTCACAAGAAGGGTTTTGTTTTTATCACTGACACCTGTGTTGTAGCAAGTATTTTTTAAACATAGGATGTATGAGATTCTTTTTGCGAAATACTTAGGCATCGATTGATAAAAGTTAAAACTTATTATTTTAATGACATAATTATGCTTTTGGCAGTTTGTCTCAGTCAAAAGGGGTTTTGACCGATTATGAGTTATGACTATGTAACAGAGTCACTATGTTTATCAAAAACTTATAGGTATGTTAAAGTAAACAAATCACATTGTGGAAATATAGGGACCGATCCAGCAATTTCGTCGCTCCGGACAATATTTGCCGCCCTTGGCGCCCTATAAAGTGACGCATTATATGGAGATGAATTTTATCTATCGGAAAAAATACGGTTTTAAACCGTTGGATTGGATAAAGCCGCTTTTTTGACAACTTCGAGCGAAGTGAAAACGAAGTGACCTCGAAAATTCCACCTAAGAATTATCGCAACAGTATGAATGTTAAGTTATTTAACGGTGGGTTTAAACAAGCACCAATAACATTCGAAAGCAAAGCGAGCTTGAAAATTTTAGCACCACACCACTAATAAATTAGGTATTCTGATGATATGAAAAGGGCTGTAAGTGCAGTTTGGCTGCCCCTCATTTAAGCCGCTCTGGCCATTAGCTCGGCACCCCTCTAGATCTGGCCTACATAGGATACCTTAACTAATATTTTGCTAGGCCTGAATATTCCCTTTGACTGAAAGCTATTCTTATAAATTTATTTTTTAACCAAAAACATAACCAGGTAAATATTTACTAAGTACTTATTAGTTGCGTTTTTGCATACATTTTCTCTCTAATTGAAAAACTGTATATAGCTAGTCCAATGTTTATTTATTCTTACAAAAACTAAAAAACCGGCCAAGTGCGAGTCGGACTCGTGCACGAAGGGTTCCGTACCATTATCGCAAAAAGCGGAACAAAAATCACGTTTGTTGTATGGGAGCCCCACTTAAATATTTATTTAATTCTGTTTTTAGTATTTGATGTTATAGCAGCAACAGAAATACATCATCTGTGAAAATTTCAACTGGCTAGCTATCACGGTTCATGAGATACAGCCTGGTGATAGACAGAGAGACAGATGGATAGACGGACCGCGGAGTCTTAGTACGTAGTAGAGGGTACGGAACCCAAAAAATTAGGTTATCTTTCACTCGTTTCAAATTGACGGAAGTTATCGACTATCGAGTATTCAACGATATCTTCTGATATACTTAGGTTATTTGGCAAATCTAACCTTGTAAGTTCCTAATCTGTTTGTTTTATGAAAGAGTCACGACAATTTCCCCAAAATCACGCTCTATGATGGACTGCTAACTGTAACACGAAAACCCTTTCAATAGTAAGCGTCTCGGTGACCGACCCTGACCTATTGCGTCTCCGCCAGGGGTGAGCCGGTGACCGCTGATAAAGAAACCCTACAGTGTAGGTGTGGTCGCACGCAGCAGTGCTGACCTGGCTGGAGTTGGGTCAAGTCGCGGCCAAAGTGTTAACTAAGGGAATATTTGATGATTGCAGTTTGATCATTGATTCTTCTAGAGTCGATGTAAAGATCATAATCATGAAACTGTAAAGTTCAGGTTCGTACCCTCTTAAAGTTGCTCCGGATAGAGTTGGGTCATGTTGCGGTCAAAGTTTGTATGTTAGCATTAACTCTAACTAAGTACTTCTTTTGTCGACAACAGAAGAATCTACCCTCAGCTTCAAGGGCTCCCAGGCAGACAGTTGTGACGCGAATACTATGCGACAGCGAAATTTCATAAAATTGGTTTTAAATTGCTCTATAGATTTTTTTTATGAAATGGAGTTGTCGCATTGTCGCGTCCCACCTTTCTATGGGAGCCTTTTACTATGGCAATTTCTTGATGGTTGCAGTTTGAGAGTTGACAGATATAATACTCTATAATTATGTTTACTACAGTTATATTTCATAAGTAACAGAATATGTGTAGACAAACACCCCTCCTTAGGGTGCACAATGGGCAGTCTTATCGCGAAAAGCGATCTTTCCATCAAAACCTTTGCATGGATTTCAAATTGAGAAGGAGAGACGATACCCGACAGCACAGTGAAAAGATTGAAATACTTAATTTAAAATAAAGAAAAAGAATAATTCGCACGAACCTAGAGCTATCCCGGCTATTAGTCGGGTCAAGTCATCGCCGAAGTGGTAACGAGTAACGACGACGAGATTTTTTGATGAACATCGTTTTTCCCAAAATGCCCTAGATTTAGAATAGGTCGGCTACTTCTGAAAAAGTAGAATCTGTAGACTCGATTCGGTTTGAGGTTTAAGAAATCTTTATTCACAGAAGAATACAATTCAAATGTGAATATTAATAAAAAAAAACATAATGTAGGTAGTATCTACTTAATCTATCTATCTCTGTCTCTGTCACTTATGACCTAGACTAGAGTCAAGAGCAAACCCAATAAAAAAAATATTTTTTTTTTGTTAAAATCAAGGGATTTTAGGCACTAAATATGTATAATTATATAATTATGTCATACTTCTTCGATGAATACAGGCGTGGCATAATGTTATGTTATAAATAAAGCCAAAAAGCTTTTACTTACTGAAAAATTATCTAGTGCAATTTATACCTAATTAGTATGTACCAGTTTATAAAGTTAAAAACGGAGGGATAGTTCTATCCCTCTGGGCTGCTTTGCAGGTTGCAGGTCAATCAGTATATTAATTAATTCCACATTTTCCCCCTTTTATCAGTAACTAGGGTAGCGTGTTCCCGGTCCATATACAAACAAAAAGAGCTGTTTATTCCCCCCGGCACTTGAGGAATGTAACGGGGAAACTACTAATTGAAAAAGCCAGCAGTTTTTCATAATAATTATGACGTAAAGAACCTTTTGAAATTAACTCACGCGTACCAGTTCCGAGAATTCGTTTTTCCTTTTTAATTAACTCATAAAGAAATACTAATTATTTTTATTTGTTTTAATTTTTTTTATTGGTTTCTTCTTTTTCGTTTCACTCTTGACAGAGCGGTCGTGGTCACGATGATTTTTTTCCGATCGCTGGAGATCTTGTCATCTCTCTCCATTTGGCTCTGGGAGATAAAAGCTTGGCGCTTTACAGGTCCTCCAACCGCAGATTTAATTTGGTCGGTACACCTCATCGGTGACCTCCCGAGTGGCCTGTTGCCGTCCACTCTGCCCTGCACCACCAGAAGCTCAATTGAGTCGTTATTCCGCCTCGAGACATGTCTAATGAACGAGACTGTACTATTGCGGTTAGACGCTGCTTGATACCGAGTTCTTGCAGTAAGGAGAAGTTTGTGTGGAATTCTGTCCATGAAATATCAAGCATTCTTTTCCAGCACCACATTTCTAGAACGACTATTTTGTTTTTTGTTTACGTACTGCTAAATGCTTTAATAAACAGTGAGCGTTACTAAAGCAACTCAGTAACTTTCCCCAACTATATTTGAGTCGTCTTCAAGTCTAACCGGATCCAGCTGATTACCCGTGTTTTACATGGAGCAACTGCCTATCTGACCTTCACAACCCAGTAACTGGGTAACACGATACCCCTCGGCAAGACTGATATCAGATTTCTTGTCTACTGACTATCCGTAACGACTGTCTATGATCTATAAATAACAACCAGTGGGCTCAGTGTGAGTTTTTACTGACGCTCATTCGCGTTAACGTAAACGTCAAATTGTATTGAAACAGTGGGCTTAGTGTGAGTTTTTACTCGCGCTCATTCAAAACGTCAATTTGTATTGAAACAGTGGGCTTAGTGTGAGTTTTTACTCGCGCTCATTCGCGTTAACGTAAACTTCAATTTGTATTGAAACAGTGGGCTTAGTGTGAGTTTTTACTGACGCTCATTCGCGTTAACGTAAACGTCAAATTGTATTGAAACAGTGGGCTTAGTGTAAGTTTTTACTCGCGCTCATTCGCGTTAACGTAAACTTCAATTTGTATTGAAACAGTGGGCTTAGTGTGAGTTTTTACTGACGCTCATTCGCGTTAACGTAAACGTTAAATTGTATTGAAACAGTGGGCTTAGTGTGAGTTTTTACTGACGCTCATACGCTTTAACGTAAACGTCAAATTGTATTGAAACAGTGGGCTTAGTGTGAGTTTTTACTCGCGCTTATTCGTGGTAACTTAAAAGTCAATTGGTATTGAAACAGTGGGCTTAGTGTGAGTTTTTACTCGCGCTCATTCGCGTTAACGTAAACTTCAATTTGTATCGAAACAGTGGGCTTAGTGTGAGTTTTTACCCGCGCTCATTCGCGTTAGCGTAAACGTCAATTTGTATTGAAACAGTGGGCTTAGTGTGAGTTTTTACTCACACTCATTCTGAGGCACGGACGAATCCAGCTATGTAAAGATGTAAAACGTAGTACGTTTATAAAGAAAGTTCGCAAGCATTATTTCCGTAATCGGACTTTTATCTGAAAAGTTAAGAGACCCTGAAAGACTTGCTAACATGGAAACAACAGTATTTATCGTTATCGAACGACAAAATAAATGTCGTTAGAGAAAAGGGAACAAATGTAAAAACACCTTTAATGGTACTTGAAAAGTTTATCCTCATCCTCTTAAAAATAATGTAGGATTTTACAGACTCTTTAAATACATATAAATGGAGGAGTAGATTAGGAAGCCTGTACGAAAAACCTACCTTTTACTAATATGCTGGGGTGGTTATATGACTCTACCGAATACCTAGAATATAATTCAAGTAGCCACAACGACCCTTTTTACCATTTCTAGAAATAATGGTCCCTCTGCCTTTGTCTATTCTCCTGGTGCGGCCAATAATGCAACTTGATTAGATATTGCGTCTCTCTTCGCTTTCCAAATATATCTTACCTGAAACAAACAAAAGCATTCATAAACAATTTGAATTCCGAATTGACTAGCCATAGATAACGAAATCTTGGAATGGACCGGCTAACCATAGACATTTCAATATTGCCAAAGATGGCGCCGACTTTATGAGCGGGAATGGACTGCTCAAATAAGTTTTTGGCCAAGAAGGGTAAAATATGTCATTAGTATTTTACCGCAGAATTAAGTCAGATGAGAAACCCTTAAGGTTACACTAGTCAACGGCACGAACTATTTTGTGCGTGTTAAAATGCATTTTATATCAACCGACAACACGTGCGGAAGAGATAGATGCTGTGATGAGCAATAGAAAGCTAGTTTGCGTACGAATAAACACTTTTGAAAATTTGTAGCGAAATGGATAATGATTAAGGACGAAACCGACCGCGCGAAATTTTATAAACAGACCTTTGGCAGTCTAGATATCATGAAAAACGACTAAATCTATCTGTTCAAAATAAAATTATTTGCATTGTTGAACTACTAATCTATCCCTGTATGGAGGCCGTTTTGCAATTTTCCGTCTTCCTGTGGTATTTATTTGCGCTCAAAAATGCGTTAAAATTAGTGTCGAAATGTGGAACTTTCGACGCTCATAACTTTCAAATACTTTCTTTTTTTACTTTTTTGCTTCTATACAGGGCTAGATAATGATCAGACAAATTGATATCACTTTTTATTTTGAACGTACATCGTCAAAAAGTGGAATAATCCCTAGACTACGTTTGTATGGAAGAATTTTCGACTAGTGTAACCTTAATTCTTAACATGATTACATAGACCCAAATTAGAACATTCTCAAGGCTCATGGTATTATTACCAACATTGCGATCTTATTCTGATTTTGTATGCAAGACGAGTGTTGCACATTCAATCCCCAAAATGTTGATACTATGAATATCATTACTTAGAAGGAACTTCATAGCAAAATATCATTTGGTTTTCCATCAGAGATTTGTTTCAAAGTTGTATGCAAAGTTTGTGATTACTTGTTTAGGAATATCGATTGCACAATTAATACATTTCATAATCACTAAGTTTGAATGATTTAGTAAAAGTATTCGACTTCATAGATGTAAAAAAAAACTGTTAATCTTTTGGTTCTTATTATTTTCTTCTTTTTTTATGGATAAGGTACTTAAATTATGAGTTTATGACTCAATCTACTTCCACAAAGCTTCCCATGCCTTTCGCTTATCACCTGCATCGATGGTAAACAACGATGCATTGTATCACAACCTCATAAGGTAGCAACAAAGAGAACCCTTTACCAAGCCGCCATGCCGCCTCGCCGCTGGTAACGTGTTTAATGTGTCTACTGTCTACTCCAGTGGTTCTCAAAGGGCTAGTTCCAGTGTCTAGACGGCTTAATAGTAAGGTAACTTATACGCGAAGGGACTATAGTATATTTAGGTATGTTAGTAGACTGTCTTTTTTAGGGTTCCGTACCCAAAGGGTATAAACGGGACCCTATTACTAAGACTCCACGATCCGTCTCTCTGTCTGTCTGTCACCAGGCAGTATCTCATAAACCGTGATAGCTAGACAGTTGAAATTTTCACAGATGATGTATTTCTGTTGCCGCTATAACAACAAATACTAAAAAACAGAATGAAATAAATATTTAAGTGTACGTTTTTTGCGATAAAGGTACGGAACCCATCGTGCCTCATTGGATTTTTGAAAAATCAATCGAATCCGTTGATTTTGAAAAAAGAAACACAAGCTGTATTATTTTACCATTCGATAGTGTCCCTAATAAGGATACAATTCTGGGAAGTAATGTCATACAAAATCCAATGGTGTAGTTTTAGATTTCATCAAAAGCGGCCGATTTTCGTGACTCTTTTGAGTGCTTTTCGCTATTCTTCATAGTTTCGGATTTGGCCATTGACGCCCACTTAAAAAACTCACCCTGTTTCATCCATGTACAGATGCAATTAGATATCTTCTGAATTTTCCGTCCCAGATTAAGTACAAGCTAATCACTTCAAATATACCGACAAAGAAATTACTGACCAACTGGAGCAATATTGCATTGCAAGATGAGGTAATGATGCCTCATAAAAATATTCAAAGTAGCTGAAATATTTTGTATTTCTATAGACTGTGCAATTACACGCCTCATTAGGTTATAAAACAGTGTATCTGATAATCGTTGGCGATTTATACTATATTTTCAGCCATCACTTAACTACTTTTCATCAACCTCCAGCTCTTATCTCAATTTATTTATAAATTAAGTAAGTTATTTTATTTTAAGTTTTCTTGTCTTCTTCTTCTATACATAGTTCTAATGGAAAGAAGAGTTAATCACCTTTGCAACGTCTAGGTATTTGAAGTTTCGAATAAAGCCAAAAACAAATGAACGCATTTCAAGAATTCCATTTTCAAATAATTCAAACCAGCCAGTGCTTTTAACCTCTATAATACCTTCCTATAACTTTGACATTTCCATGCCCCAACGTCCACAACAAGGTGTGACGTCCAGACAGGAAGGAAGGGTGACGTCATAAGCCCATTAGCACTAATGCTACCCATACAGGCGCTCATTGTTTTATGGGTAGTGATGGAAGACGCTGTTAAGTGCAGGTGCAAGGTGCTGAGTAAGCGGTGTGTTCTTGGGTATTTATTGCTGTTTATCTTTATGCTTTAGTAAATATGTGGGAACATACTTAGCATCTGTGTCAAGTAGCCTTGTTCTTTACATACCGTGTCTTGTCCAGTGAACTGATTATTGTAAATGGCAAGAGGAGCTAGACCAGTGCTGCCAACTTAGCATTTTCAGCGACAGATCCAGCGCTTTTTTGTTCAATAGCGCGTTCTAGCGCCTAGCGCTAAATCTAGCGCTTTTTGAATCTTTGGACGTGCTTTTAAAAAAGGTAACCGCACAAACTATCAACTTCCCAACGAAGTGTTGAGGAAAATTTCATCCACAGATAAATATAAATTCAAGTCCAAAACTGATCAAGACCAACCAAATAATTCGGCGGCAGAAGCAATAGTATTCGTAGTAGAATCAGAAGATGACGAAGTAATTTTATTCCTTAATTTTATAAAATAATTACATGTACATCATGATGAGAATAACTCATCATCACATCATCAGCCTATTAATGTTCCCATTGCTGGGACACAGGCCTCCTCTCTGTGAGAGGGAATGGGCCGTAATCCACCACGCGGGCCCAGTGCGGGTTGGTGGATGTCAAATGTCTTCGAATTTTTGGTTCTAGGACATGCCGGTTTCCTCACGATGTTTTCCTTCACCGTTTTGAGAGAAGTGGTGATGAAATAATTTACACAAAGTAAAGCGCCTGCCTGGGCTCGAACCCACGACCTACAACTTGTAAATCGCGGGTGATACCACTGGGCCACCACTGCTACACCTTATTACTTAATTTTATTATTACTAAACAAGTACTTTAGTACTTGTTTAAAAGAGTTACATACATTATAATGTATGTAACTCTTTTATAATATAAAATAAAAAATACGTTAATACATCCCTAGTCTCAAATTATTGAGCGTTTTGTTTGAATTTGGCGCTGAATACAGCGGTTTTTTGATAACGACCATCTAGCGCTTTTTTAAAGAGCTTACAGCGCGTTTTTGCATAGACGACTTGGCAACACTGAGCTAGACAAAGTGATATTCTGTTAGGTGTAATGATTGCACATTTCTCGCAGAACGGATGGGACCAAAAAGTTCTGGAATGGCGACCGCGAACCGGAAGACGTATACACGTATATACGTTGAAAGGCCTTCCAATAGACGTGGACCGATGACCTGGTTAAGGTTGCGGGAAGGCGCTGGATGCGAGACGCACGGGATCGATCAAAGTCAAAGTCAAAGTCAAAGCACTTTATTTCAAGTAGGCCAGTTACAGGCACTTTTGAATTGTCAAAAGACAAAATAAAATATTACAAAATTATGGTGCTACAGTCCCAGTCACAAGACATAATAACTGTGAAAGTACCGTAGATGCCCATTCCAAGGCGTAGATCTCTATGGAGAAGAACGGGCAAGAAACTCCATGGACACTCTTTTTCAATTAGGTAATTATTACAAATCATTTGTTACATCATTCATGTTGAGATTACACATTATGTGAGAACGATGTAGAAAGTTAAAAGTGTCCATAGTAAATATAAAAAGACAATTCAGAAATAAAATTAGAATCAATTAAAATAAACCATGGCAGCTAAGAGATGACCAGTCCCAACCGACAGCGCCCGTTCACGAACATGACACATGTATCAGCACCATTCAGCTCAACCATTTTGAAGGGAGCTAAATGATCCGACACACGCGCCACCATCGGCGAGACATTTGAGTGGGCATGACATACTCTCAACCACCGGAGTCATTCAAGTCAATAGAAGACGTAGGTATCTAGACAATGATAGCTCTGAAGTACATGGCACTCACACAATGCTGGCTATGCTGCTATATAATACTAGAAAGATTAACTCTATATAATGCAAAGATAGTAGCAATCTTCATCAGCTCCGACAATAACAGTAAACGATACCTACGACAGTCTAACCAAAAAATAAAATTTAAAAAATACACATAAAAACGAAATTAAAAAATAATAATATTTAACCTGACAGCAAGCTAATTTTGGTAAAAGAACACGAACATTGTCTTGAGTTCAACACAGCGACCAACTATGCTTATCATCTAAATAATCATTAATAGAATAGTATGCCTTAGAACAGAGATTAGCTTTTACCTTTGCTTTAAATGCGTTAAATGGCAAATCTAGAAAAGAAGACGGTAACTTGTTGTAAAAAGTTATACCAACCCCAACGAATGAACTATGCACCTTATGAAATGGCTGCCAGTGTTGCCAGGCTAATCTCTAATCAATGTGGCGACGCCTGGGGGAGGCCTATGTCCAGCTGTGGACGTCTTTCTTCTGAAATGATGATGATGATGATGCCCTACAAACCATTGTTCCGTGAGCCACTGCGCCAACCGTGTCGTCAAATTATTTCTTGACTTTGGTTAATGAAATTACTATTATTTTGTGTTTATCTAAAAAATTAGTACAAAGAAAAAAAACTATAAAAAATGGAATGTAAGCGATATAAAAAGGGTTATTAGGGCTGACCCTCCTAAGTACGTCTGAAGTTACACATGAAATCATATTTATGGTAAGTAAATCTAGAAGAAAATAAAGTACCAGCATAATTCTTTGAAATCGAATACCTTTCCAAGTGCGGTCACAAAATATAATTCTTAAAGATTTTTCTTTTCAACCTCAAATATTATAAAAAATATGCATAAGGAAAAACCCTCCGAAAAAAAAATATTTATGGTTATAGCTCAATTTAACCAGAGATAATCTCGGTGAACCTGTGCCACCGGCCACTTCCCATAATGCCGGGCCCATCGTAAAGTTTAAAATACTTTATGGCTGAAAAAAAGAAAAGAAAATGGACGTCCCTTCGTTTTTTAGGTCGATATCTTTTTTTCTGAAATACAGTTTCGTCGGTTGTAAAACTGGTATTTTTTTTTGTCACTGCGCTAAACTGTTTCCATAAAATCTTTGGGAAAACCTAAACTTTAAATTAGTTTTTTTTTTAAATATATTTTTGTCTGTTTTCAGATACGTCGTTGCATTTACAGCAGACTGATTTCATAATTATCATCATTAACATATGCACAAAGAGAAAATAAATTTTCATAGCTCCAAGAAATTACCTTCTTACTGTAGGAATAGGCCGATCTTTTCAACACAGTTATTTGCACTTGCATTCATTGATCTTAGATCATAGACACTTTTCTGCCTAACGACCCTAACGAATTTAACTGAAGACTGCCACATAATCAAAGGCATTCCATTCACCAGAATTCTCAGTACAGATTCCGGTTCAACGGACCGATTTTTAATCCCCTCTAAACTCAGTTGGCTGGAGACTTCAAACCACTAGACATTGTAGGTGAACTGCTGACCTAGTAATGCTCCAGACACTTAAGAACCGTTCTTAACACACAAGGAACTAACGAAGACAATTCAGCTCTACTTCACCTGTATTCCGTGGTCTTG